>JBBGZY010000169.1:2405000-3047500 GCA_037952925.1 Lithobates clamitans | reverse complement strand
ATTGTCTTTCAGGCTGCATAGTTTTAAAGAGCCAATTATCTGGTTTATTGGATGCTTTGCCAAATAATAGAGAAGGACTGATGCCTTTATTTTATTGATCTTTGTACACTGCAATTATGAGTTAACTTTTTCAGTATTTTCATTTAATAAATAGACATGATATTTATTACTTGATGTATTATTATATGTTGTTCTACAATACTGATATAGCACAATTTCACGTGTGTATGTGCGTGTTTATCATAAGTTTTAGATTCTGAGGTGGTATGTTAAACTATTCCTGAGTGATAAGACATTGAATCTATAACCCCCTCCTACAACAAAAAAAAAAAAAAAAGAAAGAAAAAGTTAATTACCAAGCTTAGATTCTGCCTTGCCACCCTGACATTTGACTGCTGCTAATTCACTGATTAATCTCATTAATGTGATTATAGTAGGATTTGGAGTTGGCTGCCATTGTTCTGTAGACAGTGCCATTCAGACGGAGACACTGCCACCTCTTTCTATTCTGCTGGTATTTTTTTCTCTCTCCTGTCTACTTTGTTAGTCTGTGCTGTGGTTGACTTTTCCCTGTTTCAGCACCAGGAGCTGTCCAGTGCTGAATGCATACACAGGCATAGACAGCTTCAGCAGTGTATAGGGCTTTATCTTGTTTATGAGGTGACTGACTATAAACGATTGCTACATGAATGAATGTCATTATTTTATATCATTTAGGCTCACTGAATAGAATAGCAAAAAAAATAAAAAAAATCAATAGTGTGCAACGTGTATTAACCCATGACATGACCAGTCAGATTTCACTTTATACTTGACACAGCAGTGAAAGATGAATTCTGATTGGCTGGTATGGCTAATATGTACTACTAGTAGCACAGTGCTTTTTGACTTATTTAAGTCTTACTGAAGTCTTCCCTGGTAATATTAAAAGATGTAATTATGACTGCTATGAGAAATATTAATTGTATCGATTGTAAGAGATCTTTATTTTTGTATACAAAAAAAAAAACAACTCCTAGGAAATGCAGGACTTGTAGTTTGTCAATAGCTGGACATATACTTTTTTACTATGCCTAATTTATATGTTTAGCCCAATGTTCTTTCGCTGACAATTTTTTTTTTTTTGCTTAGAATACTATATATGTTTATTTATTTCCAAGGATCATGACTTAGGGACTTCCACCAGATCCAGATCTCTATATTTTAATAAGTATACAACAACATGCAAGTTCACACCTTATGCTATAACATTTTTGAAACTTTTAGTAGCCCTTCATTTAATTAGCAAAGCTCCAGCCTTAACAAGCAAGTCTGTGTACCATTTATACAACATGCCATCCTGGAAAAAGATTTACTATTGTATAATACAATAGCCAACTGTAGTTGGGTTATTGTATTATTATATTTATAGTTTAATACATCATCACCATATGGTTTTGTTCAAAACCCAAAATGTAGTTTTATTTTGTGACTATTTTTATAAAGTCCTTGCTTTATTTTACTTTACTCCTCTTCTGCCACAGTTTCCTCTCAAACTTACCATTGTTTATATGTCCTTTATGCAGTCCTACCTTCCACACACATGTATTTGTGTATATTTTTTAGATGTAAGTCAAATGCCTTGCAGTCACATTATTGTCAAGTACTGTTTTGCTAGTGCTTATTAATAAAAAATTATGTGCTAAATGGGATTTATTTGAAGTATGGTAAACCATAGTGTCTTGGAATCACCCTTTTGAAATGACAGATATTAGAATATCCACAGTGACTATGTACTGACCTATTACAAAAGAGTGAAAAGACACTTTCAGACCTTTATATAAGACTTGGGGTGCCAGGAGTGCCCACCACTAGAGCACGCTGGGTCCTGTAGTTTCTCAACAACTGGCAGACTGTGTGACTAATTACAGATCTCTATTTCTGGATCATCATCAGTTGCCTGTTTACAATGTATAGAGCTGAGTTGAGACTTATAGTTTTTGCAGTCCTTTGACAATCATCTATAGAAAATCTGCTATAGAAGATTATAAATAAGCACATTCTCTTTTTAGTCAGTTCATTAAATATTATAGTTGTCCTTTCTTTTAGGATTACTGGCATGTCTGTTTGCCATTTGGTTGGTTGCTATAATCTATAAACACATTTGAGCTTTGATCCTGCAGAATTGTTCTATGTTTTTGCTAATGTAGTTTAATACTTCAGGGAACTTTTTCAAAAGTTGATGATTGCCCTACATCTGCCTTAAAAGTAACACTGGCTTGCTCAGGGCAGGGATAATGTAGAAAGCAGATGTATTGCAGAGAAAGGTAATTTGATAACCATTTTTATTGCATTATTGTATGAAAATAGGCTCCAGTTACCCTAATCATGAATGTGAAACCGGAATTGCACCTTAGTTATGGTAATATACTGTCCTGTAGCATTACTAGAGATGATCAGCCACTGACTGGCTGCAGTTGGTGGTAGCTGGAGGTCTGCAACAGCTGCAGTGCCCTATGTTGTCTAGCCACCGTATAGACTATAAAGTAGCCGGCCTTGCATTCTTAGCAGCAGCAGCAGAGCGGCAAAGGTAAATATGTCTCACAGGCAGTCCTGGAAGAAGATCCCGAGCTGTTTACGATTTTGTAATTTGACGGAATGTATGCGATTGGCTAAGGAAACACAATGTGACTTAATGGCAGTCACGTTTTCTGCTTCTAGACAGATTACATAAGTTATATTAGACATCCCCCTATGCTCTTATGCCAGGAAGCCCTGATCAGCTCCCAGCTGTGCCCCCTATCATACTGTGTTAAAGTAAGGCTGATAGATTAATCATACCATCTTTATTTTTGAAAATAACCTTTGCCTCTGATTAATCATGCATTGTATATATCAGGAATTATTTGAGATAATATAATGTATGGCATATGGAATTATTTCTCATGCAAGCTCTTAAGCACTTCTTTCCATTAGCCTTAATGCCTTCATTACATAAACCCAGTGATATGTAAGAATCATGGAAAAGAGAAATAAAATAACAGCTCACAGCTTCAGCAGGCTATGGTGCTGAGTTCCCATCTATTACAATATATACAGTACTGCACACGCTACCCAGTCTGCTCTGGAGATTTAGGGGCCTGTGGGTACAATGTTAAAGCATACAGTACATCCCTATACTTGTCTGACTGTGCTCAGCAGCCCAATAAGCAAGAAGAGTTGGAGATCATTTGTTTAATCCAGAGGCAGAGCTGGCAAATTCTACAGCTCGGCACTGAAGTGCACCCACATGATAGGATTTGGGGAATGGACATGTCTTGCTCTTCTCTGAGGATGTCAGTGTGAGACCGGGTAAGTCAGCAATATACTACTGAATGATGCTGTTCTGCAGCAGTAATGTGGTCTCTGAGGGAGTTGGTGCTTCATGCATACTACACAGCTAAGCTTCCAAGCCCATTGCCTCGCAGACTGTCTACCGCTCTCATCACAGAGGATACAGTCAATGCTTCAGCTTCAGCACTGCACGCACTTTGCCCGTTCATTCTCAGCCTTTAGCGGCAAGTCAGCCTCCTCCTAGCTGCCTTGACTTCAGGTCGCTTACTTCCTTGTCTGAAAACATCATTACTATTGTCCATGTGACACAATAATTAGCATACAGATGAGAGGTGCTCTTGTCTCGTCTCATCAGCTGAAGGAAGAGGTGCGGAGGAAAGTTGATTGGATGAATGAAGAGGAACGGAGGGCGTTCAAACACATTACAAGAGTTTAGTTGTCATGGAACAGGTCTGTCAATTTTCCTTGGTGCATCTCTTAAGTGGGGAGTCGGGATGTCTGCTTCTAAAATGATTGCTTATCCCATCATGGCCTACTAAAAAAAAGTGTCCGATTTTGGACTTTGCTACCTAATTGATTGACCTTCCTTTTCCTTTCAGCATCAGGTAAATACAGCAAATTGAGGGAAGTGACTTTTACTTCTAAATGCAGGCTATGTTAAAAAGGTTTGCATGCTGCTCTGCTACTGTAAGTTGCATGTATCTTAACTTCCAGCTTATTGATATATTGCAGTTGTTCCTTCAAGCTTGTACGGAGAGAAACTAACGTACCTAGTAGTAGCAAAGTCTACCAGAGCTAAAATTAGCTAGCAATGGCTGCTTTTTTTTTTTTTGTCTAGACAAGAGAACTTGCCTGGCATTTTTTTTGCCATTGTAAATAGCTGAAAATTGACAGTCATTTAATCATTGCAGGCTAATTAAGGTAGATTTTACACAGTCTTCTGTTCTGCAGTGATAAAGGAGCAAAAAAAAAAAGTGGAATTTCTTTTCTGTGTTATTGTCGGTGTTGTCTGCATGTTGTTTAAGTATAGGCTTGCTAATTATAGAGCTAACTATGAACTATTTCATAGTCTGATGCTGTATAGGCTTGCATTTTATGTTGGAGTAAGGGTAGCCTGGTTTGTATCATACAGTAGTCTTCCCATGCAGACGTCTTCACACTGATTGACCTAATTTAAAAGTCCTGCATGTTTCAGAGAAGGAAGTGCCTGACAGCTAACTTGCTTCCTACAGTTGTAGACAGATGCATATATATATATATATATATATATATATATATATATATATATATATATATATAGACAAGAAGACATGCGTAAATCTGTCTGTAGAGAGATACTGCTTATATTTTACTTTTATGATTTTTAACTAAAAGAAAAACTTGACACTTTATATGGTTTCTCATGACATTACTCATATCCAGACAGCATGCAACATCAAGAAAAATGATATGAAGTGCACTTTTCCAGGTTTACTTGTATTTCTCCCTATTGTTTTTTAACCCAAACCACATATAAGTAGAGCTGGCACTATTGTAAATGCTCGATAATCTATAGTAAAAACTAGTAGTAATTTTTTCACTTTTACTAAGAATATATGGTTATGACTGTTACTTTATGACTAGTTCCTGCATTCGTTTTTGTATGCATAGTATCTACTACATTAATGTATAGTAGTTAAATGCATTGTTTTATTTCATCAAATCGGTGCAAAGTGCAGTGAAGTCCAATATCCCATGGCAACCAATCACAGATTACCTTTTATTAGTTTAAATACACTACACTAAATAAAACTGGCATCTTGTTGCTCTGGGTTTTAGTTGGGGCTGCTTTATGCACCGTAGTTCCTCAGTAAACCCCATTGACTGTTGTAGATGATGGACATTACAGTATGTAAGGAAGTTCTACATCAAAATAATAGAAGAGACATTGTTACACTAGCAACAAAGGACAGAAACAAAGGCAGTCATTTCAATAAAGTACAGTTCCAGTACATCTAAGGTATAAGGCAGCATCGCTAGAACTTGTTGGTTTGTAGTCCATTTGGGATACATTTGCCTCTGTTGACTGTTTACTGTATACAAAACAGACTCCGGTCATCTTTGCATGTTGGAACCTTAACTTCAGTCCAGATGTGGGTGATATGTGCCATGATGGTGCCATGGACTAGCTGGCTCTTTGTACAGTGTTCAATGTCCATGTGTTTTTGTGGCAGGCTATTTATTAATAAACTTTGGGGAGGCTGCTGGTTCTTTTTGGCATTGCAGCATCCATAGATTAAAATTCCACACAGACTTCTGAACACTGCAGATCCTCTCCAGCTCATGCTGTCTGCTCACTGCTTGCCTATGGTTATTTCTGAAGGAAAACCCATGGCACCTATATACCTAGAAGCCCCTGTGTTGGCATTTTAAAGAACCTGGCATGGTGCCATTGTGGCATTGGGTCATAGTTTGGTGTTTGCTGCATTCCAACACCTTTCTGGTATAAGAGGACTTTCTTTTCATTATGCTCTGTACGAATTCAGTTTAAATTTGTTCAGATACTGAATTCTTAAAGTATTACAAAGAGGCTGCATATAGGTTAAATATTCCAGTTCCATCATTCAGCTGGTCTTATCTTTGTGTGTCTTTTTTTTTTGTTATTATTCTCTTGAATAGAATCTAATCCCAGCTTCTACAATGATGCCAGCTAACCTGGTTTCAGAAATAATCAGGGCTGCAGGCAACCCATGGAGATCTATTTAAATCAAGAGTCTGCCATGGTAGACTGTGAGCAGGGACTGAAATCAATGCTGTGTCTTCCAGTAGAGCCTTTGCTGCGTTGAAATTCCCACCTGCTTTATGCATCTGGGCAATTGGCTAGTGCTGAAGACACGCAGTAATTCTCCTGGATGCAGCTTTGTCTGCAGCAAGGGGGTTTGTTGACTTGTAACCCTCTAAAACATGGATAAAGTTCATGCTCTGTTAAGAGTAATATATCAAGTTTCGATTTTGAAGCGCCACATTTTTAATTTTGCAGTGATTTTCAGACAGCGCTAAAACTGCAACAATCTGTTCTTAGAATTCTGGGCTGCGAATATTTGTTAACCCATTGGCGGCTGTATTTGTTAAATTCGACAGTCTGTTTTGCCTCCTAGTAAAAAGCACCCGGAGAAGCTAGCAGTATGCTTATAGTTTGGTTTCAGTTGGAGGAGAGAAGAGAAAACAGCTTGCTCAGCGTCTGACTGTGTTATTGAGCTCTCTGGCTTGTGCTTTAAGATTTATGTCACTCATATCTGAACAATGGGAAGTGGACTTCCCATGTGCTCTGGAATAACTAAGAAACTGCTGTCTTTAATATATGTATTTTAAAAGCATCAAATAAAATGATCATAAGTACTGAAAACTAATACAAAAGTGATAGGCAATAGAATGCCTGAAGCAATGGCTGAAAATGACCATAGGGCATCTGTGGGTTAATATATGAGGCAGTACCTTTGGACAATTTAATATTTTTTAATTTATTTTGCCTTGCCCAGCTACCTGTAGACATTTTCTGGAAAAATATGCAGAAATAATGGAGTACAGGGATGCAGAGGAGAGTCACAAGCCTCTCTGTTGCTCAAATAACACATAGACATCTAATTTCCTCTTGTGCTTGGTGGACTTTAGAGGGTAGTGATAAAGCAGACAGATTCATTTTGATTGCACTTCCTGGTTATTATATTTGCAAAAATGTATACAGTCACATTACAGGGAAGATTATACATGTAATTTGTCCCTATTTATCCTATAAAATTAGTCTAATGCCCCGTACACACGGTCAGACATTGATCGGACATTCCGACAACAAAATCCTAGGATTTTTTTCGACGGATGTTGGCTCAAACTTGTCTTGCATACACATGGTCACACAAAGTTGTCAGAAAATCCGATAATTCTGAACGCGGTGACGTAAAACACGTACGACGGGACTATAAACGGGGCAGTAGCCAATAGCTTTCATCTCTTTATTTATTCTGAACATGCGTGGCACTTTGTGCATCGGATTTGTGTACACCCGATCGGAAATTCCGACAACAGATTTTGTTGTCAGAAAATTTTATAGCCTGCTCTCAAACTGTGTGTCAGAAAATCTGATGGAAAATGTGTGATGGAGCCCACACATGGTCGGAATTTCCGACAACAAGGTCCTATCACACATTTTCCGTCGGAAAATCCGACCGTGTGTACGGGGCATTCGAGAAATTCCCTCCCTGCAAAAAAAAAAGTTTTGGACTTTACTTCCTGTCATAGAATGAGAACTTTCTGTCCCTGACTCCATAATGGCTGTTGGTGTTGCCACTCTGTCATGTCTCTGTTATTCAGTTAAGGCAGTCTTCCTCAACCTTCTACCCCAGAGGAACCCCTATAATAATTTTAAGCTCTTGGGGAACCCTTACTAAAACCATTTGGAGTCTGGAGGAATCTTAGACTTCCACAGAATCCTGGTTGAGAAATTGCTGAGTTAGGGTTTACAACTACTTTAAAGTGGTTGTAAACCCTCGCATATCCCAGTGAAGTGAACAGCCTCAGATGATACACAGGGATGAAACATAAAAACATAAGTTTTATTTGTTTATCTGCAGTCTTCTCTCCTCTACACCCCTTCAAAAGTGCAGATTAGGTTAAAAACTTTTCTTCATCTGTCAGCAGCACAGAGGAGGAGGAGGAGAGGTTGTAGTTATGCCCTGTACACACGGTCCGATTTTCCGATGGAAAATGTGTGATAGGACCTTGTTGTCGGAAATCCGACCGTGTGTAGGCTCCATCACACATTTTCCATCAGATTTTCCGACACACAAAGTTTGAGAGCAGGATATAAAATTTTCCGACAATAAAATCCGTTGGCGGAAATTCCGATCGTGTGTACACAAATCCGACGGACAAAGTGCCACGCATGCTCAGAATAAATAAAGAGATAAAAGCTATTGGCCACTGCCCCGTTTATAGTCCCGACGTACGTGTTTTACGTCACCGCGTTCAGAATGATCGGATTTTCTGACAACTTTGTGTGACCGTGTGTATGCAAGACAAGTTTGAGCCAACATCTGTCGGAAAAAATCCATGGATTTTGTTGTCGGAATCTCCGATCAATGTCCGACCGTGTGTACGGGGCATTACAGTGTGTGAGAGCTGATTGGAGGACAGGAACACACTCCCCTCCAAACAGCAGAAGAACTGTGCTGCGAATAGACAAGCTCCGTTCTAAACTCTCCCCCCTCCCCCCCAAACACAAATTTATCTCATGTGTCAGGAAAACTTCTCAGAAGTGACTCCTACTGATAACAGAGGAACAAAGTGCCAGAGCGCCAGAGTGAAATGAGTTTTGGAGAGAGATAAGTAAACACTGCAGGTGTACTGTATGTGCTTTGCTCAGATTCTATGACTGAGATTTACAACCACTTTAAGGGAACTGGAACCCAGCATCCCAGTGCTGTAAGACCACCTTGCTAATAACTGGGTTTCACCAATCTTTTAGAAAAAAATTATTACATTCTTACACTGTGCATAGCATTTTGGCTTAGTAACGAGCAATTGGCCCTTGCACACGTGTGTGCTCTGTCCACGATCGTGTGGGTTTCCGTGGCATTTTTCTCACCATACAAAACTCTATTGGTAGGTAAACAAGATTCCAACTAAACTGGTACTAAAATGTGCATCGGCTCAACCATAGCAGAGATACAATGCTGGCAATGTATGTAACAACATGATTCGATAAAAAGATCATTTAAAAAAATATATATCTTTCAGAATTGATTTAAACAAATTGGCTGTTGCGATCGATATGTGATCTGTTTTGTTGGTAGAGTATGATCAGCACTGGGAATAAGTCAATAATATTTTACAAATTGATCTTTACTTTGTTGTTTCTCAAATGATCTTTTTTCAGGCAAAATGTAATTTGAGATTATAATTTTTTTGTTGTTCATTATATATTCTCTGTAAGGTATTTTAAAATAAATCAGTGCTATAAAATAAATATTAGTTGATAAATACAATGGCGTAAGTGTTTTACTAATATTAGGCCTTTCTTATATTTTGCCACATATAAAAGCATTCATCTTAAAAAACAAAGGCTGTTAATGTTCCCATCTTGGGAGCCCCTTCAGTTAAAATAGTACTTTGCTGCATTGATGTCCGCTTTGTCTTCCCTTCAGCTCACACAATGTCCAATATATGAGAATCTAATCCTAAATCAGTCTCCTCTTGGGACATGAAGATAGGTATGCTGTACTTTACAATGCTAAAGAAAAGTTTGTTGCAGTTGTGCCAGTATTTCGAATTTGTGAATAGGGCTAGATTTACATCCTTGGAATATCTGATATTTAAAGGCTTTGATATTTAAGGCTTAAGTACCATTTCTTGTTGTAATAAATGTTCTGTCACTGAAGAAAGAAGTGTTTCATAATTTTGCAGACCTTTTTTATTTAAAGCAGTAGTAAAGTCTAGTACAAGAAAAAAAATTATGGTCTTTCTGCAAGTTAAGATCATAATGCACTAGTATGGATCGCATACTCCTTCCGGGTTCACAGGCTCTGGCCAATTGAATGAATGAGCTGCGATGACATCACTCCCATGCATGCACACAGGAGTCACGACTGCGGCACAGGGCTCTGGATTGATGGCACATTCATTGTGTCCTCAATTCAAAGCGCAGTGTGCATGCACCAGTGATGTCACCGGATGCAAAACATGCGAATAACTCCTAAATGTTGCACATTTAGGAGATATTAATTTTACCTACAGGTAGGCTTTATTATAAGCTTACCTATAGGTAAAAGTGAACAAGCAGAGTTTACCACGCTTTAACAGAGAACAATGTTGAAATGGGCATCTGCTGCAATCGGAATCTTCACTCTTTAGTTAGTATTTATTATAGTGCAGCCCAATAAATAGGCATTTGTGCTGTTATTTACTTGTAAATTTTCTCTAAGAACAGAAGTGTCACCCCAGTGTCAAAGGCTTTCATGGAGGTTGGATAGGTTCCCCCCTAAATTTAATACAGATAACTGACACTATCTGGGCTGCTGGGCAAGTTAATTAAAGCGGAGTTCCACCGTTTTTTTTTTTTTAAGTCAGCAGCTACATGCAGCTGATGACTTTTAAATTATGGACACTTATCTGTCCAGGGCGCCTGCGATGTCGGCACCCAAAGCCGATCTGTCCCTCAGCTCTCGGGTTCTGCCACCACCATCTTCGGTGAGGGAATCAGGAAGTGAAGCCTTGCGGCTTCACTTCCTGGTTCCCTACTGCGCATGTGCGGCTCACGCTGCACGTTCCCACTGGTCCCTGCTGTCTCCTGGGACCCGTGTGTCTCCCATAAGACAGCGAGGGGGGGGATGGGAAGTGGCGTAGATACCCACGGGTGGCGCGGGTATCTATGCTCGGAAGTGGGAGCAAGATGTATTAGACAGGTATCTGCTCCCCCCTGCCCCCTGAAAAGTGCCAAATGTGACCGGAGGGGGGAAGGATTCCGAAAAGCAGAAGTTACATTTTTGTGTGGAACTCCGCTTTAACATAGCTTTTTGTTTACTTGTATACCTTATGATTGTGCTTTACTGCACCTTCTCATATGCAAGTCCCTGAATCAGTCAAACACTGTGGCTGACAATCTTACACCAGTAGCTCAATAGCAGAAAGGCACTAATTGCACTGAGCCACTGAGAGCTCTATGTAGTGGCTGATACATATTTAATTCAATAACATCATTATGAAAGGGCAAGCACTTAAACATATAAAAGTCAAAAATTACTTTAAGGAAAAACACTACAATAATACGCCAGAATAGGTGTGTACTGCATATATATATATACACTATAATTTCCCTTTAACGAGAACACCAAAAGTATCACCTTTCAGCCAGTCAGTTGTTGGTGAGGTCCCCAAAGTGTTCCTTAAATTATGGTTCAGGACCCAAATTGGGTTGGAGAAGTGTTTGTGACATGAATGTATAATAAATATAAACTAGTTCATCTAAGTGTGAAATTAGTGATTTCTATTGCTATAGATTGTGATTGCTATAGCACACTTTATCTATATTTCAAATTCCTCCCTGCCTTAATCTAAGATGTTGCTTATAAAGAGTTCATGTATCACAGAGAGTGTTCATTTCTATTGGATTAAAATATAATCCTTTATCCCACCCATGACACCCTTATCCCTCCAAAACCTGTGAAATAACTAAACTAATATGACTGAAAGCACAGAAATGTATGGGGAACTAGAGCGAATTACACAGACACAGCAGTATGAGAAGAGACCCCAATGCTAATTGCCAAAAAGATGCTTAAAAAGAAGTTTAAGGAAGATTTTCTACCAAAGCTTAAAAAAATCATGAAAAGCATCCACAAGATGGTATATGGCCAATTGGTATTACTCTTTGTTTGGATTTACTGTATTCTTGGTAATAATTATCTTGGGTTCCAGTATGGTAACAATAACAATTTTCTTATTTGGGTCCCCTGAATAAAAAGGTTACAATGATATTAAACTTAAAAGCAAATATTTATTATATAGCAACTTACTAATTCTTAGATGTGATGGCTGCATTCATTTTCTTTTGTAGGCTTTCTTTCTTCTATTTTTATCTAGTGATCCAACATGTCTGTTATTC
Organism: Lithobates clamitans; assembly: GCA_037952925.1. NCBI lineage: Eukaryota > Metazoa > Chordata > Amphibia > Anura > Ranidae > Lithobates > Lithobates clamitans. Next base: position 3,035,553 of record JBBGZY010000169.1, on the reverse strand, counting down.
AAAAGCTCAAGCTCTCCAGCAGAATATATCAGTTTACATCAATGAGACAAAACACTTAACACTGGCAGGCATGCTTAAATGATCAGCTTTTATTTATTCATGTAAAACCTTTATCCCAAAAGAAAAAAAAACTGTTTACTGTAACTAGTATGGATACAAAAAGAAAAACTCAAAGGTGAATATGGACTTTAAATTGGTAGCCACCAGTAGACCCAAATGAAAGAGAGCACTTAATAGAATAAAAATTTAAATTTATTTAACATCATGTTAAAACCATTATAAAAAACAAACATAGAACACGAGTATTCCAATGTATATACATGGTATTGTGCCAAAAACGATGTGTCCTAAATGAACACAAAAGAACCTGTGGGTATGCCCATGGATATGATGGACTCTGTGGTTGGTCTATAGAGAAGGTCTGACATATCGGGGCCCGCGCAGAAAATCAGGGTACTGAGGGATCAGCATTTCGCGTTACAGCTTCCTCAGGTGATCCTATTGGTACTAAAAAATACAATATACATTACGGTATGCAAATACATAAATACATATTCAAAATGTAATGTATACACCAACATCAAAAATGAAGTATATTGTATATATTGCTCATGGGACAATAGAGTTAAAGAGGAGAAGAGACAAAAGAAACAAAATTTGTACTTATACTATATACTTATACTATATATTGAGTACTCAAAAACTTACCCAGATTGCAATTAAGAAACAATTGCATTTTTATTCTATTGAGTGCTCTCTTTCATTTAAGTCTACTGGTGGCCACCAATTTAAAGTCCATATCCACCTTTGAGTTTTTTCTTTCTGTATTCATATTTGGATATGTTGTCACATTTTGAGTCATGTCTCAACATTTTTTCATTATGTGACTAGTATGGCATGAGTGCTACACAAATATAATAGATAATTGTACCTATGTCCTATAAATTCAAGTACAGAGAAAAAAAACATTGGATTGAGGTACTTAGGACTTTCATGGCACGGTATGAACTACACAATACTTTTGTTTAAAATGACAAATATTTATTACATGAATTACAAATTAATTGATGTAATAAATGTTTGTCATTTTAAACAAAAGTATTGTGTAGTTCATACCATACCAAGAAAGTCCTGAGTCCCTCAATCCCGTGTTTTTTTCTCTCTGTTTTCTGTAACTTATTAAAACGTGTGAGCTGAAGTTTAGCTTCAATTTGTTAGTGTATATAAATCTACTAGTCCATCTAGCACCCCCAGGTAGATCACAGGTGAAAACAGAGGGGGAAAAAAATGATGCAGCCACCACATCTAATGATTGGTAAGCTGCAATATATTACATTTTTTGGTTTTGGGTTTAATGCAGCTTTAACAAGCCCTGCTCTAGACATCTGTGGGGCTGATGATTAATTAGGGATATCAACAGGAGCAAAATTATTCGCAGTATTATTATTTTTATTACAACTAGTCAGGACATATGTATAAAGCACCAACTGTTTGTACAATGGTTTACATTATAAGGGGAGACGGTACAGTTAAAGTACAATTTGAGACAAAGGAGCTCTTTTCATGAGAACTTAAAATCAAAAAAGAATGGGCAAGTGGTACAAAAGGTAATAACTGTGTGGGGATGAGCTTATGAAGAAAGAATTGTTAGGCAGAGGCAGGATAGGCTTCCTTGAAAAGATGAGTTTCCAGGGATTTCTTAAAGGGCTTCCCCCAAAGAGATGGGTTTCCAGGGATTCCTTTAAGGGCTTCCCCTAAAGAGATGAGTTTCCAGGGATTTCCTTAAGGTGGACGGAGTAGGAGATAGCCAGTGAGACTGGGGTAAGGAGTTCCAGAGGATGGGAGAGGCTCTGGAGAAGTATTGGAGGTGAGCACGGAGGAAAGTGACGAGGGGGCTACAGAACTGGAGGTCTTGATAGAAGCAGAGAGGATGGTTTGGGTGATATTTTGAGACAAGGTTGATGATGTAGCTTAGGGGAGAGTTGCAGATGGCTTTGTATGTTGTTGTTAGTATTTTTAATTGTATTTGTTACAAGTATTTGTTACAAGGAGAAGAAAGTGGAGGGATTGACGAAGATGGATGATGGACACTGAGCAGTCAGTAAGGTGAATAAAATTAACACCAGTTTCTGATCTGTAAAGTTGAATATCTGGATTGGAGACAAAGTAATGCACTTTTTCTTTAAGCACGGATTGTCTGTGGATGGTCCTGTGGCTGGATGGTGCGTCTAACCTCTAAATGCATGATAAGTTCCAAGGTTGATATCATTTATATAAGAAATATGCATAATATAGATAGATAGATAGATAGATAGATAGATAGATAGATAGATAGATAGATAGATAGATAGATAGATAGATAGATAGATAGATAGATAGATAGATAGATAGATAGATAGATAGATAGATAGATAGATAGATATTTTATGTGGGGGGATACCATACCAAGGTGACATGCTTAATGTTTAATTAATCGATTCTTCATTAATTGTAGAAAGCAGCTGTCTTCTGTATATTGGTTGGTCCAGCCCACTCTGCTGAGGTGAAAAAGGCACACTATTTTAGGTATATATGTAATGCATAAATAAAACCATGACCAATCTGTTGAGCTATATCATTGCCATGGAGACTGCTGAGGAACTTCTTATATGCTAGCAGCTAATATAAAGCTGTAATAGTGTAGGAGGGTCACAAAGAACGTTTAGGTGCCTCGGTACACTTTTTTGGAGATCTGTAAACCACATAAGTATCATAGTTACACCCCACCCCCCACTAAACCCCTGCATCCCCTCTCTCATACTGAATACTTGATCACCAGAGATGGAAGATTTCTGTCTTTAGGCCAGGATTGCTGACCAATCCTCATGGTTGCTGGAGGTCCATCCCTGCCATTGATTGTTTGACAACAGTGTCACAGTGAGGACCACAAGACTCTTTGTATGCTGCTGGAGGAAAAATAATTTTGACTGAGGATGGATACGCTCCATTCTGTTCTTTTCTACTGCAGTCAGTAATAGGTACAGTGCAGAGTGATGGCTGCACTACTTTGGATTCCACATATTATTCAAGTAAAAACCGAATATGGTAGGACTGTGTATATGGCTGATTTTGTGAGAGGTCATTGCTGTTTAGCACATTTTTATAATGGCTGCCATGGATTAAAGTATTAAAGTAACTGGTACTTAGGGGTTAGACAGACCCTCCAACATTAACCACTCAATAAGGGACAGGAAACTCAATTCTTAGTTATATTTTTTTTACTATGCTGATTTAAATAACCTGGATGTTTACTAAAATAAACTTTCACAAAAGTTCAGGGAAATAAGTCATTGCAGTATACAGTAGTAGGTTAAGGAACAGAAAAGTTTGTGCACACATGGAGTGGAGTCAGGTTGGACTTTTTACTTTTTACTACTAGCATACATGGGTTTTACACAATCCGTATTTACTACATCTTTATTTTATCTACACCCCCTTCCTGCTCTCTACCGCTTTCACGTTCCTTTGTTATTCTTTGTAAGATGAGGTGCGTACCCCTTAAAGGTTTATCATTATTTAGCCACACCCATATTTTGATCATGTCTTGCTTCCCAATTCGCCACTACATGACAAACCACCCCTTTCCCATAGGAAGAATCTCAGACTTGGGGCTTGAAAGTCCCCAGGTATGCTTATCACTAAGTCAATGGTGGACAAGATGTTATGGAATTCGGGAGCCAGTCTGTCTACTCCAGGAGCCAACAGAACTTTTTTAGGAGCCAGCTCCATTGACACCAACTAGCATAAACCTCAAACTTTAGGAACCAGCTGTCAAGGAGCATTGGCTACCATTGGCTACCTGACTTTTGTAATTTGTCAAGTTCTACACTAAGTTGTCACCAAGCATATAAGAATCTGACAGCCAAAAAAGCAATACATTATTTTTAATTTTAGACTTAAAAATCTTTTGAACAGTAGACAGAGCATGTTCTGGAGTGTTGGAGCTCATGCAGGCCTTTAATATAAATATGGGTTCATCATTATGGTAGTCCCCTCTTATACTTCTCTCAGTTCTTCTTCTTCTCTCAACAATTTTCTAGTGTTAAGAAAAGAAAATAGGCTTTATTTATTCATTTGCATGATGCATCTTTTTAGATTCACATTCCAGCATTTGTTCAGCTAGCAACAGAGGATCTCTGAGAATGAAACACCCACAATGTACGACAATAAGTTTACTTGAACATCTTTACGGGATAGGACTAATGCACTTGTTTACAAAAATGATATGCCACCTGTTCTAACACTGCACCACCTAAAAATGAAGACAAAGGCACATTTCCTTCTGCAGAAATTAAGGAAAGAATAGCTCTTAGACACAACAATTTTTGCTGTTACTCTTTAGGGCCTTCTTTACATATTCATCTATTTGACATTAAACATATTTGATGAATGTTCATTTTCTTGAGCATTTTATGTATTTAAGAATTCCAGGGATAGATATTTTATACATAGTTACATTGGTCTAACTTTGACTAATGTAGCAACGTATATACCATACTTGTCCAATCCCCTGGAAGCTGGAAATCACTTAAAGCGGGGTTCCACCCAAATTTTGAACATTATCTCTGCATTCTCTTCCTTGCCTAGATGCTGACATGCTGTGTAAAAAAATTTAAATCACCGTAATTACCTTTTTTTTTCTAATCTTCTTAGCACTTCCTGGTTTTCCTCCCATGAGAGTAGGTGTGTTTCTAGCCTCTCCCAGACCTCCCACAGTCCCCTGGGAGCTAGTCTCAGGCTTCCCAGCATGCATTGTGCAACAGCATCATCACAACATCTCGGTGAATGCTGGGAGCACAGCATTCACTGCATCCAGGAAATACATGCTTGTGTGCTTCAAATTCCCACAATGAAGATGGAAACCGCCTTCAGTGAATTTTATAAGTTATTCTTTACAACAAAAACGGACACAGGCAGACATATTACACAGAACATGTGAGTAGATAATCATGAGAAGAAAAGTTTGTGAATAAACTCCAAAAAAAAAAAAACGATAGATAGGTGGACCCCTGCTTTAAGTAGCCTCCAGTGATATCGACTTGCATCTAGGTCCTGTGCCAATCTGCTGTGCTGAATATAGGAGGTCACCACCCTGCCTCTCCAACCCATCCAGAGAACACTTTTCATTCATTCTGAGCCATTGTGTTCTCCTGGCACGGGAAGCCATCCCAGCTGGGAGAACACATAACAGCCACTAGCAATAATTGCATGTAAAATCCGGCAGGCTGGTTGTACCCAAGTGGATTGATCCTTCAGCTTGGATAGATGCAGTCTGCCGATACATGGTTTGAACCGACCAAGATTTGAACTGTCTATGGCTATAGCTTAACTGGAGCCAGGGGTAAACACTTCATGAGTATCTTTGCTATTAGGTTTCGGCAGAAGATTTAGACTTTGACGACCCTTGCAAGATTTCTTAGACAAATCAACAGTGCTGACCCTGTATTTAACAATACACAATAGTGACACGAGTAATGGAGCCTTGGTCTAGGCATTGTCTAGGCATTGTCGATGTTAAATATATTTTTCTATTATTTTTATTTATTTAGACAGCATAATTCATGTTCATATGGATCACGCAACTCTGATGGCCTAAAAAAATCATCACAATTTGGCATATTCAAAAATCAGAATATTTAGCCTTTAATTATTCTAATGCCGCGTACACACGGCCGTACTTCCCGACAGAAAAAAGTCAGATGGGAGCTTTTGGTCGGACATTCCAACCGTGTGTATGCCCCATCTGATTTTTTCCGTCGCAATTTCCGATGAATTCAGATATAGAACATGTTCCAAATCTTTCCGTCGGAAATGCTGACGGAGTTTAGCCCGTTGGCTCATGTGTACGCAGAATTACTGTCTTGCTTATGAAAGTTTTTTTTTTCTTTACCCCCTTTATTTAGGTTTACTTACTTCACCTGAGCTTGAAATACTAGCATTGAGTTTTATGGGATCACTTGTTACCTGAAGTCTGACAATCTGATGCCTGATGCATACCACACTCCACAAAGCAGTGATGAGGTCAGGCAGTTGAAAGCCAAAAAATGTCAGGCTTCTGGCGACCTTGGATCCTTTGATTGCCTCGGCATTAGCAACTCCTGTAGTCTATTCCATATAGTGCCATTTGTGTTCATACTGATTCATCTGAAGACTTCTCTTTTTTTTTAAAAAAAAGGGGTCTCTTGTCATTAAACAGCCCTAACACGTCTTCTTTCTATGGACCTTTATTGTGTTTTCTTTGTGCACCTTCTGGTGGTCCTGCTCCTGGGATAAGTGTCTCTGGGTTATATTGGCCCAGATATAAGCATGCTTTACACTGTAGGTGATGTACACTGCATTTTACAGTGCTGTCATTAAAGAAACTATTGTGTCAAAGCCAAATCTGGACACGTTTAAAGTTTTGGATAGGTATGGAAGGTTTTTAATTGCATCTGTACCCACATTCTCCTGACTTTTTTGTCTGTTTGATTGGTGAGAGACAGAACAGGAAGTGATGAGTTATCATCCCAATAGGGACATAGGCAGCAATAAAGAAAAAAATATTTCTGGTAGAATGAGAAAGGTTTAGAACTGTTTTATGGATTTCATTGCTGTCTGTGTCCCCATGTGGGAAATTTCTTGTCGCCTCTTGTCCAGGTGATGGTTGTCAAAAAGAACAGGAAGGGAAGAAAAATCTCCTCTGTTGGGACAAAGAAAGCATTTAAAATCTGACAGAAGAAGATCTTCAGTGTGGATGTAGACAGCATTTAAAATCTGATAGATGATCTATCCATTCCCTGCTTTGTCCAGCACTAAAATAAAAGTTGGGTTGTAAGCTTCGGACACTTGACAGATCTCAGTTGATATGAGGAATTAAAATGACTAAATTCTGAAGACGTTTTAAAAGAACATATGCCGTATATCTGAATCCAGTGTATGAGATGTTGAAGGACAGCCATGGCGTTATCTTTATTTTTTCATGTGGGAAGGGTGATTTTCAGTTTAAAATGACACTAAACAATATCCTTATTTTGAAAAATAATCCATACACATCGACTACTTAATGACCTTTTAATCTATGTTTCACTACCAATTCCTTAGGCCGTAGTCCATCTCAGGGCTGAGCAAGAGAGGTTGGCTACATTCCTATATACAGTGGGACCATGGGGTATGAACGTAGCCACCCTCTAACAGGTCAGATAACAGCAGCAAAAAAGATAAGGCATTTGGAGGAGACTGAGAGCAGTAGAAGGTACTATTTAGAATTAAGCATACATACTTGATTTTTTTTTTTTTTAAATCAGAGTTTAGTGTCACTTTGCAGTCTTTAAATAAATGAATCAATCCGTCTGTATCATAGGAATGGACAGGTAATAATGTGACAGAAGGAGGAAATCATTTTAGTTTTGAATTTGTATCTTTTTTATTTTTTATTGGCTTTCTTAAAGAAGAAGTAGGGCTGAAGCTCTTTTAGCCCTACTTCTCCTGGGGATCACTGGAGTCCACTTAGTTTTGCACTCCTGTGACTAGTATTCAGCCTACAGCGGACTAAAGCCTATTGTCAGCTGACGTCACCTCACTTTAATGTCGAGATGCCCCAGATGCCTGGACTGGTAGCTGGCTCACCCTCTACCCCACTGAGAGTCTGAGCCAGCTGCTCCCGCCTCCTCCACAGCCCAGTGCACCAGTGAGTGCTGGAGGGGCGAAGCACAGCGTCAGTGACTGACAGGGGGCTGGAGGGGGTGTGTCACTTTCCTCCAATCAGCTCTAAGGCACTGTAACTGCAGCTCTTCACCCCCTCCTCTCTGCTTCTCACAGATGCAGAAAGATTTTATCACAAATCTGCGCTTTTGAAGGGATGTAGGGAAGAGAAGACTGCAGATAAACAAGTAAAACGTATGTTGGCGGATTTGTTTAATCTCTGTGTATCATCTGAAGCTATTCACTTCAATAGGTATATGTGAGGGTTTACAATTGCTTTAAAGTCTGGCTCTGTGACATCTGCCAACAGCAGACTTTAGCTTGTTGTCGGCTAATTCTGGGTCACAGGAGAGCACAAGTAAGTGCACTCCCGTGACTCACATGAGAAGTATGACCAAAAAAAGCTTTGACAATACTTTTCTTCTAATACACTTCCTGTCAACACTCGCTAATCATAGATATGAAGGAGTAGGCTTGACTGCCTAGAATAGAAAGTGTTTTAGAATTACATTACATATCCCCTTCTCTTCTCCCCCATGACATAGGGGCGTGTCAGGTAGTCCACATAGCGTGCTGCAAACAAGGCTAACTGATAACATCAGAGGCATGGAGCACAAAAAGTTCTAAACTCACAAGATTTTGGACAAGATACTTTTTTGCACTTATTGAAAATATATAGCAATTTGCTTCAATGATATTTTTAACAGGTTGAAAAAAAGTTAGAAGAATTCCAGGTATGGCATTTTTATGGCATTTTTAGATACTTACATTGGTCCAGCTTGAACCAATGTAACTATGAAAATGCCATACCTGTGGGATCTCTCTAGAAACTGTAATAGACACCACTACTCCAGTGATCTCCACTAGCTGCTGGGTTGCATTCTGAGTGGCTGCCTTGCTGGATTGTGAACACAGGCGGATGGCCATTCTGAACACGTGCCATTCAGAGAATGCTTTACAAGTGTGGTATAGGCATAGTTGCATTGTTCCAAGCTGGACCAATATATCATAATTTAAAAAATGCTATACCTGGAATTCTTCCTTAAAAGAGAAGTAAGGGAATTTTTTTTTTTTGCAGATTGATACCTACCTAGATGGATGCAGCATCGGTCCGATGCTGCATCTGTCCGCTGACTCCTCTACACTGAGAACCGAGCGATCAAACATCGCTGATCGCTTGATTTTCACAGTTCCATGAGCAGAGAGCTATAGACTGTCAGTCACAGCTCTCTGCTCCTCTCCATCCTCGCTCACTGGATCGCTGAGCTATGGAGGGGGCAGGAGTGGCCATCTCGGGGCTCTCAGCGGCTTGCTGAGAGGCTGAGCCAGGTGTCAGTCCAGGCAACTGGCAGATCCAGACACCATGGTAGGGATGACAAGTTGCCAGGACTGACATTGGTGACATCAGCAGAGAGCGGACTTCAGCCGACTCACTGCTGAAAATGGGTCACAGTAGTGCAAAACTAATTGCACTCTTGTAATTCATAGGAGAAGTACAGCAAAAACGAGCTTTGGCTGTACTTCTCCTTTAAGGGGTGTCTCTACTGAAATATATGTGTAGTCTCCCACTGTTGACTTCTAAAAATGCTAGTTGACTGACTATATCTAGATTCTATATGTTAAGCCACTGACATACTGTAGAAAAAACACACAGCACTCGGAGCGAAAGAGAGTAAATAGCTACTGGCCTGCCTTCTTGTTTCTGGGTCTGTGGCTCAAAAGGTATTAAATCCAGGGAATCAGCATGTAAGGCAGATCATCATGAAAGGTAAACTAGGATTTTTAGAAAGCGAGATCAGAAATGGTGACTTTAAAAGGTCTACCCACCCACAAGTGACATTTTAGTTGAGGTATTTGCTGGGCTTGCTGGCAGATTGAATCGATCACCAACTTTAGATGTTTATCTTGGTCTCCTGTGAGGGGAAAGCTGTTCCTGAGTATGACCACTTATATGATGGACTTTCTATTATTTTACATTAAAGAGTTCATTAGTAGGACTGAAAATCTCCAGATTGTATTTGAAATATTATTTAAGTTGCATTTGTGCAGCTGCTGGTTTCCAAGGACTCTGTTAGTGTAACCTCCTTCCACAATGTGAGGTCCATACACATCCTCATCACTCTGTCCCCATTGCTGTCATTTTTTTTCCTGATCTTCTTCCCGGTTAGGAGTCTTCTATCCTCAGACAATCTTTTCCATAAGTTGTCCAAAGATGATCTGCACATAGAAGGTGCATCATCCAGGCACCTTGCTCTTACTACTACCATTTATACACTCACTGAACTGTGCATGCACAATGTACAGGTAATAAAAAATTGTAGCAGGAACGAGAGTAGGTTTTATGATAGTTAAGACATCTACCATAGTCCCTCCCCCCCCATAAATCTATATCTGCTAACATTTTTTTCTTCATTTGACTTTGGTTCCGCTGTAAGTATAATTTAGGAAGGCTTCAATTCAGTCAGGCCCACAACATTAGTTATAGCATTTGTATACTAAGCAAAATATGTCTGGTTTGCACCTTAGAGCTCACACTTTTTATTATCACTCCCACAGTTTTCCAGACTGGAAGTTACTGTAACGTTATATGGGATATCTTGTTTTTCTGCTAGCAAAATGTCCAGGAAATCATTGGATGCTTTCAGAGTACTAATGTGCCTTCATCAGGACTATTAGCAGGACCTGGGTCATCTCCCAGAAGAAGAAGCCTTAGCGGTCTGAAACTATTTCCCATGCAGTTAAATATTAAACAAATCATAATTAGAAACCTTTCCTAAAGCCTTTGACATTGGCTGTACTGGAGAACAAATGTATCAAAAGTTACTGTATAACCTTATAGTGTTGTCTATTGACTCATCGTTCTAGCACAGGGATGCATTTAGAATAATAGAATATTGAAAGTGGATAAAGATTTTAAGTGCACAGACAATTAAGCTTATTCTGTATGGCATGGAGTAAAGTGCAAGTGGTAGTCACATAAAGGAACCCATCAAAACAAACCTTTTCTTTATCTGACTGTAGTAATGAGAAAGCTGATTGGTTAGTGTTGCAGCAATGTATACAAAGGAGGAATTTTGTGGGACTTTAAATGAGGGTACGCCATATTAAAAGAAAATGACAACATAAAAATGAAAGTACATTACAACATTTATTTATTACACTCTAGAATACATATCAGATATTTTGCATCAAATAGATAGGTAGTCACCAGACTTACACTAAATATGCTGCTCATAGCATGCAATACAAATAAAAAGTAGACATGGCAAATATACATGGTATAATAAATCGATTGAAAGACAAATATAATAAAGACAAGTAACTGTTGGCATCTAGTGGCACACTACGTGTTTCCTGGCATTACAGCCATTCATCAGGAGTGTTATGAAGTAATATACTAGGAAAAAAGGAACAGGGATTAATGATAATACCCTTAGAATAAGGGGGGACAGGTGAATTATATCCCAACAAGATGGACATAGATTGAGATACTTATTAACAGCCTCAAGGCCAAGTCCGGTATCAGCCGGGGAAGACGGGGGTAAGAGGCATGATGTCTCCCACAGGGTTGAAACGGGGGAACCCTTCAAGGACAGAAAACAGCGCCCGGAGCCCAACATACTGGTCACAGCATGATCCAATAGTGTATACCACTATGTGTACACCAAAAGTGCATGGTGTTCCTAGAAAATAATGTGTCAAAAAAGGGATTAAAAGTGTAAAGGTAATGGGGCAATGGGGGTGTATGTGAAGTAAAACCAAGTAAGGGGAGTAAAAAAAAAAACCCATGTTGAGGGCATGTGGCCTAGTATGGTCCAGGGGGGGGGTGCTCACTCGTCCCCCCACTTTCATGACCTACCGGCTGCATGCACGGGTAAGGGTCTGGTATGGATTTGGGGGGGGCAAGCCATTTTTTTTTTTCATTTTAGCGTGGGGTTCCCCTATAAGATCCTCAGACCACAAGTCGAACCACAAGTCGGATCATCATTATCCGACTTGGATGCAACATCTATTTGAAATCAGTTGTTTCATAGGAAACCATTGATTTTGACATGAAAAAAAAAAAATGCCTGACACGGCTTAAGGCCTCATGTACACTGCTGCTGGTAAATGTTTAGGATGCAGTTGGGCAGTTTTTTCAGCTGCCCCTGAACTCTCCTCTATGTTCTCCTATCAGTACATGTACACACGGTTGTTTCTAGGCAATTGAGTTTAGAAGCATTTTTTGAAACGCAAAAAAATGCATTCAGGACAGATGTTCAGAGGCATTTGAAATGCCAAATGCCTGTAACAGCCTGTAAACGCTGCAAACGCAGTAACTCGCAGCTTTTCGTTTACAGATGTTTTTCATTTTAACAACGCTTCTAGACGCAAACGCGGCATGTACAATATGCTACACTGACGTTTTTAGTTGTCGGTTTCTAGCTGTAAAGTTAAATTGTTCAGGAGAGGTTAAGCAACGTCCCGTGTACATAAAGCCTAATGCTATTTCCAGCGTTAAGCCACTGTAACGTCGATCCTTAGAACGCCCTGGCCTTGGGTTTTTTTTTTCAGCTTGAAAACGCCTATGCCACCTACAGCTCCTAAAAGCCTGTGTGTGCATGAGGCCATAGAATAACATTTTTTAGGCTACAAAAAGTCTGACGCAGCTAAAAGGAGCTGTAAAAACGCTCTGTGTGCATATTGCCTTATCCATATATTTTCCTTTATTAATGCTTGATTCAAAGTACTTTTAGCTTTATAAAGGACAGATTTTTGTCCTAATTTGGATACTTTGGAGACACGTGTGTCAGGAAACAGGTTTGGAGATTAAGTAAAGAAGCCAGCTTCAGAGTAAAATGGTTATATTGGGGGACACCGGCAACACCATGTTCTAACCATTCTTTAGGCTTGTAAGAGTATCTTTTTTAAATGTGAGCTGCAGCAGAGCTGTGCACCCTGCTAAATAATAACCAAAGAATAATAAATACCCAATAGGGACAGAAATCTTTGGGATGTCCCTAGTGATTGACTTCTGTCTTTAGACAGATGGTGAGTCTGATTTGTGAGCATTTCACAGCAGCTGAGTAATTTGAAAAATGCAGAAATCTGGATTCTTGAGTGGGTGTCAGGTTAAAATTTATGGTGTGAGCTCATTCTAAGAAACTGTGTTCCCTCCATAATTTAGACTTGTAAATAGTTTTTACTTATCAGAGCACAGTATAGCTGCTATCTTGCAGTATAAAAGTGTGACTTAAGGCTAAATTAAACTCTTGACTGAGGGACTGCAGAATACTGAGGCTCCAAATTACCTCCAACCCTATAACCCACAGCTGCTACACCTACCCCCATCCCAAATGACGAGACAACAACTATCCATTTATGGAGTTGAATGACCATAGCAGCCCTTTATTTAATGCAAGAAACAGCGTTGAATACAACATTGAGAAAAAACACATTCATTACATAATGGATTAACAAAATATGAATATAATTGATTCTACCAGGTTTAAGGTCTTTGAAGACACATATATAATCAGAACAACCCGGCTGTATCTGTCACCCAGTGAAAAAGGCACTCGGCTGCTACTACACCACTTCTGGGACACTTAACCACCTATTTATCCCCAACACGACCTAATAATCACTCAATGCTACCAACGTTACTTGTTGCTGGGAAGGAACACCCATACCTGAGAAGACAAAAACACTCCCCAAAAGGCACAAAAAAATTGGCCAAATTAAGAAGACATTACAGCGCTAAGCATAATAGGTGTCCAGGGGTTAGAAAGTGGGTGGAATATGTCTGATGCTGGTAATGCTCCAGCTGATCCTTCAACCTGGTACATGGTCCCTCCACTTCTCACACTCCCACCACTGCAAATGAATCCGCGAAAACCCTGTCCAACTTACCCTCTCTGCATGCACCAGTCATGCTGGCACTACTCTTAGTTTTACTCAGCTCCGGGATAAATAGTTTACGTTAAACTTTCTATAACACCATCACAACTATAAAGCAGACACATATAGGTCATTGAACTTGGAATTTTTTACTTTAACCCTGAATGTATATTCCCTACAATTTCCTGCACACCAATATTAGTTCATGATGCCAGCCATCAAACTGAAGGATCAATAGTAAGTAGCTGGAGGGAGCAGACTACAGCTTAAAAGTGTATGTGTATGTCTTTTGGGCAACAACTTTGTATGGGTCCTTTACTAGACAAATCTTGTTGTTCTAGACCTTATTTGTCTAAAATGATCCAAGTATGATGTGCAAACACCTTTCCCGCTGTGAGGCGCTGGCTGGCATGGTTATGGACCATATATATATATGTCAGCTACATTTCTCAACTACACATAGTGAGGGGCTCCAGAATTTGTGTCTGTCATTAAAGTGTTAATAAAGTCAAAATATATTTTTTTAATAAAATAACAAACATGTTATACTTACCTGCTTTGTGCAGTGGTATTGCACAGAGCGGCCCTGATCCTCCTATTTTGGGGTCCCCAGCGATGATCTTGGCTCCTCCTCTTCTTCTTAGGGACAACCATAGCCAGCTGTTGGCTATAGGGAGAGCATAGTCTGCACGCTTCTGACTTTTGTGTCTATGGAGCTGCGCTCCATAGACTTACACTGTGGTACTTAGTCCCGCCCCCCCCACTTCCTCGTCACTGCATCTGATTGACAGCAGCAAGAACCAATGGCTCCTGCTACTGCTCGATTGCTGTGTAAAGAGGAGAAGAGGGGAGAATTGATGCAACCATGCACAGCACTGATCTCTTCTCCCCTCTCTTCCCCTTCACACAGGGGAAGGGGAGCACAGAGAAACGTAAAACATTTTTTTACCTTAATGAAAACAATGCATTAAGTTAAGAAACCTTTTTAGGTTTAGTAACACTTTGAGAAAACAAACTTTTTCTCAAATCTTAATACTATTTTATGTCCTGGAGCTTGTAGGCTTTGTAGAGCTTTGGGTGGGATAAAGCCTGCACTCCTAGGGCCACATTTTACTTGTTATTTATACCACCTTAACTAGCCTCAGATCTGCACAGGCCAGTTTATATATGAGCTGACTGATAATGAGGGTTCTCCCTCTGTTGTGGGAACCTGCTGCTAGGTGAAAAGGCTGAGTACTGACAGAATACTAAAAGGTACAAGTACTGCTTGTTTGTTATGGAGAACCCATAACGGGGCACCCTGATAGTCAGGAACCGACATGGGTTCACTTAGGGGCTTGAATGAGCAGATGTTTTGTTTGCTTTATGCCATGGGTTAATGTACAAAGCCCTCCTACATTAATCTGTGTATTTTATTGCCTCGCTGAATAAAAATGCATCTTTTAACGCTTACCGCTGCCAATACCAGCTAGCCCTGTTTTCTTTACATTGCTTATATATTTACCACTGAGATATTGAAGGACTGAAAGATCAGGTAAAAAAAACATCCGTGCATGATATGGTCATTTGGCAAGCAATTCCCCTGTCTTCTGCGTGGTCAGTTAGTGTGGTGCTGTGAGAGTGAACAAGTAAGTCTGGGACTAGAACAACACTTATGTCTGTCCTTAAATGATCCACAAGGGGCCGTAGTTTGGTATTTCTCAGATGTAAAGAACAATTAGTATTATTTAAATGGTAATGATGATCAGCTACTACTTAATGAGACTATTAAGCACATCAAAGACATAAGCCTAAGTGTGGGGATAGTGACAACAGGAAAAGACTGCCATGCAATGGACCTCCTGAGGGTGGTTAGCTAGCCAGGGAGCAATTCATTGTTCTACTTATGAAATCAATCTAGGAAATGCCGATGTGAAGTAAATGTTCACACTTACCTTTTACTGATGAACAAAGGTAGCTATGAAAATTAAGCAATTGACAAAGTAAGATTGGGGTTTTTGGCTTGTCTGGGACATCAAGATAAGTTAGATCTTTTAGCAGAAGAGTGTTTACCCTTTGATGTTGTGGTGTCAAGCAGTATTATTTTATGTTTTCTGGATTCCCAACTGTGCCATAATTAGATAATTAGATGAAGTGGTTCCCAACAGATTCCAGTGCAATAAATGTGATGTCTAATAATGCCATATTTAATGCAACACATCTGAAGGATATCAACAATGATTATTGTCCCTCTAAATTTTTGTTAGGTATTTTTATTTCACAAAAAATATAACACTATGGCTGTCCATAGATCTTACAGGGTGGTTGGATGTATAGACATGCAAAACTAACCTCAGGGCACCAGATTTACAGCACTGCAAGGCTCTTCAGCAGAACCAACCCTACAAATATATAAGTATTTCAGGGCTGGGGGAAATGGAAATAGGTGAGTGGCACAAGAATAATTTGCCAGTGCTGCTTATCTCAGATGTGAATAATCCTGCCATGCCCATCGACATAAGATGGCATCCAAATCCCAATGACGAAGACAGCTAGATCCCACAAAGTAACTGCTTGTACAGAGTAATTGTACATAATTGGAACATTCTGTGATCAAGCTAGATATTTTCCTGCTACATAATGTTTCATACTATTTTGTAGCCTACTCCATTTAGAGACTTTTGTTCCATCTATTTAGTGAACAATTGCTACTTCTAGCAATTCATTACTAGAGATTTTAGTAGCTACTGAAAACATTCCTGTGTATCTTTAGTCTAATGAGGTGACTCCCACAAAATTGGTTAAATCTCTGTATCAAGACTAAACATGTTTTTTTCAGGGGAGAGTAAAAGTAGTTTTACTTACCTGATCCTCTGCTTTCCCTGGCAGATGGTGCTTCCCTATACTTTGGCTGGGAAATGATCCCTCAACGTTCATAACATCCAAGGCCGGGTTGTGTACCCTGCATCAGTTTTGATGATGTCAGGACCTTAGACTGCTGGGGTCTCAGGGACCATTCTATCAGCACAGAGGATGCGGTAGGTAAACTTCTTTTCTATGTCTTCTAAACCTAAACAAGCAGTTAACTGTAAATTTGTAGGTTTCCCAAAGTTGAGTTTTAACTCTTATCCCTGTTCCACATGACCACCTGCTTCAAACAAAATGGATGGTTGAAGCCATAAAGAAAAAAAAACTACTGGTCAGTTCACTGATTGATTACTGCCAAATAGGAGATCAGTTCAAAGCTACAATAACAAGTATGTTCCTCTGTACACTAGCAGCTATCCAGGTTTTCAGAAAGGGCTATGATCAAAGATATATCTGTCTCAAGGTGCCTGTACAGCTGCTGGTGGGTTGAAAAGCCAATCAGATTGGATAAATCTCCAAAAAGACACTATTTAAAGTGGACCTGTCATTAAAACCCACACATGAATTAATAGAATACAAAATAGCATTACTAATACACACTTTTTTTGAGTAATAAAGTGTTTCTTTCAAAATACGAAAAAAAAAAAAAAAAAGTGCTTATGAACTTTCTTTTGTAACTGAGTGCCTTGACTAAATTTACACAGCCTCTGGCTGTATGGAAGACTATGGGTGTTTCATATTATTAGATTTTGCAGACAATTGGGGTTGATTTACAGTACCTTTACACATGCATTGAAAATAGGCACCTGGGTTGCATTTTTAACACTTCCCAAATGCCTATCAATGGCACACAGCATTGTTACAATAGGGATCGGATGGAGGTGTTCACACTGCAGCGTTAGCATTGCTGCAAGACAAAAATAACGCTGCCTGCAGAGTTTGGCAGGTGTTGAAGCTTTGCAACTGCCTCCATTCACTTCAATTGAAATACATCACAACTTAAACGCACTGTAAACATGCCTATGGTGTTTACGGTGCGTTTATGGTGCGGTTGCAAAGCGTCAAAAGCGATTATTTCCTATTTTAGCCGTGCAAAAAAAATACGCAGGACTGTTGAGAAATGTTGTCTGATGCAACATGAACATCCGTACAACATATCCTAAATGATATTTAATGCTATAGGTGTGTTAATTTACTGTTAGCCTGCTTTAACCACTTCACCCCTGGAAGGATTTACCCCCTTAATGACCAGGCCATTTTTTTGCGATAAGGCACTGCAGTGTTTAAACTGACAATTGCGTGGTCATGCGACACTATGCCCAAATAAAATTGATGTCTTTTTTTCCCCACAAATAGAGCTTTCTTTTGGTGGTATTTGATCACCTCTGCATTTTTTTTTTTGCTCTATAAACAAAATAAAACTGACAGTTTTGAAAAAAAACCTATATTTTTTACGTTTTGCTAAAATATACATCCAAAAAATATATACATAAAAAAATAATTTATTCATCAGTTTAGGCCAATATGTATTCTTCTACATATTTTTGGTAAAAAAAAACAACACAATAAGCGTATATTGCTTGGTTTGAGCAAACGTTATTGCATCTGCAAACTATAGAACTAGATTTATGGACTTTTATTTTTTTTAATTGTTTTTACAGGTAATGGCGGCGATCTGTGATTTGTAGTGGAACTGCGGACAAATCTGACCCCAAGTGACACTTTTTTGGGACCAGTGACATTATTTCAATGATCAGTGCTAAAAAATGCACCGATCAATGTATAAATGACACTGGCAGTGAAGGGGTTAACACTAGGGAGCAATCAAGGGGTTAACTGTGTTCCCTGGGTGTGTTCTAACTGTGTGGGGGATGGGCTTACTGGGACAACACAGAGATCGCTGTTCCTGATCACAAGGAACAGCAGATCTCAGTATTGTCCCCTGTCAGAATGGGGATCCGCCTTGTTTACATAGGCAGTTCCCCGTTCTGCTTCCCTGTAACCGCGATCACGGGTGGCGCGCCCACAATATCACATGCACGGACCGATGTACAGGTACGTCGGTTTACACAGCCGGGCTGCCTTGCCACAGGATATATATATATATATATATATATATATATATATATATATACGGAAGAGTGGCAAGTGGCTAAATTGAACGCAAGTGTGAAAAAGCCCTAGAACTGGATAGTGCAAAATCTGGTGCAGCTGTGACTTGTAGGTAGATAAGAAGATCAGCACAACACTATCAGGGAGCAGAGTCTGCATATGTAATGCACTAATACAGCCCCCCCTTGTGCATATATAATTAAACTATACAAAAAGAGGTTTCTTAAATTGAACTTTAGACACTAAAATACGATTTATATCAGTAAAACATTCATTAGAAAAAGCATTTATTGTGTTTGTGCATACAACTGTCATTAATACCTCAATCTGTCTTGATATGTTGCCCTGTATGCTGTATTTCCATGTGCAGCAGAACTGGGCTGAGAGACAAAGTACCAGCACACAGGTCTCTATTACTTGGTATAGTGTTGTCTGTGAACATGCAGAGGAAAGGAGGAAATTTGATTTTATTGGTGTACTGATGCTCTTTTTTTGCTGGGTGCAAGGTAGTCTGGAGAGAGAGAGAGAGAGAGAGAGAGAGAGAGAGAGAGAGAGAGAGAGAGAGAGAGAGAGAGAGAAACACAGAGAGAGAAACAGAGAGAGAGAGAGAGAAAAACAGAGAGAGAGAGAGAGAGAGAGAGAGAAAGAGAGAGAAAGAGAGAGAAAGAGATAGTATCTGGCTGCGCTATTTGGAATGTGTCTGAATCACAAGACTGACTGAACAGAAATGCTTTGACAAGTACAGCTTTGCAACTCAAGCACTGACTTATAGATTATTTATTGTTCATTAAACCTTGAGGAGGCCATAGTTCCTCTTTAAAGTGACCCTGTTGCCTTGGTGAAAAGATAGATCTTGAGTAAGCTGTAAAAGAAGACCAATACTTACCTGCCTGGGTGGTGGCTATAAAATCTTCTATTTCCTCAAGAGATACCAGAAGCTTTCTGATGCTCTCGGATGCTCTAGTGTTTTTTTTGTTGTTGTTGTTATGCTCATCTCTACGTACTGTGCTTTGCAGTGGGAGGAACCACAACATGCATGCGGTGAGGGACACAGGTGGGAGTGCACTGAGAGGCTGAGCCAGCTGCCGGTCAGGCATCTGGGTGGATCCCGACATTAAAGTCGGGATCCATGCAGAGTCTGGACTGACTGAGTGTCTCAGGTAACAGGAGTACTCTTGTGACCCACAAGAAAAATGTGGCAAAAAGAGCTTTGGCCCTACTTCTCCTTTAAATGGCTCCAGATAGATATAGGAGCCCCTTTGAGCTATCTTGGACCTGTTCTAGTGCCTGTAAATGATCCCACTATAAAATGTAAAGCAAGAATACACAAATATCGATCAAATACACACAAAAATACCAAATGAAACTAACTAAACTACACTAGAAAAACCCACAAATTCAAAAGAAAGGGAAAATAATTTATTTAGTCCTTAATTTATCTGTTCGTTCATTAATTGAATTCATTCATTTATTTATTTATTTTCTTTTGGGTTAACTAGATGGACTTTGTCTTTTTTCAGCCTGACTTACTATTTAATGTAAAATCAGTAGATCTTTTTTCACCTAGGCAACTCAATGAGCAAAGTTGAAAACAGTAAAATTGGTAATTACACTAAAATCATCTTGCTCATCCCTACTCCCCTAATCATTGAGGCTCTTGCACTGGATGTCTGAACTGCAGGGGCAGGGCTTAGCTAAGGGGTATGGGGTATATATACAAGTACGTGAACACACAGAAAACAATGCAGCAATTAACAAAGGTACATAAAGGAACTACACGTTATCTGCATTTTTAGATTATTGTTAGTTTGAGACTGTTTCAGACTGTTAGGATCTTACAGGTCTTAACAAGTAACAAAGGCAAGTGCTTGGGTCCAAAACCTGGTTATGTGCTGACAACTTTTATTTTGCTCTTTAATTTAGGGCTTGAAAGTGCTAGCAAATGTTGTGAAATAGATTTAAAACATATAGGCTGGCATTAAAAGATGGCATTTCATTTTGTTAGCATAACATTTTAAACAAACCTGCACTGAAATACACATGTGCCACTGCTTAACTCTGTTTTGGTATTTGCTTTGGTATTTTGAGTCAATGACCCAGAACAAGCATATCGTTATAGGTGTGCGCACAGGGTGTGCTGGGTGTGCTTACCTCACTGTCCTTATGGCTGTTTAAAAACACGTCTCCATTACTTCTGCCTTACTTCCTGGACAGACTGTAGGTCATGGCACAGGAAGGATTTGACCAGCTGAGCTCATTAGCATACACCCTGCATCATCTACCCTCCTACCTAGTCAATCACTCTTGGAAGTGGGTGGTAAATAGGATGGTAGATGATGCAGGGTGTGTGCTAATGAGGTAAGCTGGTCAATTACTTCCTGTGTCATGACCTAAAGTCTGTCCAGGAAGTAAGGTAGAAGTAATGGAGAAGTGTTTTTGAAAACAGCCAAGTGGACAGTGAGGTAAGCATGTGTAGAAGAAATGGAAAGCTGTTTTTTGCAAAAGAAGTACATTAATGCTATATTGGTACATAGAGGAGATGACATTTAGAAGAAATAAAAAAAGGTGAACTTAGCCTTCAAAGCCCAACCCTGGCCAATATTTTTTTTTTATATCGGATGCAGCAAGGAATGGTTAGAGACCGTCATGTTTTTAGTACTGTCTGTGTCCACATTGGAGAGATTCTATTCACTTTCAAGTCAAGAAATAAAGTATTAGATCTCATGTAACATTGGTTTGTTACTGACTGTATCTTTCTGTCTCTGTAACAACTGCACCCTCCCCTGCATTTTTTGTATAGATGTAACATGGACAAAAAATGACTAAAAGTGAGGGCCTAAGTCTTCATTATTCTTAAGGTATCTTTTCAAAAGAAGAAAGGGAATACTTACTTTCCCTGCTGCTTGTTCGGGAAAAATTCCCCTGGAAAGGAAGCAGAAGAAGCCCACTGGGAAATCAACACTTTTGGTAGTGTCAATCTGCTTGGTACCCCACAGTGCTCATTGGTTCTTTCCACCAAACTCCACATCACTATTGTGTCCTGTAGTAACATGGTGGTTGGAGGGAGGAACCATTAAGTGCTGTGGGGGACCACAGAGATTGACACCCCTGGCAGTGTTAGTTTCCCAGTAGACTTTTCTTGAATGGGGCAACATTCTGGCAGCATGGGCAGTGGGAAAGCTAGGTATTCTTTCTCTCTTCTTTTGCATGTGTAACTGGGATTTTTTTTTTATGACAGGGTTGCATTAAAA
Organism: Lithobates clamitans; assembly: GCA_037952925.1. Lineage (NCBI taxonomy): Eukaryota > Metazoa > Chordata > Amphibia > Anura > Ranidae > Lithobates > Lithobates clamitans. Next base: position 3,013,744 of record JBBGZY010000169.1, on the reverse strand, counting down.
CAATTGTAAATTTTTTTTTTCTTTTTAAATAACAAACATATCATACTTACCTGCCTCGATCCTCCTCTTCTGAGGTTCTACACCGGAGCTCTGGGCTCCTCCATGTATCACCATAGGAGGCAGTTTTCTATGGTGGCACATGTGTGGGCTCGATCCCGGGCCATGCTCTGTGTGTCTATTGACAAACACAGTGCATATTGGCCGCTGCCTAGTCACTGGATATGATTGACAGTAGCAGAAGCCGATGGCTCCCTCTGCTCTCATTGAGTCCAGTGAGAAGGGAAAGAGAGAGCCGTACTGCTGCTCTCAGGCACAGGCTGGATCGAAATCGGGCTCAGGTAAGTATTTTGGGGGGAGGGATCTGGGGGAACTGACAATAGAAGTTTTTTACCTTAATACAGAGAATGCATTAAGGTAAAAGAACCTTCAAACTTTTCAACCACTATAACTCTAGTTTAACTGGCTGTTCGATTTTTCTTATTCACTGAGTTACTGCAATGCTGAAAGGGTTGCAGGACAGCCAAGTAGCTAACATTTCCTAAAGAGGGACAGTTATGAGACCTGGCATATTTTTCTCAGAACACATTTTTTAATTGTTCTTAGTTAGGTGGACAGCCACTGCAAAGCGTCTTTTAGCAATCTCCTACCATTGTACACTCTATAAAATGCTGAAGGGCTTGTACATATAAACAGTAAGTGCCAGAAGTCTGCCATGCCTGCCTACAATACATTTACAACTCTATTGGAAGCATGTGAGAGCTTCACCAAGTTAATTGTTGTTAGCATTCACCATATCTTGACCCTTGCAATCAGCGTTCATTATAGCGTGCAGCAAAGTAAAGGCTTTGAGCTGGGCTCATGAGTAATACAAAATGAAAAAATCAGAGAGAGAATTTGTATTTATTTATTTCCCTCAATGATAAAACATGAGCGTGTAGAACCATTGACACAAGTCATTGCTACAGTTTGATGTCTTACAACAGCATTACAAGCGCTCACACATACAAACACTGGGTATAGTTTGGTCAGAAGCCAATTAACCCTTAGTTTCAGGGAATCTAAAACACCCAGAGGAAACCTGCACAAATGTAGAGAGATTATACATACTGAAAATCTACTGCGTGGAGCCAGCTCTGCATGGTTACTGTGTCAACTACTAAGCCAATGTGTTATGAAAGAAAATTGGGAGGGGGCATTAAGAGGTTTATAAGATAATAAATAAGATTTCTTTGCAGAAAATCTTTCTAGTCTGGAAGCCAGCTGGGGTGGCTTGGACAACTTACAATGGTGCCCTCTGGAGGCTTCTGCTGGAGATACTCCAGGCTCGTCTAATTGGAAAGAGCCCCAGAATCCAACATGGAATATTCTGGTGTAATTATATTCTGTTGCCTTTAGAACATCTTGAAATCTCTCCAAGAAAGGCTTAGGTCCCTTGCCAGACATGGGGTAAGTGGAAAAAAAACAAAAAACAAATAAAACAAAACAAAGGTGACCAGGCAGCACCTAATGTTGATGTGGTTGTGCACATGAAAAGACAGGGATACCCCACCCAGATACGTCCAGGCATTCATAATAAGCGTCTTTCTACAATACCATGTGATGCATATATGTAATTTGCAAAGATCAGAGACAGTATTGGTATACCTTACTAAACTTCTGTGACACATAGGCCTATGCCCTGTGAATAGGCATTGCTGTGTCACACATCCTAAAAGTGCTGAGAGGATGAGTTTCAGGAGGTGAAGTGGGCACAGAAAATAACTGCTTGCAAGCAGCAAGGTACCATGGGATCCTTAGAAATGGAAAGTAAACAGCATAGGAGAAGCCGCAAAGCATGCAGGGAATCCAGGAAGTTGTGAAAAGAGATGGCCTGTAGACAGACAGCATTCACAACATGAAAGGATATTTTTCAAGTAAGCTTATATTGGATTGCCAAGTATAACTATTCTTTGTATTGTTATTACAATAGTGATGTTATAAAATGAAAGTTTGTGCTGTGACCATAGATCTAGTTAAAGTTTTTGGATTTGATGTTAAATGTAAGGTGCTTGGGAGGATTGGATGTTATGAGTTGAAGAATGGGAATGGTTAGGTCTAGGGGGTGCTTTGGGGGAACATCCTGGATTCTTTAGGACAGGAATATGGCAGGACAAGTTTCAAAATAATGTGACTTTATAGTGGGATCAGGGCCACTAGGCAACTGTTTATTTATTACAGATATTTATATACCACCGACAATTTACATAACAAATTACATACTGTACATTCACATCAGTCTCTGCGATCAAGGAGATTACAGTGAAAGGATTGACCCGATTAAAACGTATGTGATCCCAGTATTTCTACATGTCAGCTTTGTCTGAGTTTTGCCCATGTCTCTCTATGCAATGATCTACAGCTGCTATGTAGGAACAGACTGAACTTCATTAAGAAGTCTGTAACCTACCTTCTCAGGCAGATGGGTGGCCTAGGTATGGTCAACCCAGTGATGTTCTTTTCTCTGATGTTTTTGAAACATGATTTTCATAACATGTTGGCAGAGGAACCACCTGCGTGGGTTGGTATTTTTCAGTCCTGGTCTGAGCCTTGACGGCGGAGCTGAGAGAATGATGGGCCAATCAAAAGCCTGAGGGTCCGACAGGGTGAGCTCCTGACTTATGTTTCTTTGTTCCTGAAAATTATTCGGCAGTGGCGAGTGATGGTGGAGGAAATTAAGTCTCTTCCTAGAAAGGCCCTGGAGAGGAGGCTTCTTGAAGCTGCCTTTAGTGAGCCACTGGCCTTGAGGGATTGCCCGGACTCTGTTATGAGGGAGGGTCTGCATTTGATTAATCTAGAGAGAATCCTTTTAAAGTTTTGGGTTTTGGCCTGGCTCTCATTCCATGGCAGACTCTATGTGAAGGGCAACCTGAAGCATCACTCTGTGGAGAACCATGGTTGTCCAAGAGTGGAGTGTGGTGGTGTGGAGGAAACGATGGACCATTTCTTGTTTCAGTGCCCATTCAATATAGAAGTCTATAAATGGGTGGGTGGGGTTCTGGGTAGCCCTTTCCTTTCCTGCACGTGTTATGTGGAGTGGACATACAGGGATTTTCAGACTCAACAGGATTTTGATTTCAAGATACTTTTTTCTAGTTAGCTTAGTAGTTCATTACTTCACGTAGAAAGCAGTGTCAAGTTTCCATTCACAAAAAAGCACAACATTCTGGGTCAGGTTGGGAGAATTCTGGCTCTTGAGATGGACAGGTTGTCTGGACAAAGGCAAGGAAGAATGTCAGATCTTTGTAGCCGCTGTCTGTCAGTCACTAGGTGTGAGGCTTTTTCTTTCTGTCCTTTAAGTCCCCTAGATTTTGCTGCAATCAGATTTTTGAAAAAATGCTGCATGGAGTAAATGTTTAATTGTTTCATAGCCTGAGGGTGTGTTTAGTTTGAGGTAGGGTTGTGTTTTACATAATGTAGTAGTTTACTGATAATAAAATTATGTTTCTTTGTATATAAAGTATCTCACAAAAGAGAGTACACCCCTCACATTTTTGTAAATATTTTATTATATCTTTTCATGTGACAACACTGAAGAAATGACACTTTGTTACAATGTAAAGTAGTGAGTGTACAGCTTTTATAACAGTGTACATTTCCTGTTCCCTCAAAATAACTCAACCCACAGCCATTAATGTCTAAAACCCTGGCAACTAAAGTAAGTACACCCCTAAGTAAATATTGTCAAATTGGGCCCAAAATGGGGAGCAGGTGTGTTAAATTTGGTGTTATCACTCTCACTCTCTCACTGGTCACTGGAAGTTCAACATGGCACCTCAGGGCAAAGAACTCTCTGAGGATCTAAAAAAAGAATTGTTGCTTTACATAAAGATGGCCTAGGCTATAAGAAGATTACCAAGACCCTGAAACTGAGCATCGGCATGATGGTCAAGACCATACAGTGGTTTAGCAGAACAGGTTCCACTCAGAACAGGCCTCACCATGGTCAACCAAAGAAGTTGAGTGCACTTGCTCAGCGTCATATCCAGAGGTTATCTTTGAGAGTCTTTGGAGAGTAGGAGGAACACGGAGTACCCAAAGGAAGTCCATGCAAGCACAGAGAGAGCATACAGATTCCATGCAGATAGTGTCTTAACTTTACTGACATATTGACTGCCCATCATTTTGCCCCAATGTAATGTACTGCACTGCAGACACATTTAAAAGCTTGCTAGAAGCTTGAGAAATGTGGAGTCGAGTAGTCAGGGCAATAGGAGACAATAGAACTGTTGTCTGGAGATAAGTGCATTACTAAAGACTTTGCAGCCAGGAAAGTATAGTAAACTTTATTAGCCCACAGCATACCATTCACAGACCACCCTGACAGGTCTATATTCCATATTATCATGAGGATGGATGGGAGTTAATGTGCACTTTGCAGATGGTAAAAATTCCACACAGTGACGTTAGAAAGTGCTGGTTTTACAGGTGTTATTTACAGACATGAATAACTAAAATAGTTTTTTTGTGACCAATTTAACAGTCATTGTACGTCTATAGATATTTTAGTGATTTTAGGTGAATGTGATGTTTTCAGTCACAGAATTGCTTTCTATTACAATGAGAATAACAGTGACAAGGCATTTTTATTTCCAACTGTCTAGTCTATGATAAGCCAAAAGCTAGCATCCATCTATTCATTCCATTCAAACTCGTAAACTGTATAACTCACACCTATTTTTCATACATTAGCCAGGTTATAGGTTAATGCATTTCAGCTTTTCATAATACTTCCCAGTACACGTCTGCTCCAATATAAAAATTGCAGAACGTCTGAATGCGTTGTACAATAGTCAGTACATCTTTCATCCAGACACCTACTGTGAATCAGCGCTGTACAATATGGCTAGATAGAGAACCCTTGACATCGGTTACTTTTGTTTGAAAATAAATCTTTTATGTGGTGTAGTTTTTTTAAACACATGTTTTAGCCAAAAAATCCATATTGAGAGTAATAAGAAGACTGGATCCTGGCGACTGGTCTCTGTTAATTAAAAGGAGAGGCATTGTGCTCCAGTTGTAATATGTAAATGCAGATTTCTGTTAACAAAACGGGAAATGTGAGCCAAAATATACAATGGTGGCACAATTGTTTCTAAAGGTAAAACTCAACTCCAGGTGGGGAAATAAAAGATCACCATTTAATTTAGAGGAGTGAGCACAGTGATACCCTCCTTGTTGTGGGAATGAATCTCAATCATCTGATCAGCACTCGGCACTCGTGGGTAGGTGGTTGACCATCTGTGTTACATAGCTGCAGGAGAGAAGTGCGCGGTCACCAGCCTGGTCTTGTTGTCTGGCAATATATTTTGTATCACATAAATGGCTAAACAGAATTACAAATCTTTTGGCAGTAAAACTGTTCAAAAATATATATACATGTCCTTTGTGTGTTTAGCTGTTTGCTGGAGTCTGGCTTTAAAGCACAACTCAGGGAAAATAAAAAAATGATCCTTTGCGGTGGGGCTGTGCCTGTACTGCTAGAGTTAATTAATTGCTTAGGCCTAGGGACTTGCTAAAGAAGATTTGCTTACTGGATCCTCTGCTCCTTGGTAGACTGGTCCTAAATTGGTCTTGCAGTGTGTTCTACCCCAGTAGCCAGCCAACCAACCACCCCCCATCTGGCGTTCACTCGCCACTTCCCCTCCTCCCGTCGCTCGATCGCTGCATCACTCGTCCTTCGACCGCCAGACGTCTTCGGTGGCTTCCCCCCTGCATCTCCTTCCGAGTCAAGGGAGGACTTAGAACTTGTGGCCAATTGGGTCTTAGGGCCCGCTTCCTAAGGAGGAGAAACAGGGAGACATTAGCAAATATTAATTTGCTAATGTCACACAATTGGGTGGGTTACGGGCTCAGTTACGGGCTCTGCGCCTGGAGTCCACCCTTTTTGAAGCCAATTAGAGCATCAGGCTCTAATCATGTGCTTCTAAAAAAAAAAACATTGCAATCCATGCGTCCGGCACCCTGCATGTAGACTGAGGGCCGAGTACATGAATTAAGGGGGTGGCGCCCCTGCGCCCTGCACGAGCGGCCGCCACTGTTCTACTCTATGCTTCAGTAGTCTGACATCATCAAAACAAATGCAGGGTCTGTAGCCTTCCATTGGACATGATGACACAGAGCCATAGGCAGGGGCGGACTGACAACTCATGGGGCCCTCGGGCAATAGGAGATTATGGGGCCCCCGGGCAATCAGAGATTATGGGGCCACACAGTATACACACACACAGAGTACAATCACACAGTATACACATACATGTACACACAGTATACACATACATGTACACACAGTATACACATACATGTACACACAGTATACACAGACAGATGTAAAAAAAAAACACAGATTTATACATACTGTCCCTGGTTTTACTGAGGCTGGCAACCCTGATGGAGCCCCCTAGTGGCCCAGGGCCCTCGGGCAGTGCCCGAGTGGCTCAATGGTCAGTCCGCCCCTGGCCATAGGCGTGCACACAGGGTGTGCCAGGTGTGCCCGGGCACACCCTAATCATGCTGTGCCGTGCAGATTCCCCCTGTTGCTTGGCTGCAGAGAAAGGTACTGAAGAATCTTCGTCCTCAGTCCCTTTCTCCAAAGTGAGACATCAGGGGTCTGTTTAAACCCCTGGTATTTTACCAAAGCCACCCCCCCCCATGGGGCTCCTAAGAAAATTGTAAAAAAATAAAATAACTTGAAAAAAAATGTAAAAAATAATAACATTACAAAAAAAGTTATAATAAAAAAATAATAAAAATTAAGTACTGACACCAACCTCTGCCCCACTTACATCATCCACTGCTCTACTGCCATATATAAAATATATATATATGGATATAGACTATGTATATATTTATTTTGAGCTTTGAGGTGCACACCCTAATGCCATAGGATGGGCACACCTATGCACAGAGGGATAGTCCACTGCCAGAGCATGGGGGAGCACCATCTGCTGAGGGAGCAGAGGATCAGGTAAGTAAAAGTGTTTCTACTTTCCCCTAAATGAGCAGGATTTAAACAAAACTATAAGTTTACCTGTTGGTAATTTTTCACATTTTACATGTTTGCTATTTCAAGCATTTATGTTTGCTTTCCACGTAATCAGATATATTGCCTTATTCTGTAATGGCATTCCAGGTATTAGGCAGACTATTCCATGGAGTGATGATTATAATATCCACATGCACACATTCACACTTCTAGAATCTGTTTGCTGCTATTCACACTCTTTGGCTCTTGATCTTTTATGCAGAGTTGCAAAAAGTTTATAACAGCAAGTGGAGAAAGGTACACTTTATATAAATTCTAACAATAGACTTCTCTTATTTGCTCCTTTTTTGGTCTGTTAAATATACCATTGAAAGTGTTTTGTTATGTCTTTTTTTTTTCTTGATAAGTGCAAAATAACTGTCAATCCTGCCAGAAATCTTGTGAGTTAATACCTTCTTGTGCACTCTGCCTGTGCTGACCTTATCATTCACAGCTTTCTCTGCGAACTACAGAACATCTTTTGCTATGCTATAGAGATAAGGAGAGGGGCAGGTGTTCTGTAGTCCTGTATTAGGGAGACAATACTGTCCCCCTATAAATACAGAACAGTTAGTGAGCATTGTCACTCTAGGTCATGTAGGACAGGATGGGTGTTACTCGCAGGCTGAACAGTTGAAAAAAAAAAAGCCTGAAAAAGAGTGCAGCCACACACATAAGGACGGATTGACTGTAATATTTAAAAATGTTGCTCTTGAATTTAGATTATTATGAATTATTATTGAATTGTGAATTATTATTGCATTATGAATTATTATTGAATTATTCATGAATAATTAAGGCTGTGCACATTGCCTGCTTATGTGCAGAAGAGTTGGCCTGAAGCTCGTCTGGTGCATGTGCATTGCTTTTGTGATGAGCTGAGGGTTTTGTTCTGAGCATGACACAGACCATAACGTCAGAAAAATCAATGACCTGTGCCGAACCTGTGATTAACTATGCTGTTTCGTTAATATACTGAAGCTATCCCTTAACTTGTTACTGGTACAGGAAGTGAAGAGGATCTAGCCATTAGTGCACGGATATCAATTAACACCTAAGAGAGATTGTAACTTTTTATCATTCTATCAGCCCCTTCTAGAGTTTTGCTTTAAAAATGTAGCAGCTGATTGGCCCCTATAGCAGGGGTCTCCAGACTTTCTAAAGAAAGGGTCAGTTTACTGTCCTTCAGAATTTGGGGGATCCACAATTGGGGCTCTATCACTGGTGTCAGTGAGAGGAATACAGCCCCATCCTTGGTGTTAGTAGGAGGAATTTATCCCCATTGTTGGTGTCAGTGGGAGGAATTATGCCCCATTGTTGGTATCAGGGGGAGGAATTTTGCCTCCTCATTGGTGTCAGTGGGTAGATTTATGTCCCAATGTTGGTGACAGTGAAAGAAATGGTGCCTCATCGTTGGTGTCATCATGAGGAACTTAGCTCAATAACTTAGCTGTATAACTTAGCTCAAAGAAAGACCTTGTTCAGGTGGATAGGATGGCAGAGGAGCGGTGAAAAAAGGCATTCAGGAAGCTTACATATTGCCTCCCAGCCACCTGAGAACCAGCTCCTAAAAAAATGCTTTAGCTTGAAACCCCTGCTTGCCATAGCTGATCCTAGTATGGATGTATATATGTGAAAGCCTCAGACATGACCGCTCCTCAGGCCATGCCCCTAACATATTTCACCCCACCCACAGGGGCTTAATCTTAGGGGTCAGGAGCTCTAAAAAAATATTAACTATGGATCTGTCTGTCAGAACTGTCAATAAATGAATAAATACGGCTGGAAATGTAAAAATGCCTTAAAAGAATGAGTTGGCAACTATGAGTGCTACCTGTATCTCTCCTAAACATGTAACACTTGTACATACAGTTGAGTCAATTATATAACAAATGAGAAAAATCTTAAATGAAAATCATCCTAAACAATTCATAAAGGAGTCAGAAATTGTCTGCTCTAAAGGGGTGGTTCCATTACTAAACAATTATTTTCATTAAAAAGGAATAATCCAGTTTACATAAAATCCACTTGGGTTTGCCTACATTGGTCTTTCTCTGTTTTGTCTCAAAAGATTGTTTTTGACCAAAAACTAACCTGAAAAGATCAGATCTTTGACCGTGTATTTTTTCGTTGTTACATATGAACGGCCAGAGTGAACAGAAGCACATTTCATATTATAGTTTCCAAAGAAATGAAACAAAGAAAATGATTTGCTGTTATTGGAAATGTGTGCTCCATTTTGCTCCCATTTTTGCATCAGTGTGCATGTGTCATAAATAAATCAAATCCTAATCACTGCCTATACACTTTGCTATGTGACAATGTTTTTGTATTTTCTTTATTGTTCAGCTTGTGTATTTCTTATATCTCTGGTAGCATGTTGTCTTCACTCTTTGTGAGGCTCCGTGTACTGTCTGATCAAATGTATACATTTAGCAACACATTTTCCCACTCAGTTGCTATGGTGCGTAGCACAGAATCCAGACTAGACTATATTTGCATAGAAGCAGACAGTCATGTGGCAACCATAAAGACATAAATATACATTTGTATGATATGGCTGAGATGTATGCCCCTTATACGCCCTTTAGTAAATGACACACTTTAAAAAAGATGGCTATACTGATTTGTCCAACCCCCACAGCTCCATTTACTGTAATGCATTAATAAGTCTGTGTCTAGCACAGCAGGATAAGCATTGGCAGAACCTAACTGCAACCTTTGCACGCTTTTTCCTTGCTTGACCATCTTGGACACCTGTAGAATCCAACTGAAAAAAGGTTGAGGATATTCCAGGGATTTCTGGGAGGAGATGCAAGGCTCTCTGATGTTCAAGTACTGTGCAACTGCCTTTTTCCTAAAGCATACTTCCCAACATTTTGAGATGGGAATGAGGGACACCTACTAACAAACGTATGTAGGCATAGGACACGCCCCCTGCCAAACCCCCTTAAAGGAGAATTTACCAAAAAAAAGTTAATTCAATCCACAAGGATTTTTTTTTACCACTACTTTTCCTATATATTGGCTTTTAAAATGTACAAATGCAGCAATTTAGAAATTGGATGAAAGGTTTAGCACTGGGAAAAAAAATTTTAATAGCTAAAAAGTGCATTTTGTATACAACTATATGGATCAGACCAAAATGAGGGACAAGTGAGGAGGAAAGAGGGACAGAGGGACATTGCTCCAAATCAGGGACAGTCCCTCCAAATCAGGAACAGTTGGGAGCTATGCCTTGTCAGATTAACAAAAAATCAAAAAATCTAAACAAAAACAAAAAAAATGATCACTACAAGAAAAGAGGAATTAGATTCACTTTTCTGGTGACCCATCTTTCCTACCATCTCTCTGTTCCAGCACTTCCAGGAGTATAAGATGTCTGTCTCCCTGTTGAACGCCGTGATCCCATCCTTCAACCCCTACGTTACTGTTGAGTTCTGTGTCTTGACTCTCGGAAGTGTCAAATGCTGAGCACAGTAATGGGTGCTACCAGGATGGGAGGGGGGGGGGGGTTGGAGACATAGGCCACTGTAGAAGTGTAATATATCTTTCGTAGAGACTATTCATCCTTTTTTTTCGTAAGTCTGACAGGGACACCTTAACATTTTTATGAAAGTTATCACTGTGTAAGCATATTGGTTGGGCACAGCAAGTGGAGCAGTGTTACACAGACACTGGCAGCTCACAGTAGGGCAGTCTCGGTAACAGAGACAGTGCTGTCAATCCAGAAAGCAGTGGGAAGGACTAGGTGTGACCAGGTGCTGATTGACAAGCTATAGGCACAGTAGTGACAATGCTGACAGTCATGCCCCCTACAACATTTTTTCATCCCATCCCATTGTAGTGCATGTTTTCATCCCATCCCATTGTAGTGCATGTTTTCATCCCATCCCATTGTAGTGCAAGCAGAGTGGACATCTGATTTGAATTTAGGAGCAGTGCAGCATCCTTGCTACCTGGCAGGATCAACAGGTATTTGTGGGACTTTGCAGGGACATGAAGAGAAAACTGTAATGCCGTGTACACACGAGCAGACTTTTCAGCATCAAAAGTCTGACAGTCTTTCCGACGGAATTTCGACGGAGCTACTACGGACTTTCGAATGACCAGTCGTTCGAAAGTCTGTTGGAAAGTCCATTGGTTTGAACGTGATGACTTACGAAGGGACTAGAATAAGGAAGTTCAAAGCCAGTAGCCAATAGCTTCCCTTGCGTCATTTTTTGTCCGTCGGACTAGTATGCAGACGAACGAATTTTTCGACCGGACTCGAGTTCGTCGGAAAGATTTGAAACATATCCTAAATCTAAAGTCCGTCTGATTTTCGACAGAAAATGTCAGCTGAAGGTCTGATGAAGCCCACACACGGTTGGATTGTCTGACGGATTTGTTCCGCCGGACCAGTCTGGTCGAAAAGTCCGGTCGTGTGTACACGGCATAAGAGTCTATATACCGTACTTATTTTAAGTGTGGTAGTACACATTTTTTTAATGGGACTACTTTAAAGTAGAACTATAGGAATTTTTTTTTTTTTCATTTTGAAAGCGATAGAGCAAGGGAAGGTTATAACCCTTGTAAGATTTTTTTTCACCATCTGTGGAGATTTCCCTTCACTGCCTGTATCATAACCAAACAGGAAGTGAGAGGAAATCCCTGCAAATTAGGTGAATTCCTTGGGGACGCCTCGGTCATCAGAACTAATGTTTCCATTGGAAGATTTCCTTTCTATTACTTTTCTGGGGACAACCCAGAATTTGGGATTTTCTTCTACTTTCACTTTCAGTGATAATGGTAAACAGGATAAATAGGGTGAATTTCTATTCAAAACAAACAAAAAAAAAGGTTTTTCTTTAGTTATACTGTAAGCCCTGCAGCGCTGGTACACGTCAGCATCTCACAAAGGTAGTGGAGCCAAGATCAGTATTAAAACGCAAGATTCCACTCCCTTCAATTCTGCAATGGCCACTTCCATTACCTGCTCTCATAGGTTTAGCCACTCATTTCAGCTGTTCTTCCAATCTCTCAGCAACTAAAGCTGCTGGTGCATAGGGTATGGTCAAAAATGTCAACAAAGATGGATCAATGATTACTTAGACCCCTTACACACAGGGGCGCTTTGCGGGCGCTACAGCGCTAAAAATAGCGCCTGCAAAGCGCCCTGAAAGAGCCGCTCCTGTCTCTTCAGTGTGAAAGCCCCGAGGGCTTTCACACTGGAGCGTTGCGCTGACAGGACGGTAAAAAAAGTCCTGCTAGCAGCATCTTTGGAGCGGTGAAGGAGCGGTGTGTATACCGCTCTTCCACCGCTCCTGCCCATTGAAATCAATGGGGCAGCACGGCTATCCCGGGTGGTTTTAACCCTTTTTAGGGTCATACCCCCCTTTTTACCGTCATACCCCCAAAAATATGATGGTAAAGCGCCGCTAAAAATAGTGGCGCTTTACCACCGGCGCCCAAGTGTGAAAGGGGCCTTAAAGTAAAATTAAAATTCTTGCCGGTTTTTACAATAACTTGTATATGGATGTTATGGGTAAATTCCTTACTTGAAATTCTGCTTTAATAAGTATTAGAGTTTATATACGCTAGCATATACAGTATGAAAGATCAAATCAATTATTTTTTTTTTTACTTTTTTTTTTATAAATGTAAACATTTGGCAGAGTTTCAAAGTGTAACCTACATTACTGATATATTTTCTGTTCACATCATTTTAGTAGCAAATCTACCAATAATTTTCCTCTCTCCCCTGATCATCTTGTCCCTCCATGCCAAGGTCTCTCTCTGTACGACTGTTTCACAACACAACACTCTCCTTCCCTCATCATAGAAACACAAGTAAACATAGGAAACCATGGGGATAATTGTTTCCCTAAGGTGCATCTGCGGGAAGTGAGCGGCAGCGGCACACCATCTACTGGGAATGATCATTGACGTCAGAGGCAGCGCTGTACATTTGGCCTAGTATTTAAAAACCCACAGGTTTCAGTGGAGATTCATATACCTGCGGCATGCACCCTGCACAGTCACTTCATAGCACCCTGCTAAGAAACTTTTAGATCACTTCTAATCAAGAATCAAAATCATTTAAAAGAAAACTTTATTTCTACTCATATTGTTCATACTCACTCTCTGTAGTTAGCCGTAGACATTCCATGGTGGTCAGGCATGCAAGTGTGATTTGACTGCGGAAAGACCTTTCCATTTTCTTTCTGGGGTCACCTAAACATGCATGTTTATGCCTATGGAAAAGGGAGGGAAGCCTCTCTATACACCTCCCAAGTCAGCTTATCCCAGGGGAAAAACTTAAAGGATCTAATATAGCTGGTCAAGTCGAAGAGTGCCTATACACAGCAGGTCATTTCCTAATCAAACCACAATAGGCGGCATTTGGCAAAGGTCATATCATGACTGTGAACACCTTTTAACTTCAAGAACTATCTGAAACAATTCCAAGCTTGTCTCACCTTTTCTTATACAGTGAATCATGCTGACATGTTGACAGGATACACTAAGGAAACCCTCAATATGCATCACGTTTTGGAAATGTCAAATGTTATTATGGCCAGTCACAGTGTAACTGTAGTTTTCTTTCCTTCCTAGAGGTCTCCACATGACACTGACCATCTACCCCTGAGAGCCACAAAACCCAAACTACCCAATTATGCACATACTTGCTTAGAAGATCAAGATTTGCCTGGCCACCTCCCATCTCTCCACACTTTTTCTTGGTCACTAAATGTGTGGTGTGACTTTGATGGCCAATGTTGCAAAATACCAAAAAAGCCACAAGGTTTAAAACCTTGTTTTTTTGGGGTTTTTTTTAAGGTTGGCATTAAAAATAAGCTATTCCAAACAGTATATGAGATGTATGAACTTATAAGTGAAGAGTGGAGTATTCCAAAAGCATTTATTCATTATTAACAATGTAATAACACCCTTCCAAGCCATGTTGCTCTAACAATTCGTCGCTCTATTTCACTTGTCATCTCAGTGTCCTATTCAATGGCTTATGAAGCACAGACAACAGGGAAATCACATATACTGTATAATCTAGATATGGGACTTTGGCTCTATCTGCAGGGTACAGCGAGTATTTTCAAGGCTTAACTGCTCCTTAAAGCCAAATACTCTACTGACCCATCTGCTTGCTCAGTATGCAGTAGTCTTTACTTCTCTATGTGACCAAGTAGAGACTCACAGGTAAGGTAAATTAGCATGTCCAAACCTCCACTCAAAAAAGTCCTGCCCCCTCACCAGAAAAAAACATGCCAAGGTGTTCAAAGTAAAACAAAAGATAACCCAACATGTCAGAGAGCTTAATCAAGGGTTAAAAATTATTTAACGTGGCATCAGCTTCCTGTAGTGGTGTCCAATACAATATGGCTGCTATCACGACCTTAATTTATGTGTATGCCACCGGCACAAAATATATTTCAATTGTTATATACTGAGGAGTTTGGTGCGGCTAATATTCACCACTAAATCTGTGAAAAAAATGTGAAAAAAAAACCCTATCGTTTGTGTAGCTGCGCTAGCCCTTTAAATGCATAAATCAAGCGGTGTATTAATGTGCTGATGATTATCCATCAAAATCTTAGTATACAAATGTGGGAAATCCCCTGATACAAATCTCCAGCCTTCCAGTGTTTGCCTATAATGGCTGTATACTACTAAGAGCCAGCGTGCGGTTCAAGCCTCGTTTTCAGTGTGGGATCAGTGTCATCGGGAGCAGTGATCTCTGTCATGTTGTAGTGAGCCCATCCCCTCCACAGTTAGAATACACTGAGGGAACACACTTAACCCCTTGATCGCCCCAGACTATTTAACCCCTTCCCTGCCAGTGACATTTACACAGTAATCAGTGGCTATTTTTAGCTCAGTCCGCCGTAATGTCGCAGTCACGATAAAAATTGCAGATCGCTGCCATTACTAGTAAAAAAAATAATAATACAAATGCCATAAATCTAGCCCCTATTGTGTAGATGCTATAACTTTTGTGCAAACTAATCAATATACACTTATTGCGTTTTTTTTTTTTTTTTACCAAAAATATATCAAAGAATACATATAGGCCTAAACTGTAGAAGAAATTTATTTTTATATAATTTTTGGGGATATTTATTATAGCTCTTTTTTGTTTATATCGCAAAAAAAACCAAAAAACGCAGAGGTGATCAAATACCACCAAAAGAAAGCTCTATTTGTGGGGAAAAAAAAGAATGTCCATTTTGTTTTAGGTACAGCGTTGCACGACCACGCAATTGTCAGCTAAAGCGACGCAGTGCCGCATCGCAAAAAATGCTCTGGTCAGGAACAATGGCGTCCCTGGGGGGGCCAGAGGGGCCCTGACCCCCCCCAACATTATGCTGTGCCCCACCATGTGCCCCCAATTAAAAAACATTTTTTTTTTTTTTACAAAAACGCAATGTCTTTTTGTTTGCATTCGTAGCGGATGTGCCACATCTTACTTGGGCCGCCGCTGGAGTAACACAGTTTCTATTGGGAGGGAGAGCGTCCCCAGTCAGCTCCTGCGGGTGATTTCTCCCCCCTCCCTCTGCTCGCTGACACTGCATAATGTGAGCGCGCACACAACCATGGCCGCCCGATCTGCTTCTTCCCCTGCATCCTCATTGGCAGGGAGAAGAGCGAGTTGCATGAAGGACTCACAGTTACTGAAAAGACAGACTGATTTCTCCCGTCCTTAGGACAGGAGAACCAGCCTGTAAATTCCAAGAGATGCCAGACCAGCGCTGTCAATAGCAGGGGCAGGACAGCAAGAGGAGGCTGGGGAACCCCAAAGTGACACCAGGGCCCGGTGGCAAGACAACCTTTGCAACCCTGATAATTCTCCCACTGCTTTGGACCCTTATATTTTCTTGGTATGCTATATGGTGACATATATTTCTTGTTTTCTGCCACCCTGGGGGGCCCCAATACAGTAGGAAGGGAGCTCACTGCAGAACATGTGAAAGGGCCCATTGTGGTATCGTAGTAAAGGGCCCCAGGATATCTATATATATATATATATAGATATATATATATATATAGATATATATATATCTATATATATATATATATATATATATATATATATATATATATATAATTGCATTTTATAGTTCCCCCCCCTACTTTTGTCCCTGTCCCCCTATGTGCCCCCCCTAAATATGAAAGCTGGAGATGCCACTGGTCAGGAAAGGGGTAAATCCTTCCGGGGCTAAAGTGTATAAAGGGTTAGCGCAGCTACACAAACTATAGTTTCCATTTGGCCTCTTTCACACAGACAGCTCGGGGGCGGGGTGATAAAAAAAGGTGGTTGAGCCATGGTGTTACCGCTCCCTGACTTCCAAACCTAAAATCCACCATTCAGCCAAAGTGGGCTGTTCAGATTGCACATGCACAATGCTTTGCATTGCAACAAATTTAATACAACATGTTGAGTTAACAGGCAGCACTGTCTGCCAACCCCGACTATTGAAGTCAATGGGGCCAAGTAGTTATTGGCCCACAGTAGTGGTGCATTAGTCCTATAATAAATTGGCGTTAGGCAAGAAAAAACAAAAAAGGCAACAGGGATTAAGGAGACTAAAGGATCACCTCCTGAATGCCTGCCAGCAGCTGTTTAGCCCCACTTTAAAAAGCAACCCAACACTAATCACTTTTTAGAGAATGGGTCAGTGTAAACCTAACATTACTGAAGCAAGTGGTTGATGGTAGCCAGGTGATCTGGTGAGATTATTTTTCCCCTTGTTAGTGATACCTCCACTGACATGCTTATACGACCTCATATAAAAAAAGAACATGGCGGAGCCATATTCCAGTACATTAGAAGGGATAGTCTTTTTTGGGTTTGGATGGGCACACAGCACTTCTTCCTGTGTTGCTGCACAACATCCTCAAAGAAGAAAATATTTCATTAGAAAGTACATAATAGTCTAAATATGTGAAAACCGAGATCAGGCGCTGGCCTCCTAACAGTTGATTTTTCTGGAGAGATCACATCCCAATGAAGATACCTACATATCCCAGAACCCCTCCCCCCCTCCTTATGTACAGAGATGAGGAGGGGGAAGTGTTCTGTACTTCAACAGGGGAGAGCTCAGGCAGGCCTGACAATGCTGCTTTGGATTTTAGTGCAGCAGAGGCTGCATTACCAGTTCACTACAGGAAGCTACTATAGAATCTCACTGGATTTCTAGCAGGATCAACAGGTATTTTCTGTGCTTGCTGCTTACAGCAACAGAACATAGAGAAATGTGCATGCATGGTAGAGATGTACTAAATATGTTTTGTTAAATGTTGCCCAGGCACACATTTGAAGGTACAAATCTAGGAGATGTATGTTGTATTTCCACAATAATACTATGGGCTCTGAGCCTATAGCTTTGCACTATCATGAATACTGTTGAACCCATAACTTGGCCAAGCCTGTTCTGGTTTTGTATATACTGCACTTGCACTTTATCTAAGTGAATGAAATATTTGCTAATAATGATGACATTCATAGAAGAAGAAGATTTCCTGTCATAGATAATTTATATTTCTTTGTCTATGGTCCTGTTCCAAGTCATTCCTCGTTAGAGAAGAACAGATGGTGAGCGATCTGTATTGTGTGATGATTCAACAAATCGATCCAACTGCACGCCATCTGGTTTTTTTTTTTCATTTTTTATAATTTTATCATCACTAATGTCTTCATGAGAAGTCCCTCCCTTTGTGATGTCAAAACCACAACATGACACTGTTTTATTGGCATATGTTATGAACATGCAAGCTTGGTCCAAGGTATGTATCCTGCACCAGGCTTATCTAGTCTTAAGTAATTATCCATTCATACCACAGCTTGTCGATATGCAGAAATTCAATATATAGGTTTTGTGTCACCTACATTTCCTAGGCAACTGTGCAATTCCCCCTGCCTCGCCTATGATTATGAAATGTCATTGCAAAAGAGTCACACACACAAGTGTATATGACCATTCAGAGCCAATTAGAGAGTTTGGAAAATGCTTACTACTGGAGAAAAGTTGAAAAAAGCATTTCAAGCATGTTATATGCCAGTAAATGGAATGCTTTGAATCTAATTAATACTGGTGAATTCATATCATTCTATGCATCCTTTTCTTTTCATGCAACTGTCTATCAAATGCATGGCAAGAGCTATTACACCGAACACTACTACAGAATGAGCTACAAATACAAAGTTTCTACTTATTTAATAAAATAAGTAGAAGAATATAGTTAAATTGTAATTTAATACGAGCATTTCAATATATTAATATAGTAGATACCAAAAAGTGTAAAGTGTTTGTAAACCTCTGAAATGAAGAATGAACAAAGCATATCCCTCTATAGTTTGTACTAGCCTCTGACAGTCTATACTCCCAACAAGCAATCCTGGGAGACAGAGCCCCCAGCACAGAGCAGGTGTTTGACAGCCTCAGCTTTGCATGTTTCCCTATGAGACTGTGTAGAGGGGTGTGTTAGTGTCCATTCCCTTCACTCAGGTCTCAGAATACACTCAGCTCACTGCTCTATGCTGTGCATTGTGTGACATCACATCCCCACCCCTTGCTTCCTGAAGATCAGAAATGCTGTGTAAACTGTGCACTTTGAACAGCTGTAGATAAGAGAGGGTTGCAGATAAGCAGTTACAGCTTCTTGTATGTAGGAGTATTTGTTTCATCTCTGGTTTATAACTAGTTTAAGCTGGTCATACACAAAGCAAATTTCATTCAGTTCCTGATAAACCAGCGAAAATTCAAGCCATGAGTGTGTCAGGGCTGGGCTCAGCCTTTCCTTCTCAAAGCTGGCCGCTCAGCTGTCGGCTAATTGCCAGCTCCTATCCCTCCACAGTGACTCACCTGTTGATGATATGCTGCTTGTCAGTCCTGTCTACTTAAGCCGTCCATTCCAGATGATCTCTGCCTTCGCCTTGGTCACATCTCTAGAGACACTCTCCTGTGTTCCTGTTAAAGACTTGCTTAGCTGACATTCCTTTTGGCTCCAGATCCTGCTTGCTGTTCTACTACGCTCATCTCTGGCTCCCTGATATTTTGGCTTGACTGACTATCCGTTACGGTTCCTGAACTCTGGCTATGTTTTTACTATGTTTACTCTGTTTCCCTTTTTTTATTATTATTAAACAAGTGTGATTTAACTGTACTTCTATCTCGGTGTGATTCATGGTTTCTGACAGTAGGCGAAGGCAATGTATTCAGAAGATGCAGTCAATCCACTTGTTGGTAATATTTTTTCCAGATTGGATGAGCAGGATCACTGCATGGATCAGTTTGCCATAGTGTTACAAACGTTCCTGAGACACACGGCTCACCTGGAATCTCCCACTGTGGCTGCTCCGGAACATCTTGTGTTGCAGGCCATCCCTGCTGCTGCTCCAGTCTCTGTGCAGGCACCTGCGTCGAGTATTACCTGTATAAGAGGTATGTTTGGTTCCGTTCCGCTTCTCCAGCGATTTGGGGGCGATCCAGTCCAATGCAGATATACTTTGAGACGCTGCCCCAGGCGTTTCCCACGGACAGAGGCAAAGTAGGTTTCGTGATATGTTTGCTTTCTGAGAGAGCCTTGTCCTGGGCAAACCCTCTATGGGAGACGCAAAGACCTGTTGTCTTGAGTTACCCTGAGTTTGTGACTTCTTTTAAAAGGGTATTTGACGTTCCCACAGGCTCCGCTTCTGCTGCCGAGTTAATACCAGAACAGGCCATGATGAGTACCTCGTAATGCCTTTTGGCCTTTGTAACGCCCCGGAAGTTTTCCAGACATTTATTAACGATATCCTGCGAGATTTGTTGCAGTTATGTGTGGTGGTTTATCTCGACGATATCCTCATATTTTCCAAGTCCCTGGAGAGCCACCACACAGATGTATGTGGTGTGCTTCAGAAACTAAGCGAGAACAATCTCTATTGTAAATTGGAGAAGTGCGAATTCCATCGTGAACAGGTTAAAATCCTGTGTTATGTAATTTCCACTGCTGGTTTTTCGATGGACCCAGAGAAACTTTCAGCAGTTCTACAGTGACCCCGCCCCGTAGGTTTACGTCCACTGCAGCATTTTCTTGGCTTTTCCAACTATTATCGGAAGTTTATTTGTAACTTCTCGTCTCTGGTCAAGCCCCTGACTGATATGACCAGAAAGGACAGTAACCCACAGAGTTGGTCTCTGGAGTCCATTAAGGCCTTTGAAAGTCTCAAGGCTGCCTTTGTTTCTGCTCCTGTGTTGTCACATCCTGATCCTACGTTACCTTTTTTCCTTAAAGTTGATGCTTCTGAGACTGGAGTTGCCACCCTTCTGTCTCAACGTCCTACCTCTGAGAGCGCTATGCATCCTTGCGAGATTGGTGAAAGAGAGCTGTTTAGCCCTGAGAGAATAGAGACATCTCCTGGAAGGTACCACTGTGCCGGTTCTCATTCTTACTGATCATAAGAATCTCACATTCTTGTCTGAGGCTAAACGCCTCCCTCCCAGAAGGGCACGATGGGCTCTTTTCTTGTCTAGTTTCAATTACATTGTCTCATTCTTACCCGGTACTAGGAATGTAAGGGCTGACGCTTTGTCACAACAATTTTCCTTCACAAGATGGAGTCGGTTGCGGTTCCTGTGATTCCTCCTGATTATATTCTGGCTATGGTTCGTGCCAGTCTCACTTCTCCTTAGGGTGAAAAAATTGTTGCTTCTCAGGTCCATGCTCCTCCTGAGAAACCTTGTGACCGCTGCTTTGTCCCAGAGAGTCTCTGTACTGCTGTGCTCCAGACTTACCATTCTCCCATGGCTGCTGGTCACCCTCTTTTGGGTCATTTCCCAATAATTCTAGTGGCCTAGTCTACGTGCTGATGTAACCGCCTTCATAGCTCCCTGTTGCGTGTATGCTCAGAGTAAGACTCCACAACACCTTCCAGTGGGCCTCCTACAACCCATACCCAGTGGAGAGAGGCCCTGGACCCACCTGTCTATGGATTTCCTTGTGGAGTTACCCAACTCCTAGGGCAACACAGTTATCCTTATGGTGGTTGACCGGTTCTCAAAAATGTCCCATTGTATTCCACTTAAGAAGTTGCCCACTTCTAAGGAAATGGCTTCCATTGCTTGGGAGATCTTTCGCTTACATGGGCTATCCAAGGTGACTGTCTCAGACGGGGTAGTCAATTTGTGTCCCAGTTCTGGTGAGTCTTTTGTGCACAGTTGGGTATTCAGCTTGCTTTCTCCTCTGCGTATCACCCGCAGTCTAATGGGGCTGCAGAATGAGCCAATCAGTCCTTGGAGCAATTCCTACATTGCTATATTTCTGACCATCATAACAACTGGTCAGACCTCTTACCGTGGGCGGAGTTTGCGCACAACAGTGCCTTGAATTTTGCTTCCCGATTGTCCCCATTTATGGCGAACTATGGTTTCCAACCTTCCATGTTGCCTGACTCATTTGTTCCACAGAGTATTCCTGCATTAGAGGAGCATCTCCGTGGTCTTCGTTCCACTTGGACACAAGTCCAGGAGGCTTTGCGACATGCTAATGATAGGTACAGACTCCATGCTGACTGCAGACGCTTGCCTGTGCCTTCCTACCAGGTTGGGCACAGGGTCTGGCTGTCATCTTGCAACCTCCGACTTCATGTTCTCTCTCTGAAGTTCGCACCTCGGTTTATTGGGCCTTTGCATATTCTTCACAGGATTAACCCAGTGGCTTACGCATTAGACCTTCCTTCTAATATGCATATTTCAAATGTATTTCATGTCTCCTTATTAAAACCTTTGGTCTGCAACCGCTTTACCACCTCGGTGCCTCGTCCTCACCCTGTACAGGTTGAGAACCATGAGGAGTATGAAGTACAGTCCATTGTTGACTCCCATAGGTTCCGTTGGCACATACAGTATCTGGTGGATTGGAAAAGGTACGGTTCTGGAGGAACGCTCTTGAATCTTATCCTAGGATGTACATGCCCCTGTCCTCCTCCGTGATTTCCATAGACTTTTTCCCCTCAAGCCCGGTGATGCTCTGAGGGGGAGGAGTCATTGAGGAAGGCATACTGTTGGGGCTGGGCTCAGCTCTTCCTTCTCAAAGCTGGCCACTCAGCTGTCGGCTAATTGCCAGCTTCTATCTCTCCACAGAGACTCACCTGTTGATGTTATCCTGCTCCTCAGTCCTGCCTACTTAGGCCGTCCAGTCCAGATGATTTCTGCCTTCACCTTGGTCACATTTCTAGAGACGCTCTCCTGTGTTCCTGTTAAAGACTTGCTTGGCTGACATTTCTGAAATGTGGCTGCATCCAATCAGATGGGGCCACTTTTAGGGTATTGTGACAACAAGAGATTTCAGCTTTCAGACTATAATAGATAGCACTGTAGGTTCAACCCATTCATGCTCTTAAGTGTGGATGGGGGAATTAAAAGATTTAGGCTCGGTTCACACCTAAACCGGCCGCGGATTACACAGTAACGCTGTCCGTCCCTGTTCTCTGTTTCAGGGGCGAATCAGGGCAGAATCTTTGTCTGAATTCGGCCCTGAAACGGAGGCAAAGTCGCAAAATGCAGTGTAGTGCGCTCCGCAGTCGCCCCGGAGATATGTGAACCAGAGAGAGCCGGTCACATTCTCCTGCTATGCGAATTGGATGCGGACAAATCCGCATCCAATTAGCATAGGTGTGAACCCGGCCTTAAAGTGATATTAAACCCTCACTTTTGTATTAAAATAATAAACATGTCATACTTACCTGCTCTTTACATTGATATTGCACTGAGCAGTCACAATTTAATCGCCAGCCAGTGTATGGCCAGGTTTACACTTTTATAGTTCCAGCCCACCAAGGACCTTTTATTTCAATTTTACACTAATTTACACTCACTAAGAGAGCAAATGATAGAGTTCGGATTGGAAGTTTGTAAAGGAGCTCACATTCCAGCCTCCAGCTGATCTAAGACATCTAGGGGAGACAGTGCTGTAAGTGAATGCTAATTCTATTTCAGCTAATGAGATAAACGTGATCCTACATATAAATGTATAAAGAAAATTATAAGTGAAAGCATTTGCATTTCTGTCCATCCAGTCCTTAAGGGCCGTACACACGGGCTGAATAACGGACGGCATTGGCTGGTGTTCTGTCAAAATAGCCAATTCTTCGAGATCTCCAATCTCGTCCCTTCCGGTTACTATAAACCTTCAGTAATTGGAGATTTAGACGAGTTGCTGCTTTGACACAACACCCGCAAACGTGTACACTCCGGTACATGAAGAGATTGCTGCTTTGACAGAACAGCGGCTAAGGAGGAAAAAATTGTCGCCGCCTTGGAGGTGGCCATGTTGTTGGTTAGTATCGGGCAGACTAACAATGTCCGCTCATAATATTGTGTACCGGAGTGTACACGCTTTCCGGTGTTGTGTCAAAACAACAACTTAGCAAACAGCATCTAAATCTCCAATTACTGATGCTTTACAGTAACCAGAAGTGACGAGATTGGAGATCTCAAATTGGCTATTTTGACAGAACACCGGTTAAATAGAAACTGGCAGAAATTCAGCCCGTGTGTACAGCAGCCCGTCCGACAGAAGCGGGCATGACCGAAAAAGGTCTGCTGATCTGCACTCGATCTGCATTCTCAGCCAATGGCTGAGAGCGCTGACCGGTGTGTTCTCCTTGTCAGAACACAATAGCTCAGCAGGGGAGATCGCTGTGCTAACATTGCATAGCGAGTACAGCAGCTCCTCCCGAGCTCTTCAGTTGTTTTTTTTTCTGTTCAGCCCCCTGGGTTCAACGAAAAAAAAAAAAAACAATAGTGTGTACTAGGCTTTAGATTTACATAGCCCTTTCACATAGCACCTGAGCACAGAGACCTAATTTCTCCTTGCTGCAGAAAGGTAACAATTACAGCTGATGTCCCTCCTCCAGCCTGTGACTGGACAGTAAAGGAGAAGCAGCAAACTGATGAGCTCAAATCTCTGTCACTCTGCTCTTTCTACCTGTCAGTATGCCCCTTACACTTGTTGGCATCTTGTGCTGCTTCACCCTCCCCCCCACTTGCTGTCAGAGTGATCCTTACACTGGTTGGCATCTTGTGCTGCTTCAATCTCCCCCACTCTGAGCTCTACTGTATAGGGATTGCTAGAAGCTTATACCAAATTCAGTTCAGGTATTTACACGGTTTGCATTTAAAATAAATACATTTAATGATGTAATAATGAATACAGATTTGCAGTCATTTGTGTCTTTTCTATCGGCCTGGAGTTTAGCTTTAAACGTAACTCTTTGACTGTAAAACCTTAACGGTTATATATCATTACATAGAACTGACAAGTACAGAATATTATACTAGAACATTCAGCTTGATGTAGTTGGTGTTTTTCTCAGTTTTCCTCTGTCTTCTTGGCCAAACGAATGTCTGCGGAGACCCTCTGGATGATTAGCTACGTGTACCTCTGTATCTCCTCCGCAATTATATTGAAATGTACGGGAGAAACATTTGCCACAGATGAAAGGGAAGTTTAGTTTTAGTTCAGGCTGCACCTTAAAAAAGAAGAGTCTCAGTGACTTTCCTCAGTGAAGTTTATGCTGTACACAATGTCACTATGACAAATGTCCCTGCAATGCTGAGGATTCATCTCTAACTATACCAAGTGCAGGAATGGAGCAATCATTTGTAGCTACAGCTAAGGCACACACCAAACTTATCACAACTTTCCATAGTAAATGTTAAGGTGTGCTAAGCTGGGCATAGATATGGCAATTTTCAGTTCGATCGACCCCTAGAATTCAATATGTTTTCTGCCTCAATACAGTATATTGAAAGATATAATCAAAAATGGGGTAAAATTACAACATCTTCAGCCATCAGATTTTTATTTTTTCTCTGCCTGGTCTGATTGGGGCATTTTCAACCTTATCTCCTTGATGTTACTCAAAAACACCTTTTTAATGGCTTTGATTGCTTTATGATTTTGACAAAAAATAGAATAGACAGTTCAATCACTCTATCAAATTGACACATTTGTAGCCAGCTTTAGGACCCCCTTATAAAGTTGTGTTGGAGATATACCCCCCCTTTATGACCAAGCCATTTTTTGCGATATGGCACTGTGTTACTTTAACCACTCCAGCCCCGGAAGAATTTACCCCCTTCCTGACCAGAGCACTTTGTGCGATTCGGCACTGCGTCTCTTTAACTGACAATTGTGCGGTGGTGCGATGTTGCTGCCAAACAAAATTGACGTTCTTTTTTTTCCCACAAATAGAGCTTTTTTTTGGTGGTATTTGATCACCTCTGCGGTTTTTATTTTTTTGCGCTATAAACAAAAAAAGAGCTATAATAAATATCACCAAAAAATATATAAAAAAAAAAAATTATTTCACAGTTTAGGCCGATATGTATTCTTTGACATATTTTTGGTAAAAAAACAAAAAACACAATAAGTGTATATTGATTGGTTTGCACAAAAGTTATAGCGTCTACAAAATAGGGGATAGATTTATGGCATTTTTATTATTATTTTTTTTGGTGGTATTTGATCACCTCTGCGGTTTTTATTTTTTGCGCTATAAACAAAAAAATAGCGACAATTTTGAAAAAAACGCATTATTTTTTACTTTTTGCTATAATAAATATCCCCAAAAAATAATGAAAAAAACATTTTTCTTTCCTCACTTTAGGCCAATACGTATTCTTCTACATATTTTTGGTAAAAAAAAATCTGAATAAGCGTATATTGATTGGTTTGCGCAAAAGTTATAGCGTTTACAAAATAGGGGATAGTTTTATGGCATTTTTATTAATATTTTTTTTTTACTAGTAATGGCGGCAATCAGCGATTTTTATTGTGACTGCAACATTATGGCTCCCAATGACAGGGAGCAGAGATCAGTAACACTGTCACTAGGCAGAACGGGGAGATGCTTGTTTACATCAGCATCTCCCCGTTCGTCCTCTCCGTGAGACAATCGCGGGTATCCCCACTGCGATCGAGTCCGCGGGACCCGCGACCCGACTCACAGAGCTCCTGGCCGGCGCGCGTACCTGTAAGTCAATGGGACCTACAGGTACGCCCATTTGCCCTGCCGTGCCATTCTGCCGACGTACATCGGCGTGCGCCGGTCGGGAAGTGGTTAACTGACAATTGCATGGTCATGCAACACTGTACCCAAATAAAATTTAAAGTGATAGTAAAGGCTTGTTTTTTTTAAATAACAAACGTGTTGTACTTACCTGCTCTGTGCCATTGGATAGCGGGACTGCGATATTGTAGTGGACAAATCAGACACTAAGTCCTGGTTCACACTAGTGCGCTGTGCGATATCACATGTGATTCGCATCGCATTTCAGTGCAAATCACATGCAATGTCTGTGCAATGCAATTTCAGCCATACAGATAGTATGGCCGAATTTTCATCGCATTCAGACCAGACTCGCACAGGACACTTTTTTTGGTCTGCAGCAGAATCCGATTCATGTCTGAACTGACAGTTAGCGCTGTTATATGTGAACTGATTTGGGGGTGTCATTAACTTTCTATTGACACTCCCAACAGTTTGCATAGTGCAGTGTGAACTGCCTTGCGAGTCAGGTGTGATGCGGGAACCTGCAGTGGATTCGCATGGTTCCCGCATCGTACTAGTGTGAACCCAGCCTAACTGACACTTTTGACATTTTCTTGGAACCAGTGACACTAATGCAGTGACCAGTGCTAAAAATATGCACTGTCACTTTACTAATGACACTGTCTGGGAAGGGGCACTTTTACTAGGGAAAGGCATGGATTCATGTGCCTGCTTTGCAGGAACACAGGATTCATGCCTTCCCTATGGACCAAACGTCAATCTGCCTTATTTACATAGCAGTTCTGCCTCTGTAAGGAATGATTGGCGGGTTCCGGCGGACATCGAGGCTGCAGTACCCACTGATCGACCTTCGCTGTACATAATGTGCGGCGCACATTTGCACCCATTACGCGAAAGTGCGGGATCACATATATATATATATATATATATATATATATATATATATATATATATATATATATACACGTGATCCTGCTCACAGCAGCCACCCTGTAGCAGTAAATCTGCTATAGGACAGCCGTGAAGTGGTTAACATGAACGTTTTTTAACAATTGACTTTTTCATTCTGTATGAGTCAAACACATAAAAGGTGCATTGATGTGTATTAGGAATTTTACTTATGACACGTTTTAAAAGGCAGAGGTGGGAAAGGGGCCTTAATGTAGGCCTGTCAAACACTGGGCAATTTAAACAGAACATACAATGGAACACGGCCTGAAAAAAGCAGTTAGTCTCATGGAAAACGGCATGTCAAATGATCAGGACATCTTAAAGTATAAGGCAGCTGAACATTTATGCAAGTTTCAACTTTTCCTGTAAAAGCTGAGCTTAGTTCTGCTACTCCTACCTAGTACCTCCTGTGTCTTCCTATTAGTCCTTTATTTATTTCTCACTTTTATATAGTGCAGACATTTATAAAGTACATAGGCTCCCCCACCTGTGGTGGAACACCAGAGTCCGGCCGTAAGTACGCTTGCTATGGGGGCACTTGTGGGTGCTCGCTCCGGAGACCCGCTCTGTGTGACACACAGAACGGGGCTCACACCCGCCCCTTGCTCTCTCCTCATTGGCTCACTGGCTGTAATTGTTGTCTCCATCCAAAGCCCCTGTGACAGAGTAACAATTCAGGGGCACAATTGGGAGACAGAGATAGAGCGTTTTCACTTTATAACAGGAAGCACTTGAACAAGGGCATTTATTAGTAAATCACCAGATATTTTTTTAAACTCTAAGTGCAGTCAAAATAAAAATCACAAAAATCAGCACAAGACAAATAACTTACAGTGAGTAGGATATGTCCCTTGTGCTGATGCCTCCTCTGTTAGTTGAAATTCTCCTTTGTCCATGCCCCCCCCCCCCCACCCTTCCCTGCTCCTGAAATCTTCCAGTGCACCAAGGGATAATAGAACTAAGGGAGCTGACACAGGCTTTCATCAAGAGTACCTAGCTATGACTGTCCTTGGGCTCCTCTATTCATAGAAGCCCAAATAGAGTAGGATGGGATTTTTAGAGGTTCTTTTTGAATCCACAAACAAAGAAAATATAAAAGAAATACATTTTAATATTACAAAAAACGGGTAAAAATTGTACATGTGTACATACTATTACATATATATATACCGTATATACTCGAGTATAAGTCGTTCCGAGTATAAGTCGAGGCCCTAATTTACCACAAAAAAAATGGGAAAAACTTATTGACCCGAGTATAAGACGAGGGTGAGAAATGCACAGCTACTGTAAGTGGAAAAGAGGGTCAACAATGCCCATTTGCAGCATCACTGTGCCCATTTGCAGCCATAGGTCCCCTGAACTTCAAACTCGGTAGTTAAGGGTTCCCAAATGCCCCCTAGCTTCAGCCAAAATTTGGGGTCTCTGAACCCAAAGGGTCCCGAAATGACATTGCTGCAAATGGACACAGTTGACCGAATTTGGGGCCCCGTATCTCGGGGCCACTTAGTGCTAAGAATCCCAAATTTGGTGTGCAAACCCAGTGGAACTAGCACCATAAAATTGCCAAAGCTGGGGTTTCTAGCATCAAGTGGCCCTGAGATACAGGGCCCCAAAAATCAGTTCAGAAAATGTCAAGCACTTTTCTGCAGCAGAGAATGACATTTTCTGAACCGGTTTTGGGGCCCCGTATCTCAGGGCCACTTAGTGCTAGGAACCCCAGCTTTGGATATGTTATGGTACCAGTTCCACTGGGTTTGCACACCAAATTTGGGGTTCCTAGCACCAAGTGGCCCTGAGATATGGGGCCCCACATTCGGTTCAGAAAATGTCAAGCACTTTTCTGCAGCAGAGAATGACATTTTCCGAACTGATTTTGGGGCCCCGTATCTCGGGGCCATTTGGCCACTTAGTGGTAGGAACTTCAGCTTTGGATATGTTGTGGTACCAGTTCCACTGGGTTTGCACACCAAATAGTGTTCCTAGCACCAAGTGGCCCTGAGATACGGGGCCCCAAATTCGGTTCGGAAAATGAAATTTTTTGCTGCAGAAAAGTGCTTGACTCGAGTATAAGTCGAGGGGGGCACTTTCAGCACAAAAAAATGTGCTGAAAAATTCGACTTATACTCGAGTATATACGGTATATAAAACTAGAGGTTTAACCATGTGTTGTTATACTATTGATGATTCCAAACAGCACTAGTATCTTCCACATGTTTTGCCAAATGAATTAGCCCATCCTCCATTCATAGTAGCTGTTGTACAGAAAGGGCGGGCATTGATGTGTGCAAATGACAGCTCCCATAATTCTATTACCTTAGTCACACTGGAAGATTATGGTGGTGGGGGTGGTGGAGTCATCAATAGAGAAGGATTTGACCTAACAAAAGAGGCATCAGCACAAGGGACATATCCTACCAACTGTAAGTTATGTCCCTTGTGCTGATTTGTTTGTTTTTTTATTTTGATTTCACTTAGACTTTAATTAAATCTGCAGATTTAAACATATAGAAAATTACTTTTGAAATGACAACAACAAGATAAAGTTTGTATAAGATTTTAGTGATTAGGTTTTTATACTGTATAAATTGCATACAGAGCTGATGTATGAAGAATATTCAACCAATATAAAATGTAAAACTAATGAGGATCCTTGTTTCAATTTTAAAACTTGGCTGTTGATTGGTTGCTCAGGGCATCAAGTAATTTTCTTGTTAGCATACTCTTCATACGTTAGCTCCCTATTTAAGCATGTAACTGGCTTACCTTGTTGATCTGTAACCTAACCACAAAATACCACCTGCAAATGCTTTACAAGCAGCAAAAAAAATGGTCAAAGACTACTAATTCTTGAAGAAAAGGGTGCAAACTGGTAGAAGATATATTGTTTATACACCGGACTTGCATTTCCTAAACTACATTCTGTTCAGCTGAAGACAGCAAGAAAATGCAAAGGTTTACAGAATTCTTGTAATCACTGTTTGCATGTAAATAAACTGTAAGAGACATAATCCCAATGTGATTATAACTATTTATGTTAAAAAACAACAGGTTTATGGGACCCTCATGCATTTAACAGTCAAACCTATGTGAAAAAATTACAAACATGAGCATCTGATTGTGCCCACTCCTCCAACTCAGCATGCCATATTGGCAACCCTCCCACCAAAAAATTCAATATTTGCAATTAGCTTTGCTTTTGAGAACTAAATAGGTCTGCTTATAAAGCTTTACAAAAGTTATGGTTTAGACCGGGGTTTTAACAGTTGCATGTTCTGTTTGTAGTGTATTTTTTTTAGCTTAGGTTTCTGCCCCAGAGAAGGTCTCAACATCAGAAACTGGGCAGAGGGTAAGGAACTAGTCACCAATATTGCCTGTGGACTCCGTGAAACTTATTTTTCCCCGTGACTGATTTACCATGCCTTGTTCTGCACTTAGTCTCTGTATAATGCCCCGTACACACGGTCGGATTTTCCGATGGAAAATGTCCGATCGTATTGTGTTGTCGGAAATTCCGACCGTGTGTGGGCTCCATCGGACATTTTCCATCGGATTTTCCGACACACAAAGTTGGAGAGCAGGAGATAAAATTTTCCGACAACAAAATCCGTTGTCGGAAATTCCGATCGTGTGTACACAAATCCGACGGACAAAGTGCCACGCATGCTCAGAATAAATAAAGAGATGAAAGCTATTGGCCACTTCCCCATTTATAGTCCCGACGTACGTGTTTTACGTCACCGCGTTCAGAACGATCGGATTTTCCGACAACTTTGTGTGACCGTGTGTATGCAAGACAAGTTTGAGCCAACATCCGTCGGAAAAAATCCATGGATTTTGTTGTCGGAATTGCCGACAACACAACACAATACGATAGGAATTTTCCGAACAAAGTCCGACCGTATGTTTGCCCTATAAGGGTGGCAATCTTGGGTAAGGCAGGACTGTTTCCTTAAGTCAGAGCTGCCCGTGATGCTAAGTAAGCTCAAATCCACAGAAAAAATAAAGCAGAAGCAAGGAGATCTTTACACTGCAAGTCCTCAGATACAGCTTCCTTCCTTCTTTCAAGGATGGAGAAGAGTAAGAAGCAAACTAGAGATATTACCAAAACCCATTCCAAATCTGGTAAGACTAGCAGTCAGAGGCAGCAGTGCCTTAGGTGATCTCACACTGCAGATATACAGCTATGAGACTGAGGACAAAAGCATACTCACTGAAGCACTGGAAGTGCAGTACCCTGTTTCCCCGAAAATAAGACCTAGCGTGATTGTCGGTGATGGCTGCAATATAAGCCCTACCCCCCAAATAAGCCCTAGTTAAAGTCCTTGTAGGTCTTATTTTCAGGGTAGGGCTTATTTTTGGGGAAACAGGGTAGGGCTTATTTGGGGGGTAGGGCTTATATTGCAGCCATCACTGACAATCACGCTAGATCTTATTTTCGTGGAAACAGGGTATTATATTTCAGACGTAAAGACAGGGTAGATTTTCCGGGGCCCTGCTTAGGCACATTTTACACTTTTAGTTTCCTATGACATACTAAACTTTCATTTTTTAAATTCAGGTCCACCTTAAATCTTTTTCATTTCTGCTTTTAAATTAGCTGCACTAAGAGGAGTAGGCACATTTGTTAGCCACATTATGACATTTCTGGACCTTTATGCTGGACTGCCATTGCTATACAGAGGTACCCATGCTGAACTGCCAAGTTAGGTGGAATCAGATGCTGGCTCTAAAACTTCTCTTATTTAGGTTAGCAGCTGATTATTTACTACCTCCCCCTCCGTGCCGTAATGTAGTGATTGTGTTAATAGGCTGATGTCTATTCTCTTGGTTTCCTTATCTCTCTTCTCCAGCTGCCTCTTGAAACTAGAGAAGCAGAGCAATGGAACACAGCTGGGGAGAGCTTGGGCAAGATACCGTGGTCCAGCAGACCGAGACCGAAGGCTAAGGCCCCATTTCATTCCACCTTACCCAGCATGGGCTGCAGCCCCGCGTCACTGCTGGCAATGTGTTTTCTATTGTAATACACAATATTCCTTTTTTCAGCTCTGGCAGTCTAATTAGTTTTCAAAATGTATTACACGTAGCCTTAAGGTGAAGGGAGAGGTTTTTTTTTCCTAAAGATGTCATGCAGTTCCTGTTTTAAAATACATTTTTCAAAACTGTTACTTTACACAATGCGATTTACAAAAACTGTAGTAAAATCATTTTAAACCCAAAAAAAGCCTTAAAAAAACAGAGAAGGGTTGTATCATCTGGCGGTTTTTTTTTATAATTTTTTTGTCTCCTTTCATAAGATTTCCATTAACTTCCTGTTCCAATCACAGAAGGCTACACACAACAATAAAAACCTGATAGAGGTGTTAACCTTTTTCTATGCTAGAGAATAATGACTGAAGTCACTGACTTTAAACAGCAGCCCTGCTTCTGTCTATTTAAAAAAAAACAAAAATCTTAGCGTAGGGATCAGTGGATGTTCAGATGAGTCAGAAAAAAATGAAGTCATTTTTTCTTTCTCCTAATTGGTGTACTGTATATTTGCAAAGCAGTCCTTCATATAAAGTGGATAGCATGCTGCCTCCAATAACATGCTCTAGCATTAGCTTTTAGTAAAATAATTACTTTACATACATAGTTACATAGTTAGTCTGGTTGAAAAAAAGACACAAGTCCATCTAGTTCAACCAAAAAAAAGGGAAAAAAAATCACACAATCTTACATCATACAACCTATACCCACAGTTGATCCAGAGGAAAGAAAAAAACCCCAGCAAAGCATGAACCAATTTGCTTCAACAGGGGGAAAGATTCCTTCCTGAGCCCCTTAGAGGCAATAAGATATTCTCTAGATCAGCTTTACCTATAAATATTAGTATCCAGTTATATTATGTACATTTAAGAAAGATTCCAGGCCTTTTTTACAGCAATTCACTGAGCTGGTTAGAACCACCTCTGTAGGGAGTCTATTCCACATTTTCACAGCTCTTACTGTGAAGAAACCTTTCCATATTTGGAGATTAAATCTCTTTTCCTCTAGACGTAAAAAGTGTCCCCTCGTCCTCTGTGATGACCTTAAAGTGAATAACTCAACACCAAGTTACATAGTTACATAGTTACATAGTAGGTGAGGTTGAAAAAAGACACAAGTCCATCAAGTCCAACCTATGTGTGTGATTATGTGTCAGTATTACATTACATATCCCTGTATATTGCGGTCATTCAGGTGATTATCTAATAGTTTCTTGAAGCTATCAATGCTCCCCGCTGAGACCACCGCCTGTGGAAGGGAATTCCACATCCTTGCCGCTCTTACAGTAAAGAACCCTCTACGTAGTTTAAGGTTAAACCTCTTTTCTTCTAATTGTAATGAGTGGCCACGAGTCTTATTAAACTCTCTTCTGCGAAAAAGTTTTATCCCTATTGTGGGGTCACCAGTACAGTATTTGTAAATTGAAATCATATCCTCTCTCAAGCGTCTCTTCTCCAGAGAGAATAAGTTCAGTGCTCGCAACCTTTCTTCATAACTAATATCCTCCAGACCCTTTATTAGCTTTGTTGCCCTTCTTTGTACTCGCTCGATTTCCAGTACATCCTTCCTGAGGACTGGTGCCCAGAACTGGACAGCCTACTCCAGGTGCGGGCGGACCAGAGTCTTGTAGAGCGGGAGAATTATCGTTTTATCTCTGGAGTTGATCCCCCTTTTAATGCATGCCAATATTCTGTTTGCTTTATTAGCAGCAGCTTGGCATTGCATGCCATTGCTGAGCCTATCATCCACTAGGACCCCCAAGTCCTTTTCCATCCTAGATTCCCCCAGAGTTTCCCCCCCCAGTGTATAGGTTGCATTCATATTTTTGACACCCAAATGCATTATTTTACATTTTTCTACATTGAACCTCATTTGCCATGTAGTTGCCCACCCCATTAATTTGTTCAGGTCTTTTTGCAAGATTTCCACATCCTGCGGAGAAGTTATTGCCCTGCTTATCTTAGTATCGTCTGCAAATACAGAGATGCGACTGTTTATCCCATCCTCCAGGTCGTTTATGAACAAATTAAATAGGATTGGTCCAAGCACAGAACCCTGGGGGACCCCACTACCCACCCCTGACCATTCTGAGTACTCCCCATTTATCACCACCCTCTGAACACGCCCTTGTAGCCAGTGAACACGCCCTTGTAGCCAGTTCACTATATGGACCTTATATATTTATACATATTGATCATATCCCCCCTTAATCTCCTCTTCTCAAGAGTAAATAAATTCAGTTCCTCTAATCTTTCCTCATAGCTGAGCTCCTCCATGCCTCTTATCAGTTTGGTTGTTCTTCTCTGTGCTTTTTTCAGTTTCCTGATATCCTTTTTGAGAACTGGTGCCCAGAATTGAACTGCATATTCCAGATGAGGTCTTACTAATGATTTGTACAGGGGCAAAATGATATCTCTCTCTCTGGAGTCCATACTTCTCGTAATACAAGAAAAAATGTTGCTCGCTTTGGAAACCGAAACTTGCCATTGCATGCTATTATTAAGCTTATGATCTATCAGAACACCCAGATCCTTCTCAACCATTGATTGTATGATACTCCCCCTAGTATGATTGTATACTCCCTCTAGTATGATTGTATACTCCCCCTAGTATGATTGTATACTCCTGATTGTATACTCCCCCTAGTATGATTGTATACTCCCCCTAGTATGATTGTATACTCCCCCTAGTATGATTGTATAGTCCCCCTAGTATGATTGTATACTCCCCCTAGTATGATTGTATACTCCCCCTAGTATGATTGTATACTCCCCCTAGTATGTATGATAGTTATTGCCCCCAAGTGCATAACTTTACATTTATCAACATTAAACCTCATTTGCCACAAAGCTTCACAGTTAACCACTTCAGCCCCGGAAGGTTTTACCCTCCTCCCGACCAGAGCACTCTTTACAATTTGGCACTGCATCACTTTAACTGGTAATTGCGCGGTCATGCAATGCTGTATCCAAATGAGATTTGCGTCCTTTTTTCCCCACAAATAAAGCTTTCTTTTGGAGCTATTTGATCACCTCTGCGGTTTTTATTTTTGCACTATACACAAAAAAAGAGCGACAATTTTGAAAAAAAATAAACAATATTTTTTACTTTTTGCTATAATACATATCCAAAAAAAGGTTTTTAAAAAACAAATTTCTTCCTCAGCTAAGGCCAATATATATTCTACTACATGTTTTTTTGTTAAAAAAAATCATAAGCTTATATTGATTGGTTCGCGTAAAAGTTATAGCGTCTACAAACTATGGGAAAGATTTATGGCATTTTTATGGCATTTTTATAATTTTTTTTTTTTTTACTAGTAATGGCAGTGATCTGTGATTTTTAGCGGTATTGCGACATTGCAGCGGAAAGATTGGACACTTTTGACACATTTTTGGAACCATTGACATTTATACAGCGATCGGTGCTATAAAAATGCTCTGATTAACTGACACTGGTAGGGAAGGGGTTAACACTAGGGGGCGATCAAGGGGTTAAATGTGTGTTCCCTCAGTGTGTTCTAACTGTATGGGGGAGATGGGTAGGAGAGGAGACATTTCACTGTTCCTACTCACTAGGAACAAACAACATGTCTCTTCTCCTCTGACAGCACAGGGATTTGTGTCTTTACACACACAAATCCCCATGCTGGCGCTCTTGCACGCGATCACGCATGGTCGGCTGCGATTGCGACCGCCGGCCATTTGCATTGAGTCCCCTGCTGGGGACCACCTCTAGCGGTGCGAGCGCTTCCTCTGGCGACTCTTAAAGGAAACCCGTATGGGGATCCGTGCAGCGCTGCCACAGTATATGTATGCGAGCCGGTCGGGAACCGGTTAAACAGTGCATTGAGGTTGACTTGTAAGATGGAGACATCCTGTAAGGATGTTATTCCACTGCAAATACGCATAGACTTTTACAATGTCCTCTATTGTTCAAGTTTTTAGGGCAGCACAATAGTCTTGGTCCTAATTTGAGGCTTTAAAAATATATGCCAATCGTGTTCTCTGGTTCCAAGCACTTTTTGAGCTCACTTCAGCCTTACCCACACCACTGGACTATAAGAGAGAGAGATGATGCACAGCACAGTGTCATGTAGTAATACATACAGTCCAATGAGAGAACCAAACAAATGTCCAAGAATCCACAGTTTTAAGTGATAAATTTCATTCATACCAGAAAAAAACAATGGGGGTTAATTACGAAAGGCAAATCCACTTTGCACTGAAAGCACACTTGGAAGTGCAGTCGCTCTAAATATAAGGGGTAGATCTGAAATGAGGGGAAGCTCTGCTGAGTTTATCATCCAGTCATGTGCAAGCTAAAATGCTGTTTTTTATTTTCCTTGCATGTCCCCCTCGGATCTTCAGCGACTTTACTTCCAAGTGCAATTTCAGTGCAAAGTGGATTTTCCTTTAGTAAATAACCCCCAATGTGTTTCTGGAGTCAACAGCCCCCCTTGCCTCCTTCATCAGCACTTAGGAATTTTGACTGTGCTTTAACGCACCAGGTAAGCAGATATCAGATGAATCTATGTGATTTAATGCTTGGAACAGTTTCAGGAGGGCAGCTTAAGCCAATGTTGGTGACCGCAGCAAAATAACATAATGCAATTATAGGCTGCATTTCTTCTAGTGGCTCTGGGGCAATTTGCATTGTCTCCTCAATTACCAATGAACTGTCATATTTTTCTTTTTACCTGAAGCTGTCCATTAAATTAAATCTGCTATTTGAGGCAGTTTGGATATCAAACCTGGGTACCTTAAGCTTGTGCATTAGACTGCAAGGAAGATGGAGATATTAGATATCTCACCCAGGAATACTTTGAAATCCAAAGAGCTGGAGTTTGCAGGCAAAAGGGAAGTCTAAGTTGGCCTGCCTAATACCTGAAATAAGCACAATGCAAATGGCCAGTAGGATGCTTGCATGGTTTATGGGATAATCTTAACTACCACAGTAATCACACAGGTGTTTAATACATACTTAATATCAGTACAGGAGTTTTGTTCAACTTCTAACTAATAGCTTCTTTTTTTATATATAAATACACGATGTATTGTCACATCCTAAAAAAACGTCTAAAGTAGTTGAACAAATGACGATTAAAAGCACACCCTGTCTTTCTCTAACAGCCTTGTCAGGAGATGGATGTGGCATAGATGAATGGTGGTAACTGCCAGCACAGACAGGTTTTCACATGGCAGCTAAAATCAGCTGACTTTGGGAATGGTGTGCCAGGAGGGAGTTACTGTCACAGGAAAAGAGACTTGCTACACTTGACAGTCGTCAAGGAGTCATCAAGGAGTTGGAAGATGGTTTAGATTGCCACAAGTAGCTGTCAGTACACAGAGCTGGATAAGAAAGGGGCACTCTTAGCAGATTCAGCCGCAATAATTGTATATTACGGTATGGAAGAATTAGATTAAAATTTGTCCTTAATGAAAGAATATTATAGGAGCAGTGATAGTGGTTAATGCGGAAAATGCATTACCCATAAAAACGCAAATCAGACATAAGTTAACCACTTCAGAAGGTTTACCCCCTTTATGACCAGGCCATTTTTTGCGATACGGCACTGCGATACGGCACTGCGTTATTTTAACTGACAATTGCGCGGCCGTGCAATGCTGTACCCAAATAAAATTTAAGTCCTTTTTTTCCCACAAATAGAGCTATCAAAGGGTTAAATGTGTCCCTAGGGAGTGCTTTCTAACTGTGGGAATGGGGGGGGGGGGTACTTTAACTGTGAGAAGACAAAGATCCGTGTTTCTGTTTAGCAGAAACACAGGATCCTTGTCTCCTCTGCTAGCAGAATGGCGATCTGCCTCATTTACATAGGCAGACTGCCGTTCTGCCTCTTTCGTGAATGTTCGTCTGGTTTCAGCAGACATCGGGTCCACCGGCCTGCTGATTGGCTCCCATTATATCCAATCACAGCGGAAGTTGGTCGCCGGTGGTGTGCATGCATGCCCCAGACCCGGAAGAGAATAACATGTACAGGTACCTGATTTCGTCTGTAGGAGCCACCGCCCCACAGTATATATACATGGGGAGGTCGGCAAGTGGTTAAATGTGATCAGATTACTTTTTAACGTTTTATTTCTTTTTGATTTCAGTCATTTTTATTGGTGTTTCAAACAGTACAGAGGAAGATCATAGTCATATGTAGCGCCCCTACCAAATTTGGTAGATGTTTAGTGGTGTTTTGTTAGAGTAGAAGGGGGTGTGGCTACCTACACTTGGGCTCAGGGATACCTCCACTGCTTGGGAGTCTACTGGCAAGAGAGGATGGGCTGAGACTTGAGTGGCAGGTAACTCCATGTGAGAGAAGTGACCAATAGTTAATTTTTGTGGTCTGGAAGGTGGTCTCTCAATGAAAGGGGGGGTCACATGTCCTAGGGGGTCTTCTAGGAAAGGGCTTGGGTTCCGGAGGTTCGGGACCGGAGGCCTGGGGGTTCAGAGACCTCGGCGCCTCCGGGGAGGAGGCTGAAGGTCCGGAAGTTCAGAGATTCCTGAGCTGGATAGCCAAAGGTGACTCTGGAGAGGCCAAGGTCGGGTTCTCTAGAGAGGGAGTCAAGTAACGCAGGGGGAAGTAGCAACTAAGAGGAAGTCAGGTAACGCAGGAGGAAGTAGCAACTAAGCGGAAGAAGGATACTGGGAACAGATTTCTGTGAGTAGAACATGGACTGTTGCTGGGAGAGTGTAAAGGGAGTGCAGACCCAGTGGAGCTATTCAGAAAATCCTTTGCTGTGTATCCAAGGACCACAGTGGGAAACACATCTCGGGGGTTAGAGATGGAGGTTGGACACTGCAAGTCACAGATATAGATGATGAGGCCTATGAATTTGAGTTCTAACTTTCAGGGCATTTTTCAGAGTGATGTTCAACTACCTCTAGTGAGAGTGTACTTCAGGGATCAAGTAAAAATGGATCAGTAACAAGAGAATTTAATTTACAAGATTACGGCTACAGATTTATAACCCACTTATATTCAGATTGGTATTTCTCATGGGCATCTCATATTCTTCATGGACTTGTCTTATTAAACTGTTATCAAATAAAGCCACATAAAATCCAGCATCTTGTCGGTTCTGAGATGGAAGTAGCATGGTAAGGTCGGATGGAAGCAGGTTGGTGGAAGGCAAATGAACAAATCAGCAGCTCCCAAGGGAGTAGTGCCCTACACATGTAATAAGGAGCCTAGGCTCCTAAAACATAGAAGCAATGTACAACAGACAGATAACAATAGGGGAAGGAAAAAGAACTGATTCATGCTACACAACACAGCGGATTATCATATGAGTACAGAATAAAGTATACCTATCATAATACCAGTGATCAAGAAAAATGTAGGTATCAAAATCCGTGGCCCGAACCCCACTCTATCCAAGGCTGCCAGGTTCTTAAGAAAGAAGAGTAGAAGTTATTGCTAATGGGAAAAGCCATTTCGTAACAGAAACCAGTTTTGACCAAGGAGAGTGTCTCTGAGGGGTTTGGGGACATCTTGGTAAAGTTTTCTTCCTTTTTGATCAACTGCTGTTTTTGAGTTCTGAGGATGATCTGAGGTTTCTTTTTTTTTATGTTTAGTTAAACGTGAAGGACATATGTTTTTTTTCAATGCATATATATAACAGTGGTTGGTATGGGTTGGAAAGGCATGTGAAGGGCTAAATACATGACTTGTATTTTTATGACACATGGAATGTATGTAGGTATCCTCGTGGAAGCAAAAAACTTGATCTGTTAGTGATTATAGGGATGTTGCAGAGATATTGTCTCTGTATTGTTGTCTAGTGTCCCTATATACAGAAGTGAAAGGAGAAACCACCCAACACAAAAAGAAGAGAAGGAAGGACTAGGGAGTAGCTGGGTTATACTTTTCGCCATGTACAATTATTGCAAGTATGTACTACATTCACTAAAACAAGTGTAACACGTATGCAAGTGTAAATTATGCCATTGGTCTGGCTGAATTTGTACAATGTATCTTGCTGTTTATTCACACGGGTGGTGAATAAAAGCAGCCAAGCTGAGAGACATTTTCTATCTTTCTGCTTGAGTTGTTCCTATTATTTAGGATCACCCAAAGATACTGTCATCATTGCCTAGTGCAGCCAAAATCAGGAGCTCATTTGTGTAGTGAGTTTACATTGTGGGGC
Organism: Lithobates clamitans; assembly: GCA_037952925.1. Lineage (NCBI taxonomy): Eukaryota > Metazoa > Chordata > Amphibia > Anura > Ranidae > Lithobates > Lithobates clamitans. The sequence continues at coordinate 2,973,489 of JBBGZY010000169.1, read as the reverse complement.
ATTAGAGCATCCAGTGACACATTACATAAACACACACTACCTATGAAGCTGTTATATCTCACACAGAGCTTCTGCAATGTCTCACTTTCAGTTCACCTTATCCTTCAGTCATCAACACCTGGAAAGAATATTTGCATATAATGAATATATGTTTCGATGTTCCTTTCTGTCTATGGCAGCTCGTTCATGTATTTGGACAAATGAACTTGTTGTACAGTGCCTTGAAAAAGTATTCATACCCCCTGATTTTTTTCCACATTTTGTCATGTTACAACCAAAAATGTAAATGTATTTTATTGGGATTTTATGTGATAGACCAAAACAAAGTGGCACATAATTGTGAAATGGAAGGAAAATGATAAATGGTTTTCAGATTTTTTTACAAATAGATATTTGAAAAGTGTGGCGTGCATTTGTATTCAGCCCCCCTGAGTCAATACTTTGTAGAACCATTTTTTTGGTGCAATTACAGCTGCAAGTCTTTTTTGGGGATGTCTCTGCCAGCTTTGCACATCTAGAGAGTGATATTTGTGCCCATTCTTCTTTACAAAATAGCTCAAGCTTTGTCAGTTAAGCAGCAATTTTCAAGTCTCGCCACAGTTTCTCTGTTGTATTTAGGTCTGGACTTTGAGTGGGCCATTCTAACACAGGAATATGCTTTGATCTAAACCATTCCATTGTATCCCTAGCAGACTTGTGGAGCGCAATACTAATAGTTGTCCTGTGGACATCTCTGCAGCTCCTCCAGAGTTAACGTGGGCCTTTTGGCTGCTTCTCTGATTAATGCTCTCCTTGCCCGGCCTGTCAGTTCAGGTGGGTGGCCATGTCTTTGTAGGGTTGCAGTTGTGCCATACTCTTTCCATTTTCAGATGATGGATTTAACAGTGCTCCGTGACCTGTCTGGATTGTTGCTTGGCCTTCATGGAGCTGTTTGTTCACTAAGGTTCTCTAACAAACCTCTGAGGGCTTCACAGAACAGCTATATTTATACTGAGATTAAATTACACACAGGTGGACTCTATTTACTAAATAGGTGACTTCTGAAGGCAATTGGTTCCACTAGATTTTAGTTAGGGGTATCAGAGTAAAGGAAGCTGAATATAAATGCACCCAATTCTTTTGACATATTTATTTGTAAAAAAAAAATTGAAAGCCATTTATCATTTTCCTTCCACTTCATAATTATTTGTTACTTTGTGTTGGTCTGTCACATAAAAGCCCAATAAAATACGTTTACTTTTTTGGTTGTAGCATGACAAAATATGGAAAATTTCAATGGGTATAAATACTTTTTCAAGGCACTGTATGTCTTATCAAATAATGGTTGGAACTCACAGATGAAAAAAGTGACTAGAAAATTGCTTTATGATTTGACAAACCCAAGCAAGGTTCCTAACAGCACTGTTTTGGACTGGTGCCTATGCAATTATCTGAGTAGAGGAAGATCAATACAAAAGGGCTTTTCATGGTCGGCATATGCCTTGGTGATGTATTTCATTAACCTCTCTTGTACTTGAGGGTCCTGAAATGCCCTTTCTTGTAGATTTTTATGGCTTCCAGATTGATGGTGAAAGTATGATTGCTGAATATACAGGAGAGGAATAATTATAGAGTGGAAACAATATGTAGGAAAACACAAACGTGATTATTGACTTAGTCCTATTTATCTCAATTACCTGCTTCTTCCTAATGCAATACACTATGCACAAATCCCTTGCAAGCCTAGGGATCGCATCGTTGACATTGTCATTTCACCTGGAGATGGAATTTGCACAATGCTTATAGAATGATTTTATATGTGCAATGTCATGTATTTTCCATGTCAGTTGTTATTGCAGTGGGACCTGTCTAGTTCACACAATGAGGATAGAGATCTCACATGTGTGTTAACATGTAGCATTATTCATGATAGTTGTCCTTTAATTCTGTAAGCTTGGGTAATTCAGCATTATCCAGTGTGGCTCTAATACTGTAATCCTCAAAGGTCCACAATTTACCAAAAGCATGTTAGGAGAATTGGAAAAAAAAATCTATGGAACCTTTACCTCCAATTCCAAGAACATCCCAAGGACATAGCTTCCTAAGAGGGCTATACAGTATATGCCAAGAGACTGAAGGATTTGTGCATCCGATCGCCTTTAGAATCCACAAAGTGTATTAAAACATACCATCAAATCATTCAACTAAAGGTTTATGTACACTAAAACTAAAGAGAACTATTTAAATCACAGAGGGGAGAAAAAACAATGCAAAGCCGATAATGAGGGCTTTGATGCACATAAAGAGTACAGTGTACCAGCAAAATATGGCTAATACTGGCTAATATGCCCTAACTGGTACATAGTAGGCACCATAGGATTCCAGAGCTTTCCTGCTGAGATAATATTGTTGACAACACCACCAAGTCCCAATAATATTCCAGTGCTTGTAATTTTCTGGCTGGTGATGGGTCATTGATCATTCAATGAAATATTTATCTTTGAATCCCAAATTTTAGTGGTTAACTTTCCTACTTCTTACTACTGTTCTCACTAAACACAGCCAGGTTTATCTATCTGTTATATTACACAGCAAGACAGCAAACATGTACATGTTCACTGGCAGTTGTGAAGTCTTTTAGAAACCGTTTTAATGAGTTTCATATTTGTGCTAATATTGTTGTGCAAGATTTTATGGAAGCTGTTGTAAGACCACACAATCCATACCATTCTATTTGTATATCTATACCTTCAAACAGCTGCTTACCCTAAATTGATAGGAGGACATGGACAGCAGAGGACCACAGTTTGAAAGCAATAGTGCATGTTCATTTCATTTTGTAAAGCAGGCTTAAAAGCCAAACTGATTACAGAGTTCCATCTGTGACTTTAGTAGAAAGGAAAAATGGACATTTAGTAGTCAGATCTTGATTTCGGAATCAACTTTGAAAAGAGCAACTAGCTTGTTTTCTACAGTTTCCATTCTAAAGCCCCGTACACACGATCGGATTTTCCGACAACAAAACAGTGTTTTTTTTTCCAAAGGATGTTGGCTCAAACTTGCCTTGCATACACACGGTCATCACAAATGTTGGCCCAAAATTCCGAATGTGAGAACGTGGTGACGTACAAGACGTACGTCGAGCCCAGAAAAAGGAAGTTCAATAGCCAGTGCGGCTCCTTCTGCTTGATTCCAAGCATGCGTGAACTTTTGTGCGACGGACTTATGTACACACGATCGGAAATTCCGACAACAAGTTTTGTTGGCGGAAAATTTGAGAACCTGCTCTCAAACATTTGTGGGCGGAAATTCCGACAGCAAATGTTCGATGGAGCATACACACGGTCGGACTTTCCTCCAACAAGCTCACATCCAACATTTGTTGTCGGAAAACCCGATCGTGTGTATAGGGCATCACTTTAAAAGGCTGTTATCCTTAAGGCTGGTAGTGGGAACTCATACTGTACAACAATCAGATTTTTCAACTAACTAGTATACATTGAATTGCACCACAATCATGATGTTTGTAGGTCACAGATGATTAACACATTTAGAATTGGGTGAGTTAGTAACAAATAGTACTTGGGCGATTTTGGAAATCTATGCCAGAACATCTAGTGTTGCTGATCAAATTGACATTACGTTCTCTATGGCATTTAGTGGGACTGTACAATTTCACATTACAGTACCCTTGAGTATCTACACAGTCTTATAGGGAAACATGGACCACTGAGCCTGTGTGCTGGAGCTTTTCTCCTGTCCCCCGTCTCTTGGAGTTGTACAGCTAGTCAGAAATGACTTATGCAGATAGCAGAGGAACAAGACTGCAAACAGAAATCACACTAGGTGCTTTGGATTGAAGGAAATACACACTGTAGAAGGATATGCTTTCTACATTTTTCATGTCAGAGATTTACAACCACTTAAAGTTAAGTAATAACATTGGTCTTTGTGTGACACCATTTAACTTGTACCTATGTGTAATTAGGTCCAACCTATCAGTTATAACAAATACAAATCTAGTTTTGGATTGTTCTATTACAATAATAATATTACATTCTAGCTTTTTAGACTATATTCTATTTTTTGTATTTGAGTTAGCATATGTAACACCATACAAACTTATTAAGTAAGACAGCCCTAAAGGTAGGCATGATATTTAAGTTGCTTTAGCCTATAGCAGCTAATCAATAAAAATGTATTTTATCTAATCTATTTACAGCTAACAGAAATATGATTGGCTGTTGCTTTGCATCAATTTACTGGTTAAGCCAATATTCTAAAATACAATAATAACAGATTATAAAGACATTGTCTGAATGATCCTGTAATAATTATAAATCTTTGAAATTATCTACCTATTAACAGAATTAATGAGCCACGTAAATGATGGTGCAATATGTGCCACTTATAACATATGTGCCTAGCTATTTTGGGCCTAATAGAAGAAGCTGCAGCCTACGCAAAAGATGAGAATAAACCTTCCATGTCACTTGTATTAGAGCTGAATCTAGTGTATGGCTTTTACTTAATGATTTAATTGAGATAACAAAGGAGAAGCAGTGGTGCTCAGTATACAGTAAGCTAATAAAGGACTGTTTCTGTGTATGTACACCAAACTTGGTGGAACCTGATCACAACAATGGACAGAATACAGTCTAGGATTTTGGCTTAGTCTGGACAAACTCTAAATATAATAAAAACATTTCTTTAATTTGGTTGTCGTCATAAATGGAAAGGGCTGGACCAAACAGTATAAGTCAATGTCATTGAAGGTTTGGGTGCCTTTTTTAATCGAGTTGGCTTCTTTGGCTATAGTGAATGAATTTGATGCGACTGCTGTTGAAGGGATAGAAAAGATTTTTTGTATTGGGTAATGACAAATTGTCAGCTACATCGTTGGGTTTTCTAATTTTTTTTTTCTGCCTCTCTTAATCAATGGTATTAAAACAAAGTATTAGAATTAGAATTCTGAATCTAACCTTACTTTCAGACATATCTAAAAGACACAGATTGATGCAGCACTGTATTCATTTAAAAATCATTAATTTACTTTTTTTAATGCAAATCTGAGGCCTAGATGGACTTTGGCAGGTAAAAAAGCTCCTACATATGTACAGTATTCCATATGTGTAGTTAAATGTTTGGAGCTCAGCTTAAATAGATCTTAGACCTTCTATTACTTGCCATTATTGCCTGCCTCCCCGTGCACTTTTGGTAAATTTTGTTTTGGAGGGAGCTAAGTGCTTTTTCTACCTACGACCTACGCACTACTTACTTTTTTTGACTAGGTAAGAATGATGTCAACCCTTCTCGACCACCCCCACACCTTCTTAGTTACCCTTGAGCCACATATCATAAGAGGCTTCGGGAAACTTACGCTGCACTGAGCATGCTCTGTAAACTATTCAACACCAGTGGCGGCTGGTGGTATATATATTTTTTTTTGGGGGGGCGGCAAACAATCCACCCCCCAGTCAGGTCACAAGCACCCCCCAGTCGGTTGGTCACCAGCCCCGCACAGGTTGCGGGCAGCGCTTCCTCCAGGCGGCGGGCGGCATCTCCTCCTCCTGGTTCTTCACTGTGGTTTACCCTGCATCTCCTCCTTCCTCCTCCTCGGCGGCCAATAGGATGGCTTCTCCTCTCGACCAATCGGGTAACGGGTCTCAGGACCCACTTCCTGATTGGCCGTGAGGAGAATCAGGAAGAGAATAGTGAATATTAATTTGCTATTGTCGCACAACTGGGTGGGCTCGGGGTGCAGTGCTCTGCGCCCCGAGCCCACTCTTTTTTGAAGCCTATTAGAGAATCTGGCCAAACTGTGAGGAAAAAAATGACCATTGCAGCAGGACTCCCCGGCACTGCAAAGGTTAAATGCTTGTTTTGTAGAGGTGGGACAAAAAAAGCAACTACAGTATACGTACCTCTCCTCACTCCCTCAAGCTTTCTCCTAGTTGCACAACCAGTCCCCAAAGTCACTTCTCTTCACCACTCTATTGGTCACAGGCACTCTGATGTCATCACATACAATGCAGAACCAGCAGTCCTACATTGTAAATGAAAATGCCAATGACTCATCCACAGCCCAGAGCATCGGCGAGAGGTGAAGGTGAGTATAGTAGTTTTTTCTGTTTCCCCTAGGAAGAATGAGCATTTAATCGATTTTTTTCCCCTGTGGTCAGCTTTTAAACTCCTGTTTTATTGCTCAGTGTCCTTCTGGTGATATTTTCCTTCACTTACTGTTTTAGAGATAAAACAGGAAGATGAAATTTCTTTAATGCAGAGGAAATTCTCTGTTAGACCATTGTCATCTAAACATGTGTCCTCATTGGAAGATTTCTCTATGACTTTTCTGGTGACAACTCAAAATGTTTTTTTCATCACTTTTAGTCCCAGTGACAATGGTCGCCAGGATAAAAAGAGAAAATAACTCTCCCCAGCAGGGAGCCAAATAGCAATGAAAAATGTAAATGACAGAAAATTATGGGATAATATTTTTGTGCACTCTATCCAAAGTGGAAAAAAATCTCTCTATTTCCGGGTTGGATTTACCTCTATGTCCTCCCAGAAGTGCACACCAATCATGGTTCTGGGGCACTGTGAGTGGCCCTGGTACCATGTGATTGCTGTGATTGGTCATATTAACAGTAATAATCAAGGCTGTTATATATATACTGTATATATATATATATATATATATATATATATATATATATATATATACTATATACTGTATATATATATATATATATATATATATATATATATATATATATATATATATATATATACAGTATATATCTATCTATCTATCTATCTATCTATCTATCTATCTATCTATCTATCTATCTATCTATCTATCTATCTATCTATCTATCTATCTATCTATCTATCTATCTATCTATCTATCTGTCTGTCTGTCTGTCTGTCTGTCTGTCTGTCTGTCTGTCTGTCTGTCTGTCTGTCTGTCTGTCTGTCTGTCTGTCTATCTATCTATCTATCTATCTATCTATCTATCTATCTATCTATATATAGACCAGTGCTGCCAGTCAGTATCCCTAATCACTGCCACACCAGTCAGTGTCACTAATCACTGCCACCCCAATTAATGTGTCAATGATCATTGCCACACCAGTCATATTGTCCTTATTCACTGCCACACCAGTCATATTGTCCCTAATCACCGCCACAACAGGTACAGTGTTCCTGATCACCACTACCCCAGTGCTTTGTTACCTCTGCCTGCTGCCTGCACTAACCCTGGTCTGTTTAATGACCAGATTTCTACTTGCTGCCTTGGTCAATCTTTTGCCTCTTTGCTGATCGTGTCTCTGCCAGTGGCCTGAACTGACCCCATTGACACATACTTAAACTAGAATATGTCAGTCAGCGCTAATTTTGGTAGATACAAAGCAGCATGAAATCAGTGTAGATATACAAAACACAGTATAAAACATGTTAAAGAAAATGCAGCGCTCTAAAAATGATATCACCTGTGACCCTTGAATCAGATATCAGGTGTGTGAAGTATTAATCAAACAATATAGTAATATTAAAAGTTCAGAAATGAATAGTTGTATTGCTCAATTGAAAAGTCCTCCACCATTGTGTCTTGCCTCCACCAAAGGTGAAGAATGCAAACTCACCAGATCAAAACGCTGTCTCACATATAGAACAGCAAATTACGCTTGTTACTTTATGGTTCTCTTCACGGCAAGTACATGCAGTATCCACTTTATCCACAACTCTCTCCAAACACTTCCCATTCACATCAGAGGAAATGCTTGCTCACATCCAATGAAACAAACCACCAAAGTTAGAGAAAAATCCTATAGGGTAGTGTTTATTGGTGATGCCAAATGATAAAATCTTATAAAACCTATAAAAGCAATCCAATCCAAATACATATAATGCAAAACATGTGTTGTTGGAATCCACAAACTTACATCTGATGCCACCAAACTGTATCAGAATGGCGGCTGGACCTCAGGCCATTTTGTGCCACGTGAATCATCAGGAGCATATTGCTGCACATCCTGCTGACTTCAGTCCTGCGAGACACCAGGCCAGTGAACATGGCATTCCTGGGGGTAGTCATGTACCAGTAGGCTGGACTTACTTGGATTATAGGAACTGGGACTGCTATGGGTGATACTACACCACACTATATTCCCCGACCACTGGTATAGTGGTGACCATTACAGTACATTGTTTTTGACACAATTGGTTGATTTATATGATACACAAGATACAATGTCTGCTACATAATCAGTCCAAACAATGAAAAAGTCTCACGCATGCGGTATCATCACACTCAGGATGAGTAGCAGAATGTTTTTTGGGGTATAATTCTAAGTATGCCAATGCTGTGTGTGAGAAATATCTCACATTGTATACAGCATATCTCATGCTGTATACAGTCCTCCCAAACTGCCCCAAAGATGCTGCTTGCAGGACTTTTTCTAACGTCCCACAAACGCACCACCCCAGTGTGAAAGCACTCTGGCTTCCACATTTGGGCGGCATGGGAGGCAGTTTTCAGGTGTTTTACAAGCGTATTTCTAGCACTTCCTCTTTAGTCTCTCAGAAAATGATGCACATACTAATAGTAGTGTAGTTAATAATTTAACGCCCCCATCTATCTGCTATATTGTTTGTCTGCTGTCTTCTTCATGTTCTATATGCCGTAATGGTAGACATGATTAGTATAAAATCTTTCCTTTTTTAATCTCAATGTGTCTGTTTTACATTTTTCTTACTATAAACTCTTTTCTTTCCTCCTGTCGTGTATGAATTTTTTGTAACTTGTGTTTGCCACTATTCATCAGCACCAAACTCTTTCACATTCTAATCGTAACCACCGCCCACCCTTCACACCGCCCTTCTCTTTCTTATTTGTTCATATTTTTCTCTCCCACGTTCCTCCCACCTGTATCTGTCTGTCTCTTCTAGTTCTGTCATTTTCCCCAGCTAATGCACTGGGACTACGCTCTCTCACTCCCTCACTTATCGATCACAATTATCACATTATCATATGAGCTCAGTGCAGTGTTGTAATACATTTCCCTGCTCTACTGTACCATGAAAAAACAACTGCTGCATGTCTATCTATCTATCTATCTATCTATCTATCTATCTATCTATCTATCTATCTATCTATCTATCTATCTATCTATCTATCTATCTATCTATCTATCTATCTACAGTATCTATCTATCTATCTAAAACATAGCAAATAATAAAAGAATAAAATATATAGCGCATACAATTGCTACATAAGTCATATTTTGCTTGAATGTATGTGCTTTTCAATCCGTAGCACTGTAATCTTCTGTAAAATACAATGCAATATGGCAACCCCCCCCCCCAGGAACGTAATTTCCTGCTTGAGTGATTGGTTTAGTGATTTTTCCAGAAGTCTGCACTAAGATACAAGTCAGATTTTAGGCATCACCTGCAACAAAAATTTCATTTTTGATGAGGTACTGCCAAATGGAAAGTTAGACCCCGCCACTTTGCTCATTAGAACCCTGTAAGTGCAGCAGCTGCTTGATATTGATAGAATCACTCCTATTCACATTTACTTTGCACATGGACACAGACAAAAAACAGCTATGTATTTCTTCAGAAAAACAAATGGTAGGAATCTGCAACTTAGTTTGTTAAAATCCTTGTACAATTATGACTCAGAGGGGAATGTTTTCTTGTCAACAAAAGTGGAGTTACTCTTTAAGGTTCATATCATATCTAAATTTCTGTCCCTCCTGCTTAATACTGAGACATAGCCAACATATGCATAAAATACTTTAGTTGATATGCAATCCTAATGATGCATCTCTATAAATAAAGAAAACAAAACCAGTATTCTTGAATCAGGGTCAGGGCTTGGCCCACTAAGCTCGTAGTTGTTGCTTTCTCTACACCACTGTTGTATAAATATTCAGAGCTATTTTCCATTAATTAATATGCAATGTAGGTTTCAGTTGCTTTTAATTATCACCATGTTGTCTTGTATCTATCTATCTATCTATCTATCTATCTATCTATCTATCTATCTATCTATCTATCTATCTATCTATCTATCTATCTATCTATCTAGCTATCTACCTATCAATTTTTTACCTATCTAACCATGGGACATTCAATCACACTGTATTTACATTGTAATTAAGCTACAGAAACTGGCCACACAATGCACACAGGACCCAGGCAATGCCTGGCATGGCTTTCAAATTAATTTAATTAAATTATTACCCCCCCCCCAAAAAAAAGAAAAAAAAAAATATATATATATATCCTGTTCCCTTACAGCATGAATAACAGCAGTGTTTGTGCTGTGTAATTTGGCCCCTTTTATCATATAAAATACTGTAACTGGCTGATTCTGCCTGGTTCTGCCCCCCCCTGTAAACTGACCCGGTTTATCATGGCTGCTGAGCCCTGACACCGCGGTCAGTTTACATGCCTCCGTCATCCACAGCTATCCTCTGTCCTCCTCTGTTCTCCTCTACGCCCTCCCTGCCTCTCAGCTTGTACAAATGCCGCTCTGCTCCCCACTCCTTCCTTCCTGCTGCTATAAAACTATGTTATGATCATACAATTCCCTGTGTTAAATAAGGACATGTGTCGCACTGCATGTGTTTTAAAAAAAAATGCCGATTTCTACCTGATTTCAGCTGCTGCGCTGCTCTCCTCTCGGCTGATGCCAACGGGAGGGCCCGAGAACTCCCGCTGGCGATCAGCCCAGCAGAGGAGAGCGCCGAGCAGTCATGTGAGTGCTGGGATGTGCGCTAAAATAAGGTAGATATAGGCATATTTTTAATAAAACGCATGCAGTGCAGCACATGCTCTTATTTAACACAGGGGATTGTATGATCATTTTATAGTGGCTTATCAACCACTTTAAGTTCTGTTTTTTTTTTTTTAATTAGCATGGGTTGTAACCGCTTGTGTGCACCCCCTAGCTACTTTACATGGCTGATCCTCCTAGCTGGGACCCTAGAGTCCAGTTACTTTGGAAGAAACGACTGCTAGAGTCAGAGCACTGATCCCCTCTTTACTGGAGGACCTGTCACTTTCGCCAGGTACCACTCTTCATGATCAGCTGCTATACACTTCACTTCACCCACCAGTTTTTGGTTACCAATGGCAGCTGCTCTCAAACTCCAGCTCTCCTGCCGAGTCAACCATTCATAGTGCTTCATACCCCCTGTGTGCTTTACATGCCCTGTTCTATTCACCCCTTGAATAATTCCAGACCAGGCTCAAGAACAGTTCAAGAACTTTACTAAGAACACTTCAGGAAAATTATAACATTAAAGTGCATCTATGTCCATCTCCTAACTATTTTCTGGCTGCCCAGGCATACCCAAAAAGGGTGAGAGTCCAAAACTAGTAGTGCCCATACCTGATGATTCCCTTGGGGTGGCAGACAAAGGCTTCATCCTTCCAGGTGACACGGGCCCTCTGACTCCCATGCAGTCCCGCTCAACAGCCTCCTTGAGCCCTGCCTTCCCCCTATAGTTAACTGTCAACCAGGAAGGAAGGCAGGACCCAAAAATCCTAGGAAAACTGCAGAAGGAACTTAACTCTTGCCTTGCCTGGGCAGCCTAAACTCAGTTACTGTAGCAGAACATTCCCCATGTAGGCACCAGCCTACAGGGACCCAAGCTACTGTACCTGAAGCGTTATACATTGTGAGGGAGTTACTTTTTCATCTCCAAGAAGGTGACCACTTTCCCTAACAACCACAGCTCCAAGGTCAATCATGTTACATAATAATGCATTTCTTCAGCTCTGCACTTTGCTCACCTTTCCCTTGGCTGTGTATTTCAATTATTTTTAAACACATTATTTGCCATCTCTTACATGCATGGAAAATAATAAATCATTGCATAGGATATTCATAAACTTCACAGAACATTCTAAAACAGTTTACAGGCATCCAATTGCATAGTATAATTGAGAGAACCTTGTGATTGTCTTATAGTCCCAAATCGTCTGGCAGTAACAGTCCCGGATACTGGTAGCATATAGTTCAGATTATATGGTAGCACTTCCTAATTTATGCCCAGTATAACTTATCAAAGTCCAGCTAATGCTAATAAGGAGGGGTTTTTGTGGTGCACACTTACTTAATAAAGTCTTTGGTAATGTCTTCTCAAGGCTTTAGGCCTCATGACATCCACTTGCTTTCACTCTAGTTTTTTTTTTTTTTTCAACTGTTCCTTCTGCACACAGACACAGAGCAGCTCCTCTTCCCATCTTATAAAGGAACAGGGCTGGGCTACTGAGCAACAACATATGGGGAAGTGTTCACACATTAAAGGGGAACGCCTTCCTATACCCTCCAGGTTTTTAATGCTACTCTGCGTCCTTCCCCTCACTACCTGTATAGTCATCCGAACAAGAAAGACAAAGAGATTTCTCAATGAGGGGCACAGGTTAAGGGCCCAGCAGGGGTTCTCATCCTTCCCATCTTTGCATCTTGATTCTTTTAGAGCTGCCTGTGTCCCTGTTTGAACTATGCCCCTTCTCTTCCTGTCCCGATGACTACACCAGAAATAAGGCAATAAACAGCAATACAACCCAATATTAATACAACCCTAATCCCCCTCTATCCAAAGCTAAACAAAATGTTCTGCTTGCTGTTTAACTTTTGCAAGCAACCTGTCCAAGTAGAAATATGGCCACTGGCATTGCTGAGGTAATCAGATGGCCAGATGGCCAGAGGACTCCTGAAGTCTGACAGATGCCTATCAACTGCCCAACTTTTCAATGTAAACATGCTTTTTTTTTTTAATTGGGTAACTTTAAACCCAAAATCTTTAGATAACTGTGTATATTTTTTTTACATACATACATTACTGTAGATAGTATATAGTCACTTTGACTTTGGTGAAATATTTTCCAAAAGACAAAAGTCTTTCTGTCTAATAATGCCATGCAAAATGGTAGCTGACACCAATGCATTTCAAATACTTTGTTTTTGCATTTGTATGACTGCTCTACTGGACTGTTAAAAGCTTTATTAAAATGTGGAAAAATTCATTATTGTAGCCTGTGTTCCATTTAGTTAATGATCCCTTCCAGGTGCTGCTTGAGCAACTTGACCTCTATATACTGAACACAGTCGCTCACTCGTCACCTCCGCCATTTAGAGAACTACTTGTATATCTTGTATTTTTTTTCAATGAATAGAAGGTGCTCTTTCTTCGGATGGTACCGATGATGTCACAATCTATGCCTTGTCCAATCAGAGAACACCTTGTATTCATTGAAACAATTCACTGAATGGTGGAGGTGCCTAGAGAGAAATCCCCTGTGTGCAGTAAATAAATGGCAAGGCATTCAAGCAGCACCCCAAAGAGACCAGCGTTGACTGTATGTAGCACAGGGTTAATACAGTAAATTTCTGCATTATCAGCAGCTCTCCGGATGTGAAACATGCTGGATTAGATGTAACCAAGCTGGTCGAATGTTAAAAAAAGATAATTCCTAGGGTTCAACTTTAAGTTCTGCAGCATAAAATATCTTTTTGGTCTAGATCCTTTAATGGAATTCAAAATGTAGAATGTACAAACATCAGACAAGGTCCTTTTTGTGCTTCGTAATGTGACACTTTAATGTATGCTGTAAGAATCTATCAAGTTCTGCTCATAGTTGGGTCATCGAGCAGCGTACTCAGCCATGTCTTAACCACTCAACCATATCCTTGTATACAGATTTTATTGATGTGCAAAATAAAGCTCCATGTTAATGGGGGTTTTAGCAACATTTTTTTTTCTTTCTAACATAGCAGTGGACATAGTGAAACAGTAATGTTTAAAGCTGAAGTTTAATCTGCATATATATTGCATTTGCTTTTTCCTCCTTACCCCCCTCATTAAATAGGAATGGACTTTTTCCAAAAAAATCTTTCAGTTTTTATTACACGCTTTATTTTAAATCCAGTGATTTTATTACTAAGTTTCTATGCACAACATGCATATTATGGCTGGTGGGAAAGGCCAGTAGGCTTCCGTATATCCCTTCCTGAATACATCACAGAACCTTGCCTAAGTATTCCTCTCTAGAGCCCTCAGCCCCTGTGCAAGTATTGTATTGCCTCTAAGGTGGAGTTATGCAAATATCAAATGTCTTCATGGGTGGGTGTCAGTCCAGAGAAGTGCACATTCCTAGGCAAATTGTATTTGCATGCAAACTGCCCACACTAAATGGAAGGTGCAGCCCAGGGGCAGTCAGATTGAGGAGGAACCTTTATCCCAGTAGAACCCTTTTTAGGTCTCAGGAAACCCTTGAAAAACAAATTCACTGGTGATTAGAGGGAGCCTCTTACATTGGTAGCTAGGGGGAAAATGTCCTACTTACAGTAGTGGACAGAATGCCACCATTACACACAGATAAAATAACATTGGGTTCATATATCTGGCACTGTCATATGACATTGACCCTGGAACTACGCAGGCATTATCTCATGGACCACAGCTCAAGGAACATCTAGCAAGCTCTCGAAGAACTCCAAGCAACCCTGGATGAGAATGGCTGGGCTAAATGATACTGACCGTCCCGGGAATAAGTCAGGTTCCATATGATATTTTGCAGCTTCTAATGAACACGGCATAACATGAAATCAGACTAAACATTTTCAGTACAGGCAAGGAGACAGCAAAACTGTGCAAGACTGAAGGTAAAGCTGGAGCTCAGTTTAAAAACAAGCATTGGCAGACTGAACAAGTTATAAAAATTGCATATTCAGAGGTTATATTTAGTGAAAACTGCATTACAAAATGATTGATGATCCATACATACAGACAGAAGTTCAGGGCTTCCCCAATAAGTCCCACATCTTTGGTGCAAGTTTTGGCAGTGTGTGGAGTGAAACATGGCATCCCCAGTGTTTTATTTTATGGGGGATTTTGTTTTTGGTGAAATACCTGGTGCAGAGCCACCTATTTTTTAATTATAGCACTGGGTTTGCTCCTTTCATGATAGTATTGACAGCGCTTCTATCACCAGTCATAATTGGACCTGCAGTCAGTTGCACATAGTGGGCATTATTATTGGTTATTATTATTGGTTAAAAAATCCCAATAAGCGTATAGTGATTGGTTTGCGCAAAAGTTATAGCGTCTACAAAAAAGGGGTTATTTTTATGGCATTTTTTTATTTTTTGGATACTTGTAATGGCGGTGATCAGTGATTTTTTGCGGGATTGCGACATTGCAGTGGGCAGATGGGACACCTAGGTGACAGTTTTGACACTTTTTTTGGGAACCAGTGACATTATTACAGTGATCAGTGCTAAAAATATGCACTGGCACAGTATAAATGACACTGGCAGGGAAGGGGTGATCAAAGGGTTAACAGTGTTCCCTCAGTGTGTTTCTAACTGTGTGGGAGGATAGAATCACTGTATGGACACTCTGATCCATGTTCCTAATTAGCAGGAACATTAGATCAGAGGAGTGTCCATTCCTGACAGCACGGCGGTCTGCTTGTTTACATCGGCAGACCGCCATTCTGTCTCTGCAGGGAGCGATCACATTGTCCGCCGGGCATGCTGATTTGCTCCCATTGTGGCCAATCAGCGCGCAATGGCAGCACAGGCGGCGCCCCCCCCCATTGGCTATTGTCAAATTCACGTACAGGTACGTGATTATGTGCAATAGAGCTACCTTGCCACAGTATATGCACGGGAAGTGGTTAAAAAAAAAAGAAGCTGCTGATTGGTTGCTGTAGGTAGGCACTTTTATTGCTCCAGTTTAGACGTGGTCTATTGTAATTTAATAATGCATATTCATAATTTATTCTTTACACTGCATATACACACACTGTGCAATATTAGTATGCACAAAACCTGTCAGTCTGATAAATGATCCCTCTAAGCTACAATCATTTATAAGTGCTGAATGCTGATGACAAATGTGACCTAGCAATAAAGACCACAGATACATACAATCGTATTAGCTGTATTGAATTCCTTTACTTAGGTCCACATTGTGTACAGAAACATAATCATTTTAAATGAACTGTTTGAAATGTGTAAACAATAAAAATAATATTGGGAAGTGCTAGGCTATAATATTATACATTATGGTATTTTAAAACATAAAAACATGAACTGAAAAAAATCAAAAAAGATTTAATAGAAAAAGCATGATTTAACATTAAATTTCAAAACCAGACAGCAATATAAAGCATTCAGTAAGATACCAATGCTATGCAGGAAACACAGCAGCTGTGCTAAAGTTTTATATTTAATTTTCTTGCAGAATACAATTCTAGAAGGTCCATAAAGGGTCAGAGTAGCAGGTCCCTAGAGAGATAGGGTAGCAGATCTGTAGAGGTTCATGGTACCAGGTCCATATGTCAGAGTAGCAGGTCCGTAGAGGATAAGAGTAGCAGCTTCAAAAAGGGTTAGTGTAGTAGGTACATAGAGGGTCAGATTAGCAGGTCTGCAGAAGGTTAAAGTTGCAGGCAGTGGCGGCCGCTCCATTAGGGGCGCAGAGGTGCAGCCCCCCTAATCCATGCGTCTGGCCCCTGATCTACATGCAGGGTGCCGGACGCATGGATTTCAATGGGGTTTTTTTTGCAGCACAGGCTCAAATTGGCTTCAATACCGGTGCGCCCAGAGTTGTGTGACAACAGCAAATTAAGATTCGCTATTGTCTTTCTGCTTCTCCTTCTGGCCAATCAGGTAGCGGGTCTAAAGACCCGATTGACCGAGAGAAGAAGCAACCGTATTGGCCAGGAGCAGAAGCAGAGGGGAAGCCGCTGAGGAGGAGACACAGGGGGAAGCCGTTGAAGCTGCCCGGGACCTTGATGGGGTAAGTGCAGGCCTGGTGGGCGGGTGGGCAAACGACGGTGGTGGATATGCCATCCACTGACATCAATGATGGGACACCATTCTTCCCACAAACACCAATGATGGAGCACCATTCTTCTCACAGACACCAGCGATGAGCCACCATTCATCCCACTGACACCAATGATGGGGCATCATTACTCCCACTGACACCAATGAGGGGGCACCATTCTTCCCAAAGACACTAATGATGGGGCAGCATTCCTCCCATGGATACCAATGATAGGGATTCTTTCCTCCCACAGATACCAATGAGAGAGAACCATTCCTCCCACAAATACCTATGATGGGGAACCCTTCCTCCCACAGGTACCAATGATGGGGCACTATTCCACCCATAGACACTAGTGACGGGGCACAATTCCTACCTTAAATAGCGATAATTGGGCACCATTCCTTCCACTGATATCAACAATAGGGCACTATTTCTTCCACTAAAACCAGTGATGGGGCACTGTTTGCTCTCACAGACACCACAACATTTTCTAATCCCACTGGCTGCAGTCTGGCCCCTGCCATCAAATGCAGCTACTGTGCCCATCAAATTCTGCCACTGTGCCCCTCAAATGCTGCCACTATGCCATTAAATGCAGCCACTGTGCCCATCGAATGCTGCCACTGTGCCATAAAATGCTGCCACTGCCCGCTCGCCGTCTGCCCGGCACTCACCCTGTCTCGGTGGGGCAGCGGGTGATGGCGGTGAGCAATGTCCTCCATGCGTCTCCTCCCGTCCTCTCCTCCCGTCCTTTCCTCCTGATAGGCGTCCAATCACATCGCCTATCGTTTCAGCCAATCAGGTAATGGGTAACAGACCCGAGCACCTGATTGGCAGAGAGGCGGTTCATTGTTAGGAAAGCGAATATTCATTCGCTTTTCTAGCACACCTGGGTGGACTGCGAGCGCTCACAGTTCACCTATTTTGAAGTCTATTAGAGCCTATAGCTCTAATCAGGTGCTTCAAAAGCACCACCAACGCTGTAATTCAGACACCCGGCACCTCTTATGATTTGTGGAAGCTAGAGCATGTTTCAAAAGGCCTTTCAGGCCAGGCCAAGTGTTCTTTGCAGTGAGCAGTGAGTTCTATTCCCCCAGAAGTGTACTGAAGCTAGAGGTGCAGCTGCAGAGATCCTCTCTCTTAAATGACAAGCAGGGAGTCATGAGCTGGATACACAGAGCATATTACACGTCATAACCCTATGAGTGAGTACTAATGGCCCAGGGAAGGAGAGAGAGACTGTGCTAAAAAGGGGAACATGGCTTAAGGGTGATGTGCTTGATGCTGCTTTCACATAATGACTGCTAAGGTCCGTCCACGAAATGTGAATGACAAAATAATGTCAAGTGACCCTAGATAATATGTCTATGTGACATCAGTAAAGTGTAGAAACTGTACTATTTGTGTTGACATCCCTTTCTTTTGAATATAAAGGCTAATGGCCAGGGATGTTGTGGGGAGCCTATGACATGGATATGGCAGAGGTAGAAGGCTAGCTACAAGCAGGTTGGTTCTAAGAAGAAGTGGGGCAGAGATTCACACTCTTTGGCCCCATCACACGCCCCCTTACATACCCCTGTGGGTGATTAGCTGTCAGTGCCCAGAGAGCTTGTTTAGCAGTCCAGGGAATTAAAATACCCACTCTTCTCCCCCTTCTTTCTGTAGGGCTTCTGGAATGAATCAGAGCAATTCTGATTGGTCTGTGCTGGCAAACAGCATCACTCTGATCAGTCCTGGAAGCCCTGCAGAAAAGAACGGGGAGAACAGCGGAGATTTCATAGACCTGGAACCAATACATCAGCTGTGGCCACTGACAATTCATCGCCTACAGAGGTAACTACAGTGGAGATTGGGGGGAGGGGGGGGGGTGGGGAAGGTGTAGGATGTTAGTTCACCTTTTCATTTTTCTGAAAAGGTGACCAAACTCTTAAAGGTGCAATTTTCAGTTTTGTCTGGAGTGTATTTATAGAGTGCTTGTCACTTTGTAAGTTTGATATTCACCAATCTGTTTACACTTTCAGTTTTGTAAATATACTTTTTTTTTTAAATGATTGACAATGATACCTCTTCCCACAGAAGCATCATGACTGTCATCGTAATCATGACTTTGATGTTTAAAGTGATAGTAAACTGCAGATGATGGGAAAAAAATCCCCTGCAAGGCAATGTCATAATGTGCTAGTATGCATTACATACTAGCACATTATGTGAAACTTACCTTAGAATGAAGCCCTCCAGTGTCGTGCTGTCACCGCTGAGAGGGCTGACGTCTTCCTTCCGGGTTTGCATCCTCCGGCTACATAAGTGGCCGGGGAAGTGATGACATTACTCCCGCGCATGAGCCGCTGTTTACAAGGCCTCTCTTAAATCTCTAGCCCAGGTCCCTCTGAAAATGGGTACCGAGTGACAGGAGGAACATGACTGCCAGCGATTGTTGATAGGAGTGCTTGTAGCAGGTTATGTGGTCCCAGGCAGGCTGGCAGAACATCAGGTCAGCAACAGTAACTGCACAGATATCCAGCTGAAAATGGGCATGCCCGGGACAGGCCCTACTATGGGTCCTAGTGGGTCCATTGGACCCAGCAGCACTTTGAGAGGGTCAGCAAATTGAACCACGGCTGCCTCTCCTTCTCTTCTATTTACCAAGCAAATTGACAACCAAGATTTTTTTTACAGCAGTTTTGTGTGTCTTGAAGGCTACTGCCCCCCGGGCTGCTCCGCCTGCCCCTATACTGCCCTAGCCTGTCCACATACTACCCTAGCCTGAACATAATAGTATGTCATATACTGTAATTTTGCACATAGACAAGGTGCAGTTGCATGTAAATCTGACTTCCTGATAAATTAAATTTTTGTTTTAATTATCATGATATAAAATAACGGATGTGGGGGCCTTTTGGTGGGTGTGTTGTTATTTGTCAGGGGGGGCTGCATTTAATTCTTGGACCCAGGCAGCACAATATCTTGGTCTGGCCCTGGGCATGCCGCATGAGTTGCAGGTCTCAGATGCGAGGCTTGTCAGAACTCCCAGCAGGCTTGGGATAGGAACTCACTGTGGTGAGCAGAGCTGATGCAGATGACAGCTAGGTAGGAGCATAGTCACAGAGATAGCTTAGGTCAGCAGTAGGTGTGCAGCAAAGTATAGAATCATAAGGCAAAGACATGATCGGGAATGGAGCCGGGGTCAGGAACTGGCAACAACGCAGAATCAGGATCGAAGTTCAGATCAGAGGCAAGCTGGGTAAACAACAAGAGAAAAAGCAGCGTAGCAGCATGTTGCAGAAAATGGCTGAAAGATCCGTCAGCACTTAAAGCGGCAGTAAACCGCTGGAAAGAAAAAAAACCTGCAAGACAATGGGATCATGTGCTAGTACGCATTGCATACTGCCGGGTTCGTGGGCTCCGGAGAAGTGAATAGCCGGAGCCACGATGCACATGCACATGGGAGCCCTCAATTCAAGAAGCTCTGAAGTTCCAGCTTGATACGCCGGGCCTTCAGAGCGCATGCGCCGCTGATGTCAGCAGCTGCATCCAAGGTTAATATCTCCTAAACAGGTAAGTTGTATTATAGGCTTACCTGTAGGTAAAAATCACAAAGCGGGGTATACAACCACTTTAAGCATGAGTAGGAGCATCCTTAAATAGCGCCTCTGGTGCCAACATGCACTGAGTGCGAGCCCGTGCTCGTTTGCATCCATGCGTTAACCTGTTCCCTAACCTGCTAATACTTCTGTGGCCATTTCTGCGAGCCAAACATCTGCGAGCATTCTCTGACAATTTCCCTGAATTTTAACCCACAAGAAGTGAAGGAGACAGATGTGTTAGAAGAGAACCTGTACAATACTATATCTACAGTATCAGATTTATCACAATCCTGTGCCTATAGGTGGTGGAAGCAAAGAGGGGGATAGTTAATGTTGATAAATCCTTTAAATAGACCCTGTCATCAAATCATTCATTTCAACAAAAATGTTTCTATAAGATTATATTTGTATGTAACATATTTGTGTGCACTTTATTTATCTGTAAACGTCTTCCTTTGTGTAGACATTCAAAAGACCTGAGAGTGCTGCTGGGTGCCGCCATTGTGGATGTGATGTCAGCAGCCCCAGAAGACTCACAACTGTCACTCTATATAGACAGTATAGTATTTTCCTTCACTCCTCCCCCAGAAGCTACATAAAAGGCTATGTGGGGAGGTGAGGGAAGGGGCTGAGGAGCTCGGTCAATAATTATACATTCTCAGAGAAGAGGGCTATGATGTGCAAGGCTGGAGAGGGCTTTGTTAGGGAACGCTTTCTGGTGTAGTCAAATATACTAGCAAGTTCTAAGACACATTGCAAGTTAATAAAAAAATAATTGGTGTAAAGAACAAAAAGTCTGCAATGCTTACCTCTTTTCCAATGGTTCAGTGTCCCTTGCCTGCACCGGCATCTTCTATCCAGCTTCTTCTAGGCTGCAGCCATCTTCATTGGCCGCTGGGGGGTGACATCGCTCTTGCTCATTTTAAGGAGTTCAGCATACTGGCGCACAGATACTGTGCTGGAATGTACACTGAGCTGCACTTGTGCAGGCACTGTAAATCTGAGGGGTAGATCTGAAATGAGGGGAAGCTCTGCTGATTTTATCATCCAATCATGTGCAAGCCAAAATGCTGTTTTTTTTTTCCTTGCATGTCCCCCTCGGATCTACAGCAACTGCACTTCCAAGTGCATTTTCAGTGCAATTTCAAGTGCACTTTGCACTTGTAGTTTGCACTTGTTGTGCAAAGAGAAGTTGCCTATAGTAAATAACCCCCTTTGTGTAATGGAGGTACTGTTCTACAGGCTCCAGCGATGGATTCTGGCCCTATCCTGCACAGATAAAAAACACTTTTCAGGGGAACACAGTAATATCATAACAGTCTTGACTGCTGAGGTGCATAGGCCTAGGCAAAAACCCAACTATTGACATAATGACAAAACCTCTTGCCCTCACCCCATATAAGAAATCACACTTACAACCATTAAGTTGGAAAGGGCAAGGCCACAGCTTTATTTAATTTCCAACACAGAACATGTCAACACTTTAAACCAGTGCCAGTCACAGTTGTACTGTGAGCACGCTTTAACATTAACAAGTTGAATTCCAAAAGGGGGCCTGTCCTTACCATAAGTGCTGGACAGACAGCCTACTTCCAATTCCCAATCAAGGGCATAGCCTATTACAGCAACTTTAAATGCTGGCAAGATCAAGAAACCGATGAAAAGCTGTGACAAACCATCCAAAACAGGGACAGGAGGGTGGGCAGCTAATCCAGCCATGTTTTCTTCAAAAGGCCCAGAATTCCCCGGGGGCAGTACTTTAACTGAGCTCAGGCCCAACCCATCCCCCATGACTTTTAACCAATCTTCGTTGACCACTCTCATAAGGTTTACTCCCAGATCCTGGCCATGCCCCCATCAGTAAAAGCTCTCTTTCCCTAAAGAGGATCAAGAGGCCTTCATTTTGGACACTGCTTAAGAATGCGTATCTTTTTTTTTGTTTTGTTTTTCACTAAGATCCACAAAAATGTATGTAGAAGAAAGGTAAGCAGAAGGGATGTCTCAAATAGACTCCACAGTCCAAGCACTCAGCCAAGGTTCCGGACAAATGTTTCTATGTTATATGGTAGCTCTGAATACTACAATTTTAAGCAAATAATGTATAACAGTAAAATTCATGACCTGCATAAAAGTGATTGATGAATAATATATTTCAAAAGATATACATCTTCTTGAAATGTTTGCCAGATACGGTTGCTAATGGCATGTTTCTACTGCTCACCTCTCCTTCACCCCTTTAATAACTTTGCTTGTGAATTCATGAAGTATCACGGCATACAGTCATGGAAAAACAACAGATCTGGTAATTATGAAAATTCTAAATGTGTATATGTTTGTTTCATTACTTTTATAAAGCAGGGAGAAAAACACATGACAAGTTAAAACACACTACACATTCCTGGCAAATAAAACACCAGTTAAGACCCCTTTCACACTGAGCTGCCCCGGGCGTCAGCGGTAAGGTGGCGATATCTTTAGCGCCACTTTACCGGCGTTTTAGCGGCGCTATTCGGCCGCTAGCAGGGCAGTTTTATCCCCCCACTAACAGCCGAAAAGGGGTTAAATCCGGCCACAAAATGCCACTGCAGCGGCAATTTGCGGGCGGTATAGCAGCGATGCCCCATTGTTTTCAATGGGGAGGAGCGGTGAAGGAGCCGTGTATTCACCACTCCTCCACCGCTGCAAAGAAGCTGCTGGCATGACTTTTTGTGACGCCCCGCAAGCGCAACGCCCCAGTGGGAAAGCACTCAGGGGCTTTACAAGCGCTATTTTGAACGCTGTAGCGCCTGAAAAACGCCTCAATGTGAAAGGAGTCTAAATGTAATTCCATTAAAAATGAAAATCCGAAAAGGATAAGTTCACCTGTCTGAACATGTTTAGGGTGTAACCAGGGCTTTTTTTTCTCAGAAAAAAGGTGCAGGAACTCACCCCCCTTCCCCTGGGTCACCCCTGTTTCTGCCCCCTACCACCCCTAGAACCACCACTAGGACCACCCCGAGGACCACCCCTTGTCTCCACCCCTACACACCTAGCACAGCAGACTTTAGAGAATATGGAACCAAGTATAATTTGGGGGGATATACAAGGTCATTTGTATGGAATTTGTTAATAAAAAGCATTGCAGTAAAATGTACAAAACATTAAAAATTTCCAGCGCTTGCTAAAGTATTCTCGGGGGGCACTTCCAGATATAGCTAATATCAAGCAAGAGACAACCCCAACATCCAGCAATAGACAGACCCAAAATCCAGCAACAGACAGCCCCAAAATCCAGCAACAGACACCCCCAATATCCAGTAACAGGCAGTCTTATATGCAATAAGAGATATCCCCAATAACCAGCAAGAGACAGCCTCGATATCCAGCAACAGACAGCCCCAATATCCAGCAAGAGACATCCCCAATATCCAGCAAGAGACTGCCCCAATATTCAGCACTAGAAAGCCCCAATATCCAGCAAGAAACAGCCCCAATACCAGCAAGAGTCAACCCCTAATATCCAGCAAGAGTCAACCCCTAATATCCGGCAAGAGACAGCCCCATATCCAGCAAGAGACATCCCCAATATCCAGCAAGAGACTGCCCCAATATTCAGCACTAGAAAGCCCCAATATCCAGCAAGAGACAGCCCCAATATCCAGTAAGAGTCAACCCCTAATATCCAGCAAGAGTCAACCCCTAATATCCAGCAAGAGACAGCCAAAATATTCAGCAAGAGACAGCCAAAATATCCAGCAAGAGACATCCCTTATATCCAGCAAAAGATAGCCCCTAATATCCCACAAGGGAAAGCCCCAATATCCATGAAGAGACAGTCCCTAATATCCAGCAAGAGTCAACCCCTAATATCCAGCAAGAGACTGCCCCATATCCAGCAAGAGATATCCCCAATATCCCGCAAGAGTCAACCCCTAATATCCAGCAAGAGATAGCCCCAATATCCAGCAAGAGTCAACCCCTAATATCCAGCAAGAGATAGCCCCAATATCCAGCAAGAGTCAACCCCTAATATCCAGCAAGAGACAGCCCCATATCCAGCAAGAGACAGCCCCATATCCAGCAAGAGACAGCCAAAATATCCAGCAAGAGACAGCCAAAATATCCAGCAAGAGACGCCCCTAATATCCCACAAGAGAAAGCCCCAATATCCATGAAGAGACAGCCCCAATATCCAGCAAGAGTCAATCCCTAATATCCAGCAAGAGGCAGCCCCTAATATCCAGGAAGAGACAGCCCCATATCCAGCAAGAGACAGCCAAAATATCCAGCAAGAGACATCCCTTATATCCAGCAAAAGATAGCCCCTAATATCCCGCAAGAGAAAGCCCCAATATCCATGAAGAGACAGTCCCTATTATCCAGCAAGAGATAGCCCCTAATATCCAGCAAGAGGCAGCCCCCATATCCTGGCAGCATTAGTAGATATCCCCATATCCTGACAGCATCCTCATACTGTATCCTAGCAGCAGCAACACTGACAATCAAACAATTACCAGAAGCAATGTAGTCTTGGTCAGGCAGTGAGCATTCAGGAGTCTATGTCTATGTCGCAGTCTCCACTCTAATTCATACCAAAGGGGTTATATCGGGTGGAGGTCAGGACTCTGTGCA
Organism: Lithobates clamitans; assembly: GCA_037952925.1. Classification (NCBI taxonomy): domain Eukaryota; kingdom Metazoa; phylum Chordata; class Amphibia; order Anura; family Ranidae; genus Lithobates; species Lithobates clamitans. The sequence continues at coordinate 2,948,453 of JBBGZY010000169.1, read as the reverse complement.
GGCCAGTTAAGTTCCTCCACCCCAAACTCACTCATCCATGTTTTTATGGACCTTGCTTTGTGCACTGGTCCAAATCATTTGGTGGAGGGGGATTATTTGGTGGAGGGGGACTTTGTGAGAACAGTTTGGGGATGACCCCTTCATGTTCCAACATGACTGTGCATCAGTGCATAAAGCAAGGTCCATAAAAGACATGGATGAGCTAGTTTGGGGTGGAGAAACTTGACTGGCCTGCACAGAATCCTGACCTCAACCTGATAGAACACCTTTGGGATGAATTAAAGTGGAGACTGAGAGCCAGGCCTTCTCGTCCAACATCAGTGCCTGAATTCACAAATGCGCTTCTGGAAGAATAGTAAAACATTCCCATAGACACACTCCTAAACCTTGTGGACAGCCTTCTCAGTAGAGTTGGAGCTGTTAAAGCTGCAAAGGGTGGGCCAACTCGATATTGAACCCTACAGACTAAGACCGGGATGCCATTAAAGTTCATGTGCGCGTAAAGGCTGGCGTCCCAATACTTTTGACAATATAGTGTATAACAGCTGCAACTCAAGTGAACAGAATTTCAATGTCACTAGCACTGAAGACAAACTATGCAAATCCAGACTTTTGACACAAAAACAGGTCTCCCTCTAAAGGATATTCAATAATAATATGTTCGTAACATTTTAGTCTACTGTACCTACTTTGTCTCCCAGTGACCATAACGCAGTGGGCAAATGGTGAGGATAGATTTCTCCAACCGGAAGACACGGACGGCAATAAAAATCTGGCAGAGGTTCTAACCTGTCCTCACTCTTAGCCACAACTAGAAAAAAAGTCTTGATGAAAATACTGTTTTATATTTTTTTGCTACTGAGAGATTTCACTGCTTGCTGGTTGTCATTCTATTCTCAGCACATTGAAATAATTGTGATGTTAATGAGGTAACAGCCAACAAGCAGTTAAATCTCTCAGCATCAAAAAAGTTTTAATTGCCGATGTAGCCCCAGGCTCATAGAACGGGAAGAAGGACCACTTATAACACCAGTGATGTCATTTGCATTGATTCCTTTGATTAATCTACCACTGGTAGCTTCAGTAGCTTTGTACAGCTTTCACTGTGAGGCGACCAACACATTTTAATGAAAGGGAAAAGGGCACAGTGGCAAAATAATAAAGAATTATCTGGATTATGTAAGGCCCATGGTATAGAAAGAACGGCAACTCTGACCACCCTGAGGGATTAAAGGAGAACTCCAGGCAAACAGAAAATACTCTTCTTCAAATACATATATGTTAAAGCCCTTCTCCAGGCACAAACCAATCCCTATCCCATACCACCCTCCCACCCCCTCTATCCTATTCTGCAGGTTTTTTTAATACCATGTGAAGTGTTTAATACTCACTCAAAGAGGAACTCCAGCCGTTTGCAGAAAAAATAAAAGTCAGCAGCTACAAATACTTTAGAGACTTTTAATAAACAGGTACTTACCAGCCCATGGACCCAGCATTGTCATAACTCGTAACTGTCTGTGCCAGTCATCGGGTCCCTGGTGCCACCATCTGGAGTGTGGGAAGCCAGCTGTGACTACTTAGGCGAACCGAGTGGAAGTGGGAGTGGGCACCTGAAGAAAAAGAAAAAATATATATATAAATATTGTAGAGGAGTAGAGGGGAGGAGGAACTTCAACCTTTTTAGGTGAAGTTCTACTTTGTCCATGTGTTTGTTCATTGTCCAGATCCCTCGTTAGAGCTGTTGCTGGGAGGGAAGGACCAGTAATGCAGCTCTGAGTCTACTTTAAGTTCATTGTCCAGATCCCTGGTTGGAGCTGTTGCTGGGAGGGAAGGACCAGTAATGCAGCTCTGAGTCTACTTTAAGTTCATTGTCCAGATCCCTGGTTGGAGCTGTTGCTGGGAGGGAAGGACCAGTAATGCAGGTCTGAGTCTACTTTAAGTTCATTGGCCAGATCCCTCGTTGGATCTGTTGCTGGAAGGGAAGAACCAGTAATGCAGCTCTGAGTCTACTTTAAGTTCATTGTCCAGATCCCTGGTTGGAGCTGTTGCTGGGAGGGAAGGACCAGTAATGCAGCTCTGAGTCTACTTTAAGTTCATTGTCCAGATCCCTGGTTGGAGCTGTTGCTGGGAGGGAAGGACCAGTAATGCAGCTCTGAGTCTACTTTAAGTTCATTGTCCAGATCCCTGGTTGGAGCTGTTGCTGGGAGGGAAGGACCAGTAATGCAGGTCTGAGTCTACTTTAAGTTCATTGGCCAGATCCCTCGTTGGATCTGTTGCTGGAAGGGAAGAACCAGTAATGCAGCTCTGAGTCTACTTTAAGTTCATTGTCCAGATCCCTGGTTGGAGCTGTTGCTGGGAGGGAAGGACCAGTAATGCAGCTCTGAGTCTACTTTAAGTTCATTGTCAAGATCCCTGGTTGGAGCTGTTGCTGGGAGGGAAGGGCCAGTAATGCAGCTCTGAGTCTACTTTAAGTTCATTGTCCAGATCCCTGGTTGGAGCTGTTGCTGGGAGGAAAGGACCAGTAATGCAGCTCTGAATCAGTTCCCTTGTGCAGACTCTCTTCTCAACCTTAAGAAGACCCCGGCACTAGATAGCCAATAGACCCTAGAATGTACCCCACCTACTAAAAGAGAAGACATGTGATCTAAATGTCAAATGACTGCAGATTTAATTAAGTAAAAGGGGCATTTTGTTTTTATTTATTCTTATGTCAGTGATTAGTTTAAAGAGGTGGAGGGAGGAGGTATGGTGGCCAGGAGCAGAAGTCTGGAGATCAGTTTGAACATTTTGCCGCATATACGCATCCATGGGAGCCCAAGGTTCCGTGCTCAAAGTGTGCTCACTCCCAGCACGCTGAATGAGCGTTCACCATCAGCTCTCAGTCTCTGCTGGTGATTGAGAGCCAGCTGGATGAGCTCCCAATCATAGGGGCAATCACAGCAATCATTTGATTAGGACACTGCCTCCACCTTCCTGCATTAAAGCGGGAATAAACCCTTCCATCCTTTGCAGCCAAGGAAGCTAAAATCTTAGCCTCTGTTTGATCTGCAGTTGCCATGGTTCTGCAGATGTAATCAGTTATGACACCAGCCATTTGATGGCATGACAGCTCAGTTGAGAGCAGAAGCAACTGTGATTGTTATCACTCATGGCATGCCTTGACTATACCTGTTTTGGGAAATAAGAGCTTGCAGGAGGTGGAGGGAAGGGGTCAACTGTTTACCATTATACCTGCCAAACAATTTGTTATTACAAGCCATTATTGTGATACACACAGCTTAGCCAATCACACTGTTTCCCATTTTAGCATTACCACTTCATATGTCAGCATGCGCTTATTGGACAAATGTGATGTGTATTTATTGTCTCACGATTCCAACGTACTATTCTCAATGCACACATTCCTGAAAAGTGGCTGTGTATAAATGGGTGCTGCAACAACCACTGGCTGGAACCGAATGTCACCAGCACACCTTGGATCTCCAGAATGGGTCCAAAACTTTATTCAGCGATCACATCATTATAGCAGAAACAATGTTTCAAAGCCTTGCAGGTCCTCTTTGTCAGGCCTGTGATACAAGCCTGATGAAGGGGACCTATGAGACTCTGAAACATTGTTTCTGCTATAATGATGTGATTACTGAATAAAGTTTTGGACCTGTTCTGGGGATCCATAATTTGTTGCTGACATTCTCTCACTTTTATTGTCTAATGAGCACGAACAAGGCAGATAAGTAACACAAAATGCTGCATGCTAAACCAGGAAAAATGTGTATCAATATTACCTGCCTGGCTGTGTAATTTGGCAAATCTGTGAAAATCACAAAACTGATATGCAGAACAGTGTTTCAACTACTGTATGTACCTACGTGTTTACTTGAAATTCTTCTTCAAAGTGGAATTCCAGGAAAACATCTAGACACCCAGGGAGCTGCTTCAAGTACAAACACGCATGCTCGGAAGCAGAAGCGGTCGGTCTTGTAAACTAGCATTTGTAATGGAGAATTAACCTTCATGACGTGGCAAATTACGAAATCTCCAAGTGGGACTAGGAATAGAAAATATATTTAAGTGACACTAAATTATATCCTTATCAGGTTTGCCAACCTTCATTAAATTTATAGCTTCTGGTACTGTTAGACCTCAGTGCAGTGTTGGATACAGTGGACCACAACACCCTACTCATCCGCCTCACAGAAGTAGCAGGAGTCCCAGATTCAGAGCTACAATGGTTCGCATCCTTCTTAGAAAATCGTTCTCAAACAGTGAAACTAGGAGCCTTCACGCAATTTCGTATGGAGTCCCTCAAGGGTCACCTTTCTCACCAGTGCTCTTCAACATCTACATCTGTCCTCTCCTCAAAATCATCAGAAAATCGGACCTTTGCTACCACGCATACGCTGACGACACGCAACTCTACTTTCGCATCACCGGACAAAAAGACCAGTATCAGCAACTAGAAAAATGCCTCACATTGATAGACGACTGGATGACCACTAGCTACCTCAAACTCAATGGATCCAAAACAGAGCTTCTTCTACTACAAGCAAACTAAAATACAAAAAACAAGAACCCTTGGACACCGCCCACTGTCTTTGGACAGACCATCGCCCCAAGCACCAAAGCCAAAAGTCTCAGAGTCATTTTATACTCAGAAATGTCAATGGATGCACAAATTGGATCAGTAGTCAGCGGATCCCACCATCTTCTTCGCCTGCTACATAGACTCATCCCCTTCATTCCAAAAGAGGACAAAGCAGCAGTAGCTGGAACTATCTTCAATTCCTGACTTGACTACGCAAACCCCCTCTACACCGGACTATCTAAATACCAGATTGCATGCCTACAACTTATCCAAAACACTGCAGCAAGACTGATAACAGGAAAAAAACCTTGGGAATCCATTTTTCCCCTCCCTGAGGAGCCTACATTGGCTAACCGTAAAGGATCGGATCACATTCAAGACCCTCTGCCTCACCCACAAGTGCCTACAAGGAAACGCTCCTCAATACCTATGCGAGAAAATAAAACGCTACTTACGAAGACTACTACTTATGAAGACTACCTAATCGCAGTCTTCGTTCAACCAACCAAAACCTCCTCCACATTCTGAAATCCCGCTACAAATCAATGGGAGAACGAAGATTCGCAGTCCAAAGACCACGGCTATGGAAACTCTACTGACCAACATCCGTATGGAAGAAAACCATCAGGCCTTCAGAAAAAAACTCAAGACCTACCTCTTCTAACAAGCTGGACTACACAGGGCGGACCAAGCGCCTTGAGGTAATTCAGTTCACATTTGCAGCGCTATACAAGTCATTCATTCATTCATTCATTTATTCATTCATTCACAGTTTGTGTAAAAAATCTTTGATTTTTACAACTGTCTGTAAATATCAGGGGTTCGCTAATTTGTCACACTGTGCTGATGCTGTGTTGACTTGTGTTGACAAGTGTAAACCAGGCAAATTACTTGTTATAGGTAATGTCAGTATTTCCATATTGTGTTTATACTGTTAAATATTGATTGTCTTAGTTTTAAATAGGAGTTCTGTAATTTTTTAGGTTGTCAGTAAAAATTGTGCTCTGTCAGTAAATTTTCTATGTTTTGTCAGTTAAAAAATACTGCAGTAGCTTGGCAACACTGATCCTTATGCCGCGTAAACTCGATCGGATTCCAACGGGAAATGTGTGATGACAGGCAGTTGGCGGAAAATCCGACCATTTGTATGCTCCATTGGACAATTGTTGTCGGATTTTCTGCAGACAAATGTTGGATGGCAGGCTTCAAAATTTTCTGCGGACAAAGGTCTGTTGTGGGATTTTCTGAGCGTGTGTACACAAGTCCGTCGGACAGAAGTCCAAAGTACAAACACGCATGCTCGGAAGCAAGGACTAGCCAGAAGCGGTTGGTCTTGTAAACTAGCGTTCGTAATAGAGAATTAACATTCGTGACGTGGCAAATTATGAAATCTCCAAATGCAGCGCAGAATTCTCTTCTTCTTTAATGGGATAATAATGAAGCTGCTTTGCTGGTGATACTGATGGAGTTATTGCAAATGTATTTTAAAAGGCTTTTATTTTCTAGTGATATCAAGAATAATATTTATTACGCTTTTTTTTTTTTTTTTGGGTAAGTTACCACAACACCATTATCCTGTCGTTTTTAAGATCAAAGGTACAACTATGTTGGTGTCCCTTGTCAGTCGTTCAGAAACAAACTGAAAAGCACAAACAGAAAAGCGGTAAATGAAACGCGCGAAATGAAAAGCGCAAATCAACACTCACCAAACTTCTACTAACACTAAATTAGCAGGAGCCCAAAGGATGGTGCTAAAGAGCTGAAAAAACACGTAGTACGTCACTACGTTCGTGTTTGTTGGCATGAATGGAATTTTCTTTTTTTTTAAACTAGAGTTTAATATCACTTTAAGGAGAGGATAGGCAATCATTTGTCTTTCTTATAAGCATTTGCCCATTTTAACAACATTTTCTTTCTACAATAGATTAGCAGCAGGTATAGTATGACACATTTGCACCTGCTTTTGGTAGTGTGGATAGGGTTTTTTCATATGTGTGTGTTTTTATTATCCAGGTAATGGCATAGCTAGTAGTAGTTAGTCACATTCAAAAGGACTTGTTCTGTAATGCAGATGTTTTTCCACTCATCCATATGGCTTCTTTATTCATTTGAACGAAGGACGTCATTTGAATAAGTGGTGAAATGTCCTCAACATTACAGAACATGTCCAATTATATTCGATAAACTAGTGCTAGCTGAGGACACCCATAGCTCATCACAAGGTAAGGTTTCACAAAAGGCAGTTTATTTTTTATATGGAAAAAGTAGAAAGCATTTTTGACACGCATATTGTAAAAAAAAGAAATTTTCATTGTCCTTACTTATGTAAGGAATCTGTAGCTCTCATATACCTTTTGTGGATAATTTCTAGTCCTCCTCCATACAGCCAACTTCTCAAACTGGTCTCTGTCCTGATGTGAATATGTGCCATCTGTGTGAGGAAACCTATGCAAGGATATTTTTTGTAAGGTTTAACCAGAATATTAGGCCTCATGCACGCTGGACGTTTTTACAGCTGCTGTTTTTGGCTTCAGACATTTTTTTAGCGTCAGTTAGTGTCAGATTGTTCGCCGCACTTACAGTCCTAATAAAAGTAGCTGATCACCACCAGAAAATAATAATTACAGTATATACAGTTTGCCATCGTTTGTAGATGCTATAACTTTCAGGCAAACCAATCAATATACACTTATTGGGATTTTTTACCAAAGACATGTAACATTTTGGCCAAAATTTTTGAAGAAATTCAATTTTTTTGTTTTTATTGAATATCTTTTATAACAGAAAGTAATAAATATTATTTTTTTTTACATTTTCAGTATTTTTTCTTATTTATATAAAAAAAAACAAAATAGAAAACCCAGTGGTGATAAAATACCAAGAAAGGCAAGTTTCATTTGTGTGAAAAAAATTACATAAGCTTCATTCAGATACAGTGTTGCATGACCGTGCAATTACTAGTTAAAGTAGCGCAGTGCCAAATAGCAAAACATGCCCTGGTCATGATGGGGATAAAATCTTCCAGAGGTCAAATGCATAATAGTGATTTTTCAAATTTTCGAACCGATCATTTAACCTTTCCTGATTGTAGCCTCTGTAAATAAGATCAATAAATCTGGGGCAATCACAAATTGTGGCACCGTACAATAAATATTCTGTGACCGTATACAACAAGCAACACTAGCCATCAATGGTTGCAAAGACCACATTCAATCATGAGTTAGTGGAGGCACTTCTTGTCATGCTAAAACATAAATGAGAAATTGTCTTTGTAGTAGCGTCTTAGGTGCATAATAGTTCAAGCAATGTGATGTTAAAATGCTCTCTTTTGGTGCCATGTATCAAAATAATTTTTATGAATAACTATGTTCCCACTCAAACCCAATTATGTATGAGGTACCATGAACATCAGGTGCCTGGACACAGTCACAAATATCATAAAATATAGCTTTAAATAATATATGTTAAAAATGGACAAAAAGCAAAAGCAGTTTTTCATGAATAGCACTGCATTTTAGGCTGAAATGCATACCAAAGACTAGTCAGAACTTTTTAAGTTCTGACGCAAATCACTTCTACAACCAGGTGTAAGGGGGCCCCAGCTTAGTCTCCACCTATACATACAGGATTGCAGGGTGTCGTGAAAGTGTTCAGCCCAAACCACATACTGTCATGTGGTTGGATGTTGATCCTTCCCCCATCCTCCTGGTCATTTCACCTTTAAACATCTTCCTGCCTTAGTACCCATACACATAGGCCTGTGTGCGTCACATTGTCCAGACAGCAGCTCCAGGAATCCAGGGAAACGCATGACATGGGACATGGAAGCCCGGGTCACCTGGCCCATGATACATAAGAGGGTTTTTTCTCAGGTGGAGGACTCCCTTCCCTCCATCTCCACCTACTCCAGAGCAAAACAGGCTTGCACCAGTAAAGCATTAAACTCTCTTTATCCCAGGCATTGACTGCACCTTACACTTCTCTCTATAAGGTCATCACACAGAGGCTCATGGTTGCTTTAAATGTCTTTACCTGGTTCCAATAAAGCAGCAAAAAGTAGAACAGGACAGTTCAAATTCTGGAGACATTTTTCCCAAATCATGGCTTGCAACTAGTTTTTCACTATCTGTAGCAGCATAGTTCAGGGAGCATAATTGAAGCATTGGGGTACTCAGATCCCATAATATCCCTTTCTCCAAGCCTTTACAGGTTTGTTGTTCTGCAGCCTGCCCACTACCCCTCCACCAGAGGGGAGCGCACATGAAACACCCTATATGGGACTTCTCCTTAGCTGCCTGCAGATCCAGAAGACCCTGAAGACTGGCCCTCCCACCTTATAAAAGGGCACACTATGTTACCATTCCATAATAGGAGGAGAAATACTTAAGGGGAACTCTACCTGCCTACATGTGTCTTCTGAAGAAGCCTCCACAGGGTGATGTCAGGGCATTTGGCATCTTGTCTGGGTACCTAGCTGTCTTGATATACTTTCATCTGATGTCTCTTACAAGACCACAAGCTGCTACCAAGCTCTCTTACACATATTAGAGACTCTCTGAACAATTCCATTATGGACTGTGGTGGGATCAACCCATTTATTTGTGTAGGGAACTGTCTGTTATTTAAGCTAATAGCTATAAGCTATTTACCATTGCTCACTTTTTTTTGATTATTTATTTTCCTCTGGATTTGCTTTATATACACCGCTATCCGTATAACTGGCCTCATTACAAGCTTCAACTACAAAGCAGGATGATGCCGCCTAGTGCCCAGAGTTTATTTTACCTTTGGTCATGAACTTAGGTACCTTGCTGTGGGAATTAAATGAAGTTTGCAGATGCACAGTATGTGCATTCAACTGGAACTGATCGACCTATCGTGCATGATTTTTGTATGCACATATTACAGAATCACCACACATACAATGTGATTTTGCAAATTGAGATTTATTTACTTGTGAGATGAGATTGTGGGATCTTGTGGTCAATTGGGGCTAACCCACTATCGCACTTATAATTGCGAGTTTGACAAATTACTGCATTTAGTATTTGAATACTGATATTTCATGTTTTTCCAGCTACAGTATATCAAGAGACTACACTTTACTGCAAGTATTAAGGATATACACCTGTTTTTGTAGTGGGGTTATGTTTAAGACATTATGGAATATTTTTACACAATAAGATCTTACGTACAAAAGTCAATATTTTGTATACTCTATGTATATTTTATGCCAGAATGTACTGCAATAAAAGGAGTTTTTTATTTTATTTTTTTATATATTGCTCTCAGTGATTTCTACATCACAGGGGCCTCTGAGTATTTTATATGTATGTTTTTGTTTTTTTTGTCCATTTCTACCATTTGTTATTAAAAGCTATATTTTTGTGTTCCTGGATCTCATGTTTATAGTACTACATAGGGAAGTAAGGTGTTAGCATACAAAATCTATATTGTACCGATGAACAGCAAGGATTTTTGTAAGGGTGAAGAGATTAGCAGGAACCTGAAATGATCTCAGTATGATTTTGGGTATGAAGTAATCATAACTGGGACTTACAAGAACAAATTTGATTGGCACATTTTCTTTAAGGTGGAAACCCTTATGCCGTGTACAGACAATCGGAATTTCCGACAACAAAAACCGTGGATTTTTTTCCGACTGATGTTAGCTGCATACACACGGTCGCACAAATGTTATTGGAAATTCCGATCACCAAGAACGCGGTGACGTACAAAACGTAGGACGAGCCAAGAAAAATGAAGTTCAATAGCCAGTGCAGCTCTTCTGCTTGATTCTGAGCATGCATGGAACTTTGTGCGTTGGAATTGTCTACACACGCTTGGAATTTCCGACAACAAATTTTGTTGTCGGAAAATTTGAGATCCAGCTTTCAAACATTTGTTGTCGGAAATTCCGAAAGCAAATGTTTGATGGAGCCTACACACAGTTGGATTTTCCGACAACAAGCTCACATCGAACATTTGTTGTCTTGTGTACGCGGCATTAGCGTATTTGTAAGAATACACATGTATACAAAATTTCAAAGTAATATAGGAGAGAACAACTTTTAGGCTTTCTTTTAGTTGAAGTTTGAATTCCTGAAGACTGAACAGTCATTTTCGGTCAAAATTTCATGTATGGTCACTGCCAGTATACAATTTACATGCACATCTCTTACACATTTCCACTATTTATGTTCATCACAGACTTAAATTTAACTCACGTCAATCAAACCAATGCAGATCGGCATGTTCTTTTACCTTCTGTAAAGGGCAATGCTCTGTATGCTATTGACCTCTTGATGTAATGCATTTTTATGTAGCTGCTGACTTCTGTAGTCCGGGGTGTAAGTGTCTAGGGATCAGCATGATTGACTTATTTGTGATTGACCTTTCTATTGGTGTCACTCTCTGCAATGAGCTTGCCATCAAACAGAACCCAGAAAGAAAGCTAATACTTGTTATCCGTGAATGACATTGTACCAGTGTTTAAGGAATTCCATTTTTAAATGAATGCGGAGCTTGAAAAATTGTGCTATTTTCGTGAGATGTTTGCAGTGCATTTAATTTACAGTGTAAACAATTTGGATGTAGCTAAAATTGTAGGAGCTATTTTCTTGCTTGACCTGTTGGCTGATTTATTTATTTTTTTCAGCACCAACTGTTCTATAAAAATGCAAACATAAAGTATTTACTATTCTTCTTATTATGAGATTGTACCTACAAGGTATTCTCAAACAAAAGGATGAAATTATTTATTATATTGTCATACTTTCAAGCATGGAGCAAAATCTTTTTTTTTTTATTTATTTTTTTTAATTGGGGAAGTATGGATGCTGCCATTGCTGACCTGTCCTTTTTTTTTAAATGCTAGTTCCCTGGTTGTCCTGCTGATCCTATAATTTCAATACAAGTCACTGACTTGGAATAAGTATGTATATTAGGAGTTCTTAAATGTATGATACCACTTAAGAACTTTACATACAACAAATTTAGGCAGAACGTTAGTTTAGGTAAATAAATAAAAAATAAGATGTTTAGCAGTAATAAAAAATAAAATATTGCTGTACTACTAACCTTCAGTTTGGTGCTGCTCCTGCAAAAACTCTTCTTCGCTACTATATGTCATCAATTTTCCAGGTTAAATGACAGCCACTGTTATTCAACCCACTTCTTTTGAGCCCAGGCTGTCGAGGACCCACTTTCTGGGGCAGTGTTATCACACTGGCCAGGGCTTAGAGTTCTGTTGCATCTGACAGTGCTCAAACATCATTGCATAAATGGCAATGGTGAAAGTGTAAGCACCCCGCAGTGCCACTGCTGAAGTTGAAGAGGAAGGATATGTGATGTCAATGGCATATGTTTTTTGGATTAAAAGGTATGCATGCATTTATTGTAGAACTGCAGGGAAAGACTTCAACGAGGAGCAAAAGCAACTGGATCGGTTTTAACTGGAGATATGCTTTCACACCAGTCTCTTATAGTGATAAGCGAGCTGGTTTTCCTAAAACTAAATTTGCTTTCAGTATGATTGATCTACTGCAAAGTTTGATGTAGATTTCTGTTTTTCTATGATGGATAAACTGACCCACAGGGTGAACTGTAATAGGAATCCTTTGGATCTCTCTCAAGTTCACTTCCCCTTTGCAATGGGCACAACAAGGTTCCTTCTTGTTTGCTCTCCCTCTTCAAGCCTTGGTCTACTATCCTAAGCCCTAATAATGAATTATTAAAATTCAAATAAGAGATCATCATCATGGCACAGTTCCCCCAAAAGACTATTCATCTTGTTATCAATATAATATGCACTAATTTGCAACTCAGTCAAGGGAACCATGCACATTTAAAGTGATACAAAACAGAGTACACATAAATGGATTGGTATGGGGCTCAACGGAACCTTCACTTATTCATTTAATTTCAGTAATTAACAGCTGATTCTCTGACTTACAAAACATATTGCAGATTTAAATTCAGAGAAGTTGCTCATCATGAACCCCTTCTCTAAGCAGCTACAATTTAGGATCCCGGGCACAGTCACACAATGATGTACAATCCAGGCCAATTTGGTGCATACCAACTAACCTACCAGTATGTTCTGGAATTGTGCAAAGAAGTCTGAAAACCCAATGGACATTCACAAAGGCAAAAGTGGGCAAATTCTTTGCAGAGTCTTTGGATAGGCTTTGCCAAAGTCATCAGCACTATAAGCCATACCTGCTAACACCATGCTTGGGCATATGACAACACTGAATAGAAATGAGTGTTCCGGTTCTTGTGATGGACATGTATTGAATGTGTGCTTTAAAAACTTTTATTTTTATACTAGCATTTCATTATTTCATTATTTGTGTTGTAATATTTTTTTTCACTAACTTTTTTTAACTTGTACAGTATTTTTTGTCATGTTTTTCCTTAATGGGGTTATTCACACAAATAGACAAAGCTTTCTGTTGACAAAGGAAACCTGTTGACCCACAGATTACCTATATCATTTGTGAACTGTATTAGCCTACTGATGTCCTTAGTCAAAAGAAGCCCAAGAGGGGGTTTCTAACTTCAAGTCTTTATTCTCTGTTGTGTAATGTAAATGAAGAATATGTTGGTAGTGGGGTAATACCACTCTAAAGTCTGGGGTGACCAAAGCTAGGAACTCAGGTATAAAAATTTTAAGCATTTTAGTTAATGATTCAAATTTTGGACACTTAGACAAAATAAAATACAATATTAAAAAAAAGTTACTTTGCCAGGATTTGCCATTTGATCATTTTTAATGTGAGATTAATGTTTCCTTCCAACTTTTCACATTTTGTTCACCACAGTTTTACAAAATAAATAGATATGCACATTTTTCTTGTGCCATTAAACATTACGTACCTAACTGTATAATGATATGCATGCAGCACTGAATGTTTGATTCATTCAGTCTATAGCTTCAGTAGCACACATGGTTTCTTCTATACTGCCCATGGGAGAAGAAAATAGAACGGATCATTCATCAACTGGATCAATGATCCCCAGGGTCAGCTCTGTGTAATGAGGTGACTAAATGTACATGGCATAAATTAAAAGAGTGTAAACCAAACTGTATGTACACATGCATTCAATTCATGCAAATGATTTCTAAAATAGAGGCTATCCACATGCTACATGAATATGGAAGGAAACATTTCACTTCCTTAAGTACCCAAACAATTATTATGCATTCTTAATTTGAACCTGTGGACAGGATATGGACATTTGAGTATTTACAAATTCTGGAAGAAGCAGTGCCTGAGCTTTAAAACAAGACCTTGTCTACCTATGTAGCTACAGACACTATGGAGAAATTCATATTCAACATTCACAATGTAACACTGAAATCATCCTTTTTTTCCTCCACTGTAGGGAGTGAAATTGAGAGTTTTAATGTTCTCAAAATTTTGGTTAAAACTAAAAGGTTTTGGTGAAAGGCATTGGCATAAATGGGTAATTCAAAATCAAGAAGGCTTTCAAAGGTTCAATGAGCTTTAAATGGTTTCTCAAACTTGTGCTGAACAACAGCAAGTCGTTAACCTCATTCCCTTACAACAATGACAAAGAAAACCTCATTCCCTTACAACAATGACAAAGAAGCTCAGTGGGTGAAATTGAGAGTTTCTTCTTCTCTATAATCTCACCAAGATCACTTGACTCACCCCTACTCTGCTCTGCTCTGCTAGAACACCTGCTATGTGTTTACATATAAATATTAGAGGGTTGTGGAGCCATTGCTAAGGCCGGCCATACATGTTTCGAATCTCGGCTGGTTCAGCAGCCACCAGACGAGAGTCAAACCAATATTGGACAGACTCAATGTACCAAGTTGATCGATCAATCAACTTGGGTACAACCAACCTGCCGGATTCGCTTCACGAGTATCTCAAGAGCTGCTATAGCCACTAGCAATAATCACTGTCTTCTCCCGGTGGGGATGGCTTCCACCACCCACCCCCACCTGGAGAAAAAAATGGCCTGGCAGGAGGGACTTTCACACCAACACTGCCTGTATTGATGGGGGAATTAAGCAAAATTTGCTCTGTGTATAGCTCACTTAAGGAGCATTAATAGGATGGAAACCCTCCGCCTTTTAATTGTTGGACATTGGTATAGTAAGGTGGAAGGGTAGGTATTACAGGAGTTCTGTTTCAGAATGAGCAGTGTGGAAAAAAACCCTAGATCTAGAGAGCTGCTCCAGAGGCAGGGCTGGAGCTTCTTAATGAGTCCACATGCAGTGGTGAAAATACTGTCACAAACTGATTAATTTGCACTAAACTATATCTTTATCCCAAAATAAATCATACACATTTACTACATGATGGCCCTGTAATCTATTTTTCATGAAATAGTTTCTTACTGGGTTTTTCTCACTTTCTTGTAACTTTCTCTGTGAGCTTCCAAAACCACTCCTTTTCTCCCTCACCTCTGGTTGTTTTTGGCACGAGCAGTGCACATTAGTTGTGGTCAAGTGCACTGCTCTGTGCATGCTGCAAACCCCATCATTCATAGTTTCTAATCCAGTACCAGAAGTGTGCAAGGGAGGGTGGTTACATTCCTACATACAGTGTGCCGATAGAGTTTAGTGTCACTTTAAGTAGTGCTTTTTCTTATGATTCAAAAAGTGCATGTGCAATGTATAAGTAAGAATTCACCTGCAGTTAAAGATAACAAGTAGCCTCAAAAAGTTGCCTGCTCAAACCACTTTTTAATCTAAATCCAAATGTGATGCGGAGTCTCGTTATATGTAGGCAGCCCCCTGGTCATTTGAAGGTGATAGGCATGTTATGAGTACCGTAAGGCGTCAACAAATGTCTGTGGCTCCAGCAAATCCATGACACTATAAAATACATGTGGGTAAATTTCATGTGATAAAACATTCATTATTTGTTGGCTGACAGGAAATTGTGCTAAAAGGACATATTATGAAATAAGGAGACCTTCTGAAACGTTAATATTCCCGGTCTGGACCTGTGTGCATTTCTATAACACTAGAACAGCTATTAGGTTGTTTCATCCCCATTATACTTTTCTTTCTTTAGTAGGCTTGCAAAGAAGCAATAAGGAATACTTTCAATTTAATACTGAATGTTCGTATGCATTTTAAAAGAAACATATGCTGTTGTCTGGATGTCATGTTGATATACTGGCTTCAATACTATAGTATACAGTTCATGTGTTTCTTTATTAAAGAGACAGAATAAAGAAAGATTGAGCGAATTTTTGAGATACCCATGAATTACAACTATATTCATATAGAAATACAAAGGTTTATTTCCCAGTATATTTCTATCTCTGTCCACTGTGCCTCAGAATTACATACATTAAGGCAATCCACACCATTGAAGCTGATAAGTATACTTTTTTTTTTTTTTTTGGATTGACGATGCAGTGTTTCTACGTTGCTATGACTTGTAGTATTCTTATTGCTGAGTTGTAACTTGGAAATAAGTTAAACTAAAAAAAGCCAGACTATGAACATATTCGGAAGGAGGTCAATAATCGTATGATATATACTTCTCTCAGTACAGGTTTAATTTAATAAAGGAGGCTTAATGCAAATGTGTGACCAAAATCTGTTGTCCCAAGAACAGCACAGTATTTAGGAGCAATAATGGTTATTTTGGTCAGGTTGTAGAGGACTTAAATCCCATTTTGGATGTAGAAATGTGACAGAAATGTCAGTTATCAGTTTTACAGGAGAACAGATTGTAGCAGTTGCCATTAGACTCAGATGAATAGGAAAAAAGCTAACACCAACAAAGCCACTTAGTATTGCTTGCAATTTGAACTATAATAATTCCTCAACCTCTCTTCAGAATTTTCAATCAAAAGATGTGAGGCTAGCTAAAACTTCTTTAGTTTTGGATTGCATGTAAAAAGGGTAAGAACCTCACTGAATACAGACCCACAGGTTTCCTATCTCTCTTGGGCTCTCTGTACAGTATCTGCAAGGGAGCCTTTGCTATTAGGAGCATGTATCGCATTGTCTTCTGTAAGGAAGAATCCGATGCCTGGGATGATGCAAAGAAAAATGCTCTGACAGGCCACATCATTGGGGTACACAAGAGATATAGCATGCTGATGAGATTACGCCCACAGCAACTACTGATAGTTAAAATATGCATTTTGCATAGATATAGTTATTATTTAGAATGGTGGGCCATGGCTCAGCTAATACATTGGTAATTGAGTAGAAGAAGGTATGAGACATGTATGCAATATCTTGCTGTTTACTGTAGTGTTCGTAACAGCTTATTTCTGTATCAGTTTAGCATGTTTATGAATTTGCTCACGTTGTGCTCCCTGGCTGCCTAGAGTGGTAATGGTGTGCAAATGATGTTATGAATCTATTATTTCCACCTAAGATAACAGATGGAATAAAAACATGTTATAAGAGTGTGCATTACCTGCTTTCCACTGATAAGATGAGGATATATATCCAGATGTCTGCAATCACTAGACTGGTGTCTGGTTCACTGTATGTCGTCCTTATTTGACCTTGGTTATGCTATTGTATAGTTTATTCTGGGGCTTACTCATAAAATCCAGCACCCTGGGATAAATCCTTTGTTGTATGGTCAGCTGAGTTGTGTTAATAAAGTTAGGTGACGCTATTTTAGTACTGATCAAAAAAGTGTATTAATGAAACATATATATTTTTAATTTTTTTCAAACAATTTACCTACTCCTCCTGTTTTTAAACAGTTTCTTAGCAAAATGTTATTAAATAATGTTGATGTTTCTCATGCACTGAGTATATCACTCCGGTCATGTTAAGCATATGGTTGGCTTTTCTAATTAGAGGGCAGGTGTGTGGGCCCTTGTCCTGCTAATACCAGTTCAAATGCCTTTCAGCTTTGGGAAAGTGCTTTATTAGTATGTGTGGATACATGTCCAAAACATAATCTCCCTCCTTAGAACACCAGCTGTGCATTGATGGGCACCAGATTCTTCCACACCGCTGATGTCCCCAAAGAATGTGACTTGGAAAATGAACTATACCAACCCAATATGATTGGTCATATTGTTGGAAGATGGATGTGTGGGTTCTTGCCATGCCTATACCAGCTGGTATGGGAAATTGCTTCAAGAGTTTGTTTGGAGAGAGGGACCTCTTTCTTGTTCAATATTTTGATTGTTTTACCAAAGATCATGACTTTCGCAGTACAAAGAACAATAAAAGTCATATGTTGTACACTAAATGTGCTTGGAGGCGTTACCATTAACAGTAGCAGGATAACAAGTGGTGAATTAGCATACAAATGTGCAATTAAAGCTCTAGGTTTTAGGGTCTAGAGTTTAAAATAGAGTAGTGTGGACATGCAGACGACTGTGGGCTGCATATAACAGGTAACATGCCTATCAGGCTGATGAGTATATGGATATGGATTTGGTTAAGGAAGTACTCTGAAAAGCTAGGTTTGCTATAATAGAATAAACAGGGGGGATTCCCGGGGGGTGCCTGGACAATCCAGCAGGAGAAGAAGGGTAAGGAATACGTTGAAGAAGCAAAAGCAGAGGTGTTAAGAGAGTAGGAGAGAGTCTTTAAAGTGAGGGGGGGAGGGGAGAAGGGGGTTAAGAAATGCTGGATCCAGGACTACCATAGTTTTGTATAGTGGTTGATCCTATCTTGAAGGACTGCATCACTATTCATTTTATTGTGTAGCATAGCTTTGGTAGTCCTGTTTTAAGTTTCTACTCTATTATAAGTCTTCCAGGCATTCGCTATAGTTTTTTTTAGCAGACGTCTCCCTTCTTTAAACACAGACTGGGCACTGATGGTCACCAGGCACTTCACCACCACTGGTGCCTCCAAAGAATGTGATTGTGGAAATTAAAGTGGAAGTTCAGGCTAAACCTATCTAGTCCTAAACCTGCTTCCACTCCCATTCTAAGTCCTTTACTAACTAGCCTGTAGAGGAACGATGTCAATACTTACCTATTCTCAGGACACTTCGGAGAGCGAGGGACAGCCGATAATGCATGACCCATAGTAAGCCTATGAGTGATGTCACTGCCCAGACATTGCAGCAGTTGTCAGCGATCTCTTCTCTCTCCTGTAGTCGGCTGGGAGATGATCATGTGACTGGACTGGAGCACCCTTAGAATAGATAAGTATAGACATCTTTCCTCTACAGGCTAGTTAGTATAAGACCTAGAATCAGGGTGGGAGCAGGTTTAAATTTAGGTTTAGCCCAAACTTCCACTTTAAGGTTTATGCAAAGCCTACCTATATCAATGGATCAGTCAACAGATCATCTCTAGATATTCTCTATATATCTCTTAATTATGGATGTAAAATATCATTTTAAGTTTAAAAATTCCAATAAGTACAAATGTAAAAAATATAATTGACTTTCTAGAGCATTTAACGTACATGGAACAGAGCCTACATGTTCAGGGCTTTCATTTATCACACTGGCACTGCTTAAAATGTAACTCCTAATGTGACAATACATGGATTGAATTTTGGCTGGTTCAGCAGGGACCGGCCAACATTCAATCAATATATGGGCAGGAAAGTTGTACAAATGTCGACCTACCAATCAACTTCTGTACAACCACCCTCCCTGAGTTTTTCCTGCTCGATCAGCACTGCGTGCTATTTTCTGCAACACTTATAAGTACATTCTGATGGCAGGGAAGTCTTCCTGCAGTTTTTTAGCAAGCCTTATTGCAGAGTCCTACATGCGTTTATTGATACTGAATATCAAACATGGATTCCACCCTCTTCCTCTTTCCAGCAGCCACTTCCTACTTTCTGAGTGCTGAGTAAGAGGGTCCTCTTACTGTAGTCACAGCCATTCGAATGAGCAGGAATTCATTTTTCGGGACATCTGTATACCAACCGCATACAGTATGCTGTCAATAAAATAAAAATGCCAGATTTAAAAAAAAATCATACCTGGCTACAGACTGAACTAGTAGCGCATGTTTTATTGATTATATAATTACATGAATTCTTGTGTGTCATTATTAGGGATGAGCTGAACACCCCCTGGTTCGGTTCGCACCAGAACATGCGAACAGGCAAAAAGTTCTAGCAAACATTCTAACCCTATTAAAGTCTATGGGACACAAACATGAAAAATCTTAAGTGATCATTTTAAAGGCTTATATGCAAGTTATTTCCATAAAAAGCTAATGGGGACCCAGGTGCTGCCCCAGGGGACACATGTCAATGCAAAAAAAAGTTTTTAAAATTACCGTTTTTTCAGAAATGATTTTATTAATGCTTAAAGTGAAACACTAAAAATTAAATATTCCTTTAAATATCATGCCTGGGGGGTCCCCTTAGTCTGTCTGTAAAGTGATTTCTAAAGGAAAAAATGTCACTTAAACTTGCTCGCGGCTGTAATGTATTGCAGGCTCCTGGCAATATAGATAAAAAACCAAGGAAAAATATTGGCGTGGGTTCCCCCCAAAAGGAAAAAAAAAGTGTTCCCTGGTGTACATCCATCGTCAATCACGCCGCCCGACGGACCCGAAAAATAGAAACAAAAACGCAAAAAGTTCACCTCCATGGGAGGCCTCCCAAAGACTGCTGTCTTTTGGCTGTGACAACTGTTATATATGCATGGGCATGGCCAGCCACTGACGTAATTGGATGACCCTGCCCCCTCTGACATCACATGATGTCAGAAGGGGTGGGGTCACTCGGTTATGTCACTGGGTGGCCCCGCCCTTGCCTATATAACAGCTGTCACAGCGAAGAGACAGCAGTCATGGGACGCCTCCCATCGAGGCAGAGCTTTTTTTTTCGAGTCCATCGGGCAGCGTGATTTTTTTTTTTTTTACTTTTTTAATAAAAGAATTGTCAAAAACTGTCTATTGTGGTTTTTACTTTTTGACATTTTTCTTGGTGAATGGGTAGAGGTACAATGTACCCCATACCCATTCACATAGGGGTTGACGGGATCTGGTGGCCCCCTTGTTAAAGGGGGCTTCCAGCTTCTGATAAGCCCCCCCACCCGCAGACCCCCACAACCACTGGCCCAGGGTTGTGGTGAAGACACCCTTGTCCCCATCAACATGGGGACAAGGTGCTTTGGGGGAGACCCCAAAGCACTCTCCCAATGTTGAGGGAAAGCGGCCTGGTACGGTTCAGGAGGGGGTCGGCTCGCTCGTCCCCCTCTTTCCTGGCCTGCCAGGCTGCTTGCTCGGATAAGTGTCTGGTATGAATTTTGGGGGGACCCCACGCCAATTTTTTAATACATTTTGGAGTGGAGTTCCCCTTTAAAATCTATACCAGTCCCAAAAGGTCTGGTATGGATTTTGGGGGGACCCCATGCCCTTAATTTTCTTAATTCTGTCATAGGGTTCCCTTTAACCACTTCAATGCACTGTATTTACTTACTATACTTATGCAGCCCCAGACCATGACACTCCCACCACCATGCTTGACTGTAGACAAGACACATTTGTCTTTGTACTCCTCACCTGGTTGCTGCCACACACGCTTGACACCATCTGAACCAAATAAGTTTATCTTGGTCTCATCAGACCACAGGACATGGTTCCAGTAACCCATGTCCTTAGTCTGATTATCTTCAGTAAACTGTTTGTGGGCTTTCTTGTGCATCATCTTTAGTAGAGGCTTCCTTCTGGGACGACAGCCATGCAGACCAATTTGATGCAGTGGGCGGCGTATGGTCTGAGCACTGATAGGCTGACCCCCACCCCTTCAACCTCTACAGCAATGCAATGCTGGCAGCACTCATACATCTATTTCCCAAAGACAACCTCTGGATATGACACTGAGCATGTGCACTCAACTTCCTTGGTCCTGTTCTGAGCGGAGCCTGTCCTGTTAAACCGCTGTATGATCTTGACCACCATGCTGTAGCTCAGTTTCAGGGTCTTGGCAATCTTCTTATAGCCTAGGCCATCTTTATGTAAAGCAACAATTCTTTTGCTCAGATCCTCAGAGAGTTCTTTGCCATGAGGTGCCATGTTTAACTGCCAGTGACCAGTATGAGAGAGTGAGAGCGTAAACACCAAATTTAACACACCTGCTCCCCATTCTCACCTGAGACCTTGTAACACTAAGGAATCACGTGACACTGGGGAGGGAAAATGGCTAATTGGGCCCTATTTGGACATTTCCACGTAGGGGTGTATTAACTTTTGTTGCCAGTGGTTTAGACATTAATGGATGTGTGTTGAGTTATTTTGAGGTGACAGCAAATTTACACTGTTATACAAGCTGTACACTCACTACTTTACATTGTAACAAAGTGTAATTTCTTCAGTGTTGTCACATGAAAAGATATAATAAAATATTTACAAAAATGTGAGAGGTGTACTCACTTTTGTGAGATACTGTATATATGTAACATCAACTTTTTTTTTTTTAAAGTGGGGTTAGTCTTTACCTACACCAGTCCTTTCCCCTCTGTAACACCCTTTGCTTGCCATTGAATGATTTTATTTGCTGCTTTGAGTTGGTAAGAGAACTACCAGCACCCTATTTTTTATAGTATATGCCGTCACCCATATCAGGCTACAGAGGCTTATCAGAAGCTGCTTATAATGAGCAGCAGTACTGTGTGGGAATTCATCTAAATCAAGGTTGATACAATTGTGACCATAACTAGTAGGTGGTAAATACAGAAATAGGGCACTAAAATGAATTAAAAAGGAAAAACAATGGGGCACTAATAATGAGACTGGAGTCACCCCAGGGTAATACGGCTTACAGTCATTAAAAAAGTTTTATAACTCCTCAATAAAAGGGACTACCAAGAAATCATAATCATCTCTATATGCAATATATAAAAACCTTTACCACCTAGAAAGCCTGGTCTGGATGTGCATATAACAAACATCACTTAATTCTTATAATACAGCAATAAACGCACTCATTAAAAAAACAGAAACAAAAGAAAAAAAAACAAAATAAAAAAAAAACCTCCCAGGTTAATATCATACTAGATATTGAAGTGAATATTTTATCTATGGCTATATATCATTATAGTGCACTATATTTGATCTAACATTATATTGCTTACTGGCAGTCATTTTCAAATACAGTTTGTAGACGGATCATTTCTTTATCATCAAAGCCAACCACTGAACCTCAGTGGGTGAATGTATTGTGTGAACAGATCTTCTATTTATTTATTAAGTAGCCACATTGAATTCATTCATTCCATACACTGTATAACGGCTGATGCATTTTACAGTAAGATGTTAATATTGACTGCTTAATAATTATATCCGTTTATTACTTTGTTTGTTGGACCGGGCTCTATAGGAGGTAAGGTTTTTTTTTATTTATTAACATAAGTATATAGATGGTTATGCTCACTTAATAGTCCCCATTTAGTGAGTTGTTGTAAACCTTTTTTGAATTAGGGCACTGAAATGGCAATCCTGAAATTTGAGGCATAAAGCTCAAGATTTTTTTGATGAAAGTCACAATAACCAAGCAATTGAATAGGAACTTCCCATGTTTTTTCCTCTCTTACCCTTTTACTCTGGATTATCCACAAAAAAACATACTCAGGTGCCCAGCAAAACCAGTAGTGTGCTGTAGTGATCCACCACTCCACTGCTGCAACCTGGTCTGCCATCTTATCCAACAGTGTCGGGAACCAGCTGCACACTCCTGGTTCTTGCATATGGCCTCTGGTGATGACTTGATCTGGCATTATGTGCAACATCAGGGGGCTGGCTGCAAGGACCAGAAAAAGACAGCTGGCTCCTGATAATGTGCTACAGGGCATCAGCTGTAGAGTACCCTGAGGCCTCTTGTGATGCGTGACATATTATCCAAGGAGGTTTAAAAGGATTAAAAAAAAAGTATCCCCCCCATAAAAAGGATTAAAATTAAAAAAATAAATGTCCAATTGGTTGAGAGCAAGGGGTAGGACTAAAATGATGGAAAGTAGCATTGGGGAGGGTGAAAGTTTGCTTTAAGGGCCAAACTACAGCTAAGTATACGTTTAAATCCTTTTGTAGATCCTGATATGCCAAGTAATTCTCTATCATTTTTAAAGCCAAATAAAAAAAGTGTTTCCAACTGGTACCAGCACAGTGCACTAAACACATAGGGTAGTATGTTCATTCAAAGAGAATGAGGTCCTACTGACCATACCCTGTGTTGTGTGTTTGCACTCAACTAGGTACACCCCTGTTAGGTAGTGTGTGTGTGTGTGTGTGTAGTGTGTGTGTGTCTAAAAGGTGGGCAGAGGAGGTAAATAAGGCACCAGAGAATGACTTACAATATACACAGTGAGAGGGTCATTTAAATATTTTAAAAGCAGAATTGGCCTGCTTTAAAATGGCTCTGTGGAAAAAAAAACATGAAAAAGGAGAGGTATAATAGCTAACTGTCCCATCAACCATGTCTCAGATCTTTTAAAGCAATCTACCACCTTGGTTAGAATGTTTGTGAATGTCTTTTCTTTTACAGGTTTTAGAAACATATTTGCTCTAAGAAGAGGTCAAAAACCATTTTCTTTTCAAAAATGTTATTGGTAACAATCAGATAACAGTTACTGACAATTTCAGTCTAACATTGAAAAAGTACAATTAACAGAGTACATCTTGGTGTAACATTATGATCAAAACATATTGAATGAGGAGATACAGAGGTTGGTTAGGCTAAAATAGCTTATTCATTCTGATAGGAGCTATAGAGTGCTATAGCAAGGGGGGCAAGGGCCCATTGACGCAGAAGGGCAAGCTAAGGGTGTTACTCTGTGGGGAGGTGTTCAAGGTACCAGCTGAACAATATGTACCAGTAAGTTACGTTACCAGTGGTGAACATTGAGTTAGGAGGGGGTTTGGAGGGAAGGAGGGGTGTCAAGAAGGGAAAAGACTAGAAAGAAAACAAGTAAGAGTAGTTAGAGGAAAGGTGGTCAGGTAGCATGCACGGGCCATCAACGTTCAACGTCATAATCGCTAGGAGTCAGTGGGGAGTTAAGGTACTAAGAGGTGCTTGTCAAAATCAGGAGGTAGAAAATGGTCTATCCATGGGCGCCAGAGTTTGAGGTGTTGAGGAATTTCGTCTAAAATTGTTGCTTTAATCTTGCCATGTATCATGGCTTGGGTAACCCTATTTTTCACTTCTGTTATGTTTAAGCTCGGGGTCTTCCATGCTCTAGCTATTGTTTATATAGCTAATGATATATAGGGCCCTCCTGTACCTTTTGTATTGAACTGTACTGTATTTGTGTTGTCCCCCTTATACATTGTAAAGCGCTGCGTAAACTGTTGGCGCTATATAAATCTTGTATAATGATAATAATAATAATATTGTTTGCTTAGCTGTCGTGGTGAGTTGTAGTAGAAGACGCAGTTGTGCCCTGGTGAGGTCCTGTGGGGTGTAGTTCAGTAGGGCAAGGGATGGGTCAGGGTCAAGGGTTTCTCGGAGCAATGTAGAAACCATTTGAAATATTGTCGCCCAGAAGCGTTGTACGATTGGGCATGTCTACCATATACGTGCATGCGTGCCTCTTTCGCCACAACCTCGGAAACAATCCGGGGGATAGTTTGGTAGGAATTTAGTAATCCTAGCCGGGACTAAATACCAGCGCATGAGGACTTTATAGTTTGCTTCTAGTGCAACAACATTTTGGGACGAGATTTTGGTGTTAGCCCATATATTCGCTCAGTCCTCTACGTATAGATTGCTAGGTCTTAAGACCACTGTATAGCATATGAGGGGAGGGTCGCTGGGGGGGAAGTGAGATGGGTACAGAAGCGAGATATGATATCTGGAGCATGTGGGTCTGAGTCGCATATACCCTCAATCATAAATAGGTTGTCTAGCTCTGAGCAAGATCCTATGACTGCTTGAGTGAGTGATCTGAAGAAATCAAAAATACTCCTTGTGTGGGAGTTGAGCTTGTAGGACTGGAAATGGTTTTATAGCATCGCCAGTGACCAGGTCATGTATGCGACTCAGGCCAGCCTGGGACCAGGCCTGGAATGAGGCTAGAAGAGTGGGTGACCAAAAAAGAAATTAGTGGTGAGTGTGGGGATATTAATTTAAATGGGTTTCGCAGTTTATCCCAAATTTTGAGGGACTGCTGTGTTTGTTATAGGGCTGGTTATGGGACCACAAGCTGAGGTGGGTAGCTACAGCATATTGGTCACTGTGATAGGGTGGAGGTCTATTGCTTCCAAACTGACCCACAGAGGCGTTTCAGCTTTTGCATGATAAAGTGTGATTTGGGCCAGTTGGGCTGCATGATAATAATGTAGGAAATTGGGCAAACCAAGGCCTGCGCTAATTTTGCTATGAAGCATGATAGGTCCTGAAACCCTGGGTTTCGTGGAGCCTCAAAAATATTTAAATACTCTGCTTTGTATGGCTCAATGGAAATAGGGAGGGATCGCGACCGGGAGGACTTAATAAAGATATAAAAGCTTAGGTAGCAAAGACATCTTCATGGCTGCAACCAGCCCAAGCCAGGAGACACAAGCCAGGGGTTGCCAGGTGTTAAGTAGAGAGGACAAGTGGGTTAGCATAGGGAGATAATTTGTGTGGAAGAGGTGAGTTGGGTTGCTAGTCAGTTTTATCCCAAGGTATGGTATTGGCGACGTGGACCAGATGAAAGGGAAATTCTCTTGTAGGTGTTTGAGCTCTGCCTGTGGAAGAGACACATTGAGGGCCTTAGATTTGGCTTGATTGACCTCCAAGCCTGTGACCATGTCTAATACTTGGATGAGGTTTGGAAATAGACATAATTTGTGAGACGTGGAGGCTACTTCCAAACCTTGAATATTTGGATTCGCTCTGATCGGGGGTGCAAGGGGTTCGATCGCAAGGGCAAATACTAAAAGGGAAAGGGGACAACCCTGTCTCGTTCCTCATTGGATAGGGAAGCATTCTGAGCGAAACCCAGAGTACTTAATGTATGCTTGAGGTTGGGTGTATAGGGCACTTATCCATTGGAGGAAGTGTGGGCCGAAGCCCCATCATTGCAGGATATAATGCAAATAAGGCCAGGAGACCATGTCGAACACCTTTCTTATATCGAGGGACAGGAGATGCATTGTATGTATTTTACGAGATCTAGTTAAGTTTTGCAACAAGATAACACGTTGGATGTTGTCACTGACTTGCCGTCGGGGTATAAAGCCCACTTGATCCTTGTGGATCAGCCCCCCAATGATTGGGTTGAGTCGTAATGCTAATACTTTGGCCAGGAATTTGATATCCACATTTAGTAGGGATATGGGCCTATAGTTGGACCAAAGTGTGCTATCCGTGTTGGGCTTGGGGATCATGTAAATAATAGCAGTCAATGTGTCTCGACCAAAGGAGTACTATTTAAGTAGGGCATTAAAGGAGTTTGTGAGGAGAGGGGCTAACATGTCAGCAAATTTTTTATAGTATGTACTGGAGAGGCCATCAGGGCCAGGCCGCTTGTGGGGTTTAAGTAACTTAATAGTGAGGAGGACTTCCTCGGCAGTAACTGAGCTCTCCATTGACTCACAACTGGTGTCTGACAACTTAGGTATTGGTATGTTTTAGAGCAGTGTCTCTGTTTGATTCAGAGGAAAGGAGGCCTTCGCTTCACAAAAGTTGGCCAGTCGTTTACGAAATTCAGAGAGCGCCTTGATTGGGTTACTTGTGTGGGTGTCTTTAGCTAATCTGAGTCTAATAAGGTTATGGACCCGCTCCGGCCGACGAAGACGTAGGGCTAAGAACGTGTCTGGCTTGTTAACTTTTGTGTGTATTGTGTGATTGGATCTACGTATGGCTTTATCTGCTGACTCAGCCAAGAGCAAATCCAACTCTATTTTAGTCTTCTCTGGGATTACTCTATGGGGTTCAGTAGGGGTAGACTGAAATTGGAGAAAGTGGTGGTGGAAGTCCGATTCCAGTTGTTTTAGTTTTAGTTTCTTGTCCCATTTGAGGTGTGTGGCAACTGAGATGCATTTACCCCTAATCACTGGTTTATGTGCTTCCCAAAGGGTGATCGGGGAAATTCCCTCTGTGGTGTTATATAAGAGATATTCTTTAAGGGCGAGTTGATTGTCAAAGCAGTATGACTGATTATTTAGGTGTGTGTCATTCATACACCAAGTCTTGTCCCTGGCTTGAGGTATCAATGAGGAGACCGTGCTAATTACTGCACAGTGGTCTGACCATGTGATGGGGTGTATACTGGAGTAGAGTGATATCGGCGAAGATGCAATCGGGACAATTATATGGTCGATCCTAGAGAAGGATTTATGTGGGTAGGAATAAAATGTGTAGTTTTTTTTTCAAGGGGTTACACTCCCTCCATGTGTCAAGGAGAGAAGCCTGTTGTAGCTGCTTGCGAAACTGTATGGAGGGGGAATATTGTTCTGGGGTGTAAGGGGACTTATCCAGGTGTGGGTGAAGTACCAGGTTAGAGTTGCCACACATAAATAATGTTCCCTTACAATTAGTTCTTATGACCTGCAGGAGGCGTGAGAAGAATGGGTTTGGGTTATTATTGGGGGCATATTAAGAGACAAATGTAGTTTCATTGTCCTGCAGCAGGCCTACTAAAACAATGTAGCGGCCTTCTGGGTCTTTGATTTCAGTCAATGGGGTGAATAGTAGGGTATGATGGAAGGCTAGCAGAAATTCCCTTTGTTTTGTTTCAGCAGAGGCGGTAAACACCTGTGGGTAACGAGAGCTAAAGAATTTAGGGGTACTTCGGGCCGAAAAGTAAGTTTCCTTAAGAGCAACTATACTGGTCTTCAGGGATGCAAAAGACTGGAAGGCCTTAACCCGTTTATTAGGTGAGTTAAGTCCCTTAACATTTAGGGAAAGTATATTTAGGGGGGCCATTTGTGGAAGTGGGGAGAACTATTGTTAAGGGACGTGAGGCCCATGTGAACAAACCAACCAGGAGAAGGAAGAAGAGAAATAGCAGGAGGTGAGAGGGGGGAGGAGGCAAGGTGCAGGGTGTAAGTAGTGTAGGGCAAACCATTGGGTAACAGATGTTGAAAGGGTAGGACTGTATTGCCCGACCAGGTAGCACACAGACTCTACAGCCAGTGAGGTAGCCAAAGAGTGGGTGCACCGCAGAGGAGGGGAGCAGTGACAGCTCCCCGCTGCAAACGGGAGAGGTAAAATAAAAATATAACGTCAAACTCCTAAGTTTTCCTAAGAAAACAGATTAGCTAAAAAGATTAGCTTGCATAAACAGTCATGTTAGCGTATTAAATAAAAAACCATTGACAGCAGTTGTCCAATAGGTGCAGCTCTGAGGAAGAGGTGATTTGGGGGAGGGGCAGGAAAGGGACGGGGGAGGGATGGAGGGGGGGTGGGAAGGATGCTGTGGGGAGAGGGGGAAAGGAGGGAAAGGAGGGGTAGGGGGGGGATGGGGGGATGGGGGGGTGGGAGGAGGGGGAAGGAGTAGGAGAAGGTAGGATTGTCTTTACAGAGCATTAACGAACATCATTCGTGTAAAGAACAATCAGCAGCTAGATTAAGCGTAGTAAAACAGTGCAATCTGAAGGTGGGTATAATAAAGATGTGGAGAGCATCAGTCTTTCAAACTGGGTAATATACAGAACTGAGCGTAAACTTACAACTTAAGAATTATGAGTGAATTGTAAAAAATCTGAACCTGTAGAACCCCTTTAGGGTCAAGGGATCTGTGTAGGCTGTCTTTCAGGGTGTGAAAAGTACATACCAGGATGCAATCCCTTAGGTCTCGGTTGAAGAAAAGCCTTCTGGTGGTGTTTGGAGGAATTTCTTCAGGGGCAACTGAGAACCTATTTTCAGCAAAAAAGAGAGGAGTGAAAAAGCTATTGCATACTCAGCAGGTTGTATATGATTTTGGATCAAGGAAACTGTCTCCTGGTAAACGGGATGGGGTTCCCTTCCGGATAGAAGATGGTCCTGACTGATTGCGTTGGTTACGTGGCAACAAAGTCTCAGATTGTTGAGCCGGTGAAGTTAGGTAGAGGACTTCCAGGAGTCATTGCAGAGATTCAGGTGATGTACAGGAGTGTTGCTGCCCCTGGTATGAAAACTGCAGGGCAAAAGGAAACCGCCATGTATTTTTGAGCTGGTGTTGCAGCAAGATTTGAAGTTGCGGCTTTAAAGCGCAGCTTTTGGCTATTGTGAAGGGTGCCAAATCAGAGAATAGCTGATATGCATGGCTCTGGAACAGGAGGGAGTCTTTATTGCGGGCAGCTGAGAGTAGCTGTTCTTTTGTGCGGCTTAACAATTATATCCCAAGGTGGCCCGTCTGTTTGGCGACGGGTGAGCGCCCTGTGGATCCTGTCGAACTCCAAACGCTCTATGGGTATGGAGGGCGAGAGTTCCTGGAACAATGCGGTGGTAAACAATTGTAAATCGTCAACTGATTCCGCTGAGTCACAGATTAGATCTGCGGGAGCGGTTCTCAGCGTCCTCTAAGCGAGAAAGCAGCATGGCGTTTTCCTCACGAGTGCTGCTTGATCTTGGGCCTGTTCATGTAGGGTGAGCTCCATGTCATCGACCCTTGCTTCTAAATCTGCTGTGCTCTGGCCTAATTTACGTATTTCCCGCAACAGTCTATTGGTGATTTGGTCTGAAGTTGTTTTAAGGACCCTCTGGAGCATTGTCTCCATGTGTTTAAGAAATTCTTTCTGAGACCTACCTGACTGAGGCAGGGTTGGAGAGCCACCAAGGTTGAAATCAATATCATCCTCTCCTCCACTGTCTGCGAGCTCCGATCTGGCAGGCGATGCTGCATGCTACGTAGCTAGGGCCTTCACCTCCATTTTGGAAGAGGCGCGGGCTAGTGCTTCCTTTATGGGTTTTGGCTTGTTTTTGCCACGTTAGTACCATGCCGGGTGATGCTGGGGCGTACCGTAAGGTGATCCCTGAAGAAGCAAGGCAAATGGGTGGTTCAGATGTCTACTCGGGTCCCGATAATGCAGCAGGGAGTGCGGAGCTCTAGTGGAAAGCGTCCTTCATGTCGAGCTTCACGCATGCACCCCGTTAAAAATTATTTAAAAAGAATCAAACCATGGCACAAGGTTTGTCAGCATTTTAGAAGCTCAGAGGAAAATTAGCAGTCTGCTACGTTTATTATCTGACTTCTGTTAACTTGTAAATGGGTCCTAATTCCTTCCCTAAACTACAATAAACAATAAAAAAAAGAAACAGATACTCAATTCAGTTTGCTCATGTCTTTATCTGACAGTTGCTCAATTATTTGTTCAGTAATTGTGATTGATAACAATAACTATATATGTATGCTAGTGGTTAGGAGTTCTGTTACAGACTTTCAGGCAGTTTAATTATGTTTTTATTTTAGGGCCAAAAACAGACATGTTATAATTTGTGCTGTTCAATTTGACACTATTTAGTTCAAAATAAGTTGCACAAACATGTCAAAAAGATTTAAGATTACAGTTTAACTCACACCTGTCAGATAAGAAAAAGACTGAACTATGTGAAAGCATAAAAAACATAAACAAAATGAAAACTGACTACATTAAAATGGTACCAGGTTGTTTCTCTTTGTACAGTCAGATCCATAAATATTAGGACATCGACAAAATTCTAATCTTTTTGGCTCTATACACCACCACCATGGATTTGAAATGAAATGAACAAGTGCTTTAACTGCAGACTTTCAGCTTTAATTTGAGGGTATTTACATCCAAATCAGGTGAACGGTGTAGGAATTACAAAAGTTTGTATATGTGCCTCCCACTTTTTAAGGGACCAAATGTAATGGGACAGATTAACAATTATCCATCAAACTTTCACTTTTTAATACTTGGTTGCAAATTCTTTGCAGTCAATTACAGCCTGAAGTCTGGAACGCATAGACATCACCAGATGCTGGGTTTCATCCCAGGTGATGCTCTGCCAGGCCTCTACTGCAACTGTCTTCAGTTCCTGCTTGCTCTTGGGGCATTTTCCCTTCAGTTTTGTCTTCAGCAAGTGAAATGCATGCTTAAACGGATTCAGGTCAGGTGATTGACTTGGCCATTGCATAACATTCCACTTCTTTCCCTTAAAAAAGTCTTTGGTTGCTTTCGCAGTATGCTTCGGGTCATTGTCCATCTGCACTGTGAAGCGCCGTCCAATGAGTTCTGAAGCATTTTGCTGAATATGAGCAGATAATATTGCCCGAAACACTTCAGAATTCATCCTGCTGCTTTTGTCAGCAGTCACATCATCAATAAATACAAGAGAACCAGTTCCATTGGCAGCCATACATGCCCACGCCATGACACTACCACCACCATGCTTCACTGATGAGGTGGTATGCTTTGGATCATGAGCAGTTCCTTTCCTTCTCCATACTCTTCTCTTCCCATCACTCTGGTACAAGTTGATATTGGTCTCATCTGTCCATAGGATGTTGTTCCAGAACTGTGAATGCATTTTTAGATGTTGTTTGGCAAACTCTAATCTGGCCTTCCTGTTTTTGAGGCTCACCAATGGTTTACATCTTGTGGTGAACCCTCTGTATTCACTCTGGTGAAGTCTTCTCTTGATTGTTGACTTTGATACACATACACCTACCTCCTGGAGAGTGTTCTTGATCTGGCCAACTGTTGTGAAGGGTGTTTTCATCACCAGGGAAAGAATTCTTCGGTCATCCACCACAGTTGTTTTCCGTGGTCTTCCGGGTCTTTTGGTGTTGCTGAGCTCACCGGTGCACTCTTTTTTTTTTAAGGATGTTCCAAAACAGTTGATTTGGCCACACCTAATGTTTTTACTATCTCTCTGATGGGTTTGTTTTGTTTTTTCAGCCTAATATTGGCTTGCTTCACTGATAGTGACAACTCTTTGGATCTCATATTGAGAGTTGACAGCAACAGATTCGAAGTGCAAATAGCACACTTGAAATGAACTCTGGACCTTTTATCTGCTCCTTGTAAATGGGATAATGAGGGAACAACACACACCTGGCCGTGGAACAGCTGAGCAGCCAATTGTCCCATTACTTTTGGTCCCTTAAAAAGTGGGAGGCACATATACAAACTTTTGTAATTCCTACACCATTCACCTGATTTGGATGTAAATACCCTCAAATTAAAGTAGAAAGTCTGCAGTTAAAGCACATCTTGTTCCTTTCATTTCAAATCCATTGTGGTGGTGTATAGAGTCAAAAAGATTAGAATTGTGTCGATGTCCCAATATTTATGTGGTCACTACCTAAAATTAGAGTACAGGCCCTTCATTTACCATTCATTGGATCATGAGACGAAACAAACAATATATTTTCTAATGTTATGGATTATAAAGCGGGTTGGAATTATAAGGATTCCCAGTAAAGAAAAATTAGCTTGATTTAATAAAGGTATTTACATATACAGATATTTAGGTATTTACATATTGGACTTTTCCTTCCCTCAAGAAACAATTTAAGGTCCCTAACGTCAAGAAATACAGGGTCTTCTTCATGTTCCCACATTCCTAAAAAATTGTGTTTATGGGTATTCTTAAATAAAATTATAAATGGATGGGAGCAGATTAGGTGTGTCAGATTAAGGTACTCACCGAGGCCAAGATGCAGAGAGCGGTTCACTCTTGCGACTAAGCAGACTCCAACCCTTGGAGATGGTACAGAGGGTGAATTGCACAAAGAGGCACAAGCTACCAGCAGGATGGGCAGATCCTGCGTGAAGGTCAGCGAGGAGCTTGATAGCTGTGCAGGTGCTGGTAGGTGTTGGACCCAGCGGGTCAGTAGGAGAACAAAGTCCAGGACAGGCTGGAAGCCGGGGGAAAAAAGCTGGGAGAAATCCAAGAGCAAGCTGAGGGTCAAATACAGGAGACAGCAGAATAATCCAAAAACAGGCAGAGGGTCAAGGCACTGGAGACTGAAGACAGATCTGGGTCACAGGCTGAGGGTCAAGGCACAGGAGACAGAAGGCAAATCCAGGTACAGGCTGAGGGTCACACACCAGAGGAAATCAGAGTCCGTTAAACAAGCTAGGGGTCAGGTCCAGGAGAGAATCAGAGTAGGTCAAGGCAATCCGGGTCACAACAGGTAATCGATCAGCAGGAAACAGGAACAAGATCACAGGGAAGCTGAGAGACAAACCAGCAATTTGCTGAACAGCCAGGCAGCTTTTATAGGCCGGCAGAGGCCGTTATGCGTGCGCTAGTGCACATGTGCGCGTGCCATTCAACTGAACCGTAAACACGCGTGCGCAGAAGCGACGCTCCGCCGCGCATGCGCGCAGGGAAACGGCGAAGCTGACAGGATTGATTAAGAAAAAAATCAAATAGGAATACTGATTACTGTTTTGTCTGAATGAGGGGAAATCTCCTCAAAGGGGACATAGTAGTAAAAACGATGACAGTGGATATAAAGGTTTCTTTCTCTATCCAAAATTACCAAAATGTTTTGGCTAGGCTTGGACCTTAAATAGAATGGAAATGAATGACTGTGTTAAAATTTGTCTCTATACATATATGCACTGTGCAAAAGTTTTAGGCAGGTGTGAAAAAATGCTGTAAATTAGGAATGCTTTCTTAAATAGAAGTGGTAATGTTTTATTTTTATCAATTAATTAACATAATGCAAAGTAAATGAACAGAACAGAAATCCAAATCAAATTAATATTTGGTGTGACCAAAGGTACACTTGTACACAGTTTTTCATCTTCTGTGGATGTAGGCTGCCTCAAATCCTTCTGTCATATGATGTTGAGATCAGAGCTCTGTGGGGGCCAAACCATCACTTCCAAGACTCCTTGTTTTTCTTTACACTCAAGATAGTTCTAAATGATATTGTCTGTATGTTTGGGATCCTTGATCTGCTGCAGATTTAATTTGGGGCCAATTACGTGCGGTGGTATGGCATGATGGATACACATATGCCTGTATTTCTTAGCATTAAAGACACCATTGATCCTGACCAAAGCTTCAATTTCATTTGCAGAAAAGCAGCCTCAAACTTGCAAGGAACCTTCAACATGGCTCGCTGTTTCCTGCAGACATACGTTATTGCACCGCTCTCCATCCCTTTAGTAAACAAATTGCCTCCTGCTACAGCCAAACATGCCAATGTTTGACTCATCAGTTCAGAGCACCTGCTGCCATTTTTCTGCACCCCAGTTCCTATGTTTTCATGCATAGTTCAATCGCTTATCCTTGTTTCCACATTGGAGGTATGGCTTTTTGGCTGCAATTTTTACTGGAAGACCACTTCTGGCCAGACTTCTCTGAACAGTAGATGGATGCACCTGGGTCCCACTTGCATCTGCCACTTGTGTGCTGATGGCACTGCTGGACACCTTCCAATGTCAAATGGAAATAAGCATGATGTATCTTTCTTCTGATGCATTAAGTTTCGTCGGCTGACTACTGTGTCTACAGTCCTCAACGTTGCCCGGTTCTTTCTATTTCAAAAGAACTTGAACAGCACATCTTGAAACACCAGCCTTTCTGCTCTGAAATGTTTGCCTAGGAGAGACCTTGCTGATGCAGTTCAGTTACCTTGTGTCTTGTTGCTGTTCTCAGTGTTACCGCGGTGTATGACCTCTAAAATGAGATCGTCTTCCACAACCTCACCTTAGTAGCAGAGTTTGGCTGTTCCTTACCCAGTTTTAAGCTTCCTACACAGCTGTTTCTATTTCAGTTAATGATTGTGTTTCAACCTACATATGAAATAGGTATAATTGGGTAATCATTCACCTGACTCTAATCCTACAAAATCCCTGAGATTGTGCAAGTGTACAAAGTGTGCAAGTATAAGAACTGATGCTGGTTTAAAGCCAAAGGGTAGTCACGCCAATTAGTTATTTGCTTTAGATTTTCCTTCTGTTTGCTTACTTTTCATTTTGTAAATTGATAAGAATAAACAATTCAAATATAAAAAAACGTAAAAAGTCAGATACACACAGATGCAATTCTGGGGCAATTTATTTGAAATGTATAGATACAATTATGTGTTACAAAAGTGTTAAAGGTCCATTTCAATAATCTCTGCTCTGGACTAGGGATGAGCCGAACACCCCCCTGTTCGGTTCGCACCAGAACATGCGAACAGGAAAAAAATTTGTTCGAACACGCGAACGCCGTTAAAGTCTATGGGACACGAACATGAATAATCAAAAGTGCTAATTTTAAAGGCTAATATGCAAGTTATTGTCAATAAAAGTGTTTGGGGACCCGGGTCCACCCCCAGGGGACATGAATCAATGCAAAAAAAAGTTTTAAAAACGGCCGTTTTTTCAGGAGCAGTGATTTTATTAATGCTTAAAGTCAAACAATAAAAGTGTAATATCCCTTTAAATTTCATACCTGGGGGGTGTCTATAGTATGCCTGTAAAGGGGCGCATGTTTCCCGTGTTTAGAACAGTCTGACAGCAAAATGACATTTTGAAGGAAAAAACACATTTAAAACTACCGCGGCTATTGCATTGCCGACAATACACACCAAACGCTATTCCAGCTACCTTTCACACATAAGATGCTATATATTTTTTCACTTTTTTGAACAGGACTTCCGAATTATCTATTAAGTGTGAATCTTGAATTAGCGAGTGAATACATCAAGTCCTATACCACCTAGGTTTACAATAGGCTTTCCTCCATGTGCACCCTCCACCCCCACTTGCATTGTGCCACGCTTGACCGTAAGTCATAAAATAAAGGATACTAAATTGTAGACCCATGGGGTTGCAAACTCCACAATTTGGCTAATTTGATGGCACACTAAGGTCCCCGAGGCATAATGCAATACGCCCTGACCGGGTAGCTTTACATGTTTTTTGTTGTCATGTTTGTCCTGTCTGCATTGTTATGAACGGCCGCATCGAAGAAGAACCAGAAGAACCAGAAGAAGATGAAGGAGAAAGAAGAAGCATTTAAATAAAGGAATTGTCAAAAACTGTCTCTTGTCATTTTTAACATTTTTGACAGTTTTTTAGTGAAATGGTAGGGGTAAGTACCCCCTTACCATTTTACACAGGGGGGGGCCGGGATCTGGGGGTCCCCTTGTTAAAGGGGGCTTCCAGATTCCGATAAGCCCCCCGCCCGCAGACCCCCACAACCACCGGCCAGGGTTGTGGGGATGAGGCCCTTGTCTTCATCAACATGGGGACAAGGTGTTTTGGGGGGCTACCCCAAAGCACCCTCCCAATGTTGAGGGCATGTGGCCTGGTACGGTTCAGGAGGGGGGGGCGCACTCTCGTCCCCCCCTCTTTTCCTGCGGCCTGCCAGGTTGCGTGCTCGGATAAGGGTCTGGTATGGATTTTTGGGGGGACCCCACGCCGTTTTTTTTTTTTTTGGCGCGGGGTTCCCCTTAAAATCCATACCAGACCTGAAGGGTCTGGTATGGAATTTAGGGGGAACCCCACGTCAATTTTTTTTTTAAATTTTGGCTGGGGTTCCCCTTAATATCCATACCAGACCTGAAGGGCCTTGTATGGAATTTAGGGGGACCCCCACATCATTTTTTTTTTTTTTTTTTGTTCGGGGTTGCCCTGTGGGGAATTCCCATGCCGTTTTTATCAATCAACTTCTATGTGTATTGTCGGCAATGCAATAGCCGCGGGTAGTTTTAAATGAGTTTTTTCCTTCCAAATGTCATTTTGCTGTCAGACTGTTCTAAACACAGGAAACATGCGCCCCTTTACAGGCATACTATAGACACCCCCCAGGTACGAAATTTAAAGGGATATTACACTTTTATTGTTTGACTTTAAGCATTAATAAAATCACTGCTCCTGAAAAAACGTCCGTTTTTAAAACTTTTTTTTGCATTGATCCATGTCCCCTGGGGCAGGACCCGGGTCCCCAAACACTTTTTATGACAATAACTTGCATATAAGCCTTTAAAATTAGCACTTTTGATTTCTCCCATAGACTTTTAAAGGGTGTTCCGCGGCATTCGAATTTGCCGCGAACACCCCAAATTGTTCGCTGTTCGGCGAACTTGCGAACAGCCAATGTTCGAGTAGAACATGAGTTCGACTCGAACTCGAAGCTCATCCCTACTCTGGACCTTCTTCTGTGTTAAAATGTTTTCACAGCATAGAGCATTCACAATCCAGCTAGACTCTCTAAACATGCTTTACATCTAATGTAGATGTAAACCCTGACTGCTTAACTTTTATTTTTGCTAAAACACTGTGTATCATAATCAATTGCCATAAAAAAAAAAAAAAATACCTGTTTTCAAGTATTTTTCATAACTTGCTGCAACTTGGTACTGTTGATCTCCTGAACCCAATTCCTGTCCATGCATTCACTCCAGCAATGGCTCAATGGCAATATCTATGGAACTTTTCTTGATACTGACAGAAGTGGACCATGCTTGCATAATATTTTTGGAAAAGGACAAATGTATTCTCTGTTGGAAGCCCATGTGATGAGGTGACATTGCAGGATTACAGTTGGGAGCCTGGGACAAAGCACTGTCATCCTATAATATCCTCAACAAAAATGGCAGGATCACATAGTATTATTTTAGTGAAAGCGTAACTTTAAAAATATTGAAAATTACTTTTTTAATGAAATTAACATATTAAGGATTATATGAAATTTTAACGAATGGGTTTATATCTACTTTATATATCCTGCATCAAAACATTATTTTGTTCCGTTTAAAACAAACTGTGTATTTAAAAATGATAAACATTTCAGTGAAGCAGACTATCCTTTAGAAAATTCACTGTGGTCTGCAAAGGTATACGTATCTAGAAACATAATGATGTCTAGCACAGTTCAATTTTTCATTCTAAAGGAATACATGTATAACAGGTCATTAAACCAGACATAATATTTGTAAATTCCAAATTGGCCTTGTACCGACTAAAAATATAAAATGGAGTATTCACAATGTAAATTGGATAAAAGATCTATAAATCAGCTTGTGAGTGCTGGAAATGGAAGTGTTGGTTATGAACACGTTTTTATTAGTGATAATGGCATTGTAAACATGAAAAGATATCAGAAGTTCTTCAACTAAATCTATTTCCAAGTCGTGTAGGATGCAGCATTTCATTGCTTTTGTGCCTTCCTGTAACTGAGCATCTCCAATTGTTGTCTGTATATTGGTGGAAGATAGCTTACATACAGCAATGTATCCTCTACCTTTATTTCAAGGTTCTTGGTAACAGAAACACTAACTGATCAAGCATTATCTCTCAAAAACTCAAAGATCTAAATTAACTGATTCAAGACTAATTTCCTGGAATTCGTAAAGACTGTCGCAGACAGATTTTACAAAAGTGTCTCTCATGTATTCTAAAAGTGGTTCATCATGCCCAAAATTGATGCACTTGTCTAGAAATTGTACTTGAATTTGGTGCATGCTTTTAGAATGCATGTGAGACACTTTTGCAAAATTTGTCTGCACCAATTTCGCGGGTCATAATTAGCTCCACTTTTCCATTTTTGTGAGATACAAACTGTTGGTATTTTATTTTGAATTTGGTGCATTCATTGTGCCAATTTGTAAAAGTGATGCACTTTTATAGCAACCAGAATTTGGTGCACAAGTCGCTGTCAGGACCAGAAGTGTCGCAGAAGCTTCATGAATTTGGTGCAATACTTTAACAAGAGGGACTAATGCCAGAAAAGTGGTCACAGCAGCTTTATTGAATTCTCCCCATTGGGGTTGATTTACTTAAGAGTAAAGCCTGTTCAGTTTGCTAAGTGCTTCACCTGATTCTTTGAGCTAAGTAACAACGTATTTTGCAAAGTAACCATACTCAACTCTTTTAGTAAATCAACCACATTGATTCCCATGGTTGGTGTCAATTTAATGGATATCTTCAAACTCTGGCAGTTCTTACAATAGATGTTTGCTAGATTTTCAGCTCTGGGTAACTTTTAGCAGGTTACTCCATTCTGCTCTGCAAGCCTTCCCAATCTTTCCTTTGACCACAGCCAGTCAGAAAGGTTTACATTTGAGAAATAAAATGTTTGTGAGAGCACAGCAGTCATCATTTTCTGAGTGCACAAGGGTAGGCCACTTCTCAGTGCCATCATCTGTTTTAGTTAGTGACAGCATACAAAATAGTGCATTTGCTATTTCTCAGTGGGGTTGAATTTCCTTGCAAACTGCAGCTTCCTTTCCAAAGTCAACAGCCTAACTCCCTTTACTAAATCCAACCCCACAGTGTGATCTGTTTTATTTTTAAAAAGTTTTAACATGAAAATAAAGTCACTTGTTCTATACATCTCTTTTCTTTTTATTGTGAAGTCGGAAAAAAAGAAGAAAAAAAATATATTATATATATTTCTTGCAATGCTGGTCACACAGTGACCTTCATCATTTCACCCTAATATTCAAACCCCTAAGCATGTTCTTAAGAAAATAACAAACACTTACCTCTGCTGTCATTCGTTATCTTGAAAGATGAGTGTCAGTGGAAGGGGGGTAACAACATTTCATTGTCACCCCCATCCACAATTAGAATGTTGGGATTGGTAGTACAGGTAGATTCAGTGCCAATAAGCAAATCAGCCAAAGCAAGAAAGTACGGCCTTTTCCAAACTTATCACAAAGTGTCAGCGGGCCAGTTCATCCCTGCCAAGTGCTTGACATTGTCTACCGCATAGCTTGTTCATCTTCACAGTCCCAGCAGGATATTAATCTGATAATTTGACTTTGCGCCAGGGCACCACTTAATCCTTAACTCGTCCAAACACTTTTCTTCTACGTTCAAATATATTTTCTTCTCAGTCTCCTCAGTTCACTAATAGGTGTAGTAGCAGTGCATTAGTAATAGGATTTTTTGAAAATGAAAGCAGCAATCTGTTGGCAGCCGAAAGCATTCGTCCATATCTAAGAAACTTATACTGATGGAGGAAGAAGCTGTATAAAAGCTTCTGCTATGATGAGGGCATACATTTAGAAGAGGTGTGCTATGCAGAGAGCACAAGGGTCAAACAGTTGCCTTTGGTGGTGATGGGGGCATTGTTGGTCAAGTAGCACTTGATGCTATGTTTTTTGTTTTTTTTTATTTACTTTTGCATTACTACTGATTTAGTGGTGGATAGGATTTGTGAATTCATTCAGGAAGAAGACTTCAGAGATGAAGGTAGTTTAGAAGGCATTAACGCATGCAAAGTAGTACCAAAAGCAAAAATCTTCCCATTTAAAGTGCAACTAAATGCCAAACGTTTAAACTTTTTCTCATGTTTTATAGAGTAAGGGAGCGTTACATCCCCTGTCAGGTTTTTTTTGTCATCTATGTCTGATTGGGGAGATTTCCTTTTACTCTGTCCCATCACCAAAACAGGAGATGAAAGGAAATCCCTCCAAAGCTAGAAAAACCCCTGGTTGTCACCAGGGCCACCAGTACTAGTGTCCCTAGTGGGAGATTCCCCCTATTCCTGTTCTGGTGACATTCCAACATTTAGGATTTGCCTGCACTCTCAGTAATAATGGTAAACGGGATCATGGGGTCACAGACAACAATAAAAACATGACAGGTGCCTTTAGTTATACTTTAATGGTTAAGGAGGCCACTTCACTGACACTGCAGTGTGGAGAATAAGACTGATGCCCTAATCTAGTAGATTTGCCAGGGATAACTCTGATAATAATATTGAGAATAGTGAAGGGTCTTAGTACAGATAAAGAAAGACTGGACTGTGTCCTCAGACTCCAAAAGTATGGCAAGCTGTGTCTATCACCAATGAGAGATATATGTACAGTATATTCACTGTAAACATTTTTCACTTCCATTGGCATCAGTCTCCCTCCACCTTACATCTACTCTTTTTAATGAATGTAGTTCAACTTTCAAGTTTCGAATGCTGCAGATGTGCCCACACATTTTGCTGAGGTCAAAGCTGCAAACCTCTTTCTGAATCCTGAGGAGACCCTGTCCATGGACAGCCAACAACAAGGGCAGGCTCCCATTGGTGAGCTTTTATGCAGCTTAAGTGCTTTCCTGATCCATCCCTCCATCTAATTCACAAGAGAATCTGGGAAGAGCCCCACTCTATTTGAGTTGATTAAGAAATACTTCCGGTTAACTTCCTGTGAGTGTATATGCTGGTGGAGGCTCACGGATGGTGGTTTTGGTTTTACAACACTGAGTGGAGTAATATTATTGTGATTTAAGGCTATGCATCTGCACACTTCTGGTCAGTGTATAATTGAGCCGTATTTGAATCACATATGCTTTTTGTTTAATAATCAAATATACCGTATAGCTCTGCACTTACATGGTTTTGAAAGATATAAGAAACTTTCACAACCTATCCTTCAAAAAATTCTAGTTGCTTGGCTTTATGGTGATCCAACACCATTAATACTGTTTATTCAATTGATTCTTCTTCAAATGATCAGCTTGCCACCAGTTTGGTCTATTGGTCATGGGAAGGCAAATCCAGACATGTTCAATTGT
Organism: Lithobates clamitans; assembly: GCA_037952925.1. Lineage (NCBI taxonomy): Eukaryota > Metazoa > Chordata > Amphibia > Anura > Ranidae > Lithobates > Lithobates clamitans. Next base: position 2,906,575 of record JBBGZY010000169.1, on the reverse strand, counting down.
CATGCAATTGTCATTTTTGAAGAAATGAATTAAGTTGCTAATACAAAACCAATGACTATAATGAATGCTGCAATGGACTGAAAAAGTGTTAAATATTTTGAAAGTTTTGGCAAAAATGTAAGCAAATAATGCTTGTCCTCTCAATGATGAACTACAAGTGATAACATGGCTTGTGTAATTAGGGGGCTCCCTATTTGAATAGCAAAAATAATGAAATAATAATTGATAAAGTTGCAATTACTAACTTGCAGTATTTAACAAATGAGTAACATCAAAAAATTACATTAATATTACTTAAGAAATAACTGTGCTGCTATTGTTACTATTACTGCAACAAGTACTAATACCACTTTTATCATTTATTTTTATCAAATCTAGGCAAAAAAAATTGTCTGAATCCAAAGATTCTTACTGGAATCTTGTCTTTTGTGTATTGCTCCCAGATCTGTGCAGTAATCCAGCATAGAACAATTCCTGCACTTTTCCTGTGTGCGGTAATAAAGACCGGTCAGTGCTGATCTCTCTTCTTGAGGAGGGGAACTGGTCTTGTAGCCTCCCCCCCCGTAGTTTTTTGTAGACAGCCTGTAGTTGGCGAACCTGCTGAGTCCCACTCACAACCCTGCTTTTTGCTAAACCACACTGATTACATCACCTATACTTTTACAAAGTATCACCTGGGTTTGCAATGCCATTTGGTGCACAGAATTGAAGTTTATATCCTTTATGGCTAATGAGGTATATATATTTCAATCAAATTTGTTGTGCCCAAAGTTAAGCTTTAAAGTGATATTAAACAAAAGAAAGCAAACATTTATTATATTGCAGCTTACCAATTCTTAGATGTGGTGGCTGAATTTGTTTTCTACTTTTAGGCTTTCTTTGCTTTATTTTCACCTGGCGATACAGCCAGCAAGTCAGTTGTTTTAAAAGAAAAAAAAAAAAAACTCTCATGCAGATGTAGCAGTTACAGTGATGAGACAAACTGATTGGTGTAATTGCAGTGTAAGTTGGAGTTTGGCTTCAATTTGTTTAGAGTATCTAAATCTGCTAGTACATCTAACACTCCCATTCCCCCAAACTGACAATGCTGCTGTATAAATATGTCCCCTGTGCTCCTTCATCCAGAGTGGGGGGGATATCTTATACTATATATATAATATATTATATATTATTATAATATATATTATATATACAAGAGATGTGTTACTGGCCAGATCACCAGGTGAAAACAAAAGGAGAAAAGTCTAAAAAAGAAAACGAATGCAGCCACCACATCTAATGACTGTTAAGCTGCAATATATGACATTTTTGGTTTTGGGATATATTGCACCTTAAAAGTAAACAATAAAAATTCACATGGCTTTGTTGATAAATAAAAGGTTTGGGATATCATTAAGGCTCGGTTCACACTAGTGCGGGCCGCGCATTCCGGTTGCGGGTGTGGAAATCGCATTATTTCCCGCACCAGCAACCACCCGCAGCCGAATAGCACTGATCTTGCAGCTATTCATTCTAAATGGCACCCCCATGCATCTCAGCCCCCAGCGGGATCACAAAAAGACCATGTGGTTTCCCTGCAGCTGCATTTTTAAAAAGGTGTATGCACCTTTTTTGTGCGTTTTCACGCAGCACAGCAGCCCATGGGCTGTTGTGCCCAAGTAAATGCGGGATGCATGACCCGCACCAGTGTGAACCAAGCCAAAGATTAATGTTCCCTTGTTCCTCAATATCTAATGTCATGTTGACAAGAAGGGACTTTTTTTTTTTTTTACAAAAACGGATTCAGAATTGTTAAAAAGGAGCTTTCCCTAACCCTCAGGAGTAGGGATGAGCTTCGAGTTCGAGTCGAACTCATGTTCTACTCGAACATTGGCTGTTCGCAAGTTCGCCGAACAGCGAACAATTTGGGGTGTTCGCGGCAAATTCGAATGCCGCGGAACACCCTTTAAAAGTCTATGGGAGAAATCAAAAGTGCTAATTTTAAAGGCTTATATGCAAGTTATTGTCATAAAAAGTGTTTGGGGACCCGGGTCCTGCCCCAGGGGACATGGACCAATGCAAAAAAAAGTTTTAAAAACGGACGTTTTTTCAGGAGCAGTGATTTTATTAATGCTTAAAGTCAAACAATAAAAGTGTAATATCCCTTTAAATTTCGTACCTGGGGGGTGTCTATAGTATGCCTGTAAAGGGGCGCATGTTTCCTGTGTTTAGAACAGTCTGACAGCAAAATGACATTTGGAAGGAAAAAACTCATTTAAAACTACCCGCGGCTATTGCATTGCCGACAATACACATAGAAGTTCATTGATAAAAACGGCATGGGAATTCCCCACAGGGGAACCCCGAACCAAAATAAAAAAAAAAAAATGATGTGGGGGTCCCCCTAAATTCCATACAAGGCCCTTCAGGTCTGGTATGGATATTAAGGGGAACCCCAGCCAAAATTTAAAAAAAAAATTGACGTGGGGTTCCCCCTAAATTCCATACCAGACCCTTCAGGTCTGGTATGGATTTTAAGGGGAACCCCGCGCCAAAAAAAAAAAAAAAAACGGCGTGGGGTCCCCCTAAAAATCCATACCAGACCCTTATCCGAGCACGCAACCTGGCAGGCCACAGGAAAAGAGGGGGGGACGAGAGTGCGGCCCCCCCCCTCCTGAACCGTACCAGGCCACATGCCCTCAACATTGGGAGGGTGCTTTGGGGTAGCCCCCCAAAACACCTTGTCCCCATGTTGATGAGGACAAGGGCCTCATCCTCACAACCGTGGCCGGTGGTTGTGGGGGTCTGCGGGCGGGGGGCTTATCGGATTCTGAAAGCCCCCTTTAACAAGGGGACCCCCAGATCCCGGCCCCCCCCCTGTGTGAAATGGTAAGGGGGTACTTACCCCTACCATTTCACTAAAAAACTGTCAAAAATGTTAAAAATGACAAGAGACAGTTTTTGACAATTCCTTTATTTAAATGCTTCTTCTTTCTTCCTTCATCTTCTTCTTCTTCTGGTTCTTCTGGCTCTTCTGGTTCTTCCTCCGGCGTTCTCGTCCAGCATCTTCTCCGCGGCGTCTTCTATCTTCTTCTCCTCGGGCCGCTCCGCACCCATGGCATGAGGGGAGGCTCCCGCTCTTCTCTTCATCTTCTTCTCTTCTTCATCTTCTTCTTCATCTTCTTCTTCATCTTCTTCTTCTTCTTCTCTTCTTCATGTCTTCTCCGGGCCGCTCCGCAGCCATGCTGTGGCATGGAGGGAGGCTCCCGCTGTGTGACGGCGTCTCTTCGTCTGACGGTTCTTAAATAATGGGGGGCGGGGCCACCCGGTGACCCCGCCCCCTCTGACGCACGGTGACATGACGGGACTTCCCTGTGGCATTCCCCGTGACGTCACAGGGAAGTCCCGTCAAGTCACCGTGCGTCAGAGGGGGGCGGGGTCACCGGATGGCCCCGCCCCCCGTTATTTAAGAACCGTCAGACGAAGAGACGCCGTCACACAGCGGGAGCCTCCCTCCATGCCACAGCATGGCTGCGGAGCGGCCCGGAGAAGACATGAAGAAGAGAAGAAGAAGAAGAAGATGAAGAAGAAGATGAAGAAGAAGATGAAGAAGAGAAGAAGATGAAGAGAAGAGCGGGAGCCTCCCCTCATGCCATGGGTGCGGAGCGGCCCGAGGAGAAGAAGATAGAAGACGCCGCGGAGAAGATGCTGGACGAGAACGCCGGAGGAAGAACCAGAAGAGCCAGAAGAACCAGAAGAAGAAGAAGATGAAGGAAGAAAGAAGAAGCATTTAAATAAAGGAATTGTCAAAAACTGTCTCTTGTCATTTTTAACATTTTTGACAGTTTTTTAGTGAAATGGTAGGGGTAAGTACCCCCTTACCATTTCACACAGGGGGGGGGCCGGGATCTGGGGGTCCCCTTGTTAAAGGGGGCTTCCAGATTCCGATAAGCCCCCCGCCCGCAGACCCCCACAACCACCGGCCACGGTTGTGAGGATGAGGCCCTTGTCCTCATCAACATGGGGACAAGGTGTTTTGGGGGGCTACCCCAAAGCACCCTCCCAATGTTGAGGGCATGTGGCCTGGTACGGTGCAGGAGGGGGGGGGCCGCACTCTCGTCCCCCCCTCTTTTCCTGCGGCCTGCCAGGTTGCGTGCTCGGATAAGGGTCTGGTATGGATTTTTAGGGGGACCCCACGCCGTTTTTTTTTTTTCTTTTGGCGCGGGGTTCCCCTTAAAATCCATACCAGACCTGAAGGGTCTGGTATGGAATTTAGGGGGAACCCCACGTCAATTTTTTTTTTAAATTTTGGCTGGGGTTCCCCTTAATATCCATACCAGACCTGAAGGGCCTTGTATGGAATTTAGGGGGACTCCCACATCATTTTTTTTTTTAAATTTTGGTTCGGGGTTGCCCTGTGGGGAATTCCCATGCCGTTTTTATCAATGAACTTCTATGTGTATTGTCGGCAATGCAATAGCCGCGGTAGTTTTAAATGTGTGTTTTCCTTCCAAATGTCATTTTGCTGTCAGACTGTTCTAAACACGGGAAACATGCGCCCCTTTACAGGCATACTATAGACACCCCCCAGGTATGAAATTTAAAGGGATATTACACTTTTATTGTTTGACTTTAAGCATTAATAAAATCACTGCTCCTGAAAAAACGGCCGTTTTTAAAACTTTTTTTTGCATTGATTCATGTCCCCTGGGGCAGGACCCAGGTCCCCAAACACTTTTATTGACAATAACTTGCATATTAGCCTTTAAAATTAGCACTTTTGATTATTCATGTTCGTGTCCCATAGACTTTAACGGTGTTCGCGTGTTCGAACGAATTTTTTTCCTGTTCGCATGTTCTGGTGCGAACCGAACAGGGGGGTGTTCGGCTCATCCCTACTCAGGAGCCATTTAAATGTCATTGCACTCTTAACCTCTTGCCGACCACGTAATTTATATGCATAGAGGCAAGGAGGGAAAGGGAGTGTGCTAACACCCACACCCCTGTACATATGCATCTATGGCGACTGATGTTTCTGTGCTGAGTGTGCGCCCAGCAAAGTGACCAAGCTGTCACTGGCAGCTCCTGGCCTCTAGTTATGATTGGGAGCCATCAGGATGGGCTCCCAATCCTGTGACCCCTTTGACAGCCAATCACTGTGGTCGCTTGACTGGGAAGACTGTTCTAACCCCCCCCTCCCCACCACCTTACAACCCAGTTAAAGGGCCTTGACAGAAAGACAGATGGGATTAAACAAACACCTTAAGTAAGGTTTTCCTATTAAGCCCAGTGCATTATGCAAGAATTGTTTAATTTTGCAAAAATGCCCAAACTTCTTTTGCCAAAATTTTGGAAAAGGTTAAAACTCGCAGTTTCACACATTTCTGTCTTGAAATGGAAGAAGCCAGTGGTTGGACCATGGCAACAAAATATATCCATGCCTGAAATGTTTTGGGTCGACTTATTCTTTAAATCATTTTAACAGCAGGGTCTTCACTGAAACAAGTTATGAATGATAAAATATTTGTTTGTTTTTTCATGCTGAAAAGTGGTTTGAAAATATGTTGGACTGTGTTTTACCAACAAACTATTGAATGCATTCCGAAAGTCAACTTCACACAACTTCAGGTGTCTTCTCTCTTTCCTTTAGTTGTGCTATCAAGCTGTGGAAACTCTGAGAAAATAAAGACAAATCACAGGGAGATCAAATGAAGAGCCAGATACATTGTCCATTCATTTTCACCGCGTGAAATCCCCAGCACGGAATTTCTTCATGAAAAATTGAGATGTCACCAGCGCAGGAACTCTGCGTGAAAACTTAAGGTAATGCCTCCCAAAAGGGTGTTAGCTTGGGGTGGGAGTAGTTAGTGGGAGCGGATTAGTTGGTACCTCTAGAACAGAACTAATTGCATCTATTCATAATTATTAGTAGGAGATTAATACAACACTTTTTGTGTACGAAAATTCATTCTCACTTCGTAATTATTATTTTCCTTATACTGGTACAAAATATACCCATTAGTATTCTTTTCAACTGTGGCCACAGTTGAGACTGGGCTATTAAAGCCCAACTGAAGCTTTAAAAAAAGATTTGCAGTCACATAGACCAGTGGTTCTCAGCCCTGTCCTCAAGTACCAGGCCATGCTTGCAGGTTTTTCTCTATCTTGCACTGGTGCTTTAAATCAGAATCAATGTCTTGGTATTTTTGACAGCTATTTTTTCTAAGAGAAATGCCCAAAATATGACATAGACAACTCAATTTTTATAGTCTTACCACCACTTATTTTTTACAGCGGTTTTAACTGGTCTGACTCCCCTCCTTGCTTTTCTGCTGCAATACAAATCTGTGGGAAGGCACTTGTGGCAAGGGGTGTGACTGTTACTCAGCAATGTCAGCAAAGAGCACTGGAATGGGAGGCCAGGAAGTAGCATTGTCACAAAGATAAAAAGGTATTTTACTGCATTCCAAGCAAAAATCAGTCACAATTCACAACATGCAGAGGTACAGTACAGGGCTATACAGATAGGCAGGGCTTTTTTTCAGGGGGAACTTGGTGGAACTCAGTTCCACCACCTCTGGCTCAGACCCTTTGGTGCCTGCTCGTCACAATCACTTGTAAACACAGAAGTCTGGTTTATGTGTTTACAAGTGACAGCTCTACACTCTGTATGTAATGCAATCCTGGTATTTAATGCCCCTTTAAGACCCTCCTACTGTTTTTGTGAAATTTGACTGAACACACCCATTATTTGATGTGATTTGGAGGGTGTGTGTAGGGGGAGGGGTTTTGTGGGGCCGTGGTTAAGTTCCAGCACCTATTGTTTGAGAAAAAAAGCTCTGCAGATAGGAGACATTAATTGGGATTTAAAGTATTTCCAAAGCTAAAACTGAATGGTTTAAACCTCTGTCAGATATAATTTTGCAATCTGTGACTGTGAATTTTGTCTGCACTGTCCTGTAGGCACGAAAAGAAATAAGAGGAATTATTGAGGGGAATCCCCTTTTAGTCAGTTATCACAGAAACAAGTGTCCCCAAAATAGATAATTGACCAAGTATAAACAAATAGGGAGGATCTCCCCAGTAGGGACACAGACAACAATAAATACCTGTGATTTTGGAGTTGGGTGAGGAGCACCATGTGTGAATAGAAAGTTTAAAAAACTTCAGCCAAATGAAGAATGATAATTACTTTATTAGTATATGATATAAAACATAGACAACTCCTTAAGGGAGGATTGTATAGCATTAAATCTGCCATTCCTGAACACTGCAGTCTGTATCCTACTATGATAATGGTGTGATAACATTGTTATTATATATATTAGCACACACTGCATTGCCTGACACTAACAGATCTAATGCTACCAAAGCCCTGAAGAACGCCGAGTTGCACTTCCCCAAAACTCGTTGGCTATGTTTATGTCATACATTATTAAAGTTATCATTGTTCAGCCAGCTGGAGCTTTCAGAACTTTCTACTCATGCATAAAGCTCCTCACCCACCTCCACAATCTTTACATTTTGAAGGGACCCACATTTCGATGAATCTCCATGAGTTGAGACACCACAGACCAACTCCCCACCAACAAGGACCAGTGTTGCTTCAACGTGTTATCAGAAATTCAGAGCTGGCCTCCTGTCTCCTCTGCATACTTCTTGTGTTATCTCAAAGAGTCTATTAACCCCTCCTAGGTCCTTTCGTTGATTACAGAATGATTAGCCTTTATGTGGTAGAGATTTGGGAGTGGGAGTGGTTAAGTAGTTTAGCAGAAGACACTGGGAGGGCTGACTGAACTCAGTCCACAAAAAAACTGTGTGTAGTCAGCCCACAATAGGAGCTGAGTGTACTTCTATGACATTGGCAGGTATTTTTCTGTACTTGTGCTTTAAATGTTTAAAATATGGGGAAATGTGCATGTATTGTAGAGATATACATATGTTTTATCTTTATTTTTGCCCTGTCGTGTACAGTAGGCTTTAGGGGCCTGAACCTTCTCCCCTTCTTGTTTGCTTCTTTTTCACCCCTTGATTACCTTCTTATCCTAGAGAAATGTTATCCTTTATCATATATATATGTATACATATATATATATCGTATTGATATGTTTATTATTTATTATTATTATTATTATTATTATTATTATTATTATTATTATTATTATTATTATAGTTGTTATTATTATTATAAGCTATTAATATTATCTTTATGATATATATATATATATATATATCTTATGCTAAAGAAATGCCCCAATTGGTAACATATTTAACTCTGATGTGCCGCAATCCACAGGGGGCTCAAAATGTAAGACTCTTCAAAGAAAATAGACTGAAGTAATGCCTATGGAGGAGCAAACAGTAACACTAGACTTATGAAGGATTATGCTTCTTGGGGTCTATTCTGTAGTTTTAGGTATCAGGTCAATCTACTTATTGCTGTATAGGAAACATTGCAGCTGATCTGCAGTTATCACCAGTCTTCCTTTGGGGCCTTTCTCAACATTTATACCAGGCAGTCTTGCCCAGTGCAGTCCAAACACAAAAACAAAGCAATGTGCCTTGTTTTCTATTAAGTTAGCTCATGCATGTGTTGTGGTGTCGTGCTCTTAAACAAAATTGTGCTTGTAGCCCTTTTTTTCAGTGCAGCATGTTGCAATGCAAATGACTCCATTGTAATGCTGCTGCGGTGAATAGAACTGAATGCAATGTTACTTGTGACATTTAAAAAAAAGTCTAATAAAAAAAGTGAAAAAAAAAGGGTAAGCAACGCAATGCATCAGAATCAGTCCACCCAGCACACACCTGCACAGCTTGATGGTGTTAAAAGCCCTTAACCTGTTGCCACCTACATAAAATATATGTGCGATAGCAAGGGGGGGGGCTTTAATGCAAACACTGCACTTATGCATTGCTGAACAGCCAATGTTTCTGTGCTGAGAGCGCGCTCACTGCATGCTTCCAGCACAGCAATTGAGACAACTCTTGATGCACACTATCAAGTTGGTGGGATCGATCCTTCCTGCCCCTGGATGTTTAGAGCTTTTTAAAGGGGTGCTAGGGAGGGTGAGAAGGGGTTAAAGAGGAACTTTACTCATTGTTTTTTAAAATTAAAGTGGTGTTCCGGCTGAAATGATAGTTTTTAAATAAAAATACCCCTATAATACACAAGCGTAATGTATTCTAGTAAAGTTAGTCTGTAAACTAAGGTCTGTTTTGTTAGTTTATAGCAGTAGTTTGTTATTTTATAAACTCATAGCAGGCCGTGGCCATCTTAAGTGTGGGCATCTGAAGCCAGACTGTATTTCTTCCTGGATCTCATCCTTACAGATCTCGCACATGCTCAGTGCAGCACAAGCAGTGTAATAGGTTTCAGGTCAGGTTTCCATAGCAACGGCAGTGTCAGAGGAAGTTTCTGCCCCTTCCCAGAAGGCATTGCAAACAGGAAATGATGCGATGGGCCACGGCCAGGGAGGAAGAAGTGAAGAATGAATACAGCAGATATACAGTAGGTGCTGAGAATTTTTTTTTTTAAATATCCAATTCGTTTACAGTGCACAGTTTAGTGAGGGATGCTAAAGAGTTGTAAAAGTGGGTGGAACTCCACTTTAAGTCAGCAACTGCAAATACTGTAGTTGATGACTTTTAGGAAATAGACACTTACCAGCCCACGGAGTCCAAGGCTCTCTCCTTCAGAGCCAGGCTTTGGCTCATTGGTGACGCCATTGGATATGGGAGCCAGCTGTGACTTCCCGAAGTCCCACAGCCACATCCCCACTGCACATGTGCAAGGCACGACAGTGCTGTAGAAATGGTCCTGCAAACTTCTGGAACCAGAAGGTCCTGCAGCCTTCTGGAACCAGAAGGCTGCAGGACCAGAAGGTTGCAAATGGAAGGTGAACTCAGCCTAGGTAAGAATTGTTGAAGTAGGAGCTGGTACCTGTCATAAAAAGGTGATACCCGGTCACAGAAAAAAAAAAACACCAAATTTGTTGGCGAAGGCAGGGAGGGAGAGAATGAGTGGGGCTTTCATTTTTAAGTGAAGGTCCTCTTAAATCTGCATTTGCAGCCATATTAGCAGATTGTTCACAGCGCTGACCCAGGGTATAAAATCAGAACAGTCTGGGGACAAAAGAACACACTGACCTGCAATTTTACAGGTTCAGGTTCATGGCAATTCATTACATGTGGATGCTATTAAATAAAAGATAACAAGAAAATGAGAACTAGAATAAAAATGAGCAGGTAGGCATTTTACAAGCCATTCTGGTTGCTTGACTTGAGTATATCTTTAAAGGTGGAAAGCTTCTATTAGGAACACAAGAACCGTGGGATAGTTTTGCTAACAGATATGAACAAACATTTCCATCTCCAGTACTTTACTACCAGATCGCAGAGGAAAAGCCAAGATATAGGCTGTTAGGATTTCTGGCATGTTGCCTGCATATGTCCTTCATTCTGAATGATTGAAGCCACTCCCCACGGCTTCTTATGGTAATGAGTTCATAAGGTAAAGTCACTTCTGACGCGGGGTGACTCATTCACCATGTCATTATACGGACACACGCACTATCTTCTTATAGAAGTGGTCTTGCTTTCAGTTGCCAGGCAACCACAGCTGCTTTCTCCTGGGGAACTCAGAGAATGCACTGCAGTATACTGCAGAAGTTTCAGTGGGGAAGACAATGGAATTAATGGGATTACTTAAATAAAACTGTCCAGGCATGTGCGAAACAGCAGGTGTGGAGTTTATGTAATACAACTTTAGCTTTATACACGCTGATTAAAACGCATAGCAGTATTAACTTGCATAAACATCAATTGGACAATATACGATTCCAATCCTTGTATAGGTAAAAGCATATGTTTGTAGATTTACATTTGTGGTTCCTTGATACTTTCATTGAACAGAGGAATTTGTCCTAGAAAGGCTACAGTATTCTTATGCTCATCGGTGTAAAATGTAGAATAAGATGTTATAAAGACAATGGGGTTGATTTACTAAAACTGGAGAGTGCAAAATCTTCCAGGTTTTATTTGTCAAAGTTTAATTGAACGATGAACATACTGTTAAGTTAGAAGCTGACTGGCTACCATGCACAGCTGCTCTAGATTTTGCCCTCTCCAGCTTTAGTAAATCAACCCCATTATGTATTTTATTAAAACTAATCTCCATAAAATGTAAAAACAATCGGTAATGTATTGTAATGCAGCTGTCTTTAAACACTTCAGCCCCGGAAGGTTTTACCCACTTTCTGATCAGGCCATTTTTTGGAATACAGCACTGTATTGCTTTAACTGACAATTGCGCGGTCATGCGATGCTGTACCCAAATAAAATTGCCGTTCTTTTTTTTTCTACAAATAGAGCTTTCTTTTGGTGGTATTTGATCACCTCTGTGGTTTTTATTCTTTGCTCTATAAACAAAAAAAGACCGACAATTTTGAATAAAAAACAAAATATTTTTTAATTTCTGCTATTATTATTATACAGGATTTATAACTGTGCCAACAGTTTACACAGCACTTTACAACTTAAGGGTAGGCAGTACAAACACAATACACTTTAATACAGTAGGAATCAGGGGACCCTGCTCCTTAGAGCTTACAATCTAAGAGGGAAGGTCAAGAGATACAAGAGGTAATGACTGTGGGAGATGTGCTGATGGATAAAGTAAATGTACAATTGTTAGATGAGGGTCAGATAGGCTTCTCTGCAGAGATGAGTTTTCAAAATAGGAGAAATTCAGACAGATTGGGGTAGAGCATTCCAGAGGATGGGGGAGGCTCTGGAGAAGTCCTAAAGGCAAGCATGGGATGAGGTGACAAGGGAGTTAGAGAGCAGGAGGTCTTGGGAGGAGCGAATAGAATGATTAGGTTGGTATTTTGAAACTAGGTTAGTGATGTAGCTGGGGGCCAGGTTGTGGATGGCTTTGTAAAATATTGTTAGTATCTTGAATTGTATTTGGTGGTGAGTGGCAGCCAATGGAGGGATTGGCAGAGGGGTATAGCAGACGCTGAGTGGTTTGTGAGGTGGGTGAGCCTTGCAGCAGCGTTCATGATGGACTGAAGTGGGGATAGCCTATTTAGAGGTAAGCCAATGAGGAGGGAGTTGCAGTATTCGAGGCAGGAGATCCCCAGGGAGTGGATTAGAAGCTTTGTGGTGACATTGGTTAGGAAGGGCTGTATCTTGGAAATGTTGCGGAGGTTGAGGCGCCAAATTTTGGATAGCGATAGGATGTAGGGCCAAAAAGTTAGTTGGCAAATTGATAGGTGAGCTGTTGATATTGACAGAGAAATCAGGGGAAAGTGGCACCTGGGGGAAGAAATATCATGAGCTCGGCTTTGGATAGGTTGAGTTTGAGGAAGTGATGTGACATCCAGGCTGATAAGTCTTCTAGTAAGTTGATGATGTGTGAGGAGACAGATGGAGAGAGCTGGGGGATGGAGAGATAGATTTGGGTGTCATCAGCGTAGAAATGATATTGAAAGCCATGTTGAGGCAATCAACTGACCCAGGGAGGTAGTGTAGATTGAGAAAAAGAGAGGTCAAAGAATAGAACCTTGGGGGACCCCGACAGAGAAAGGAATTGGAGGAAGTAGAGTTGTAATTGACACCAAAGGAGCGGTGGGAGGGTAGGTTGAGAACTAGCGAAGAGTACAGCCTCGGAGACCAAAGGAGTGGAGTTTTTTGAGGAGGAGGGGGTGGTCCACTGTGTCAAAGGCAGCAGAGAGATCCAGGAGAAGTAGTACAGAATAGTGTCTGTTGGTTTTAGCCGTTAGTAGGTCATTTGTGAGTTTAAGGAGAGCAGTTTCCGTGGAGTGTTGAGAGCAAAAAAAGTGGATCAAGAAATTTGTTCATGGTCAGATGGTCGCTCAGTTGGTTGTAGACCAGTCTTTCAAGAAGTTTGGATAAAACATTCCCAATAAAAAAAATGTAAAAATTCAAATTTCTTCATCAATTTAGGCCAATATGTATTCTGCTACATATTTTTGGTAAAAAAAAATCCCAATAAGCGTATATTGATTTGTTTGCGCAAAAGTTATCGCGTCTACAATGTATGGGATATTTTTATGGCATTTTTATTTTTATTCTTTATTTTTACTAGTAATGGTAGCGGTCAATGATTAATGGGACTGCGACATTGCGGCGGACAAATTGGACATGAAGTGACATGTTTTGGGACCAGTGACACCAATGCTGTGATCAGTGCTAAAAAATGCGCTGAGCACAGTATAAATTACACTGGCAGGGAAGGGGTTAACACCAGGGTCGATCAAGGGGTTAAGTGTGCCTTGGAGGTGCTTTCTAACTGTGGGGGGAGTGGATACACTGGAGGAAAAGAGAGATCATGTTTCAGCTTAGCTGAAACACAAGATCACGTCCTTCAAGGTTAGCTTTAAAAAAAAAAATCTTGCAGTTTTTCATGGGTTAATATAAGCCACTGGAACTGTCACAGGTCTACGAATGAAGGAGGCGGACAATTCATTTATCCTCCTGTCCTCCAATGATAGAGCGCTTTTCACTGTGTGAAGTAATAGCATGGCTTTTTATCAGCGGAGCAGGGTGCAGAAAGGGCAGACACAGTCTGAACTTTTGCCGAGTGCATGTGACAGGTCCAATGGCTTGTATTAACCCCCACAACATGGAATATCACGGATGTTGGGGTATCGGAAAGGGGAACGGGGTCAGAGGAATGAGGAGGAATTAGAGCAGCCAGCAGCACAAATGGTACTTGTCATTCAATATAAGTACCATCCCTTGTGCTGATTTACCCACTTTACTACCAGGCCAATTCTGATATTTCTCTCATGTATGTAAAATCTGCACTTTTTTTTTTTGCTAGAAAACTACTTAGAGCCTCAAAACTTTAAAGTTTTTTTAAGCAGAGGCCCTGGAGAATAAAATGGTGGGTGTTTCAATTTACCAAGTCACATAATATTTGATTAGCGGTTTATAAAATGCAAAATTTCAGAAAAAATACACTTTAATTAATTTAATGATGATTTAATAAATACAAACACAATATACTACCCAACTTTTATGTAAAATATAAAATATGATGTTATGTCGAGTAAATAGATACTAAACATGTAATGCTTTATAATTGTGCATGCCCATGGAATGGCAATAAACTATGGTACATTAAATTATCCATGGACAACACGTTAAAAGCCTTTACAGGTTACCAGTTTAGAGTTACACAGAAGGTGTGGTGCTAGAATGATCTTACTCTGACATACATGGCGATACCTCACACAAGATTACCCACTTCCACCGCCTGTAAAAGTGATTGAGCGATTGCATAGTCACTCAGATCATGTTTACTTCAAAGAGAATCACTAGCTGAAAAGAGGGGTACCAGGAGCATGGCTGTAGCTGCAACCATGATCCTGGTACAACCACCTCAATTCGAGGCTGTACACATACGGCAGTATTGAGGTCTATAAGAAAGGAAAAATTAACCAGACTTAAAGTGATTGTAAAGGCAGGTTTTTTTTATCTTAATGCATTCTATGCATTAAGATAAAAAGCATTCTGTGTGCAGCAGCCCCCCTCAGCCAATCTAAAACTTACTTGAGGTCCATCTAGATCCAGCGATGTTGTAAGAGTGTCTCGGCTGCCCAGGACTCCCCTCCTGATTGGCTGAGACAGCACCGTGGTGCCATTGGCTCCCGCTGCTGTCAATCAAAGTCAGTGAGCCAATGAGGAGAGAGAGGAGACGGGGATGGGCCACGGCTACATGTCTGAATGGACACAGGAAGCTGTGTAATGGCTCGGGTGCCCCCTTAGCAAGCTGCTCAACAGGAGGAAGGGGCTCGTAGCACTGAAGAGGGACCTGAGAAGAGGAGGATCTGGGCTGCTCTGTGCAAATCCACTGCACAGAGCAGGTAAGTGTAACATGTTTGGTACTTTTAACTAAAAAAAAAGAGACTTTAATTTTACTTTAAGCTTGAGGGGCATAAATGAGACATTGTCTGAATTTCTTCTCTCTGTATGTGTTAGGTTATCAACTCAGAAAATATAAAGACAAAGCTTCAACAAAAGTCAGGGAACAAACATTTTCAAAAGGAGAAATCAACAATGGCAGCCTGCTGATTTATCTCATGCCAAGTGTGCTTTAAATTTCCATTGTTGTATAGAATTTTAGAAAGCCTTTGAGAAAGGAGGTTTTTTTTTTGATAATAAGTATCATTTTTTGTGGGACTGGTTTGGTTGGAGGACTTTATGAGTTAATTTCACTCTACTGTCCATGCGTTTTTGATACAGAAAAGAAAAATGCAATGGATTGCATCTGGTGTGAACCGGCTCTTAAAAAAAAAGAATAAATGAATTTTTTTTTTTTAAGTTAAAAAATAAATGTGCATTTATAATTTTTTCTTAGGAGCTTGCATACAGGCAGTTACTAAAGTCCAGGAAGAATGAATGAACTACAAGATCATTCACCAGCACCCTCACAGTTCATTGAGCTACAAGCCATCTGCAGTGGTGGAAGATGGTACTTGTAGTTCATTCACTCTCAGAACCCTGTGAATGAATGATGAGGTTGTGTGGGTGGGGACCCGCATGGCCGCACTATTTTTCAATAGTGACATCAGATGCGGGGAGAGGATCCCCCTCCAGCTTTTACAAGGAAGGGGAGGATCTCACCCTAACCTTCACAGGTATACTTTCTTGTTAGTCCCCAAACCTTATTCCATAGAAGTCATGTTTTCAATGCCTTGCACTGATGGTTCCCAACAACCCTGAAACTGTTTGAAACAAGTGGATATTATTAGCCTATATCTGCACTACAAGCAGCAATTCTGGATGTGTGGTTAGCCATTGAGCATAAAGGAATTATATGCATCGCTCTGCGCACTATCCTGAAATAAGGATAACAATTATAATAATAATTATTATAATTATAAATAATTATAATTATCTTATTTTGGTGTTATGCACAGATCCACTTCGGTACCAGCCTGTATTACCCCATCATTATCAGGCAATTTGTTGGTTTTCATTTTTGTAATAGTTTGACTGATAATCATTCAGTCATGCAGCACTGTACCCCAATACATTTTATTTCATTTTTTTTAACAGATAGAGCTTTCTTTTTGTGGCATTGATAACTTTTTTTATTGCTTTTTAATAATTAAATTGGGTTTATAATTAGTTATATATATATATATATATATATATATATATATATATATATATATATATATATATATATATATATATATATATATATATATATATATATATATATATATATATATATATATATATATATATATATATATATGTAAATATATATATATATATATATATATATATATATATAAAAACAAACATATCAAATAAGAATGCCAGGGCTGTAAGAGCACTCCTAAAATAATACCAATGTGATCACATTTTTTGCCATAATTTTAGGAAATGAAGAAAAATACTAGTATTGAAGGAGTTAAAACATGAAGCTTGGTAATGGTGCACTAGATGCAGTAAATATCCAGGTGATACACAAAGAAAGTAAGGGGTAAAGGGGTTAATGTACAGGTCACATACAGTGGGAGGAAGAAGATAAAGGGGTTAATGTACAGATGCACAGAATAAGGAAGGTGAAGGAGTTAATATAGAATTCACCTTGAAGACAGTATGGAGCTGTAATATACTGGTGATGGGGGGGTGAAAAGGAAAAAGAAGCAATTCCACAACCATGGGATCTGCTGATTCGCTGATCTGTAATCTGCTATCACCAGCCAGCCGCCTTTAAAAGTGAACACTCTTCAGTGCTCTAATGCTCTTTCAAATCTTGCAAACAAAAACAGCTTTCTTCAGCAAAAATAAAGCAAACAGTCCATAATCCAGGTGCCATAAAAAAAAGAGAACGGCTCACTGCCGATACACCAGTTCCACATAGGATTTTGGGGTTCCCGTCTGCTTCATGGGTACTGAATGGCTGCATGAGCTCAGCAAATCAGTGTCACTGTTTACAGAGAGTATACACTTCCTCACATCTGTGAACCACTCCACACTCCTTCACAGATAGGTGCTGACTCCTTCTTGCCCCTTCTCAAGCTTCCCTTGCAGGTGGGTTAACCCTTCATGGATCAAAGCCCCTATAATAAGGATTTAGAGGCTTTTGCCCACCTAAAGCTCTTAGTGCATCCAAATTTTGGGTCCCAAATGAGGACTTACCAATCTTGAGAGCATTGTAAATTGGTCCTCTCCTCTTCAAATGGACTACCCCGGAACCTCTTACACTGCATGAATGAGAACCCCTAAGTACTCAAACTGCACACAAGTCATACCCTGTTGTCTGGACCACAAGTCAAATAATGGGGAAACATACCTGCGATCCAGGACACATCCCCGGCGTCCTGTACACTCCCTTGCAAGTGGCAGGGACGGGCTCTCCAATGTAAATTCTACACTGTTGATCATCACAGCAATTACAGGCCGCTGGAGGGTGCATTGGCGGCCTGAATATGATATTTTTAGTGCTGTCCATACACAGCACTTTGATATTATAGCTGGGTGTGATACTAAACTAAGCGAAAGGCTATATTATAATGCCTTTTCTGGGAAAAGATGGAAGCTAAGCAAGGTAAGCAGCTGAGGAATGTCAGTTTAAAAGTACAGCATTTTATATATATATATATATATATATATATATATATATATATATATATATAATAGCATTTAACTAGTTTACTTGAAAATGACCCCCAATTGACGTCACATTTTGCCACCAATCCATACTGGGACCTCCCCCCTTACTGGTTGTACAGCTGACTGCCATTCATTCACTGTTCATATGTATGGCTGGCTAGCCAATTCGTTTGACGGCTGACCCCGCTAACCGCTACTGACCTGCATGCTACTAGCTGAACCTTACTATGTTATTATGTGGCTATTTCACTGTGGTATTTTACTGGCCAAATGTTGTGGATATTATTCTTCTCAATTACATTCTTGCTTAACATATTAAAAAAAATGTTCATTCCAGCCAAACATGAAACTCATTTTGGAGATACTGCCTGTCTGATAAAATCTAATTTTCACATTACATATGGCTATTCTCATGTTGGTATACCTTTGATCTGATTAGGGCTGAAAGTGAGCCTATGAATTTTCAGGACTCTATGGGGTTGATTTACTAAAAGCAAATAGCACTCTGCAAATGCAGTTGCTCCAGAGTTTAGTAAATGAGGTAAAGCCTCACTTTGCAAAGAATATCCAATTACATGCAAAAAAAAACTAAAAAAACTGCATTTTTGCTTTCACGTGATTGGATGATAGAAATCAGCAGAGCTTCCCCTCATTTACTAAGCTCTAGAGCAACTGAGCTTGCAAAGTGCACAGTTTATTTGCCTTGAGTAAATCAAGCCCTTTGTATGCAGGAACCACCCTCTATTTGAGCCTATTGTAGCCTCACCCATACACAATGAACTATGAGAGGGAGGTTTCGGTTTGCTAAAATGTGTATTTTATGTGCTGAATCTGGCAGCAAAGGATTTGATATATTGCTATTTAAAGATAATTGGCTGGACTATCTGACTTCAACACATTTCCAATTGTACCTGGATATCCCTGGCAGTTTATGGAAGAACTTTACAAGGGTCTGATTTCCTGTTTTTAAATAGTTCATTCTTCTCTGTATAAGACTTAAATTAGAATTTTTTATTTTGGTATTTTGATCGTTTTACTATGGCTAGTATTCAAGGCTGTCATTTCTTCGTTCTCTGCGTTGACGAGAGAATAATGAAGAGAAAAATACTCTCCTGGATATGACTGATCTTGGTGAAGAGACAACGATGCGGTTTGCGCAGCCGTCTTACCAAAGCAAATGATGGAACAGGGACAGGAGAAAATAGGACATGCTCTGCTTCCCACATCCATGTTCCATCACCCACTTTGATAAGACAGCCTTGTGCTCTGCACCAGCATCTCTTAAATGTAATTCTCAGTGCCGTGGTGAACGCATGGTTCTCTCTGGAGTTAAAACAATTGTAGAGCATTGCCAAAAAAGAAAAAAAATATATTCATGAAAATGTTCAGAAGAGTGTTAATGTTAAATGTTTAAAAGTATTTTTGCATGGAATGATATGTTAAATGTTATTTGTAGCTGTTATTTCATGTTATTAAAACTGAACTCCAGGATTTATACAGGATTTATATTCTTTGCACTTACATTGGGCCAGCTTGGCTCAAGGTAAGTATCTATATCTGATATCTGGAGGTGACTGTGTTACCTACCAAAGGATTTATTTATGTAGCCAGTTTTGGTACATAGTTATGTTAGTCAAGTTAAAAAAAGTCAGGTTTGCACCACACATTTGAGGTATCGCCGTGAACATTAGTGTGAGAGCAATAATTCTAGCACTAAACCTCCTCTGTAACTCTAAACAGGTAACCTATAAAAATTTTAACTTGTCTGCAAAATTACCAGGATAACACTTTCCCAGGATCCTGGGATTGCCCTTCTCAATCAATGTTATACCTAAGGTTCCCAAATCCACTCTGGTCTTGATCTTCTTTTTTATTATTATTATACAGGATTTATATAGCACTTTACAACATTAGGGCAGACAGTACAATTACAATACAATTCAATACAGGAGGAATCAGAGAGCCCTGCTCATTAGAGCTTACAATCTAGGAGGGAGGGTCAAGTTATACAAAAGGGTAATAGCTGTGGGGGATGAGCTAATGGAGAAAATAGTTCAGTTGTTAGATGGAGGCAGGATAAGCTTCTCTGAAGAGGAAAGTTTTCAGGGATAGCCTAAAAGTGGATAAATTTGGAGACAGTCTGACAGATTGGGGTAGGGAATTCCAGAGAATGGGCGAGGCTCGGGAGAAGTCCTGGAGGCGAATATGGGAGGAGGTGATGAGGGAGATAGAGAGCAGGAGGTCTTGGGAGGAACGGAGAGGGCGATTAGGTTGGTATTTTGAGACTAGGCTAGTGATGTAGCTGGGGGCAGGGTTGTGGATGGCTTTGTAACTTATTGTTACTATTTTGAATTTAATTTGTTGGACGAGTGACAGCCAATGGAGGAATTGGCAGAGAGGGGTAGCAGACACTGAGCGGTTTGTAATGTGGATGAGTCTCGTAACAGCATTCATGATGGACTGAAGGGGGGATAGTCTATTTAAAGGTAAGCCAATGAGGAGGGAGTTGCAGTAGTCGAGGTGAGAGATAACCAGTGAGTGTTTCAGGAGCTTTGTGGTTTCATTGGTTAGAAAGGGACGTAGTTTAGAGATGTTGCGGAGGTTGAGGCGGCAAGCTTTGGAAAGTGATTGGATGTGGGGCTGAAAGGAGAGTTCACAATCCAGGATAACACCTAGCACCCTGACATGTGGGGATGGGTGGATGGTTGTGCCATTGCTCTTGACAGATAAGTCAGGGGAAGAGGCACGCGGGGGAGGAAATATTATAAGCTCAGTTTTGGACAAGTTGAGTTTGAGGAAGTGGTGTGACATCCATACAGATACAGTCAGGTCCATAAATATTGGGACATCGACATAATTCTAATCTTTTTGGTGCTATACACCACCACAATGGATTTAAAATGAAACAAACAAGATGTGCTTTAACTGCAGACTTTCATCTTTTATTTGAGGGTATTTACATCCAAATCAGGTGAACGGTGTAGGAATTGCAACAGTTTGTATATGTGCCTCCCACTTTTTAAGGGACCAAAAGTAATGGGACAGATTAACAATCATCCATCAAACTTTCACTTTTTAATACTTGGTTGCAAATCCTTTGCAGTCAATTACAGCCTGAAGTCTGGAACGCATAGACATCCCCAGACGCTGGGTTTCATCCCTGGTGATGCTCTGCCAGGCCTCTACTGCAACTGTCTTTAGTTCCTGCTTGTTCTTGGGGCATTTTCCCTTCAGTTTTGTCTTCAGCAAGTGAAATGTATGCTCAGTCGGATTCCGGTCAGGTGATTGACTTGGCCATTGCATAACATTCCACTTCTTTCCCTTAAAAAACTCTTTGGTTGCTTTTGCAGTATGCTTCGGGTCATTGTCCATCTGCACTGTGAAGCGCCGTCTAATGAGTTCTGAAGCATTTTGCTGAATTTGAGCAGATAATATTTCCCAAAACACTTCAGAATTCATCCTGCTGCTTTTGTCAGCGGTCACATCATCAATAAATACAAGAGAACCAGTTCCATTGGCAGCCATACATGCCTACGCCATGACACTACCACCACCATGCTTCACTGATGAGGTGGTATGCTTTGGATCATGAGCAGTTCCTTTCCTTCTCCATACTCTTCTCTTCCCATAACTCTGGTACAAGTTGATCTTGATCTCATCTGTCCATAGGATGTTGTTCCAGAACTGTGAAGGCTTTTTTAGATGTTGTTTGGCAAACTGTAATCTGGCCTTTCTGTTTTTGAGGCTCACCAATGGTTTACATCTTGTGGTGAACCCTCTGTATTCACTCTGGTGAAGTCTTCTCTTGATTGTTGACTTTGACACACATACACCTACCTCCTAGAGAGTGTTCTTGATCTGGCCAACTGTTGTGAAGGGTGTTTTCTTCACCAGGGAAAGAATTCTTCGGTCATCTACCACAGTTGTTTTCCATGGTCTTCCGGGTCTTTTGGTGTAGCTGAGCTCACCGGTGCATTCTTTCTTTTTAAGGATGTTCCAAACAGTTGATTTGGCCACACCTAATGTTTTTGCTATCTCTCTGATGGGTTTGTTTTGTTTTTTCAGTCTAATAATGGCTTGCTTCACTGATAGCGACAGCTCTTTGGATCTCATATTGAGAGTTGACAGTAACAGATTCCAAATGCAAATAGCACACTTGAAATGAACTCTGGACCTTTTATCTGCTCCTTGTAAATGGGATAATGAGGGAATAACACAAACACATGGCCATGGAACAGCTGAGCAGCCAATTGTCCCATTACTTTTGGTCCCTTAAAAAGTGGGAGGCACATATACAAACTGTTGTAATTCCTACACCGTTCACTTGATTTGGATCTAAATACCCTCAAATTAAAGCTGAAAGTCTGCAGTTAAAGCACATATTGTTAATTTAATTTCAAATCTATTGGGGTGGTGTATAGAGCCAAAAAGATTAGAATTGTGTCACTGTCCCAATATTTATGGACCTGACTGTATGTCGGTTAGTAAGTTAGTGATGCGTGAGGAGACTGATGGAGTGAGTTGAGGGGTGGAGAGTTAGATTTGTGTGTCATCAGTGTAGAAATGATATTGAAAGCCATGAGAGGCTTTCAGCTGACCCAGGAAGAGGTGTAGATTGAAAGTAAAAGAGGTCCAAGAACAGAACCTTGGAGGACCCCGACAGAGAAGGGAAGAGGGTGGAGGAAGTAGAATTGTAAGTGACACTGAAGGTGCTATGGGATAGGTAGGATGGGATCCACTTAAGAGCACAGTCATGGAGACCGAGGGAGTAACGTTTTTTGAGGAGGAGGGGGTGGTCAACCGTGTCAAAGGCAGCTGAAAGGTCCAGAAGTAGGAGTACAGAATAGTATCCGTTGGTTTTTGCAGTTAGTAGGTCATTTGTGAGTTTTAAAAGAGCAGTTTCTGTGAAGTGTTGGGGGCGAAATCCAGATTGAAGGGGATCAAGAAGGTTGTTCTTAATGAGGTGGTCACTCGGTTGTAAACCAGGCGTTCAAGGAGTTGAGAGGAAAAGGGGAGCAAGGAGATTAGGGCGTAGGTTGTTAAGATTGGAATGGTCCAAGGATGGCTTTTTAAGTATGGGGGTGACCAGTGTATGTTTTAGAGCATTGGAAAATGCCAGAGGTGTGGGGGAGATTGAAGATGTGGGTTGGAGAGTGTAGGATGGAGTCAGAGGGCGACCATAGCATTTGAGAGGTAATAGGGTCCAGCGGACAGGTGGTTAGGTGGGCGATAGAAAGGAGTTTAGCAACTTCGTCTGTAGTAGCAGATTTGAATGAGGGGAGTGTCAGTTGTACCTGTTGACATGGGGTCTTAACTGGGGGAGATACCTGTAGAGTGGAGATTTCATCACGGATTGTATCAATTTTGTTTTTGAAGTGATTAGCGATCTCTTGGGCAGTGAGTGAGTCGGTAGGTAGAGGCGGTGGAGGACAAAGTAGAGAGTTGAAGGTAGAGAAAAGTTTACGGGGACTGGATGAGAAGGTGTTAATGAGAGTTGTAAAATAGGGTTGCTTGGCAGTGTGGACGGAAGAATAGTATTTTTGGAGGGCAGATTTGTATTGGTTGAAGTCTTTGAGAGACTTAGTCTTGTGCCACAGACGCTCAAGAGTGCGACTACCTTTTTTGAGAATTTTAGTGTTATCTGTTTGCCAGGGTTGTAGGGGTCGAGGCCTGATTCTGTGTGTAGTGAGGGGAGCGATCTTCTTCATTTTACTAGGAGCTAAAATCACTATTGCTCATGCATGGAAGAGCCCTTCACTCTCCCTCATCCTGGCCAAGCGCAAAATATCTTGGATTATGTCCCAAGAGAGGATTGTTAGCATACTTCAGAACACTAGTGAGAAATTCAAACTGATTTGGGAACCCTGGGCTTGTTATATGAAGGTACCTCTCAAGTCTTAATTGTTTATCACTCTCTGTTAGCCTAGCATAGCGCGCTTGGAACTTCTACATAGGTGTTTTCCCTTTACCCCATCTTTCTATTTTTTCTTCCCTCTCCCTCGCTGTTCTGTTCCTTTATCCCTTCCCAGATCCCCTTCCCCTTTTTTTCTCACCTCAGTTTTTAGAATATTCACTTTATATATCTCATTTATTCAGCCTTACATAGATGGGGTAAAGACTCTTAATTGTCATGGTAGTCCCCCACCAGTGGGCATAGCACCTGTTTTTTTGGACAGGACACTATCACCAAAGCTCAGAGGGACAGATTAATTAGATAGAAATTTAGCATTTTCTATTTTTGTACATTCTGTCTAATCTCAGGTTTCTCTGTGGTGTACTTTAAAAGTAACTCCCTCGCAATTTATTTTTTCCCTATAAAGTTTTTTTTGTCTTTTGGGCGGCGACCCTGATATATTTGCTCCTGAGCCCCTTTGTGAAGATGTCTTGGCTCAGGCTGTAAATATATTTTGGTTTAATTAGGGGTTTGGCATCTTTTAAGTCTAGACATATCGGTACTCGTACCCTACGGAGTAATGTTGCTGGCTCAGTAGTCCTATCATCGCCTCACCCACAGAGAGTGGAACATTAATTCCATTAGACTTCTCTGCCTTAAGATGTTTGCTCCTTCATATTTTGATACTTACCTAATTTATCGTTTTGATGTGACTTGTATTTTGATACCATTGTGTTTGTATTGTTTGTCTACCTATTTATTTTGCAGTAAAAAAGATTGAAACATTAAAAAATATTTAAAGCGTTGACTATGGAGATTTCTAAGTATTGTAGATTGTCACCATTCCACGAGCATGTGCAATTTTTGTGACATGTTAGGTATCTATTTACTCTGAGTAACATCATCTTTCGTATTCTCCCCAAAAAATTGGGGTATATATTACATTTTTTTTTAATTAATTAAAGTGTATTATTTCTAAACAATTGCGTTTGAAAAGCCACTGCACAAATACCATGTGACATAAAATATTGCAATGATCATCATTTTATTCTCTAGGGTCTCTTCTAAAGAAATATAGATATTGTTTGGGAGTTCTAAGTAATTTTCTAGCAAAAATACTGATTAAAATTTGTAAACAAAAAGTGCAAGAAAAGGCTTGTTCGGCAAGTGGATATACAGAACCCTATACACAGAGTTGATCTAGGCATCCCTGTCAAACAACAGTGACATATCCATGCCCCTCATTGCCCCAGCAGGACAACTTTGTCACAAATCCCAGATAGCATGGAGAACTTGCCACATATTTGTGGCAGTGTTGAATTGTAAGTCTGTTACCTTGCTGCACATCTTCACTGGCAGGTTGTACACTTGTTTGCCCCTCCCCTATCCTTCTTTATCAGCACTGTCACGTTAGCTGAGTGAGGGAAAGAAACTGAGGGAGAAGAAAAACATTGGAATACTAGTCAGTACCAGTGTGCAAAGAATGAGGTGCCTTCGAGATTGAGCAGAACTTTAAAGCATGGCTTGAATGGAAAAAGGCTGAGAAACACTATACTAAAGTACAGTTTGGGATCCTGTATATAGTAATGTGGATATGAGTGAACAGTTTTACAGGACTGGCCTCTCAATTGGCCGGTAAGATTCTTACAATATCATCAATTAAAGTTTACCCAAAGTAACTCACTGGTACCTTATGCTGAGGTTGTGGGGAGCCCCAAATTCCCTGTGCTGTTTTTGACTGCTGTAATAGCAGTCATCGGGATCTGGTAAGCACATCTGAAATTCCACCTTGGGTGTGAGGAACCATAGAAGATTTCCCCAACTGCATCCTCATCTTCTTTGTGGCACTTTCTGGCACTTTTCCTTTTTTATCACGGATTTTCTTTTTTGGTTTTGGACTTTATTAATTCACTTATCCACGTATATGTATTCTTATTTTTCAATTCATTCACAACAATTTTTTGGATATTAGTGTATGATTTTGTTTATACCCATCTCGCACTGTCATTATTATTTTATATATACTTCTATGGTCATTTCATATTAATTCATTTTAATAGCTTGTTTAATTATATTTTAGCGCCGCATCTTTTTTGCATTATTTTCTATGATGAGATTTGGAGACTAGATCTTGGTGCAGGCTGCTTTGATTTCACTACACTTTTCATTCTACTTTTTAACCTTGAGCGCAGCTTTTAATCTTTTGTTTTTGCCAGGTTGTACACTTGCAGAGCACTTGAAGCACAAGTTCTAGTTAACACTTTTCCAATTTGTGGCAAATTTGCATGGCAAGTCTCTAGCAAGGGCAAAGTTGCAGTGGTGAGTCTACAGCAAGAAATCTGCAAGTCTACAGCATGAAAATTCAGCCACAATAACCCTTGTGGTGGGAAGACTATTGCACAACATAACTGAAACAGAACTTGCAGCAGACTTGCAGAATGTTTGCAAAGAAAGTTGATCTGGCATCATGCAATATGGACTTGCATGTCTAGCAATCGCTTAGCAAGTCATTTTCAAACTTGCAGCTCAATTGCTTGGTATCTGGGATGCTGATTCAACCTGCTGATTGGACAATAACAGGAGTAGTAGAACCCTCTCTCTTTCACCATATTTCAACGTATTACTTGTCAGCACATGGTCACTTCAGCAAATTCTGATTGGTTCCTAGCGCTGGCTTTCCATCAGCCTGTATGAGGCTGATATCAAAAACAGATTCTGGTAATGAATAACATTACTTAGGCGAGAGAAAAAGAAAGTAGGTAATTTCAGGTCAAGATTCACTTTAAAACAGTAATTCCACTTTTGTTGAGAAAAAAACAGCATCCTCTGGGCTGATCAATGCACGTTGGAAGGATTTTTACCAACTTTGTTGCAGAGTCCTACTGCTTTTGCTCTAAAGAAAAAGGCATTTGTGCAGAGTGGATCTGAATCGGAGTGACTTATTATCCAGCTGATAAACTTACAGTGTTCTAATGCAGGCTTTGAATCCCTTTAGAAGTGAATAATCCTTTGGTAGTATCTCACAAAAAATTACATTTTTGTTGCAGAGGATGCCTATAATCTGATTTGTATCTTAGTGTAGTCTCTTGTGAAAATCAGTGAGTCAATCAAACAAGCAGAAAATTACATTTCTGGGTCACCAGGTTGCCATATTACACTGAATTGTACAGAAAATTATAGCGCTGCAGACTCATAGGTAATTCTTAATAAGCATTCGATTACAGTAGGACATGTTAGTAATAGTATATGCTGTATAATCTTTTTTATCTACTATTTTTTTTTTTTTTTAAAGTTACCTTAGTTACCTTTAGTTACCTTTTAAGCTTACTTAACCACCTCAATACTAGACACTTTCTTCCCCTTCCTGCCTAGACCAATTTTCAGCTTTTAGTGGTCTCACACTTTGACTGACTCTCAGTCATACAAAACTGTACCCAGATTCAATTTTTAGCATTTTTTTTTAGAAAAATAGAGCTTTCTTTTGGTGGTGATTCAACACTACTGTTTTTTTTTAATTGTTTGATAAATCAACAAAAATAGATGAAAATTACACATTCTGCTACTGCTCCCGTATGGCGATACCACATGTGGTATGGGCCCTAATTCTTTATGGTGTATGTGACACCCCACTTTCTAATATGATCCCCATGATTAAGCTCCGGGGGCAAAGTTAACCGATTCAGCCCCGGAAGATTTTACCCCCCTTCCTGACCAGAGCATTTTTTTTACAATTTGGCACTGCGTCACTTTAACTGACAATTGCGCGGTCATTCAATGCTGTACCCAAACAAAATTTGCGTCCCTTTTTTCCCACAAATAGAGCTTTCTTTTGGTGGTATTTGATCACCTCTGTGGTTTTTATTTTTTGCATTTTAAACAAAAAACTATCCCCAACATTTTTTTTTTAAAACACATTTTTTCATCAGTTTGGGTCAATATATATTCTTCTACATATTTTTGGTAAAAAAAATCACAATAAACGTATATTTATTGGTTTGCGCAAAAGTTATAGCGTGTGCAAACTATGGTAAAGATTTATGGCATTTTTATTATTTTTTTCTTTTTTACTAGTAATGGCAGTGATCTGTGATTTTTACAAGTACTGCAACATTTTTTGGGACCACTGGCATTTATACAGCGATCAGTGCTATAAAAATGCACTGATTACTGTGTAAACGTCACTAGCAGGGAAGGGGTTAACACTAGGGTGTGATCAAGGGGTTAATTGTGTGTTCCTTCACTGTGTTCTAACTGTATGGGGATAGAATTGACTAGGAGAGGAGCCATATTGTTTTTCCTACTTAGTAGTAGTAGTGGTAGTAGTCCTCTCCTCTGACTGCACAGGGATTTGTGTGTCTATACACATAAATCCCCTTGCTGGCACTAGTGCACATGATCGCGTGTGGCCGGCGGCGATCATGCCTGCCGGCCACGTGCATCGAGTCCCCCACTGTGCAGCGGGCGTGCATGCCCTCTGGTGGCCAAAAAAAAGGGTAGGACGTGCCCTAAGGGATTTCACCCAGGAGAGCCATTGTGCCACAGTATATCTGCGTGACATGGTCGGAAAGTGGTTAAATGTGTTGGGGGCGTGGTTATTTTCTTTTACACAAGGTTTGCAGCGAGGTATGGCTTACAGAAACAGCAGAAAGAGAGCGCCTGGGTCAGTGTGAGAGTTAAAACAAGTAACACTTTATTCAAATACACCTACAGAAAAGTATCTTACAAGCTGCACACAGGGTGGATGTGGATCACCAATCAAGCAGCCAGCTATCATGAGGGATGAGAGGACCGCTGTGGGGATATGCTCAGACTCGCCGTATGGTGGTATATAACCAACAGTGTCTTCAGCTCTCACACCCGCTCTCACAAAGCTAACAAGAGACCAAATCGGGACGGGTGGGCCGCAATGCGTTTCTGAGGTGCCCCATCTTGATTTGGTCTCTTGCTAGCCCTGTAAGAGCGGGTGTGAGAGCTGGAGAAGCTGCCGGTTATATACCTCCATATGGTGGGTCTGAACTTATCCCCACATCGGTTTTCTCATCCCTCGTGATGGCTGGCTACTTGATCGGTGATCCACATCCACCCTGTGTGCAGCTTGCAAGATACTTTTACTGTTTTTGTTTGTGTCTGAGGGAATTCCCATTTCCTGCTGAGGAGCTGCCAGTGACTGTGTGTGCTATCCCCATCCACCTGTGGATTCATCCGTCCTGCAGACTTCTCCTTGATATTACTTACTATTATGGACTGCATGGACTAACTCTTATCTAATTCGGTTTGTGTATATCTTGTTGTTTTTTTTTTTCTCCCCCGTTATTGATCCCTTATGGTCCATCTTATAGCTGCCAGTAAGCAACGACTCACACACTACCTGCCAGTTCTGTGTGATATTTTGCTTGTATGGCTTACAGGGACACCTTTCCTTCTACCCCACTACTAGTACCTGGCCCATCATTTGGGTGTACTGTGCTGCTGGTACTTGCCTCTTTACCAAGATGAACAGTGCTGCTGGTTGTTGACTGCTGCTCCTCTAATCACCTGAATCTTTTTGGTGGGACCCCTTCTTCCCCTGAATTAGTTACTGACCCACTGACACCAACAGATGTTGATGTTGCACTGGGACACTATTTCAGATGGTGTTGGTACATTGGGACACCGACAGGTGTTGATGTTCCACTGGGGCAAGACAGAATTTGATGTGCACTGTGCACTGATTTGCACCAACAGATATTGATGTGCACTAGGACACCATTGCAGATGTTCTTATGCACTTGGACACTGTGAAAGATGTTGACTTGCACTGGAATACTATTGAAGATGTTCT
This sequence comes from Lithobates clamitans, assembly GCA_037952925.1. NCBI lineage: Eukaryota > Metazoa > Chordata > Amphibia > Anura > Ranidae > Lithobates > Lithobates clamitans. The sequence continues at coordinate 2,877,224 of JBBGZY010000169.1, read as the reverse complement.
GCATTGGGACACTGACATATGTTGATGGTCCACTGGAACACCAACAGATTTTGATGTGCACTGGGACACTAATGCAGATGTTGTTGTGCACTGGGACACTGACAGATGTAGACATGCACTGGAACACTATTGCAGATGATGTTGGTGCACTGGGACACTATTGGCGATGTTGTGCACTGGGACACTGTAACAGATGTTGATGTGCACTGGAACATTGTGACATATGTTATTGGTCCACTGGGTACATAGATAAATGTTGACAGTCCACTAGGGACACACAGAGATGCTGATGGTCCATTAGGAACACTGACAGATGTTATGGTCTAGTAGGGACACTGATGTTGACGGTCCACTGAAGACACTAGAAGATGTTGCTGCTCCACTGTGACACTGACAGATGTTGCAATCGGAAACTATTGCAGAGGTGCACTGTGACAGATGTTGATTTGCACTGGTAAACTGTGACAGATGTTGATATGACACTGGTACACTGTGACAGTTGTTGATGGGCACTGGCACAGTTGTTGATATTCACTTGTACACTGTGACAGATGCTGTTTGGTGCACTGGTGACAGATGGCTGCACTGTGTGTGATCTGTTTGTAACTGCATAGTAAATTAGCAGTTACACACAGTATCCTTACAGGCTGCACAGATAAGCTTTCCCGCTCCTCACTCATGCTCTCTGTGTGAGGAGGAGAGCCGATCAACAGCCATGTGCTGTTTTTTTACATTATGTGATGGCTGTGATTGGACACAGCCATCACATAATCACAAGGGCCAATCAGAGAGTGGATCTCCCAATCAGGGATGTCGTGTTTATTTTTTACATTATAGCCTGCAACATAACTAAATAAAAAAACATTGTAAGCACCCAAACATAGACAGCAACTCATTTGAAAATACAGAAGGGTATGAAAATATCAGGAAATGGTTTAATTTTAAGGTGCAAATGTAAATTTTACATATTAACTGCCTTTTAATATTTTCATAAATGGGTGATAAATTAGTCAGTTGCAGCTACAATCCTTTCCTTTTATCTTGTCACTGGGGTGTCTTTATTGTATGGCAATACAGGTCGTAGTAATGACATGCTTTCCTAACACTGCCTTGCATTAGCAGGCTGTCAGTTGTATCATTTGTCTCTAAATTATTTATGATGAGTTTTTTTATAGACCAATTTCTCCGGTCTGGCATACCTATACGTGTTTTGCAAAATACTCCACTGCTAAGTAGCAGACAGTGTATCTTCCTGTGCAAGCGGATAAGTTAATGGACTCTGTCTTGTTATAAAAATAGATGCAGACAGTTATGTTATGACACAGCTGGTCAGTTTGTCATTTATTTATTTGGGTTATCTCGCTGATAAATTTGGTAGAATGGCTGAGCAAATACAGTTAACTTCCCTGCACTGATGTTTGGGTTGTATTTTAGCATGATGGTACTCAGGTCCTTTTTACATATAATGTCTGAAAACCCTTGTACTGTGTACAGCAACCAGAACTTCATAATGCAAGGAAGAAAATTAAAAAGAGAAGATGAATGGTGGGAGCAAAACTGAGGCCTACCATTGATTTTACATAGCATGAATTTTAAATGGTGAGCACTATTTCAATTATACATGATCTTTATGGAGAATATATGTTCTCCCCATGTCTACATGGGTTTTTGATGTTCTGGGTTAGTTGTCCTCTATAAAATAACTTGTTAAGGGTGCAAGCAGGTGCAGGCACTGCCAAGTCCTGAAATAACTTAACTATATTTAACTCCATCCATCAATGCGGTGTCCAGGAGCTCCCCTGCCAACTTAGACAGCCACTCTTGTTCTGGGTTCAGATCTTCAGCCATTTTAATTGGCTGGGCTGAGATGACCTAACTTCCATGCATGCACAGGAGATCATTCATCTCAGCAGATGCGGAAATTGTGCATTGAGCTACCAGTACTTTAATTCAGAAGAGACATACCAGTCCCTGTCTGCAGTAAAAAAAAAATGAAAAATCATATGTCCTGTTAAGGTATTTACTAACATTTTCTTGTGTAATTACACACAATAAGGAACATTTTTTACAGGCAGTGCATTTATCATAGCTTTCATATGTATCATCTTGACACCTGAGCGCTATTCAGTGAGCTTTAATTACTTTGCACCTTGCATCACAGTTTCATCAGCTTCTTGGTGTCTCTACATTAAAGCAGTTGTAACCCTAAAAGGGAAAAAAATGCTTCTGTTACTTTAAGGCATGATCTATAGTAGGGATCACCAAACTACGGCCCTCCAGCTGTTGTGGAACTACACGTCCCATGAAGCATTGTAAAACTCTGACATTCACAGTCATGACAAGGCATGATGGGAATTGTAGTTCCTGAAGGGCCGTAGTTTGAAGACCCCTGATCTATAGCATAGTACTTCTGCAGTATAATTTGTGGTTGATTCGGAATGTTCATGTGTCCCCCTGTGTGTGTGCTGACCACGGTAACCACGGCTGCTGATCCATGATACCGTGGTCAGTTTATGTGCCTCCGTCATCTTGCTCTCTGCTCTGAGTCTCTCCCCCTCTCCCCCTCCCTCCCTGCCTGTCAGTTCTAAATCCTGTGTGTCAGAGCCGATCTCCGCCCTGCCCCATCCCTCCTGCTGCTATTCTCTGTGGCTTGAAAGTAACATTTACAAATAACTTGCATCCCCTCTGTTTTAGCGAGATACAAAGTACAGTGTGTCTGTTTTTTTACAATTCTAAACCTAAATACCTTCTTGCGCAGCACCCATGTGTGGTCACGTGATCACGTGACCTCTATCTGCTGGCCAGCTGACGTCAGAGGGGAATCTCAGCCCCTTTCACCGCTCTGCTTAAATCAGGGAAGGAGAGCGGAGGAGCAAACGTGACAGCACAGCAGTGCTGTAAGAGAAGGTTCTAAGGATTAGAATTAAAAAAAACAGACACATAGTACTAGTAGAGGGGATGCAACTTATTGATGATTCTGACTTTACAACCACTTTAACCACTTTCCGCCATGCATATAGCAAAATGACGTCGGCAAAGTGGTTGCGATATCCTGACTGGACAATATATGACATCAAATGACGTTCTCAGGATATCAAGCCTCTGCGCGTCCCCGGGGGACCCCAGATGAAGTCACGTGACGTAAGGTAACACGTAGGGTCAGACGTGCACCGGAAGTGACGTAAGGAGGTGCTGAGAGTGCCGGTTTTAACTGTTCTTGCCTGATTTTATCTATTTATATGTAAGCATCCACCCTTATGTTACCAATAAATGTACCCCATTTTTTAAAAACCTGTTACACTATTGGAGGCACTTTGTTCTTCTCTCTCCCCCATTATTGTGGTACTGATGCACCGGAGTGCTTAGGGATGCCTTATTGGAGTATAAAATAGCTGGAGAAGTTATTCCTGGCCCCATTACCAGTATATGTTGAAATTGGAGAATGACCTAAAGGGAAGCGGTGGAGAACTATACCTATCCATGCATGCGTTTTATTTCAATATATGAGGTGAGAGTTCTGGGACTGGTGGTTTGAGAAACTATTGATGAAGCTATATATGGATACTGATGAGCATTGAGTGGGTCATCCATTACTAAACCTCCCCGGTTTACCATCTTATGAACATCCTTTGCTCCCCCCTTTCACCAATTTATTTGAAGATTAATATTATGTACTTTTTTCCTTTTTTTTTCTTTCTTTTTGTGTGGCTTATTACTTTAATTATATGCTGTATTGTTGCAGCTTTTTACTCACGATTTGGACACTTGTTGCCACATTTTTACATAGCTATTGGACATTTGTTGCCACCTTTTTTATGCATTTTTGATGCTCCTGCTGGAGCCACCAACACATGGTTTTGAGACTTTCTTTATTTTCATTGGTTGCACATTGCACTTTACTTATTTGATTAATTTCATATAATTCTGCGCAAGATCACTTTATTTATATTATAGTGGTGATCAAATACCACCAAAAGAAAGCTTAATTTGTGGGAACAAAATGATAACAATTTAGTTTGGGTATAGTGTAGCATGATTGTCATTTAAATAGTGACAGCACTGAAAATTGGCCTGGGCAGGAAGGTGCAAAAGTGCCCTGTATTGAAGTGGTTAAAAAGCCTGCCTGTTCAAAGTTTTTTTTTCTTTTTTCTAATAAAGTCCCACTTTAACAAAACAGCAATGTCACCAGCATATTCACTTACATGGTTGGGAATTAAAACCCAAATAAGCAATGGAGTGTAGTGGTGGTGACATCACTGACTAAATATTGCCATAGCCAAAGACCAAATGTCCATATTCCCACCCTATTGTTTACAAACATAATGACAACTTTGGAGAGCTGTCATGTGTGGCGTAAGCAATGTGTGAGTGTATTGATGGGTTTTTACTTTCAGTGATCAGCGGTCGACAATTGGAGGGCGATGTCTATTAGGTCTGATGCTGAATTTACAGTGCTGGATTTTTTTTATTTATGTTTGGTGAGGGTTATTTTTTTTTTAAATAAAAAACTTGTGTGTGTTTATTTACGAACTCCTTTTTCATTTACAGTGCCTTGCAAAAGTATTCACCCCATTGGCTTTTTACCTATTTTGTTACATTCCAGCCTTTAGTTCAATGTTTTTTTAATTTGAATTATATGTGATGGATCAGAACACAATAGTCTAAGTTGGTGAAGTAAAATTAGAAAAATAAATACATAAAACAATTTTTCCGAAAATAAAAAACTGATGATTGGCATGTACGTATGTATTCACCCCCTTTGTTATGAAGCCCATAAAAAGCTCTGCTGCAACCAATTACCTTCAGAAGTCACATAATTAGTGAAATGATGTCCACCTGTGTGCAATCTAAGTGTCACATGATCTCTCATTACATATACACACCTTTTTGAAAGGCCCCAGAGGCTGCAACACCTAAGCAAGAGGCACCACTAACCAAACACTGCCATGAAGACCAAGGAACTCTCCAAACAAGTAAGGGACAATGTTGTTGAGAAGTACAAGTCAGGGTTAGGTTATTAAAAAATATCCAAATCTTAGATAATTGCCTAGGAGCACCATCAAATCTATCATAACCAAATGGAAAGAACATGACACAACAGCAAACCTGCCAAGAGACGGCCACACACCAAAACTCACAGGCTGGGCAATCAGAGAGGCAGCACAGAGACCTAAGGTAACCCTGGAGGAGCTGCAGAGTTCCACATCTGAGACTGAAGTATCTGTACATAGAACAACAATAAGCCGTACGCTCCATAGAGTTGGTCTTTATGGCAGAGTTGCCAGAAGAAAACCATTACTTTCAACAAAAAACAAAATGGCACGTTTTGAGTTTGCGGAAGGGCATGTGGAAGACTCCCAAAATGTATGGAGGAAGGTGCACTGGTCTGATGAGACTAAAATTGAACTTTTTGGCCATCAAAAAAAACGCTATGTCTGGCACAAACTCAACACATCACATCACCCAAAGAACACCATCCGCACAGTGAAACATGGTGGTGGCAGCATCATGCTGTGGGGGTGTTTTTCAGCAGTTGGGACTGGGAAACTGGTTAGAGTTGAGGGAAAGATGGATTGTGCTAAATACAGGGATATTTTTGAGCAAAACCTGTACCACTCTGTGTGTGATTTGAGGCTAGGACAGAGGTTCACCTTCCAGCAGGACAATGACCCCAAACACACTGCTAAAGCAACACTTGAGTGGTTTAAGGGGAAACATGTAAATATGTTAAAGATTAAAGATTACTGTTCACAAGCGCAAACCATCCAAATTGAAGGAGCTGGAGCAGTTTTGCAAGGAGGAATGAGCAAAAATCCCAGTGGTAAGATGTGGCAAGCTCATAGTGACTTATCCAAAGCGACTTGGAGCTGTGATAGCTGCAAAACGTAGCTCTACAAAGTATTGATTTTACAGGGGTGAATAGTTATGCACATGGACTTTTTCTGTTATTTTGTCCTATTTGTTGTTTGCTTCACAATTAAAAAAAAAATCCTCTAAGTTGTGGGCATGTTCTGTAAATTAAATTATGCAAATCCTCAAACAATTCATGTTAATTCCAGGTTGTGAGGCAAAAAAACACGAAAAATTCCAAGGGGGGCGAATACTTTTGCAAGGTACTGTACAACCCCTTATTCATGTAATAGGGGCCAGATATCTGGGGCCACCCTGTCTTAAAGGGGGCTTGCAGAATCCCATAAACCCCCTTGCTCCCCAACACACACCAGGCAGGGTTTTGGGGAAGAGGCCATTGCTCTCATTAACATGACCCCCCATTGTTCAGGATATGTGGCCTAGTATGGCTTAGGAGGAGAGAGTACAGCCCTCTTGCGTGCACCCCCCCCTGCCAAAATACCATATATCATACATAGCAGAAGGGACATATAAAAAAATACATTTATTCACTTTTTTCTTCAAGCTTATGTCATTTTGTAAATTAGAAACAAATAGTGTAGCGCTCAAAGGTAAGTGAATGTGGACATTCACACTCACAAGAAATCAAATAAAACAAGCTTGTCTCATAAAACGTATAGAGCGATTGCCACGAATGTCACCCGACGCTTTTCTTCCCCCCGGACATCATTTGGGGTGTGAGGATCTTTGGCAATCGCTGTATGCATACTTAGGTAAAAGCACAACATATGTTTACATTATAAATACCCAGATGACATATTATGATGTTAAAGGTCTGCTTCATTTGCTATGCACCAAGTTATGACATAACTTCAATTATTTTATCCATTGCTATTTTTGAATAGTACCTTTTGCTTTCTCCAAATTTTTTAACTTTTTCAAGCAAGACATGAACCTAAATTAAATGGACTATCCCATTTATGTGGAGGGGAGGGGGGTAATATCCATGGCAGGTTTAGGTAATGTGGAGGAGAAGGGGGAAATAGAATAGGGGGTATAGGGTGGGAAGTTAAACAGGTATGGGGATTAGAGAAAGGGGGTGCCAAACCAAGGGTTTGGATCTCATCCCAGAAGAGTAGAGAGCACTCCCAAATGATATAAAGGATTGTGCCAAGTTCCTGTTGGCATTGCCAGAACATAGTGGAAACCTATTGATAAAACCTACATAGAAACAAATAGAATCTATCTATCGTCTTAATAAGATCTTGATTACCGACTCTTGTTTTTAATGGCTATTGACAATTTGTGGCCAAAATAGAGAATGGTGTCCCATTGATCATTAGAAAATGAGAGCCTAATGTGTCATACCCCCTTGGACAAATGGCTACTATTTTTATGACCTTGTTTATAAATACAACTTATACAATAATAAATGCTTGTTTTTAATTAGTAAGCACATTTCCCATTAATATGCAGGAAGGCTGCACTGATTAAAAAATGAATCAATAGGAACATTTACCTGAACCACGAAACATTCACAATGATGACCACAAGGGTCATGAATATTTACCAGAACCACTAAGGGTTTCGATTAGAGTATGGATAATAATGGAAGACTGGAACTCTTCCATGCTTCGTTCCTACAAAGGAGAGTAGTTTATTTCTCTCAAAACGCATTGACTGATAGCTGCATGGAACAGGTTCTGATGCTTATATATGCATGTGCGGATTTTCTCTTTGACTCGTAAACTCACTGGCCACGAGTAAGAGGTGTCTTATCAACCTACACATCCAGCTATCCTACTGTGGTGAAAAGGGAAGCCATACCTGGATTAATCTGCAGCAACTAAAAAGAATTAGATAGTTCCTTCCACTGGATTCAACAGACAAAGGAGTCTTTTTTTATTATTCTTACTTGTAACATTGAAATAATTAGAGGGATTTTTAGATTTTTTGGCTACATCAGCTGTCGTTTTAATTCAAAATAACTTACTGTAAGCTCCACATTTCTCTTCTTGTTTCTAAAATTACCTATATACTGCAATTTTTAATAATATTAGTAATTTACCATCATTCACAATAAGCCCGCATTTACCAGCAAAGAATTCTTCCTCTGTGGTTTAGTTACACTAGTGAGTTCTAAGTTTTGCATCTCCTGTTTACTAGTTAGTTTGACAAATCCCCAAACTGATGCTTGCCAATAAAATCTCAGGGGATGTATGTCAGGGATTGCATGTTGCACTAAACAAAAAAAACAGGCACTAATCACTGCTGGGGCTTTGTTAGTAAGAATGTACATAAAAATAACTTTACTAAATGAGCTGGCACTCACTTAACTTATTTAAAATGATTTAGCTAGATTGTTTTGAGATCTAGTAAAGGGTTGTAGGTTTTTCCTACTTAGTGCAAAGTTTTTTTTGGAAAGAAATATGGTCCTGCTTATGCCCTGCCCCCCTGCGCTGCTCCATTTACCTGCTGGAACCCTTGGAGGTAACCCTAGGGGAACATGTGACCTTCTCCTCTACAAGGCTAAAGCACTTTCACTTGGGCTTAGGGGAAAGGTCCTTAGCCCTATATAACCTCACACACAGATACACTCAAGGTTTTTAACTCATGGTGCCCGCAGCCAAACAGGGTCAAAGAAGGAGCACAGAAACTGTTATGGGGCGTACACACGGTCGGACTTTTCGTCTACAAAAGTCCAACGGACGCTGACGGACTAAAGCTGGCTGGTAATCCGATCGTGTGTGGGCTTCCCTGGTCTTTCAGCGGACTTTTTCAGCCTCAAATCCGACAGACTTTAGATTTGAAACATGCTTCAAATCTTTACGTCGTAACTACGACGGACCCCGAAATCCGCTCGTCTGTGTGCTAGTCCGACGGACAAAAACCCACGCTAGGGCAGCTATTGGTTACTGGCTATCAACTTCCTTATTTTAGTCCGGTGTACGTCATCACGTACGAATCCGTCGGACTTTTGTGTGGTTGTGTGTAGGCAAGTCCGTTCGTTAGAAAGTCTGCCGCAAGTCCGCCGAAAGTCCGCCGGAAGTCTGTCGGACAGGCTGTCGGACTTTTGTAGACGAAAAGTCCGACCGTGTGTACGCCCCATAAGCCTAAGCAGGTAGGGTGTGGGCTATCAAGAGAGCCTGTCACTTTGCCCCAAATGGGCAAAGTCATGGGTTTACCCTAAGGAAAAAATGGTCATGTAACATGTTGCATATTTGAATTTCCAGTTTCGTTAAAATTTTAGTTTCATTACCGATATCTCAGTAAAGTGTGTGTGTGTTTTTTCGACATTGAATACTATATTCAATCTGGCTTATAGTATCTTTCACAAAGACTGGATTTGAGATACCTCTGCAGGAATCACCAGTCCTTCCCATCACACCTGTTACAAAGCCAAATATTGGTGGTTTTTTTTTTTACCTTTTTAAAATTTTGGTGTTATATTTCCCCATTGAGTTCTCCATATAAAAGGACATAACTGGGATCAAACTAAGTGAATAAAAAAAATGGGTAAATAGTGTGCTCATTCTATTCACTTCAAATGTCAAAATTATACCATAACAATCAAAGTAATAACAATAAAAATGTAAAAGTATCAGTGAAAAAGGTTGAAATTAAGTGAATGTGTCCAATAAATATCCACCAATGGGTGCACCGTGCTAAGAAAATTCTTCCACAGTAAGGCTGTTAGCAAGAAAAGTAACAATCTTCAGCAGTTTCAAAAGGCTGGATAGACAATATATATGCGGTAATTGGATGAATAATCCTTCCAGATAGAAGGTATAGATACTAGCAATAGAGTTGTTCACAGTTCAAAAAAAAATAGAAAAGGGGATTAATCCACACTTTCAGGAGAAATGGCCTCTCCACCTCAAGTTTTTGACCATCATGGTCAAACAGCGCTTGCACATTAACACATGATAGCCATGGATGGATCTTCTCCAATATATGTGACACTGCTCTACAGCATAGTCTGGATCTCTGAATTAAATATCTTCCTATGGGGCTTTTAACACTTATCTCCCAAGAGAGCATTTTCCTGATTGGGACTGGATGTCTAAGTGATGCCTTTGTCATGTTTTGACTTGTGGGAAAGACTGTGAAGGCAGAAGCTACTTTGGCAGACTCTTGCTACGGTCCTCAAACCAAAAAAAGAAGAAAAAAAAAAGAATTTAGAATGTAATGTGTGTGTGGCTGATATTACAATGCATAGCCTTCTAGTCTGAGTCTGATTTCTGCTGTGCAGGGAAGCAAGGGACATGATATAATATGCCTGTTTGACTGATAGTTGTGCATTACAGGGAGAGGGGGGTAGAACTTTGGAGCGGAAAAGTCAATATTTTTTTTTTTGTTTAATATCTGTTTATTTTAAGAAGAAAGAAGCAGGTAGAACATACAGGGAGATTCAAAACAGTCATTGATACAGTGTACATGAGCTCATGTGCGCATGGGATCCAACAGATAAACAAATCACATCCCAAGGCCTCTAGGGACATGGAGATTTTAAAAGAAAGATCTACAGCAAGTGACCAAATTGGAAGTAATCCAATGACATGGTAGTGGTTTTAATAGGAAAGAGTGACTGACAAAGAGCATAGGGGAAAGAAAAAGAAGAGGAGGGAGAGGGGGGAGTGTAAGGGGTGGGGGTGGAGATAAGGCTAAGGGGTGGGGGAGGGTGGATTGCTGGTAGTTATGTTAACTTTCAGAAATCAAACACATAAATAAGATTAACAACGGTGTATTCAGTGCTATATACACAGATTTTGCGTTGGTTAAGATGATTAATTAGTCGTGCTCGGTTGAGCGTCCTGTAGGGTTGTAGATATGATATCTTTGTAGCACGGGTGGATGTGAATTCGATCCATGGGGTCCAAATTAAGGTATGGAGTTTAGTATTTCCTCTGGCAATGTTTGTAAGGTCTTCCATGAGACAGACCTCTTTGACCTTTTGTAGCCAATTCTTCATGGATGGGATTATAGGTTGGCCCCAGAGAGCAGGTATGAGGGCCTTAGCTGTATTTAGCAAGTGAGGGATGAGGGAGCATTTATACGTGTCAATTGGCTCAAGAGTGGCGTGGAAGAATTGTCCATGGGTCACAAGGAAGGTGGATGTCTGTTATCTGGTGTATCAGATTAACAATGTCCGTCCAAAAAGAGCGGATTAGAGGGCAGGTCCAACAAATGTGAGCATGTGAGCATGTGAGCATCAGTAGCGTTGTTCCCACAGTTCCTCCAACATAACGGGGAACTGGAGGGGAACATTCGGTGTAGTTTGGATGGGGTGTAGTGCCACCTGGTAAGTAATTTGTAGTTGGTTTCCACCATTCTCGAAGCTAGTGAGGAGACACTAGTTTTTAAGATTTTATCCCTCTTTTTGTTTGTAACAGGAGATTCAAGATCGGTTCCCCATTTTTCAAGAAAATCAGGGTATGAAGGGCTTCGTAGTTTAATGAGGGCCTTGTAAAACTGCGAAACACTGTGTAATGGAGGGTCATTGTGGTTGAACAGGGATTCCAGGTAGATCCTGTATACCTCGTAGTGGCTGAGGGAAGGTCAGGAGGAAGCATTGTATCTGGTTGTATCTCTTCTCCATTTGTCCATAAATGTGATGGGTTTTGGGCCCAAAATCTCAGACAGTGGCTTTAGGGTGCTTGATTGGAGGATATGATGAAGCAGAAGAGGTTCCCCTGGAAGTTTTAAATCCCGGATCCATGGAACCAGGTAAAAAGTGCTTGTGGTGTAGGAGCAGCATCAGGGGGGAGACATATGTCCAAGAAAAATTTCTGCGTAGAGCATCCTATACGTCAAGGGAAGAGGTGGTGAGGGGTGAGGTATATGGAGCGAGGGCTCTGGAGGAGCGGGGTATCCAGGGGATAATGGATAAGTCTGAACCACATAAAGCATATTCCAACTGAACTCATAATTTGGAGGTGGCAGCATATTTCCAATCTACTACACGTGGCAGTACTACAACATGGTAATACACTTTAAGATTTGGCAGAGCTAACCCCCCAGAGCACTTGGAGTGATAAAGTACCACTCTGGACACTCTGGGGTGACCGTCTCTCAAAATGAAGCGAGAAATCATGGAGTAAGGAAAAGAACCCTATAGGAACACCCAATGATAGCATTTTAAAAATAAAGAGTATTTGGGGCAATATGTTCATTTTGATGATATTTACTTTACCTAACCAGGAATGGGATAGGTGAGACCATTTCCGAAGGTCCACTCTAGTATTATTCAATAGGGGGATAAAATTATGCTTGAAAAGAGAATAGAGACTGGGGGTGAGATAGATGCCTAGGTATTTCATGCTCTTCAGTTCCCAGCGGAAGGCGAAGAGAGATTTTAGTTGGTCAGCTTCTGAGCGAGGGATATTAATGTTTAGGATCTCGGATTTAGATACATTTATTTTGAAGTTGGTTATTGTTTGGAAGGTAGAAAAGTCTGACATTAAATTTGGGAGTGAAATGCGCGGCTGTTAAAAAATAAAATGTCATCGGCATAAGCTGCATACTTATGGGTTCTCCTTCCTACCTGAATACCTTATATGCTTTTGTTGTGTCTAATTGTGGCCAGAAAAGGTTATAAGGTGATGGCAAAGAGAAGAGGGGATAGGGGGCAACCCTGTCTGGTGCCATTGAGTAGTGTGAAGGGGTCACTCAGAGATCCACTAATACGAAATTGTGCAGATGGGTATGAGTAAAGGGAGGCTATGCGGTGGTACATCTTGGGCTCTATTCCAAAATAACATAAGGTTGTCTTAAAGTAATCCCTATCCACCCTATCGAATGATTTTTCAGCATCAATAGAGAGGAGAAGGGTGGGCTGGGCATATCTACGAACATAGTGGATCAGCGATAGGGATCGTAGGAAGTTATCTCTGGCCTCTCTGTTGGGTAAAAAAACCCGTTTGGTCTGCTGTAATCCATCGGGGAAGTAAGGAAGTAAGTCTATTGGCCATGACTTTGGCATAAAGTTTAGTGTCTATATTTAATAATGAAATGGGTCTGTAGCTACTACAAAGGATAGGGTCTTTGCCGCGTTTAGGGATAACAGTTATATGGGCAGAGAGGGATTCCGCGCGTAAACCTGAGGTGTTAGAAATTTAGTTGGCATAAGCTGTGAGACGGGAGAGTAAGATATCGCTAAACGTTTTGTAATATTGGACTGTGAATTCATCTGGTTCAGGAGCTTTACCTGTGGGCGAAGCTTTTAATGCATTTTGAAATTCTTTGATGGAGAAGTAAGTTTCCAATTCTTGGATCAGGACGAAGATAATATGGAGACTTCAGTGGGATTGGAGAGGAGAGAGTCATTGAGTTTCCAATTATTCGTGCGATGTGGCAAAGTGGGCATGGTTAGACGCATAAAGTCAGGTGCATGATCTGATATAGATGCGGTGTCTATAGAGGCCAAAAGCAGAAGAGGGAGGTGAAAGTGATCTATGAAAATAGTGTCTATTCTGGAGTGGGATTGGTGTGTTTTGGAAAAATGGGAATAATCTTTATTACACATCTATTAATTGGAGGTTAAGAAGCCTTTTTTTAACATAAACTAGGCGTTTAAACTGGATACTAGAGCTACCTTGTGAAGTGTCTATAGTGGGATCTAGTGGCTTGTTTACGTCTCCTGTAAGAATAATGACCCCTTTAGCAAATTGTGATAGGTTAGTGAGGATTTGGGAAATAAAAGTGAGTTGGTTGTAGTTTGGGCAGTAGACATTCGCTAGGGTGCATTGGGTGTTGCCTAGCAAGCCCTTGAGGAAGAGAAAGCGTCCATGATCATCTGCTAGCATTTCAGTGAGTTGAAAGGATACACTTCAGCTGAACCCAATGGTTACTCCCTTGGCTTTATTGGTGTCAGATAAACTATAGTACCATTGCGGGAAATAATGCGAAGATAGTTTGACAGAGGTTAAGTGTGTCAGATGTGTCTCTTGAAGAAAGGCAATGGAGCAGGAAGATTTTTTCAATTCTTGCAGTATTTGATGCCATTTCACGGTCACATTTAGGCCCCTTACATTATATGAGTCAACCGTTAGAGTAGCCATTATGTCAGCTGTGTATAAGCTTTTAGCTTATGAAGCCATTTATACCAGCAAGGGGGGAGGGGGGAGTGAAAAAAGTAAGGATAAACCAGGAAAAGAAAAAGAAAGAGAGAAAGCATGTACAGGGTAGACATTTACAATCTGTAATGCTAATGGGGGTTAAAGGATAAGCACGCGGAAAACTGCTGTGGTCCCTGAGGGGAAGGGGAGAGTGAGCAGCCATCAAGACCTCTAGAGAGAGTCCGACAAGTATTATATACGAGCTGCCCACACTCACCCTCCCCAAAAGGAGGGGGCAAGGAACATACAAAAAGATAAGAGCATTGACTGGGAGCAGTGGGCCCCGTCAGCATATGGCCTATGTGTTACTTATGAACAAAAATTAAACTTTAGCAATGCTAAAACAGGAACAAAATAATACAGGTGAAGCGAACCATGGTAAGTAATAGTTCAACAGTGTAGTAAGGAATAGAGCAGAACCTGAATTGGTGTCAAATATTCATTAGGTATCTGATCTCAGGAGGAGAACTGTGATGGAGAAGTGTCACAAAAACATAATAATAATGTAACAGCCATAGTGATTGTGGTTACATGTGGGTGGAAAGAAATACACAGAGTGCATCTCACCCATTTTTCTGGGAGTAGCCCGGTGTTGCTGTGCGCCTCTTTTTTTAGGGGGTTTTCTGCCATTGGGGGTCCAAGGGGACAGAGAACGTTGGTAAAGGATCTTGCTAACCTGGGAGCTCCAGCAGAGGCATATTGAGGTCATGAAGGAAAGTTGGAAGCTCCTCAGGAAACCGAAGCGTGAAAGAGTGGCCATTTTTGGTGGCAATCAAGCATGAGGGGAAGCCCCATCTGTAGGTGACACCATCCGTTCTCAGTTGGTCAAGAAGAGGTTTTAGAGCTCTGAGGCAGTCTAGGGTCTCCTTGGAGAGGTCAGGGAAAATGTTAATGAAGGCTCCATCATAGTCAATGTTTAGGGTGCTCTGTAGTTTGACCATAATGGCGTTCTTGTCTTCAAAGTAATGAAGGCGGCAGATAACATCTCTGTGTTGGTCAGTTGTAACATTGCACGGCCTCAAAGCGCGGTGCACACGGTCAAAACTCAGCGGGTCAGTGACAGAGTTGCCAAGAATTGTATTCAGGATACCCCGGAACGAGGGTTCGAGATCATTATCTCTGGTTGCCTCTGGCAACCCCTGGATAGGCAGATTATTCCTGCGATTCTGGTTTTCCAGGTCCTCGAGCTTATATAGTGAGAAGCGGTGAGCAAATGCCAATTGAGTGATTGTCTCCTGCAATTCTTTAATGGCTGTCTCATGTGAGTCCTGGAGCTGCTCTGTGTCTTCAATTCTGGCTATCAGGTGTGACATGTCAGATCTCACTGCTGTGATTTCATATTTACTGGATTTCTCCAAACTGTGGAACATACCTGCAATTTCTTTTTTGAGCCCACTCACCAGGGATGACATTTCTGAGCCAGCAGGGGATCCACGGTCTTCCATGAGCTCCGGACATAAGGAGGAGGCAGGAGAGCTCTCCCGGACGGAAGCAGTGAGTGAGGAGGGAGACACAATCGACCTCAAGGTTCTGGCCTGTCCGCTCCGCGTGTTAGGGCTGGATCTTTCTACAGCTAGGTACCGCTTAATGGAGCCTACGGAGGATTGTTGTGCAGCCAAACCTTTTCCGGACCTCTTACCAAGTGTTGAGCGGGGTCCTGAAGCTTTAGACGCCATCGCTAGAGGGTTTAGGGCTGATGATTGGGCGGAGCTCTCCTCAGATACGTCTGCTCAGCGCCATGCGTAGGCCACGCCCATCCAAAAGACAATATTGGTTTATTGAATGCCTCAGGTTCAGGGTGCTCAGATACTGTAGGTGAACAGAGGTACATGTATACACCTTTCAATGCCTGCTGTTAAGTGTTCAGGCCAGCTTTTAGCATTTTTTTGCATTCTAAGCTCACTACAGGTTTATTTTCCTGGTCCTTTATTACTTTTAATACAAACAAGAATCCTCCAGAATCCTTAAAATAAATTATAGAAAAATTAGACATTGGTTTTTGGAAAGTGAATGTTCTTCAGACTGTAAATTATTTTTGCTCTAGTTACTATTAAATTAAGATTTTCCAGAAGCTAGACTAACATCCTGAAGTATTAATCAGATAATGTTTGTAGCTTAACTGCAAAAATATTTACTGTGGAAGAAAAAAAATCTATTGCTTGATTTTTTTTATGGTTGGTTAAATTTTCTTTTCTGGTTATGTAGGCAGTAGATTTGGATAATAAAATATATTTTGACTGTAACTAAACAAATTAGTATTTCAGGTTAACAATTTTTCAGTTTTGCTTGTTCTATTTTCCTAATCTCCATAGAAGGCCTCTACAGATGTTTCTTAAAGTAACAATAAACATAAGATGCAAGTTGGCTACTGTAAAAGAGCTAATAATAACAGTAAAACACATGTTTATACATACATACACTATATTGTCAAAAATATTGGAACACCTGCCTTTACATGCACATGAACTGTAATGGCATCCCAGTCTTAGTCCTTCGGGATCAATATTGAGTTGGCCCACCCTTTGCAGCTATAACAGCTTCAACTCTTCCGGGAAGGCTGTCCACAAGGTTTAGGAGTATGTCTATGGGAATGTTTGACCATTCTTCCAGAAGCACATTTGTGAGGTCAGGCACTGATGTTGGACGAGAAGGCCTAGCTCTAATTCATCACAAAGGTGTTCTATCGAGTTGAGGTCAGGACTCTGTGCAGGCCAGTCAAGTTCCTCCACCCCAAACTCGCTCATCCATGTCTTTATGGACCTTGCTTTGTGCACTGGTGCGCAGTCATGTTGGAACAAGAAGGGGCCATCCAGAAAACTGTCCCCACAAAGTTGGGAGCATGAAATTGTCCAAAATGTCTTGGTATGCTGACGCCTTAAGAGTTCCCTTCACTGGAACTAAGGGGCCCAGCTCAACCTCTGAAAAACAACCCTACACCTTAATCCCCCCTCCACCAAATGACTCCCTCTATTAAAAGAAAAAAATACTCAGCATACACCCTAACCTCTAGTTTAGCCTTCTAGCTAGTTTTCCTAGATAAATGTGACATTGCTTCTGGGATCCTGGAGAATCTGCACAATGCCTTTTTATGAGAATTGCCATCCCCAACTTTTCCAGGGTGGTAAGAGAAGTCTGAATGGCATCAGTGCATACAAGAAGCAAACAGCAGCTAGGATGGAAGATCCATAACTAAGTTTTTCCTTCCATTTTTTTAAATTTTATGTAGCTGTGTTCTTTTTTTACATGGGAAGGTGGGCTTCACAAGATGAGAGCACCTTGTATTTTGATACAAGGCACACTTTAAGTGCTGGAAATGTTTCTGTTGTTTCTATAATAGGGGGACAGCACGGATTCACCAGCAGATGTGTTTAGAAACAACTATTCTAAGCTAAGCAGGGGTCCAAACCATCAAACTGGTGGAAAAATAATTTTGAATAGAATTTGCTACATCACATGTTAAGACAAAGTGAAGATCAGTGGAGAAGAGCAGTAGAGACAGACATTTATTTTAGGGGGGACAATGCAGGACAGGTTCTTCACTGAGAGAGATACCAATGGGTGGTCATCTTTCCCATCCAAAGACATGATATCTTTTTTAGATCCAGGCATACTTCCACTGTGGGCAAGGATAGACTGTGATGTAAAAAATGACTATTTGGTTGTAAAAAAGGTTGTACAGTATCTTTTATAAAGACATTGTTCTTAGTCAGTATTTCCCCAGTTTAAGCCATGCCTCTGACAAACTATTTTATGTGTGTAGGTTTTTAAAGAACAATGTTTTGCAAATTTAACAATACATACAATATATTTAACAATAGCAAATATAGGCAATGTTGTACATGGGTTTTTACTTATTTCTATGCAGTAGGCGAAAAATCAAAGAATATTTCCAATTCACTGCAAATTAAGTCACAGTCAAATTTGCACCGACTATGTCTGATTTATTTCCATCTGTCTTGTTAATTCCACCATAGTCTCAAAGGGAAACTCCACTATTGCTAAAAAAAGAGGAAAATTGATATATAATTACTACATTATTTGGCAATGTAATGTTAATAAAATATCTATCCATTCCAATCTACAACCTGCTATGATTTTCCTAAAACTTAAAAAAACAAAATCCGATTACAGTCATCCTGAGAAATATGAGTTCTATTTTTGCTGATTTGCTCTCTAAGTGTCATGATTACCTAATGAAAAGTCAGGTGGGTAGTAATTCTTATTGCAACATTGAGACTGATTAGATGGTGGGTTTATAACCACCACTTGGTATTTTGTTTCATAGAAGTACCATTAAGCCTTATAGCTACGTTAGGTTGGTAAAACACCTTGCAATGCATACCTTACCTAACGTGGATTATGTTATTAGAGTCACCATCTTCATGTAAAGCCACATATAAGAAGAGCGCGTACGATATGCTTAACTGTCTAGTGACCCGTGTGTTAAAACTTTGCTGATCTTTAGCTGAGTGACCTTCTTATGTTTACTTTTAGAACCTTTACTTTAATAATAATAAATATAATAAACTTTATTTTATATAGCACCTTTAAAGGTGGCTTCGCAAAGCGCTTTACAAGGAAACACAAGAAATACAGAGGATAACATAAAAGAAAAGGGGCAGTTAAATGAAAGCTTGTCTAAAGAAAACATTTTTTTGATTTGATTTGAATGAGTTTAGAGAAGATGATTCTCTGATGTTCTTTGGAAGTGAATTCCAGAGTTTTGGAGCATAGCAGGAGAAGGCTCTGTCTCCCATTGAGTGTGAGTAGGGGGGACACACAGCAAACCAGAATTTGAGGAGAGGAGGTTATGAGGGGGGAGTAAGTTGATAAAAGTTCAGAGAGATATTGGGGTGCCAAGCCATGAAGAGCCTTTAAGACAGGGCTACATAAACTGGATAAGAAAATGATGTATCATTCAGCAGTTGGAATATTCTGCCTTTGCAGAAGAGTCATTAATAATGTATAAATGGTACCCTCAATGATATTGGCACTTGGAAAAATCTCAGCTATTTTTTAAGTTTCAAAGTGTACACTGTACTGTTGAATACAGTGAAATTGTTTAAGTTGGCCTCCCCAGGCTCATGGAAATTTAAAGCAACATATGAGTACTGCACAAACATATTCTATACTTAGTATCTACATTCCTGGCAATGCAACTGCCTTTTGTTCTAGTTTTTCATATACAAGCAAAAATTGTTCATAGCTTTAATAAGAAGAACTCCATGAATAGGGTTGGCTGGTTACATCTCGTATCCAGGGCAGCTTTAAAAAAATGATCTGAATTATGTTTACCTATCTTTCCCCAGTTCAGAGATCTTCATTTTTCTAGTTGCCTATACAGCTTTGCTTTCTCTGCTCTGTGTTGTAGCTAATTGGTTGCTGGAGGAAACTTCATAAACATCTATAAGACAGCTAATTCTGTACAGTAAGTGTAAAGAGCAACAGTATACCTGCTAAACAACTTGAAGAACAAAGTTCTCTGCATTGGCAACATAAAGGTGAATGTATTGTCGATTGTATTGTCGATCGTTATGCCGCGTACACACGAGCGGACTTTCCGGTAGACCGGACTCCATCGTACAATTCGATCGTGTGTGGGCTCCGGCGGACTTTTTTTTCCCCAAAAAGTCAGACGGGCCTAAAAATAAAACATGTTTCAAATCTTTCCGAAGCAATTGAGTCTGGTCGAAAAATCCGTTCGTCTGTATGCTAGTCCAACAGACTAAAACGACGCTAGGGCAGCTATTGGCTACTGGCTATCAACTTCCTTATATTAGTCCGGTCGTACGTCATCACGTACGAATCCGTCGGACTTTGGTGTGATCGTGTGTAGGCAAGTCTGTCGGAAGTCCGTCAGATAGACCGTCGAACCAGTCCGGTTGAAAAGTCCGCTTGTGTGTAAGCGGCATTAGGGACACTAGTTCTGATGACAACCAGGGATTCCCTCACTTTGGATGGATTTCCTCTCACTTCCTGTTTTGGCTATTTCAGAGGATAAAGAAAGAAAGGAAAACTGGACACAAAGGGCAGAAAAAAAATTTACATGGGTTATAAACTCCTACAATAAACATTCCTGGTCCAACAAAACACTCAATACTTTCCTCATTTGACCCTGTTACTACTAAGCAAGTTGCCAAACTCCTTCTAAGGCCCATATCACCACCTGTCCCCTGGAGCCTGTCCCCTCACAACTACTACAACCCCTTCCTGCTCTATCCTACACTCTCCAACCCTCATCTTCAATCCCTCCCTCCCACCTGCACCTTTTACTCTCCTCTCAAACATGCACTGGTTCGTCCCCTCTCAAACATGCACTGGTTACTGCCATACGTAAAAAAAACCCTCACTGGACCCAACCTCTTTGAACAACTTAAGACTAATCTCTCTGCTCCTGTTTACCTCCAAGCTTTTTGAATGTCTTGTTCATAACTGTATGAGTTTTTACATCACTGAAAACAGCCTTCTTGACCGTCTACAGTCTGGCCATTACTTCGTACTCATACTCCTAGACCTTTATGCTGCCTTTGACACAGTTGACCACACACACCTCCTCAATAACTTCTACTCTCTTGGCCTCCACAACTCTGCTCTTTCCTGAGTTTTTCTACCTGTCTCATTGTAGCCTTCGTTGTCACCTACAACTCTATGTTCTCCACTCCTCTTCCTCCTTCTGTTGGGGTACCCCAAGGCTATGTCCTTGGGCCCCTCCTATTTCCTCTGTACACCTCTTCCTCGGGTCAGTTGGCTTCCAATACCATCTCTATGCAGACGACACCCAGATCTATATCTCTACTGACATGGCCGGTCCTACAATGGGTCCCGCAGGGTCCATTGGATCTAGGCAGACCTTTGAGAGGGGCGGCAAATTGATGCCCGAAATGTTTTTTTCCAGCAGTTTTGTGTGGCGTCCAGGGGCAGCCGCTCCACCACCCTGTAAAAAGGCTGCCCTGCTGCCCTAAACACTCATAGTTGCTGGACACGAGGATGCTCGCACACAGTCTAAAACTGGCTGTTAAACACCCAAGCACACATTAAGAGCTCAGGTGTGTGTGCTGCCAGAGGTGGGGTACCCACAGGAGACAGAGAGCAATGAAAGATCCCTTCCCCACTGGCTCTGCCAGCAGCCCAGCCAATGTTCAGACACAGCTTGTGAGGCTTGCATTTCTATTGGGTGGAACTGAAGGAGGGGGTGCGGCCAGCCTCGCACCCGACCTGCCTTCTGCTGCTTTGGTGCATTACTGGGGCTAGGCACTGAAGACTGTGGGAGCACTGGGGGAGAGCAACAGAGAGGTAATATAAGTTAGTTCTATGTGACAGGACACAAAGGCAGTCCATCATTTTTTCTAGTAGTGGCTGCTTATCTACTGGATAGCCAAATGTTGCATAACCTGTCATGTTAAAAAAACACTATACAGCCCTAGCTTGCCATTATACTACTCTAGACTGCCCCTATACTACCTTAACCTGTACCTATACTGCCCTAGCCTGTCTATATACTACCCTAACCTGTCTATATACTACCCTAGCCTGCCCCTATACTACCCTAGCCCGCCTCTTACTGCCCTAACCTGTTTATATACTACCCTAGCCTGTCCTTATACTACCCTAGCCCGCCCCTGTACTACCTTAGCCTGCCCCTATACTGCCATAGCCTGTCTATATACTACACTAGCCTGTCTATATACAACGCTAGCCTGCCCCTATACTGCCCTAGCCTGTCTATATACTACCCTAGCCTGTCCATATACTACTCTAGCATGGCCATACTACCCTAGCGTATCCATATACTACCCTAGCCTGTCTACATACTACCCTAGCCTGCCCCAATACCGCTGTATCCTGTCCATTTACTACCCTAGCCTGTCCATATACTACCCTAGCTGTCCATTAACTACCCTAGCCTGTCTATATACTACCCTAGCATACCCCTATACTGCCCTAGCTTGTCCATTTACTACCTGTCAGGGTGGGCACTCAGCCCTCCCTTCTGAGTATTTAGGTTGCTCAGCTGCCGGTTAATTACCAGCACTCATCATTCCACAGTGGCCCACCTGGTGATCATTTCCTGCTCGTCAATCAAGCCTACAGCTAGCCCTTTCTGGCTATTTAAATGGCCTGTGTGATGCATTTTCTGTCTCCGTCTGATTCATACCCTAGCCTGCCCCTATACTGCCCTAGCCTATCCATTTACTTCATAATTAATGGGTGCAACATGTTCACTGCACACAGGCCCTGAGGGGTGGAGGAGGGCACTGTGCTGGCGCACACTGCACTCATGGATCCCCTAGGGCGCCTTGATTTCCTCATGTATCACAAATTTACTAAGGGACATATCAGTATGGAGGTCACACCATTTCCTCAAACTCAGTCTGTCTAAAACTGAGATCATAATTTTTCCTCCTCCTCAATACCCCCTTATGGCTTTGCTTTTAGTTCAATAGCACTTTTACTGGTTATTCATGCCACGGTGTTAGATGTAATCGTAGAATCTGACCTCTCCTTCTGGCCCCACATCCAATCACTTACTAAATCTTGCCACCCTGACCTCTGTAACATTATCAGAATACACCCCTTCTAAACCACTGACACCAAAAAAAAAAAACATATTCACTCCCTCGTAATCTTCCTCCTTGACTGCTGCAACTCCCTTCTAACTAGCCAACCTTTTACACAGGCTATCACCCCATCAGTCTGATCTGTTGCTGCTGACTCTTTCTGCCAAACCATTAACTGGCTTCTGCTATCCCAGCTTATAAAATTCTTAATACTTATCAAAACATGTAAAGCCATCCACAAAACTGCCCCATCTACATCACCAACTTCATTTGAATATGTCACCCAAACGTGCTTGTCCTAAGACCTCTTGCTCTCTAGCTGTCTTGTTACCATCTCCCATGCTCACCTCTAGGACTATTGTAGAATCTTTCCCATCCTTTGGAACTCCCTACCCCGGTATGCCCAGTTACCTCCTGCCCTATCCACCTTTAGGACATCCCTGAAAACCATTTGTTCAGGAAAGCCTACACCATCTCGACCTAAAAACTGTACTTTGGCCACCACCATCAGATCATTCCGGCAGCTATTACCTTTTGTACCACCTCCCCCTCCCATTATAATGTAAGCTCCATGAGCAGGGCCCTTCTATTCCTTCTGTATTAAACTGTATTGTAATTGTACTGTCTCTCTTTATCTTGTAAAGTGCTGTGCAAACTTTTGGCTCTAAATATATCCTGAATAATAATAATGATCCTTCCTTACTTTCGTAAAATGAAAAAAAAGTGAAAAAAAGCTTTGCTTTTAATTCTACTTTAACCACATGCTGACCAGCCGACGCAGTTGTACTGCGGCAGAATGGCACGGCTGGACGAAACAACGTTATGTAACGTCGCTTCTCCCTGTGGCCACTAGCCTGTGGCCCCCCGCTCACCCCCCGAGCCAATGCGAGTGCCCGGTGATCTCGCCGGGCTCCCGCGATCACCATTGAGACACGGAGAACCCGGAATTGTGTGTGTAAACATACAGTTTCCGGTTCTCTGAGGGGAGAAATGACAGATCGTCTGTTCATACAGAGTATGAACAGCGATCTGTTATCTTCCCTGCACAGTCCCCATCCCACTTCAGTTAGAAACACCTCCCAGGGAACACATTAACCCCTTGATTGCCCCCTAATGTTAACCCCTTCACTGCCAGTGACATTTTTTCAGTAATCAATGCATTTTTAATTGCACTGATCGCCAATGGTCAAAAAAATGTGTGTAAATTGTCCGACGTGTCCGCTACAATGTCACAGTCACAGATAAAAATGGCTCTGATTGCCGCCATTACTAGTTAAAAAAAAAATATTAATAAAAATGCCATAAAACTATCTCCTATTTTGTAGACGCTATAAATTTTGTGCAAACCAATCAATATACGCTTATTGCGATTTTTTTACCAAAAATATGTAGAAGAATACGTATCGGCCTAAACTGAGGAAAAAAAAGGTTTTTTTTATATATTTTTGGGGGATATTTATTATAGCAAAAAGTAAAAAATAATGCGTTTTTTTTTTCAAAATTGTTGGTCTCTTTTGGTTTATAGCACAAAAAATAAAAACCGCAGAGGTGATCAAATACCACCAAAAGAAAGCTCTATTTGTGGGGAAAAAAAGAACGTCAATTTTGTTTGGCAGCCACGTCGCACGACTGTGCAATTGTCAGGTAAAGCAACGCTGTGCCGAATCGCAAAAAGTGCTCTGGTCTTTGGCCAGCCAAATGGCCTGGGGCTTAAGTGGTTAAGGCACACTAGATCACCTGCTGGAGTCACATCTATTTTATAAAATGGGTGAAGGCAAGTTAATATTATAAAACTGGTGAGGCCTTGGTTACAATGTAGTATATAGCTGGTATAGGTACCATCATCCCGTAATACTATCAATTTTGGGGGGCCTAGACGGGAAGAGACAGTAGCAGCAGCTGCCATCACGTCTCTACCCCCTTATCTCCCTTTGATTAAAGTTACTATTATGTCAGTATAACATTTACAGCTATTTATCACAATGCAATGCCTTCATCCTATCTCTTCAGAAGGACAGGGCCACCTTTGTTCAGGCATGACCCAAGTTCAGAATCTACTTTATGAACTCAAATGCTTTACAGATGATGCAGTCATCTGAATCCCGGTACCTGTGCATGTCTTGGCAGTGTTCACAAATTTCAGTACACCAGTCAGACCCTGCTGCAGCCTCTCACCTTCTTAATTGCTTCAATTACAATGTTGACGTTTGATCACTGTAATGCCCCGTACACACGGTCGGATTTTCCGATGGAAAATGTCCGATCGGAGCGTGTTGTCGGAAATTCCGACCGTGTGTGGGCTCCATCGGACATTTTCCATCGGATTTTCCGACACACAAAGTTGGAGAGCAGGAGATAAAATTTTCCGACAACAAAATCCGTTGTCGGAAATTCCGATCGTGTGTACACAAATCCGACGGACAAAGTGCCACGCATGCTCAGAATAAATAAAGAGATGAAAGCTATTGGCCACTGCCCCGTTTATAGTCCCGACGTACATGTTTTACGTCACCGCGTTTAGAACGATCGGATTTTCCGACAACTTTGTGCGACCGTGTGTAGACAAAACAAGTTTGAGCCAAAATACGTCGGAAAAAATCCTAGGATTTGGTTGTCGGAATGTCCAAACAAAGTCCGACCGTGTGTACGCCCTATAAGAAAGAAAACTAAGAAAATGCTTCCTCCTGCCTGCAACAGACTGATGACATCATCTCAACTGAAGGCAAAGTTATTGGACTGGAACTGTATAGGAAATATTTCTAGTTATAAAAGGTAAAAAGCTTTTTTGGAAACAATATATTGTTGATGCGATATAGCATTTTATCTGTTTATGCCAGGAATATATTCCTGCAGACTTGTTACTCGAAGGTCTGCTTTAATGTATTTTACTAGCGGTGCATTTATTATTGTAGGGCACCCAGTGCTTAGACCGTTTTTTCATGGGCTGCAGCAGGGTCTTCTTTTTGTATTTGTGCAGTTGGGCAAAGTACATAATGTGCTAACCTTGACAGGTTATATAATATGCTCTAAAACATAAGCTTTTATAAATTAAAGAGCTCCATAGAAAACACACATTTGACTGCAGAATGAGCTCCCAGCTTCCTCTTTTATGGTGCTAATGCACATGACACCCTAGAATTCCTGTTGCTGGCAGCAGCTCACCAGTGACATGATTGCTAGTAGAGCAACACTTATCAGCTTCTGCAGTGTCACGCTGTCCCTGGCTTCTTTGCTTACCCAGCAGTCCTGTTGCTGGCTGATTGCTGCCAGAGACAGCGTTGCTAGTGTGATGTGGCTCTATCTTCTTACACCTCCACGATGCTGCTCCTCTTCCCTAAAGCTTCCTTTTGCATGCTGTTAGTTGATCCCTTACCAGCAAAACCCTAAACATTTTCTTTCCAAAAAAGCATGTAAGCTTAATACAAAACATATCTCTCATTTTTATGTTCTACAATTTTTCTTCCATCACTTCCACCACACTTGTCTGTGCCTTTCAATGTAACATTTTTTTTTTTCTTGGATAGTTATATACTGTAAATGGTTTATAATTCTACTCATCGACACCAGATATATACAAGAATTCTCAGCCATAAAGTAACAACCAATTTAATCTAGATTAGGAAATACTGTTAACCATTTGACAAACATACGGCATAGAAATAATCCATAAATATACTTTTTATAAATCTTGTATCAACAGAATTATTTCCCCCTTCTCCATAGAGTTTTGCATGTACATTTGTAACATAGTTGAGAGTTTATGTCTGATTCTGCCATCTCCTGTTCTTAATTTGCTGGTGCAGCAAAAGCCCTTTGACTAGAAAATAATGTAATGATTTACTAAAATAGGGCTTTTTTCACTTAGATCCGCAAAGCTCTATTCACTTCAATCATGTGCAAAAGGAAATTCCTCTTTTTTTAATTACAGCATATTGCTGAGTGTTCAAAAGTGAATACAGGTGCACCTGGCTAAGATATATCCCTTTATTAAATTATTCCAAGCGTATCAGTGATGTTTAAAAACTGAAAGGAAAGTCAGGGTGTTTGCTGTGAAAAACACACAAGGTCAGGTTGCCATCTTTCTAGAACATATTAAAAAATAGAAGAGATGACTACAGGTTTTCTCTAGTTTGCATACATGAAACACAGCTGCTTTTATTTACCAGAGGGTCTCTAAAGCTGCGTACACACGAGCGGAATGTCCGACAGAAAAAGTCCGACGGAAGCTTTTCATCGTCTATTCCGATCGTGTGTAGGCCTCACCTGACTTTCTTTTTCGAAAATTCTGACGGACCTAGAAATGGAACATGTTCTAAATATTTCCAATGGAACCAATTCCTATTGGGAAAAGCGATCGTCTGTATGCTGTTCCGACAGACCAAAAACAACGCATGCTCTGAAGCAAGTACGAGACGGAAGCTATTCTCTACTGCCTATTGAACTTCCTTTTTCTAGTCCCGACATACGTGTTGCACGTCACCTCGTTCTGGATGATTGAACTTTGGTGTGACTGTGTGTATTCAAGACCGCTTGAGTGGAATTCCGTCGGAGAAACCTTCGGAGTTTATTCCGATGGCAAAACCGGTCGTGTGTACGCGGCATAAGAAGTATCTTGCTCCAAAGCAACCACTGAGATTCAAGCATTTTATAAATCACACAAACCGGAATCAGGGAGAATGTGTGCAGGAGTCATTGCCCAAAAAATTGTAAACAATCTGCTTACACTATTGATTCATTGACCGGCCCTATATGTCCACAATTTAGCTTTTCAAGTACTTGAATGAATGCTGTGAATGGCTGGCATGCAGCATTATGCCGAGTACACACGAGCGGACTTTACGGCAGACTTTGCCCGGCGGACGGGATTTGGTCGGACAATTCGATCGTGTGTGGGCTCCAGCGGACTTTGTTTTCTCAAAAGTTGGACGGACTTAGATTTGAAACATGTTTTATATTAATCTGTCGAAATCGAGTCCGGTCGAAAAGTCCGCTCGTCTGTATACTAGTTCGATGGACAAAAAGCCACGCTAGGGCAGCTATTGGCTACTGGCTATGAACTTCCTTGTTTTAGTCCGGTCGTACGTCATCACGTACGAATTCGACGGACTTTGGTGGATTGTGTGTAGGCAAGTCCGTTCATTCAGAAAGTCCATTGTATAGTCCGTCGAAAAGTCCGCCGAGCAAAGTCTGCCGTAAAGTCCGCTCGTGTGTATGCGGCATTAGGGTGTTTTTTTGCCATTGTTGTCTGCCCTACTTTAAAAAAAAAAAAAAAAAAACTTGTATAAATTGGAGCAAAGACGATAGGTTCTGCCTATAGTAACACTGATTGTATATTTCCAGTAAGTAAGAAAAATGTATGGTAACACTTTATAAATGACAAGAGGCCATGAAAAGCTCCAGTTTTTATAGATAAGTCCCACACTGTCCTTTCACTAGGAATATTATCAGACTGAAATCAGTACAGGTGCAGCAAACACTTTTTATCCACAGAAGTAAAAGTTTAAACGTGGTTATAGGCAAAACAGGCTTTCCTAATGTCTATTTTAGATACAATTGTAGTTAGCAATCAGCCTAAAGCCTGGTACACACCAATAGTCTTTTTTGTTCAGCCCGACGTTAGTACAGCAATCTTCTCCCGCTGAGCTGTGGTATTCTGACAAGGGGACTCTCTGCCAGAACACTCCAATCAGCGCTGTCAGCCATTGGCTGAGAGTGTGATTGGGAGCTGGTCAGCTGCTGGTTTCCCAGTATGCTCGTCTGACAGAAGCTTGCCAAACAGCTGGCTTCTGTTGGACCGGCTGACATACACACGGGCCGAATGTCGGCCACTTTTATTGAACTGGCCTGACGTCTCCCGACATTCGGCCCATGTGCACAAGGCATAACAGGTAGTAGTTAGTCACCTTTACTTAACTAGCTTAACTT
The DNA here is from genome assembly GCA_037952925.1 of Lithobates clamitans. NCBI lineage: Eukaryota > Metazoa > Chordata > Amphibia > Anura > Ranidae > Lithobates > Lithobates clamitans. The sequence goes on along the minus strand of JBBGZY010000169.1, from coordinate 2,848,774 downwards.
AAAGAGGAATGTCACTTGCATTTTTAAAGGAGAAGGGTGGCCTACATAAAAAACAAACATACATACTCACCTACAGTGCCTTGAAAAAAGTATTCACAGCCTCCTGGGACATATGACAGGTCCCAGGAGGCTGTGGCTGGGGAAAAGTTACTTAAAGTTACTTGTTTATGGCTGTAACCAGTCACAGAGATGATATCTACTATGAGTATGGATGTGACCCTACTATTGTAGTGACTTTGATGCACTGGTTAAAAGTACCATTTCTGTGTTTTGCCAGAAGACACAAAGAGATTTTTTTTTTTTAATGTAGTGGAATATTGTCCATACAGGATGTCTCCACCTTCCAAACAGACCTGAATGGACAGTGGGATTGAACAGCTACAAAGCAAATGAGGTTTAATGTTGATAAATGTAAACATATGAGCTTGGGAGCTAAAAACAAAGGGTTTTGTAGATCTGTGAAGAGTGCAGTGAAGGTGTATGGAGGATCTCAGCTTTGAGGAAAGATAAATTTGACTGAATTTGTTCTCCCCTGAGAAGAGGAAATTAATGGGGGGAGGTTTGATTACCTCATAACAATACATAGATGGCCCCATGAATGGGAATCCAATTAAAGTAGTGCCATCAGATAGTAGTATTGACAGCAATTGCTAACAATAGATGACGACTGACACTTATTGGCACTAATTTTAAAAGATTTCAGCAAGAGTATTAGAATGGTCTTTTAGATACTTGAATTGTTGTCTAAAATGCTTGCAACTTATATATTTGACTAAATGCTTTAAAAATATTTGAAAGAATATTGATAACACCCACAACATCAGATCAAATATTTTTCTCTCCTGAAAACAAATACTTATGATCCTTAAATTTAACCCAAAACCTAATGCTTAATCTCAGTCTAATTCCTAACACTAACTGAATCTTAAGAGAAACTTATAGTATCAGAGAAAAAAAAACTACACTACCACATACTCTAAAAGAACTCCTGAATTAGGGAAAATAACCCACAGATATGCATTAACTTACATCTGAGGGGTCGCTTCAAAGCTCTAAGACTCAGTAACCATGAATATGGCTTGTGGAGAATACAGTATATCTCGTTCTATGCAAATGTTTGGTCCTTTTTTGGCCGTTCTCGATATATATATGGGGATGTCCAGAAACATATAGAAGCACTCAGTGTAAAGGTAATGTGGTAGACGTGTAGAGAAAAATGACCTTAAAGTTGGTTAAATGACTCCCATTAAAAATGGCCCCCAATGGAATGCAGTGTGACTAGAATCTAACTTTTAAAAGAAATAAATAATTGCTGTATTTTTTTATTTAGATGAGTAATTTACCACGTATTTAATTATTTAATTATTTTACTTTTATTTGCCTCCATCTACACTACATTTCATGGGGGTCATATTTTTATGGGAGTCTTTACACCATTTTCTGGGTCGTGTTTCTCTTTTTTTTTTGCCACAATTCCAGAACCAAAATGTATTTGTCCATATCAAATTATCTAACTCTGAGCACTGAAACTGAAGTTCAAAATAATTCTAAAGGTCCATGAGATTCACTTGCCCCAACGAACTCACTATGCTGCCTTATAATGAGCATATGTGGAGGTAGAACTATTTATATATTAATAAAGTTCTTGCTTTTTAAAGATACTCCATGAACTCGGTCTGTGCTATTTCTTTATTCTAGTAAAACCGAAATCCCTGTTCATTTGTATTGTATGCACAGAGCTAAAAAATCATTGAATACATTTGCCTTGTCACTGACCTTTAGTAACAACTCCTCGTTGTCATTTTTTAGCACTTTCAGACTTTAACTTTCCTTTACTATAAATGTAGAATATTTAGAAGTAGTTTTGCTTTATTTAGCAACTTACTGTCCATCATATATTTTGGTCAATTTGATTGTAGTTTTGCAATTTCTGTTGTATTCTATGTAGCTTTCAAAGATGATTGCATATGACGTAACGTTGTAGGTTTTCTTTTTTACTCTTGCATGTTTGCTCATGTACTTATATTTCCTTGGAATAAAACAGTGCAATATATTTGCTTAAAACTGATTGGAAAAACCTCCATTTCTGAATCAGTGTATTCCCTATATCATTTGGTGTTGGAAGGGTTGATTTTAGGCACAGATGACGACACACTTAAGAGTTGAGTATATAAAAAAGAGTTAGGCTTGAATAAGGAAGAGGGGGGGGATTGTTAGGCTTACATGGAGGGTTAGTCTAAAGTTTAGGGTCCCAAGAAGCATTAGTGTGATGGTTACTGGGAAGGTTAGTTTAAGACCCCTTTCACAGTGAGGCGGTTTTCAGGCATTTTAGCACTAGAAATATCGCCTGTAAAGTACCTGAAAACTGCCCCCATTCATTACAATGGGTGCTTTCACACCCGGGCTGTGCGTCTGCGGGACGTTTGGAAAAGTCCTGCAAGCAGCATCTTTGGGATGGTTTGGGAGCGCTGTATACAGTGTTCCCAAAACGTCGCTGCCCATTGCAATGAATGGGCAGCTGTTCTGAAGCGCCTGAAAAGAGCTTCGGAAGTGCCGCATCACGGGAGTTTTTAACCCCTTCTTTGGGGTTAAAAGCACCCCGCTGGTGCAGGAAAGCATCGCTTAAACAGCGCTAAAGCGCAGCTCGTGGTTTCAGCACCAGGGTGAAATGGGTCTAAATGTTAGCCATACGGGGGTTACAAGTAGAGTTGGTAAGAAGGTTATTGTTAGGTTATTGAAGGTTATTGTTAGGTTATAATGAGAGTTATTGTATATGTGTATGTTAAAGTTACAAGGAGCCTTAGTGTTAGAGTTACAGGGACAATTAGTAAGGGACAGGGTAATGTTAAGTTTACATGGAGAGCTAGAGTTAGGCTATAGGTAGACTTAAAGTGAAGACTGCTGTAATTGTTACATGGAAGGTTAGAATGGTGGTGTTAGAGTTATGGGGAGAGTAAATATAAGGACTAATGTTATGTGAAGGTTAGTGTGAGGGTTAAGGTTACAGGGTTAGTGTGAGAGTTAAGGAAGAACTCTAGTCTGTAGCAATCTATATTGTTATACTTCCCCCTGCCCGTAGTTCAGCTTTCTGAGCTTTTTATTAACATTTTTCTGAGGTTTTGTGCTAGAAAACTAGAGGTAAAAAGAGTTGACCAGCCATGCTTTTGTCATCCTACTAAGCACTGACTTGTAGGACGAATCAGGTGGACCCAGTACATCACTGTAGTACTGCCCACAGTGGATGGGCAATAATTGTGATAGCAAGTTTAAGCCTAGGTTCACCTTGATTCCGACAGGAATCGTATCGCATTCCTATTCCAATCACATGACTTTGCATTGCTATTTGAGCTCATTCATTTTGTATGGCTCAAATCGCCCCGCACACACACAAAAAGGTGCATGAACCTTTTTTTGCCACACTGGAATCAGATCACATGGGTGCTCACATCCATGCGATCCGATTCAGCCAATTGCACTGCGTTTTGTTTTTGGGGTGTCATTAATGTAACATTGACAGCTGCAGAGGTTCGCATGAACGGAGTGCGGTTGTGATGGGGTGCGGGAAGCGCACAGGAATCTCTGCAAATCCCACACCTCATCAGTGTGACCCTAGGTTGAAGAGAGGGTTAGTGTGAGGGATAGGGTTACAGATAGCGTGACTGTGAAGGTTATGGTTAAAGTTTCTATGTGGATTAGGTTTACAGGGGGAATTTATGTATTCGATTACAGGTAATTTTAGTTACACAAAGAGGGTTAGTTTGAAACTTAGGGATACAGGGATTAGAGTGAGAGTTAGGATTATGGTTACAGGGAAAGCTAATTTATTCCTTATTTGCATTCTAGGGCTGTTAGCAATACTTGTGTCCATGTGCTGGGATGGTTTACAAAATCTAGAGGACAAAAAAATAGAGCAAAGTTGACTATATAATCTATTTGCTGCTGACAGCTGCTGCATTCTTGCTCCAGTTTTTGTTAATCAACCCAATTGTATGTTGAAGCACTGCGCCTAAAGTGGAATTTTGCCAAAAGGGGAAGTTACACTCTTCCTCCTCCTCCCCCTTCCTCTACCATATTTGGAACATCATTTTTTTGGGGGGGAGTGGGTACCTAGCTCTGTCAGGTACCCCCTCCCACTTTCGCAGGGATCGCCTAGGTCAGGGGTCTCCAAACTTTCTAAACAAAGGGCCAGTTTACTGTTCTTCAGACTTTGGGGGGGGGGGGGTGGAGTGCGGCCAGTCAAAGTAGAAAATTCCCCAGTGTCAGCGGAAGTAAACAGTGTCTTAGTCTTAGTGGTTAGAGGGAATAAACAAATTACATAACACTCCATCGTTGGCATCCATGGGAGGAATAGTGCCCCATCATTGGCATCCTTGGGAGGAATAGCGCCCCATCGTTGGTGTCAGTGGGAGGAATAGTGCTCTATCATTGGTATCAGTGAAAGGAATAGGGCCCCATCGTTGGTGTCAATAGGAGGAATAGGTCCCCATCATTGGCGTCAGTGGAAGGAATAGTGCCCCAATGATTGGTGTCAGTGTTTTTGTAGCTGTTGACATTTAATTTTGTAAATCTGACTAAAGAACCATGTTAACACATGATGTTAACCTTTTAATATTTTCATCTTTATTTTTTTTTTTTATCTTTAAAGCATTTGTTTTTAACACAGGTCATAAAAACAATATTATGAACACTGTTACCCAGCTGTTTCTCAATTTCTAACATTTACAGTTACCTCTGTGTCATATGGGATTAGAGATTCAATAGAAACATCTTTTCTAGTTGGGGCTTTAATGAATTGTCCCATAGAATGGTCTCCTGGGACAGTTCTAAGCATAAATTGTTCTGCTCCCCCTGGGAGAGTGTTTCTGCATCCTCTTTACATAGCTTTACTGATACAGGGTTGTGGTTGTCAAACAGTTAAAGAATTTGCTAGAGCTTTCCCATCTCACCACTAATGTGACCTATTTAGTCTTTCAGTCCCTATGTCTTTGTCATGAATCCTGACCTGATCTTCTTATTTCCGCAGTTCATCAATATTAGGCTGATTTAAGGCCACAATGTATAATAATACACCTTACAGCAGCTGGTCCTGACACTTGCCATGTAATTAAGGCCATGATAGTTTTTGTTGATGGCAAGTGAAAGAAAATGGCTTTGTTCTCAATTCCAGAGACTTGATTGCTGGTTCTCATTCTCACCTGAATTCGACCTATTCTGCATTGTGCACATGATTGGTAGAGTGTGAGTAATTGGCGTCCTGGAAGATGACATTTTCATGAAGCACACTTCGTGCTGCTCCAGACTAGAGGGAATTTACTAAATTTATAGCAGAGGAATCTCATCAAACATGGATTTAGAAAATGCCTGTGTGAAAAGTAGAAGCCCACAACCAAATATCAGAGATTTTCTTTTGACATTTGCTTAAAATAGCCTCATTGCCCTCAGCCCTTGTTATCTCATGAGTGTAAAACTGTTTTAGACTTCCTTTTTCTAAGTAACCCATATTTTAATATGCAATTTTCACGTTGACAGATTGTTTTCACAGCCCTTCCTATAATGGTCTAAAGTGAGGTAACCTAAGGATGTAGTGCTGATTTCTAAGGCAAAAACATTTTTTTAACAGCTCAAATATACTTGTTTTTCATGGACAAGCAGCTGCCTCATGACAGTAAAATATATAGAAAACATCACAAATTCCTAGCAAAAATGTGTGTGATGTAGTATCGTAAATGAGGCATCTGTGCATCCATGACCTATCCTTTCCCAACTGCAGTTAAAGCTGAATTGTGGGCTATATTTTTGGCCAGTCATGGGCATTAAAGCAATAAATCTTGGACAAGGTCTGTCTCAGACTGTGATTGGATAGAAAAGAGCAGCAGATCATAGGTGAGGTCATTCTTGAGATCTCTTCCTCTGTCAGCAAGCTCTCATTGTTAGACCCAAGCCATTGTGCAATACAGTAGAGTATTCCTGTCTAGCTGTACATGAGATCACAGGACGCTAATAATATAACGAGAAGTTGAAGGGCTTATTAAAAAAATGACATCCCACTTCACCCCTGGGCAATAACGCACACAGATTAACACTTAATACAGTATGGGTTAATATGTATTGTGTTAAGGCAACCCATCAATTTTGAATAGCACTCCAACACACAAGAAACTGCACTTGACCCATAGGTGGATTGGTTTAGCATGTACGATATGGTACTGTGCGTAACAACGCAAAAATGTGATGTCAACCTAACGCTAATTATTGAACACATGTTAGTAACAAATGAGTATCTTTTACTTTTGCCTAGAGTTCTGCTTTAAATACACTTCTTGTAAACTTTTCATTTTATTGTTCTCAATACAATAACAATAATACATTATTTACATAGCAAAAATGTATACATGTATGCATGCATCATATACACACTAGGGAGAGTACAACTGGGGGAATCCATAGTGGAGAAGGATCTGGGGGTTTTGGTAGATAATAAGCTTAATAATAACATGCAATGCCAAGTTGTGGTTTCCAAAGTAAAGTCCTTTCTTGTATTAAGAGAGGTATGGACTCCAGAGAGAGAGATATCATTTTGCCCCTGTACAAATCATTAGTAAGACCTCATCTTGAATATGCAGTTCAGTTTTGGGCACCAGTTCTCAAACAGGATATCGGGGAACTGGAGAAAGTGCAGAGAAGGGCAACCAAACTGATAAGAGGCAGAGAGGAGAGGAGCTTGAGGAAAGATTAGAGAAACTAAATTATTTCCCTCTTTAGAAGAGGAGATTAAGGGGGGGGGGGGTATAATCAACATGTACAAATACATAAGCTGTCCATATAGTGAACTTGGTGTTGAGTTATTCACTTTAAGGTCATCACAGAGGACAAGGGGACACTCTTTATATCTAGAGTAAAAAAGATTTTATCTCCAAATATGGAAAGGTCTCTTCACAGTAAGAGCTGTGAAAATGTGGAATAGACTCCCTCCAGAGGTGGTTCTGGCCAGCTCAGCATATTGCTTTAAAAAAAGCCTGGATTCTTTCCTAAATGTACATAATATAACTGGGTACTAACATTTATAGGTAACGTTGATCCAGGGAATATTCGATTGCCTCTCTGGGGATCAGGAAGGAATTTTTTTTCCTTGCTGTAGTAAATTGGATCATGCTTTGTTGGGGTTTTTTGCCTTCCTCTAGTTCAACTGTAGGTGGGTGGGTATAGGATTGTGCATATGGAATTTTATTGGGTTTTTTTGTTTGAATTAGATGGACTTGTTTCTTTTTTCAACCTGACTAACTATGTAACTATGTAACATTTGTAGTAATTTTATAATACAGTGCTTTAAAAAATGACCCTTGCAATGAGGCTCCCTTGCACTACAAGGTGTAAATGCTCATAATGGCTAGGGGATAGAAGAACAAACAGGATTACTTACCCTATCTCCGGCTCCAACCAGTTCCAGTGCTGCCTTCTTTTCCCCGGAGCTCCGGTCTGTAGATGGTTCCTTGGCGGCTGCGGCTTAGAGAGTAAGCTGTGGTGGACCGGTCATATTGCTAAAGAGACCCTGCTGGAGTATCTCTTATTCTCGTACTCCTAGACATAACAAGCATTTAACCCTTGCAGTAGTTTTACTATCTTACAGTACTATTTTCTATAAATGGACATATATTATTTTATTTAGTATTTAAAATGATTAAACTGATGAGTTTAGAAATACTGTGAATCATAATAATTAATAATGTATTATGAAAGTCATTCAAGCCAGTGTACTTATTTTCAGTCAAATTGGATTTTATTCATCACAATGTATGAAGAAGGAGCACCCAACCAGTTTTTCCTTATAATACAGTGCAAATGACAGTGAATCTGACAATGGTTGCAATATGAGGTAATAACTTTTCTTCATGCAGTGTCATATAGAACCATCACATTATTTACCACTATAAAAAACAATTCAACATAATCACTGTGCCATTGACTTGTGAAATGTTTAAAGTAATGCCTGGAGAATATTCTAACTAGTAAATGCAATAAGTCTCAGCATAGTTAAACTATACATTTGGCCAGAGCAGACTTCAAGTCTTTATGCTTACCTGTCCAACAGTCCTGCAACGGCATTTTCTTCTAAGTGCCAGTCTTCGGACCTCTTATTTGGCCAGTGGGGGATGACATCACTCTTGCGCATGTGCAGGAGGACATCATCCCAGCACTCGAAAACTGTACGACACTGTAAGCTTAGCTGCGCATGCACAGCACAGTTTACAGTGTCGGAGGAGACGGAAAACAGTCAGGTGGGGACATTTTATTGAAGAAAAGGCAGTGCATGTCTTGTCTGCATTAAAAGCCTGCCTGCTTGCATTTTTTTTAAAGCGGGACTTTAGTTCTGCTTTAAAACAAGCTACGTGACCTATGAAGCTGCAGTCACTGTGGAGCAATTCATCCTCAAAGTTCACATCCTCAAATGTTCTAAACTTGTTCAAGTCATTCACTCAGAAGCTCAACTCTACCCCTCCAAAAGTTTTTGCTCTCTCTTTACAAAAAACAAAGGATCCATTCAGCCCTATGTATGTGTGACAATGTAGATGGGGCCTAGGGCTGGAGTACCCAGTCTGAGAGAGATTACACACACAATCCTTAATGTTGTATTTTATCTTGTATATGGTATTTAAGTTAGCATGCATACAGACAGATTTTTCTGACCCAGATATTCAAGCAATTGAGCAGTGGATATTTCTACAGTATTGTAAAATAGCAGTTAGTAGTTGTACAGTGTTGCCAGGCTAAAGTCTGCTTTACCAGAGGATAGCTTTTGTTGGTTTGAATGCATTTCTGTTATTAGTGCCAGATAAGGTCTCAACATTAGTTTGATTGCTAGTCAAGAATATTCTGTTTCAGAGAAGGTCAGCTTAGCATGTTGGGGTGTTATGGAGAGGAGCCATGTTTATTCAAATTGTAGCAAAGGATTGTATAGATCTTTAGTGGGACTGTTAAGTCATTGTGCAGGCAGAAGGTTTTTTATCTTGATGCATTCTTTGCATTGGGATAGAAAGCCTTCTGTGTACTGCAACCCCCCTAATACTTACCTGAGTCCCTCTCTATCCAGCGATGTTGTAGGATTGTCTTGGCTGCCCGGGACTCCCCTTCTCATTGGCTGAGACAGCAGTGCAGCGCCATTGGCTCCCGCTGCTGTCAATCAGAGACAGCCAGCCAATGGGGAGAGAAAGGGCACAGGGGCAGGGCTGGGCCGCAGCTCCGTGTCTGAATGGATACGCAGAGCTGCGGCTCAGCCAGGGTGCCCCCATAGCAAGCTGCTTGCTGTGGGGGCACTCGTCAGGAGGGAGGGGCCATGAGAGCCAAAGAGGGACCCGAGAAGAGGAGAATTCAGGCTACCCTATGCACTGCACAGAGAAGGTAAGTATAACATGTTTATTTTTAACAATAAAAAAAACGAGACTTTGCAATCACTTTTAGTGAGACCTCATTTAGAATACTGTGTCCAGTTCTGGAAAGATTTTGATAAAATAGAACGAGTCCAGAGATGGGTAACAAAAATGTTGTGGGGGATAAAACATATTGAGATCAACTTCAGGAACATAATATATACAGTCTGGAGGAAAGAAGGGAAAGGGGAGACATGATTTAAATCTTTAAATACATCAAGGAGGTGAATAAGGTCCAGGAGGGCAGTATTTTCAATATGAAACCAAAATTAAGAACACAGGAACATGACTTCAAACTAACTGGAAGAGAGTTCAAAACTATTCTTATATTAGGTATTATTTTACTGAAAGGGTAGTTGAAGCTTGGAATAAGCTTCCAGTAGAGGTAGTGAGACGGTCAACAGTAAATGAGAAAAACAAAAAAAGGGCAGAATCGATGGACTACTCTGTCTTTTTCTGCTGTCACTTTTCTAAGTTTCTAAGTTAGCACTGTCCACTGTGCACAGGCGGTGTGCCTGAACTGACCCTATTGGGACAGGAACCCCTCTCTGCGCTATTCACTTTCCCTGACAAGTGAGGTATCCCTCCCCTACTCGCTCAAGGTGCACCCAAATGGCACAGGCACCCTAATCTATAGAGGAAAGAATAAACCTCTCTCGAGCTGCCTGACTCACAGTACTAAACCCACAAGAGCTGCTGCTAGCATCCTAATGTGTTCCCATATCAACAAATATAAAATTGTGCTGCTCTACCCACACTTAAAAAAAAAATTCAGTAAATAACGTACAGTGGGGACGGAAAGTATTCAGACCCCCTTAAATTTATATTGCAGCCATTTGCTAAAATCATTTAAGTTCATTTTTTCCTCATTAATGCACACACAGCACCCCATATTGACAGAAAAACACAGAATTGTTGACATTTTTGCAGATTTATTAAAAAAATAAAAACTGAATTATCACATGGTCCTAAGTATTCAGACCCTTTGCTGTGACACTCATATATTTAACTCAGGTGCTGTCCATTTCTTCTGATCATCCTTGAGATGGTTCTACACCTTCATTTGAGTCCAGATGTGTTTGATTATACTGATTGGACTTGATTAGGAAAGCCACACACCTGTCTATATAAGACCTTACAGCTCACAGTGCATGTCAGAGCAAATGAGAATCGTGAGGTCAAAGGAACTGCCTGAAGAGCTCAGAGACAGAATTGTGGCAAGGCACAGATCTGGCCAAGGTTACAAAAAAATTTCTGCTGCACTTAAGGTTCCTAGATGCACAATGGCCTCCATAATCCTTAAATGGAAGATGTTTGGGACGACCAAAACCCTTCCTAGAGCTGGCCGTCTGGCCAAACTGAGCTATCGGGGGAGAAGAGCCTTGGTGAGAGAGGTAAAGAAGAACCCAAAGATCACTGTGGCTGAGCTCCAGAGATGCAGTCGGAAGATGGGAGAAAGTTGTAGAGGGTCAACCATCTCTGCAGCCTTCAACCAGTCAGGGCTTTATGGCAGAGTGGCCCGACGGAAGCCACTCCTCAGTGCAAGACACATGAAAGCCCACATGGAGTTTGCTAAAAAAACACCTGAAGCACTCCAAGATGGTGAGAAATAAGATTCTCTGGTCTGATGAGACCAAGATAGAACTTTTTGGCCTTAATTCTAAGCGGTATGTGTGGAGAAAACAAGGCACTGCTCATCACCTGTCCCAACAGTGAAGCATGGTGGTGGCAGCATCATGCTGTGGGGGTGTTTTTCAGCTGCAGGGACAGGACGACTGCTTGCAATCGAGGGAAAGATGAATGCGGTCAAGTACAGGGATATCCTGGACGAAAACCTTCTCCAGAGTGCTCAGGACCTCAGACTGGGCCAAAGGTTTACCTTCCAACAAGACTGTGACCCTAAGCACACAGCTAAAATAACTAAGGAGTGGCTTCACAACAACTCCGTGAGTGTTCTTGAATGGCCCAGCCAGAGCCCTGACTTAAACCCAATTGAGCATCTCTGGAAAGACCTAAAAATGGCTGTCCACCAACGTTTACCATCCAACCTGACAGAACTGGAGAGGATCTGCAAGGAGGAATGGCAGAGGATCCCCAAATCTAGGTGTGAAAAACTTGTTGCATCTTTCCCAAAAAGACTCATGGCTGTATTAGATCAAAAGGGTGCTTCTACTAAATACTGAGCAAAGGGTCTGAATACTTAGGACCATGTGATATTTCAGTTTTTCTTTTTTAATAAATCTGCAAAAATGTCAACAATTCTGTGTTTTTCTGTCAATATGCAGTGCTGTGTGTACATTAATGAGGAAAAAAAATGAACTTAAATGATTTTAGCAAATGGCTGCAATATAACAAAGAGTGAAAAATTTAAGGGGGTCTGAATACTTTCCGTCCCCACTGTATAGCCCTCCTAACAAATGTATCCAAATGAAATATTAAGTGATAAGGTACAGTGCTATGAATAAGTATTTGCCCCTTCCTGTTTTTTATATTTTTTTTGCATATTTGTCACACTTAGATACACACAGATAACCCGAGTAAATACAAAATGCAGTTTTTAAATGATGATTTTATTTATTATGGGAAAAAAGCTGTCCAAACCTGCCTGGCCCTATATGAAAAAATAATTGCTTCCTAAACCTAATAACTGGTTGTGCCACCCTTGGCAGCACCAACTGCAATCAAGCCTTTGCGAAAACTGACAATGAGTCTTTCACATTGCTGTGGAGGAATTTTGGACCACTCTTCTCTGCAGAATTGTTTTAATGCAGCCACATTGGTGGGTTTTCTAGCATGAACGGCCTGTTAAAGGTCATGCCACAGCATATCAATCAAATTTAAGTCCGGACATTGACTAGGCCACTCCAAAACCTTAATTTTGTTTTTTGGAGCCATTTAGAGGTGAACTTGCTGGTGTGTTTCAGATCATTTTCCTGCTGCATAACCTAAGTGCGCTTAATCTTGAAGTCACAAACTGATGGTCAGATATTCTTCTTCGGGATTTTCTGGTAAAGCTCAGAATTCATGGCTCCATCAATTATGGCAAGTCGTTCAGGTCCTAAAGCTGCAATGCAACCCCAGACCATCACACCACTCCCACCATGTTTGACTGCTGGTATGATGTTCTTTTTATGAAATGCTGTGTTAGTTATACACCAGATGTAACGGGACACACACTTTCCAAATTTTTTTGTCTCATCAGTCCACAAAATATTTGCCCCAAGGTCTTGGGAATAATCAAATGTGAGACAAGTCCTTGTGGTTTTTTTCGGTCAGCAGTGGCTTTGGCCTTGGAACTCTCCCATGGATGTCATTTTTGCCCAGTATCTTTCTTATTGTTGAATCATGAACACTGATCTTACCTGAGACAAATGAGGCCTGCATTTCCTTAGATGTTGTTCTGGGTTCTTATGACCTCCTGGATGAGTCATCGTCATGCTCTTGGAGTCATTTTGGTAGGCCGGCCCCTCCTGGGAAGGTTCACCACTGTTCCAAGTTTTCTCTATTTGTGGATAATGGCTCTCAATGTGGTTCGCTGGAGTCTCAAAGCCTTAAAAATGGTTTTATAACCCTTTCCAGACTGATACATGTCAATTACTTTGTTTCTCATCTGTTCTTGAATTTCCTTAGATTGCGGCATGATGTGTTGTTTTTTTAGATCTTTTAGCGTGCTTCACTTTGTCAGACAGCTTCTATTTAAGTGATTTCTTGATTCAACAGGTCTGGCAGTAATCAGGTCTGTTTGTGACAAGCGAAAGTCAACTCAACTTTCCAAAAAAAGTGGTTAATCACAGTTCATTCTTGATTTAGCAAGGGGGGGTTATAATTTTTCACATAGGGCCAGGCAGGTTTGGACAAATTTTTGACGCTTAATAAATGAAATAATCATATCTGAACCATTTAAGAGTGACAAGTATGCAAAAAAATAAAAGTTAAAACTGTATATACTCATAATACTACATATACAGATAAAATGTGATAACGTTGAATATCAATAAACACCATACAGACATACTAACACCTGTATAATAAGAGAATAGTAATGGTGATGTAAATAATAATCCAAATGGTTAATGAAGTGAGATCAAACTAACCACATATAAAAAGTGAAAATAATGCACAAAAAAAAAAAAATCTTCAATAAACACCCCCACTGCCCTACTAATTTATAGATTCTAACACCAAGATGGCTGACAGTGATCACCAGGAGTTGCAGCGTCCAAACAGACAACTGCAATCTTTGTGACAGCTACAAAGCCTATGAGGGAACAATTCACTCTAAGGACTCCACTCCATCTGTATAGTGACACAGTGTCACCTACTGGATGGAGGAAAGTCTGCACCTGCCCACAATGGTGTGCACGTGATTTTGCGAAATTTCATGCATTGTGTTAAGGGCAGTCCATTCATCTCAAGTGTCTGACTCTTTTTTTTCCCTTTCATTGGGCAATACCAAAATGCATGGTACTTTGTTACGAGCAAAAGTGAGTTAACACGGTGCATTGGGGTGCCATTATGAACAGGATATGCATTTTTGTGCGATGCAAGAATGCACAATTGTGAACCCAGCCTGCTTAGCCACTTATAGTGTGTGTGTGTGTGTGTGTGGGGGGGGGGGGGCAGGAGGAGCTCAGCAGCTGACAGAATTACTTGAAAAAGGCAGTGCTCCTAATTTACTGCTTGGTAAGAAAATATAAATACTCAATCAGTGGTCTCCAAACTGCGGTCCTTTGCTTGCTTTTATCTGGCCCTTAGGGCATTTTTCCCCCACTGTCAGCCACAGTGGGACATAGTTCCTGCCACTGACACAGACAACAGGGCACTGTTCCTCCCACCGACACCCACGAAGGGGCACTATTCCTCCCACTGATACCAACAATGGAGCACTATTCCTCCCACTGACACCAATGATGGGGCACTATTCCTCTCACTGAGTTCAACAATGGGGCACTATTCCTCCCTCTGACTCCAACGACGGGGCACTATTCCTCCCACTGAAACCAACAATGGGGCACTATTCCTCCTACTGACACCAATGATGGGGCACTATTCCTCCCACTGACTTCAACGACGGGGCACTATTCCTCCCACTGATACCAACAATGGGGCACTATTCCTCCCACTGATACCAACAATGGGGCACTATTCCTCCCACTGATACCAACAACGGGGCACTATTCCTCCCACTGATACCAACAATGGTGCACTATTGATCTTTTATTAAAAGAATCAAACAACCAATTTTATACAAAAGTAAAAAACAAAACCATAGTACAAAACTTCAACAGAAATCCAAGGAATACACATCCATGTTCAGAATATATACAATATATACATAATCCACTACCAAAATTTTTTACATAAAGCAGCAGAGAGGGCCTAAGAGGCACAACCCATCACCTATGTACGCAGCCATTTATCAAAAATTAATCCAAAAAAAAAATAATCTAGGGTGATAAGAGACAGACAGCCACACCCGGGAAAGAGACTCCTGGCAGTCAGGGAGGCCTGAAACCCCTCCACGCCTTCAACCAAGCCCCCTGACTCCGCTTGTCTCTCTCGAGCACCCGAATCTTCTCCACCTCATGCAGAATGTCATACACCACCACCTGAACAGGAAGGATTTTACGCCGAATGCAGACCTGACACCGTGCGTTCCAAGTGAAATAACGGACTACTAGGCTAACTAGAAAAAGTGTATCTAAACAAAAAACCCCACCAGTATTGAATGCTCCGTACACCCACTCAGCATAACCCAGCCTGGAGAGGAAAGGGACACCGAGGGCCCGTCCCACCTGTTTGTACACCTCTATGTTAAAAGGGCAATTAAGCAGAAAATGGTCCATAGTCTCCTCCTCACCTGCACACTCCTCCCGAGGACAGCTACGATCCACCCCACTGCGGAATTTCAAATTGCCCCTAACATAGAGTCTCCCATGGAAGCACAACCAGGCCAGATCCCTGAATTTAGGGGGTACTCTGTCCAAATTCATAAGTCTTAACCCTGCCCTCAAAACTGGGCCTGGGCAATCCCTTAAGGCCAGTGGGTCATGAAAGACTTCGCTCAAGACTCGACTCATAAGGACTTTCCTCGGAACCGATCTGAGATCTTCAGCCGACAATCGCCACTGCCGTAGTAACTTCAGGCACGGAGCAACATAGGCTGGTAGCTGACCACGATGACCCCTGAGATTCTTCACTTGGCCACCTTCTTCCCAAAGTCGTAGAAAAGGCCTAAACCAAGATCTAAATATGCCTGCCCATCCAGGAGGTTCCACTGCAAGCATATTACCAATATTAAACTTGAGAAAAAGCAGTGAAAAGAAAAGAACTGGGTTGACCATACCTAAGCCACCCTCCCTCCTGGATAGATAGGTGACATTCCTCTTGATGGGGTTCAGTCTGTTCCCCCACAACATCTGGAAGAACACACTACTGACCCTAGCATAGAGAGACACTGGCAAGATGCAGACAAAGCTGACATACAAGAAGATCGGAATCAGGTAAGTCTTAAACAGATCAACCCTTTCCCTCATAGATAACTTCCATCTCTTCCAGCTGACCACCTTAGTATTGGCAATTTCCAGTCTGCCTTCCCAGTTTTTTAGGCCATAATCGCCAGGTCCAAATTCAATGCCTAAAATCTTAATTCTTTCCTGGGGCACTGGAAAGGTGTCCGGGAGATCAAACCCCTCACCTTCCTTTCCCATTCAGAAAACTTCACTCTTTTCCTGATTGATCTTGGAGCCCGATGCTTCAGAATACCGTGATGTCAGAGAGACCACCTCCTCTGCTTCATCCGCCCCAGTGACAATCACCGACACATCGTCCGCATAGGCAACAACCCTCAAAGGCGGCTCACCCGGAAGCCCCACTGGCACCCCACACAACATGCCGCTCTCTAGCCTCCTGATGAAGGGGTCGATTGCAAACACATAGAGCAGGGGACTCAGGGGACAACCCTGGCGCACCCCGGAGCCAACCCCAAAGGACTGCCCAACCCAACCATTAACAAGAGGGAAGCTCTCTGCCCCCTCATACAAGACTTTTAACCAATCGACAAAACCACCCGGCAGACCGTACTTACTAAGGAGCAACCACAGGTACTCATGGTTAACACGATCAAAAGCCTTTGCCTGATCCAATGTCAGCAAATACTTTCCCCAGCCTGCAGCCCTGCACCGCTCCAAGGCCTCCCGGACAGCTAAAACTGCTGTGAAGGTGCACCTACCCTGGACCGAACAGTGCTGATGGCGAGAAAGCAAAGACTCTGCTACTGACGATAGGCGCCAGAAAATGATCTTTGCCAGTATCTTTCTATCGACATTAAGAAGGCTGATGGGGCGCCAATTCTCAATCATCGAAGGATCTTTACCCTTTGAAAGAAGAATCACAGCTGAGTGCCTCATGGAAGAGGGAAGTACCCCCTCAGCAAGGCAACTGTTAAAAACCTCTACCAAATGTGGGGCCAGAATAGACTTAAAAGCTTTGTAAAACTCAGCCGTCAAGCCATCCGGTCCAGGTGACTTTTTGATGGCAAGCTGTTCAATTGCCCTTATCACCTCTTCAACTGTGATCTCCTCTGTCAAATTCATCAATGGGACATCTTCATCATTTAGACCTGGAGTAGAGTCCAAAAAGCTTTCCATCTTGTCACGGTCAAGCTCTTTCCTCCCAAGAAGGTCAGCATAAAGGGACCTCACGACCTCCAGAATCCCTGACCTGGACTTTGTCAAGGAACCTGTACTGTCCTTAAGGCCAACGACCGTTTTAACAGCTACACCTTGTTTGCAGTTCTGGTAAGGGTCAGGCGAGTGGTACTTCCCATAGTCCCTCTCCAGAACCAAAGAGGCATGCCGGTCATATTGACACTTCCTGAGAAGGAGTTTCACTTCGGAGATTGCCCCAGGATCTCCTCCTCTCGAGACAAGAATATCCAGCTTCCTCCGTAAACGTTGGTAGGTCATGTATTTATTAAACTGCTTTCTATTGGCTAGGCCCCTGAAGAATCCAGCAATCCTCTTTTTGGTCAGCTCCCACCACTCAGCCTTGCTGCTACAAAAGTCCAGGATGGTCACCTGTGCCTGAAAGAATTCCTCAAAGGATTGTCTAACATGTTCTTCCTTGAGTAGAGTCGAATTCAATCTCCAGATGCCCTTGCCCCTCTGAGGGGCGTCTGAAGCATTCAGGACCACAGATAGCATACAGTGATCAGAGAACTCTACTGCCTGCACCACTGGGGGTGAGAAAGCAGAGGTCTCCTTCAAAAAAAACCTATCTATTCTACTCTGACTATTACCTCGATGAAAGGTGAACCCAGTGTCATCTGGGAGGTGCTTAATGTGCACATCCACAAGACCAGCATCCCTAACCATACTATTTAAAAAAACGCTATCATATCCCAGCCTGTCCTTGAAGTCCTTCCTGTCCTTGGGCCTAGTTACTGTATTAAAGTCACCTCCAAAGACCACTTGCCGGGATGTAAAAAGAAATGGCTTGATCCTTGTAAAAAGGCATTTCCTGTCCCACTTTGTGTGCGGTCCATAAACATTAATTAGGCGCAGGTCCTGCCCTCCCACAAGGACGTCTAAGACCATACATCTCCCAATCTCCACCTCAATAACCCGCCGGACAGTTACCATGCCGGTTTTAAACAACACCGCCACACCGCCGTAAGGCTCGGCCGCAAGAGACCAGTAAGATGGACCATACCTCCACTCTCTCTTGGCCATATGAATATCTGCCAAGGAGGTGAGCCTAGTCTCTTGCAAAAATAAAATTTCAGCATCTAATTGGCTGAACAAAAAGAAGGCCATAGAACGAGCTCTTACTGACTTAATGCTGGCGACATTTATTGTCACCACTTTTAACGGAGGGGGAACCGCCATTTGGGTTATTGGGTGGTTTGCTTCTTAGCTCCCCTCTGCTGCTCATCACCAGAAGCCTCTCTCTTTCTTGAGGCCGCCTCAAACTCCATTTCGGAATCAGAACTTCGCTCCGAAGAAGCTCCAGATGAAGAGATATCCCAATTAGAGGACCTATACCGGTTGGAGACAGGCACTGGAGCCTGTTCTGTCCTCACCACCTGCTTCTTCCGCTTCCCAACCTTCCTTCTCTCCTCCAGGTACTGCAGGTCAGCTTCAGAGATGCCCTCATCTCTTACTTTTTTCTGTGAAGTCTTTACAGAAGACTTCTTTACAGAGGAAGAAGCAACCTTTTTAGTACCCACTACCACTGCTGGTGGGGGGGGTGCTCCCTTTGAATCAGACTTAGGAGGGGTAGACTCCTGGGGGGTAACTGACTCAGGGGGCACAGACTTGGAAGGTTCTGACACAAGAGGAGAGGGTACAGTAGGCTGGGGGGAGACAGATACAGATACAGAAGGAATACTTACAGACACATGAGGGGTGGCCACAGGAACTGGAGAGGGATCCTGAGCAGGACCAGGGGAGTCAGTCACCGCAGAGGAGGATGGTACACCAGGGGCCTCACCCTCCATCCTGTCCAGCCTTGACATGTCATCAATTACCTCCTTCTCCATATTGTGCCAGGCTTCAGGACATCTGCTGTAGGGGTGGCCAAGGCGCAGGCACAGGTTGCACCTGATCATTTCGGTGCAGTCCTTAGCCATATGACCCTGACCTCGACACACTGAACATATCAAGGCTGAACAGGAGGAACTCAAATGCCCCTTTTCTCCACAGCGGTGACACAGCTTCGGCTGACCAGGGTAAAAAACAGTCATCCTATCCCTCCCTATAAAAGCTGAGGAGGGCAGGTGACGGACAACATTCCCATCCCTGGCCAACCTGACTGTAACTGACCAACCCCCAGTCCAGATGTTACGCTCATCAAGGATTTTATTGGGCTTGGTCAAAACCTCCCCATAGTTCCTTAACCAAACCTCTAGATCCCGGGCAGGGACACTCTCATTAGTGAGGATAATTGTGATTTTTTTTACTGTAGACCTCTGAGAAACTGCAACTGGGGCCAGACCTTCCCATTCAGGTCTTGACCTGCAACGAGCCTCATATCTCTCCCAGAACAGGTCAAGACCCTCTGGCCTGGTGAAGCTAACTGTATAATCCCGTGTCCCAGCTACATGTATAAAGGCATACAGATCATTTGCCCCAAAACCCATCTCTAAAATCAAATCCACCACTGCACGCCGTGCTGGAGGGATCGCACCACCTTCCCATTTCAGAATAACAACATTACGTCTGGGACCCCCAGCAGAAGCCAGAGACCCAAGACCAGATCCTGGGGTGCTCAAAGTGGTAGCCTGTAGGGGAAAACCCCGCTTGGGGGCAGAGCTACCAGGAGCAGAGCGTACCACCTGAGCAAAGGTAAGTTTTTCAGGGCCAAGGCCCCTCACTGAAGTCATAGCAGTCTGTACATTACTATTATTATTCACTGCTTGAACGGAGTTGGTAGGACTGTCCACACTTGAACTGGGACCATTGTTCATCACACTGGTACTGGGATGATTTTTATCAGTCACACAAAACTTCACATTCCCATCAGGAATAATCACAGTTTCTGCTGCAATATCAGCTGTCTCCTGAAGCTGTGCTGTAGAGTCCTCAGCAGCTGTGGGGCAAACAGCTTCAGCCAAAGGGGGGTTAATAGGATCTGCTGAATCTTGTAGTTCATCTGCAGGAATGTCATTTTTTAAAAGCAAACTTTGCTGTACTGCAGCATCAGCAGGCACAGCATTGCTACAGATAGGACTAGCAGCCTGACTCTCACTGGGTACATTGTCTGTATCAGTCACAGTGTTGAATGCCACAAAAATAGTTTTATCCACAATATGGGACTTGACAGGCTTTACCTTGTCAGGCACATTGTCTGTAATGTCCTCATCATTAAATGCCAGCTGATCCCCCCGCATAGGAGACTCCATTACCTGGATGGCCCTGAGCATGCCTCCTGAGTCCTGGGAAGGCATGGGGCTGCTTACCTCTCCCTGACGGGGCAGGGGGTCAGAACTGGGGGTCTCCTCCTCCACCTCCATCTTTGTCATCCTCGCAAATCTTTTCTCATTACAAAACTTTTCTTTAAATGGCCCATCTCTGCCTTCCATCATGGCCACAATGGTCTCCTGGTGTTCCACCCGAACCTTGGCCAGTTGGATCTCCGGATCCATGGATCCACGTTTCTGGCTATGCAAGCCCTCACGCTGCCTTCTCAGGCGCTTCAGCTCCGCTCTGAGCTTGTACAGCTTGTCTCTTTCCCTATTCAGGACCTTAAACCCAGCCACCACTCGCTCCCGGATGGCCCCGGAACCTTCATCTTCACCAGGGGCAGAGAGATCACCAACCATGGGTTGTATAGGGGCAGGTATGTTACCTGATGGCCCAGGAGATGGCTGTGAGCTTCCAGCAGGAGAGGCCCTGCTGGTCTCCATGGCTTCCCCAGAAAGGAGCCAGGAGAGCTGGGATAGATTTCCTCACCAGTCCCCTCTCACACAGATCTGCAGCAGCTCCAGAGAGACAGCCTCCTCCTGACACACCTGTGCTCCAATGATGGATGGGACACTATTCCTCCCACTGACACCAATGATGGGGCACTATTCTTCCCACTGAGTTCAACAATGGGGCACTATTCCTCCCACTGACTCCAACGACGGGGCACTATTCCTCCCACTGATACCAACAATGGGGCACTATTCCTCCCACTGATACCAACAATGGGGCACTATTCCTCCCACTGATACCAACAAAGGGGCACTATTCCTCCCACTGATACCAACAATGGTGCACTATTCCTCCCACTGACACCAATGATGGGGCACTATTCCTCCCACTGACTCCAACAACGGGGCACTTTTCCTCCCACTGATACCAACAATGGGGCACTATTCCTCCCACTGATACCAACAATGGGGCACTATTCCTCCCACTAATACCAACAATGGAGCACTATTTCTCCTACTAACACCAATGATGGGGCACTGTTCCTACACCTAATGCCGAAGTGGGACATTGTTTACTTCCAGTGACACCAAAACATTTTCTACTCCGACTGGCTACAGTCCGGGCCCCCTAAAGTCTGAAGGACAGTAAACTGGCCCTTTGTTTAGAAAGTTTGGAAACCTCTGTACTAAACTGTCTATAGCTAGGCTACACATATTTTAAAGTGAAGCTCCAATTTTGCTGGGAAGAAAACAATCCCATTCAGTTGAAGTATACTGTATGCATTGCAATTTTTTTTGCAGATTCATGCCTTTCTGTATTGAAGAAGGTGCTCCTTCTTAAATCTATCTCTAAATGTGAGGGTCTGCCATCATTATGACCAAGACCAATTTCTCAATTATATTATTATGATTACCTAATTGTAACTCTGTTACATTGCTAGTTAAATTGTCTGTGACTGCCGTTTACTGCTTCTAGATGTCAAGCTTAAATACCAAAAAAAGTATTGATTTGTTTATTTGTTAATTGCTATTATTTTTTTATTTTTTGTAATATGCATATTTTGTTATCTTTATGTTAAATACAATAAAATACAGTACATATACTTCCGGGGTCTCTTTAGCTCTTGAATGTCAATGCTCTTTTTTCTGTCCAAGAAGCACAGCTAGTTCTGACCAATCAGTCTGCCCAGACTGGTTTAAGTGCTTTGAAGTTGCACAGACAGCTGTATTTCTGATGGGCTCCAAATCCGCTGACTCTTGTTAAATCCCCCCCCCCCCCCCCCGAAATCCCAAAATGTCACTATATTTACATTCTTTTGTAGCCAGAAATGCTGGTGAGGGGGATTCGTATACTGAAATGTTATTTACAAGTAAAGGTATGACATGTAAAATAGGTTTTGTGGCCTTGGCAGGCAAATTTCACAGTACACAGCAGACTTTGCATTATTTCATTATCACATTTCCTTTTTTATATAAGGCTTAAAAAAATAACAAAACACAACATAAATGTTTTATTAGATGGACTGCACACTTTATTTTGTACAGAAACTGTGTGGATACAATCATATATGGTTGTTGTAATTGGTGCAGCACAGGGCCGTTGCTAGGTCTACAAAAGATCTGGGGGTAGAGCCCATAGCAGCGTAGTAAAGAAAGTCATATGCTTGGGTGGGCATACACATGTATATACAGTAGTATACATGTGTGTGTGTGTGTGTATATATCCCCAGAGAGCCCCCCCTTATGTTGGGGTCCCTAGAGAGCCCCTCCTTACATCAGAGTCCCCAGAGAGCCTCTCCCTTGCATCAGGGTCCCCAGAGAGCCTCCCCCTTGCATCAGGGTTCCCAGAGAGCCTCCACCCTGCATCAGGGTCACCAGAGAGCCTCCCACTTACCTCAGGGTCCCCAGAGAGCCTACCCTCCCCTTGGGGACCCCTGCAGAGACTCGGGGCTATGGGCCCCAGATTCAGGGCTATAGCCCCAAAAGCCACCCCCTAGCGACACCACTGGTGCAGCATATAGTAATCACATCTGTGAGCATTTAATTCAAATGCAGTCTTAATGTAATGTAACCTACTGATTCAACAAGCTGTTCAACAATATTTACAAAAGCAACTAACTGTTCTTATACAAGCACACAGAAATACAGGGTGGGGTGCATAGAGAGTTTAGTTTGCCAATATGCACCAATGAGCTGTTAGAACTGTAAAACATAATTACCCTTTAAACCATCACAGATATAACTGCCTTGTAAAAAGTGATATATGTATATAAGCTACAGTGACCCAACAGCATAATATAATTTGTACTGCCACTAGACTAAACATAGAAGCAATATGTTTTAGCCAATAGAGTGTGCATCAATACCTGTCAAACCAGAGAAGTACAGCCATACAGTCACGCAGGCTCCATGATCACATTTTGTCACTACTAAAAGTATTCATTAGGTAGAAACCTGATTTACAGTAGGACTTGCTGTCTGCTTTAAAAAAATAATTATGAAATATTATATATTCTTTGCCCTATATTTAGTAGGATAGCAGAAACAAAAATAATGTACACCAGCACAGGGCATCTGCTTCAGGATTCTTTCTCGCAACCATATCTCATGGTTAAGATGGTTAAGATGCTGGTTTCCTAAATCCTCTTCTGTGTCCAGATGTTTATAATTGTTTTATAATTCTTTATTTGCCCTCTTGTTCTTTATTTTGAAATTTTCCTTCTATAATCCTCCAAAAAACCTTTCTTTTCCACTTATTTATTAAGCTTAATATTTTTCATTATCCTCATCCCCACTTCTTTTTTTTTTTTTTTTTTTTTTTTTTTTTTGGCCACTTCAGCGAAGTATTTTTAGGGACTATGTTTTCAACTTTTCAGTTCAAGTCTGTCCCAATGAGCATTCACATCACTGTGGCTATATTTCCTTATTTAATTCAAAAAAAAAAAAAAAAAAAGAAAATTTCAAAGAAGAATTCTAGAAGAGACATCTCCTGTAGAGAAAGGAGAGACTAAAGGAATACAGAAGAAACATAGTCCCTTCCCCCGTGACCCGCCTAGGCCTACCCTCCCCCCCCCCCCCCCCATTGCTCCCGTGTAGCCCCACCCGTTCCCAACTCCAGCTCCTACATCCGTGTCACAGGTGCGAGTTCGAAGTCGATGTGCTATTCCAAGTTTAGCAAGTTACTACCTAGGTAGTTTTTTTGTATTTTTGCCGTCAGATTCCCCACAATTCTGCCGCTTGAAGTGAGTACCTAAAGTTCGCCCAGTCCTTCCATGTCTCCTCGAAGGTTTTCATCTCTGCTCCTTCACTATACTTCAAGTATTCAAGATTATAAATCTCGTTTATCTTGCCTAGCCACTCCCGTACCGTAGGTCTCCTTTTGTCTTGCCAATATCTGGGGATGAGGCTTTTTGCAGCATTTAAGAGGTGGGGGAATAACGACCTCAGATATGCCTTCGTGGGGACTTTCCTCCCGTGGTGCAAAAACACCCAGGGGTCTAAGGGGATGTCTATCTTAAGGATCTTATTGATGATTTGCCCAATCTCTCCCCAGAATTCCATGATTACCGGGCACTGCCACCATATGTGCGCCATAGTCCCTATTCCTCCGCAGCCCCTCCAACATAGCTGTGACCGTCCCTCCATAATTCTATGCGCTCTATCTGGGGTTATGTACATCCTTGTGAGGATCTTGTAATTCATTTCTGAGAGCTTGTAATTTACTGAAGTTGCGTTCACCCTTTTCATGATCCTCCCCACCTCCTGTCTGTCGATCTTAATACCCAGCTCTTCCTCCCACTTCTCCACGAATCTCAGGTCTCCTACTCCCTCCAACTCCCCAAGCGCTCTGTAAATCTTGGCTATACCTCCTTTCCCTTTTTTCTCAACACATAGTTTCTCCAGAGGGAGTAGATTCTCTATCGGTCTGATTGGTTGCGGGAGTGAGTTAACAAAGTGTTTCAGTTGGTAGTATCGCCAGGGGTCTATTATCAGCCATTCATTTTTGGCTTTTAATTCAGCCTCAGTACACATCTTCCCCTGTATCATGACATCTTTTAATTGCAAATCCTCCTTTATAATCCACCTCCCAGACTCCTCTTCTTTCCCTGGTGCAAAATAATCTGTATTTTTTAAAAAAATTAATGGTGAGTTGAACTCCCAGTGCTCTTTTTTGTGTACGTTATCCCAAATATTAAGTGTATGCTTTGTTATATACGTTGTTTCTGTGCCCAATTTTCTATACTGTGGTGGGATCCAGACCATCTTGCTCAAATCCACTCCACTCATACTTTTTTCCATTTTCACCCATAATTTTTCTTCATTATTTTTTACCCAATCTAACAACCGTGATAAAGCAATCGCAAAGTAGTATTTTCTAATATCAGGTGCTCCCCACCCCCCCTTCTTCCTGTCCTTTATTAATTGTGCTAATTTTAATCTAGGTTTTCTCCCTCTCCATATAAATCTTAAGAAAACAGTGCGTAACTTATTGAAGTAAATCTGAGGGATTGGAATTGGTATCATTTGCATTTTGTAGATGATTTTTGGCAAAATTGACATCTTGAATAGATTAATCCTCCCTCCCCATGATAATTGAGTATGTGAAATTCTGTTAAGGTCATTTTTAACTTCGTTAAGAAGTGGTATGAAGTTTGCGAGGAATAGAGACTCCTTAGTAGTGGTTATTTTAATACCTAGGTAATTGAGTTCTTTTGCCCCCCATTTAAATGGGAATGACGTTTGATACGCCGTATCTCTCGTACTTCCCTTTATTATCTCGAGCGTTTCTGATTTGGCCTGGTTCACTCGGAAATTGGACAATCTGCCGTACTCTTTGAGGGTCGCTACCAAGTTCGGGAGTGAGATCCTCGGGTGCGTGATATAGAACAGTACGTCGTCCGCAAAGGCGGCGAGTTTATACTCCTCTTCACCCACCTTTACCCCTCTAATATCCGGGTTGGTCCTTATCTTTGCCAGGAGGGGTTCTAAAGCAATCACAAACAACAATGGGGAGAGGGGGCACCCCTGTCTCGTACCATTATACATTCTAAATGGTTTCGATAGGGTTCCATTAATTTTCACTCGCGCTGAAGGATGTGAATATAAAGCTTTTATCCAGCTGATCAGTCTGTCTCCTAGGCCTATCTCCTCCAGGGTGTCCCAAATGAAGCCCCAGTCAACCCTGTCAAAGGCTTTCTCGGCGTCAATTGACAGGAGGAGACCTGGGGCCCCACCATCATGAACACCCTGGACTGCCAGTAACGTCTTGATGGCATTATCCCTCCCCTCCCTGCCTGGCACGAAGCCCACCTGGTCTGGGTGGATGACCCCATTAATTATTCTTTTCAACCTGTCAGCTAGGATTTTAGCGAATAACTTCGTGTCCACGTTCAGGAGAGAAATGGGCCTGTAACTCGAGCAAAGCGTATTATCTTTTCCTTCTTTCCAGATTACAGTTATGCTGGCCTCCAATGCTTCATTCCTCATCTCCCACTTCTCCCCTATTCCGTTCATATACGAACACAACCTGGGGATCAAGAGTTCCTGAAATTTTTTGTAGTAAAGAGCAGTTAGGCCATCGGGCCCGGGGCTTTTACCATTTGGGATTCCCTGAATAGCTTTCCTAATCTCTAACTCCGAGATGGGGGCCTCTAGTATGCATTTGTCACTGTCTGTTATCCTGGGTAGCATTGCTTCCTTTAAAAACTTTTTGATTCCTGCACTTTTGCTGCTTTTGTTCTCTTGAGTGTTTTCAGTATTGATGGCATAAAGCCCTCCATAGAATTATTGGAAGGTGTCTGCTATATCCCCTGTTCTAAATCTAATTTCCCCAGACTTTGTCCTTATTTTCTCTACGTAGTTGTTATTTTTCTTTTTTTTTAGGGCCCTTGCTAATAACTTCCCCGGTTTGTTCCCGTTGATATATCTGTCTTTTTTCACTAGGTTGAATGTCTTGCGTGTTTCCTGCTCCATTAGATCCCTCAACTCTTCTCTTCTCCTCATCAATCTGGCCAGTGTCTCCCCGTCTCCCGTTATCTTGTGTTGTTGCTCTAAGCCATGGATATTCTTTAGTAAGATATTCTTCTCCTTGGCCCTGCTCCTTTTTTTTTCAGACCCCACCATCATAAGTATGCCCCTTATGTAGGCTTTATGCGCCTCCCAAGTTGTGGCTTCAGATGTCTCACCTGGTACATTAATTTTGAAATACATATCTAATTCCTCTTTGATTCTTTTTTCTACCTCTTTATCATGTAGAAGCTCCTCGTTTAACCTCCAGCCACTACTCTGTATTTGGGGCATCTCTGTAGTCCATTGGAGGCTCACCGGGGCATGGTCAGAGAATGTGATGCTGCCAATGCTCGACTCAGGTACCCCCTCTAGCAGTCTATGTTCTACAAGAAAAAAATCTATTCTCGAGTACGTCCCGTGCACATGAGAGCGGTAGGTGTAGTCTCTGAGGTCCAAATGCTGTGACCTCCATACATCCACCAGCTGAAGTTGGTGGAGCTTCCTTTTTAACTTAGACCCCCACCCTCCGCTCAACTCACGCACACGGGACGTACTGTCCATCCCTGGGTCCAGGCACAGATTAAAGTCGCCCGCTATTATGGCGCCCTCTCTCTTGAACTCCTCAAACTTGGATAAAACTCCCAGTACGAATTTGATTGTGTTCTGATTTGGACAGTATATGTTTGCCAGGGAGCAGGCGGATCCGTTTATTTTGCCTCTTAAAAAAATATACCTTCCTTCCGGATCGGACCTTCTCTCCTCTAACTCGAACCTTACCCCTCTGGCAAACCCAATTGCGACTCCTTTTGCTCCCCTAACCGGGGAGTCCCCATAGTACCATACCGGAAAATCCCTGGAGTATATTTTTTGATGATTATTAATACATAAGTGCGTCTCTTGGAGCATAGCGACATCGGCTTTTAAAAATTTTAGTTCGTTTAATATATTGGCACGTTTTATAGGGGCATTCATGCCTCTTACATTATAGGATATAAAATTGACCCTAGACATTATAAATTACTTTCTCTCTTTTTTTTTTTTTTTTTTTTTTTTTTTTTTTTTTTTCTTTTTTTAACTTTCGGGTGTCTACACTTAGTAGGGAACTGGGCCGCCCTTACCCCCTCCTCTCTAGTGCCCCCCGCCTCCCCCTCCCCAACCCCCCATTCCTCTCCCAATCCCTCACTCTTCCTCCTCCCCCCCCCCTTGCCCACCCAGTCCCCCCCACCCATCCCACTCTCCCTCCCCCCCTCCCCCTCCCTCCAATTCGCCCGGGGTGGGCTATCCTTCCTCGGTCTCCTAGTTGAGTAAAAGAGAGAAGACGTAGGAAGAAACCGGTCCCCTTCTCCCATCTCGAACTGACCGGTTAACCCCTCTGAGGTTGAGCTCCGATGCCGACACTTGACGGGGCTCGTTTTTTTCCCCCCAGATGGATTTTGGGGGGAAGTGTGTCCCACCTCAGCACCGGTCCTCCCATCCCCCCCCCCCCCCCCCGACCCAACCGCCCAAGGCCCCCATCATCTATTTAGGATTATATGATCCAGTCTCGATCCCGTTTCTTTTACTATAGCTGAATATTTAAATTAATCATCGTCTGGGATGGTTAACTGGTTGCCATGTTTGTGATTCTTCTGTGATTCCCCCGGTTGCCCGGTTTTCCCACCATCCGGGTATTTCTATTATTGGTAAGTTGAAGTATTTGCAAAATTTAGGCATGTCTTCTGGGAACCTCAGAACTGCCGTTCTTCCCTCTTTTCGTCCCGTTAGACATGCCGGGAATCCCCATTGGTATTGAATCTCATGCGACTTCATCTGCTCTAGTAGGGGTTTTAACGTCCTTCTCCTTGCTAGGGTCTCCACTGCTAGATCAGGGAAAATTTGCAGGGTGGTTTCCCCATATTTTAAAGGTTGGTTTGTTTTCATGAAAGTAATCTTTTCTTTTTCCTGGAAATTATGGAATCTCACTATGACGTCTCTTGGCACTTCTCCCGATATTTCGGCAGGTTTCCTCACCCTGTGAATTCTTTCAAGCTTGATTTTTTTGTCTGAACCTGCTTTATTCACTATATGACCGAAGATGCTATTTATTTTTTCTTGTAGATTGTCATTTTCGCCTCTTGTCTCAGGTAGGCCTCTAACCCTTAAGTTCTTCCTTCGGCTACGGTTTTCTTGGTCCTCGATTTTATACAGTAGATTTCTTTGGTCTCTTTGCATCTCGATCATCTGTGATTTAAGCCTTTTGATCTCCTCTCCTTGTGTCGTCAGGTTCTCTTCTGTGGTCTCCACCCTTTGCAGTAAGTGATTCAAACTTTCTTGCATTGATGCGATTTCGCCTTTTATTGACATTTCTAGTTTTGCGAACATTTCCGCCATTTCATCCTTTGTTGGTAGCTGTTTTTTCTGTCGGGTCTCCATTGTTAATTCGTCTAGCGGCGTCGCACCTCCTACTGGGGTCTCCGTCACAACCAGTTGTTTCTTTGTTCCGTTCCTCAGCGGGCTCTCTGTTTGTTTATTTTTTGTTCCAGACAAGGTCTCCGGGTTTTCTTTTGTCGCTTCTTGTGTCATATATTTTCTTATAGTCCCCGGACTGGCGCTCGCTCTAGGTGGAATTCCTGGGGTCCCTTTCCCGGCCTTACCCCTCATCTCCTCCTGTTTCCTAACTGAAGGTTTTACAGGTGTCCAGGTCGCTGATTAATCTCTTCTTCCTATACCTCCAGTAGTTATCTAATGTTTATTATGGGTAGGTATGGGGAGGAGGGTCTGCTCGATCTATTGTCAGGGCCCGGATCTATCTACTTTACTCCTCTTCCTTGACACTAAGGCAGAAGTAGTTCTTTGGCTAAGCGGTTCAGTCCCCCACGTCGTGCAGGTCCACTAAGTCAAGTGTCTCTACAGTGTTAAAAACGATCTAGTTACGGCAAGGAAGCACACAGTGACACAGCATACCATGCAAAATTCCCCAACAGTCCTGCAAATGGATCCTCCCTCGTTCTCCCCTTATGGGCTTTCACAATCCTGCATCCTAAATCATGGACTTCTGTTCAGCATAGACTGTCACATTTGTTTTTTTTTTTTTTTTCAAACTCACCCAGGGCGCTGCCACTACTTCCTTCCTCCTGGGCTCGGCAGTCCCTCAGAAGTTTTATATATTTTTTTTTTTTTTTTAACCTTCTCCGCCGGTTTCCAGCCCTTTTCAGCGCTCCGAAGGCTCGCAGCAATCCTCCCTCTCAGAATATGCACCAATCCATAAGATATCCTGGTCAATCAGGTACCATCACCGTTGAAAAGGACTAACTGTCATGTGCGGACCCAGGTGGCCACCTGTCACATCCAAACACTCATGATAAATATTAAACTTTATATACTATGGACAGATGAACAGCCGAGATGTCCGGACAAGTTGTACATATGCAAAATATTAATTGGAAGTCCGGAAAGCTTGGAGGAGGACAGCAAGTGTGGATTAATTGCTATGTGGTTGTGGCATCAGGGTTTGATCAGCACTGAGTAAAGTGATAAAGTGAAAAAGTAAAGGACTGGCCGTGGTAGGGGGAGACAATGATGTCAGAGAATAGTGATGAAGCGGATAACCAGGGAGAGATGGAATGGATGACACCACCGTTGCTGCAGGACAGGTATGTCTGTGGGCTGGTTGGTCGGAACCTATCTAGGCCGGGAATGGCTCACAAGGCTGCAGACCAAGGTATGTGGATGGCGCCTGCCTGCAGCTGGGATGGAGGAGGCAGGATGAATGGTAAGCTGACACTGTAGGACGAAAGCCTAATAACACATGCGGTGAATAACCAAGTAAGACAGTCCCAGATCAGGGATGCAAAAAGGAAAGATCTCACCCTGTGTTGTTTGCCGTCTCAGTCAGGAAGTAAAAGTTGTGGCTGTAGCCGTCTCCTGTTTGCGGAACTCCTTCGGTTGGATGGTCCGGTCCTTGCTGCCGCTACGCTGCCCTTAAGCTCCCTCTTAAGTTCCGGTTCTTTAATCTTTTCACCAGGGGGATCGGCGGGTATCCTGTCGCTTGCAGCCGGCCTCGGGAAGACGGGCGGGGGGGTCCATGGGGGGGGGGCTATACGGCCATGTCCCCGATCAGCCGCATGTCGGGAGAGCCCGTGCTGCGCGCACACAGGACGAGCTCGGCGTCCACACTAACCCCGCCTCGACATCCGGCTCCTCCCTCCCTCATCCCCACTTCTATACGTAGTTGACTGCCTTTTCCAAAACTCCACACAGAGTTTGCTGTCAAATTTAAAGCATTCCCTGAAATGTCCTTTGCTTTGCTTCTTTAAGTTTCATCTCTGGTGAGTTAACTTGGATGCTGGAAGTGCAGTGGTCTGGGGCTAATTGTGTGATTATAGTAAAAGTACAATTCCACTTCAGTACAGTGGCCTATCGGTTAGCACTTCTGCCTTCTGACACACTACCCACATTGAGTTTGCATGTTTCCTCCAGCACTCAAATAACATGCTGGTAGGTTATGTGGTTCCTGTCTAAATTGGCCCTAGTATGTATATGTATGTGAGATAGAGACCTTACATTGTAAGCTCCTTGAGAGCGAGGAATGATGTAAATGTACAGTATGCAAAGAGCTGCGTAAATTGTTGGCGCTATATAAATACCTGTAATATATAACTGCAAGGACATGGCTTCCCTCAAAATCTGTCCTTGCTTACATGCAGAATCTGTCAGTTACTCTTCTTGTTGTCAGTGGTATCTGGCCTGTAGACTCCATGTATCCTTGAAAACAAGTAATCTTCTGACAAACATTCAAAGACTGACAGAGCCTGTGATGAGGTTCTCCACAAGATACAATAAGCAGATAATGCTATCAGGGTAGTGTTTTGACCATTTATTTCTCAGAGCTAAATTGCCTCAACGTGTATGTAAAGCCAAAGCCTGTTTTTTAGTTCTAGAGTAATGGAAGAATAAAACCCAAATCAGGTTATTTTTTTGCAGCCTTTGTACTTCTGGGGAGATGTTCCTTTTTATCCTGGAGACACACAAGGAAACTAGAGGAAATCTATATATCGTGAAAGGAATTCCCATCTTAGAGAGTTATCATAAGGAAAGATATCCCAATTGGAGGATGTTCCCTACCTTGCTGGGGTGACAGCTTATGCCATTCAACTCTAACTTCCCCATTTTATGCAATGTTTACATACATCTTAATTAATTAGAGGAGGGACAGCCAACAATGGAGGCCCCATAATAAGCCAATAGGTGACGCCACTGCCCATGCATTGCAGCTGTTGTCGGCGATCTCTCCTCTTCTCTGAAGCCAGCAGATGGGGGGGATTACCGGACCAGAGCGCCTTCAGAATAGGTAAGTACAGGCATAGCCCACTTTTAAGAACACAATGGGGTTTATTTACTAAAGCTGGAAAGTGCAAAATCAGGCTCACTTCTGCATAGAAACCAATGAGCTTCCAGGTTTTATTATCAAAGCTTAATTGAACAAGCTGGGTTTAGAAGCTCATTGGTTTCTATGCAGAAGTGAGCCTGATTTTGCACTTTCCAGCTTTAGTAAATAAACCACATTGTGTACTTAAAAGTGGGGTATGCCTGTATAGACATCTTTTCCTTTACAGTGTAGTAAGTATAGGGCTTAGAATGGGGATGGGAGCAGGTTTAAGCTTAGATAGTATTTGACTGGACTTCTATTTTAAAGCAGTATTAAACCCAACACCAAAAATGTCATATATTGCAGCTTATCAGTCATTAGATGTGGTGGCCTCATCAGTTTTCTTTTTCTTTGGCTTTTCCCCCTCTATTTTTACCTGGTGATCTGGCCAGTAACACACATCCTGTATTAGAATGCCCCACTCTGGATGAAGGAGCACAGGGGGCACCTTTGGACAGCAGCATTGTCAGTCTGGGGGGAGGAAACTGTTAGATGTACTAGCAGATTTCAATACACTAACAAATTGCAGCCAAACTCTAGCTAATACTTTATAAGCAGTTACAGCATACAGAGAGACTTAAAAGGGTTGTAAAGTCAGAAGGTTTTTTTATCTTAATGCATTCTATGCATTAAGATAAAAAGCCTTCTGTGTGCAGCAGCCCCCTTCGGCCCCCCTAATACTTACCTGAGCCCCATCTCTGTCCAGTAATGTTCATGAGCGTCTCAGCCATCTGGGACTCTCCCTCATGATTGGCTGAGACACAGCAGCAGTGCCATTGGCAATCAAAGTCAATTAGCCAATCAGGAGAGAGAGGGGGCAGGGCCAAACCACAGCTCCATGTCTGAATGGACACACAGAGCTGCAACTCGGCTTGGGTGCCCCCATAGCAAGCTGCTTGCTGTGGAGTCACTGAACAGGAGGGAGGGGCCAGGAGCACAGAAGAGGGACCTGAGGAGGATTCGGGCTGCTCTGTGAAAATGTACTGCACAGAGGAGGTAAGTATAGAAAAAAAATGAATGCAGCCATAACATCTATGAAATGGGAAGCTGCAATATAATAAAGGTTTACTTTTGGGTTTAATATCACTTTAGTTTGATGATTTTGTACAGAGTTTGCCCACCTTCAATGGTATTCTAGGCATGCAGAAGACACTCTACTGACAACTAAAGGTGTATGGAGGCACATTTTAGTTCTTGCTTTAGGAGAACTATGTGAGTTTTAAACATATTGTTTAATTCCTAACAGATACATTTTAAAGCCAGCCATACGTGGATCCAAATTCAGCCGCTTCAGCAAGAACTTTGATCCATGTATGGACAGGCTTGTTGTACACAAGTCAATCTATTGATCATCTTGTGTACAACCAGCCTGTTGGGTTTTTGACAAACAATCAGTTCCCTTTCCCTGTCTGACCTTTACTGTGCAGGGATTGCAAGAGACTAAAAGGAGGTCAAGATCAAGCACTTACACTGTTTATATTAAAAATACAAGATGTATTATGTGTATATTGAATGTTTGCCTGTAGTGTACTATTAACACATTTTATCAATTAGCCTTGAAAAGTATCAATGTGATTAAATGTGTGCTTTTTTTCACCTATATGGTCATTTTCTGTCTAATGTGATACAGTACACTTATTACTTCTTCAACAAAAGAATAAACCACACTTGATCTTTGGAGATGCAGGTTGTGTGTATTTTAATCTCAGGTTCTGTCCTAGTTCTGAAAGAGATACAGTGAGACAAATACAGAAGCAGGGTGACGAGGACCATGGTCAATGCTGACTACTTAAAGATAAAGTAAAATATACTTTAGGTGCTCACATGTCAGATTTTTCTTTAAAATCATTCAGTGCATCACAGTGGCTAAGCAAGCTCCTCACCACAGGCCATCAACACATTTCCATTGTGTGAAGAAAGTCACAATGGCAGAGTGATGTAGTGGGCACGTGACTGACTGCCAACATCACCTTCCCATGTGCCATTAGGGGAACAGGATGGAGTCTATAAATATGGATTCTGGCTATCAGTTGTGGAAGTCTGCATATTATTGGATACAAAATGCTAATAAAGAGCATGCCATAGCCGACCAGTGGGCTATTAAAGGCAGGGTAAGAAGGGCAAGGGGTATGTGGCAAGCACAGTTATAAAAATGAATACCCTGCTCGTACATAATATAGTTTTATTAAATGCTTTTTAATAATATGCTTTTTATATATTCTACAAATGCCTGATGGGAAATCTAGCACTGATCATTCTCATCATTCAGATTCATTAATAATGACCCACTGAGTTTCAACTGATTGTACAGATTCTAAGTTCAGGAACTAAATAGTGAAGCTAGAAGATAAGCATGATGGCCAAGCAACTTCCAAAAGAGACCAGCAATAATAGCCCTTATATTAATGTCATGACTAGGGATGGGCTTTATGTTCGGGTCGAACATGAGTTCGACTCGAACATTGGCTGTTCGTCCATTGGCCGAACAGCAAACAATTTGGAGTGTTCGCGGAAAATTCGAAAGCCGCGGAACCCCCTATAAAAGTCTATTGGAGAAATCAAAAATGCTAATTTTAAAGGCTTATATGCATGGTATTGTCATAAAAAGGGTTTGGGGACCTGGGTCCTGCCCCAGGGGACATGTATCAATGCAAAAAAAAGTTGTAAAAACGGCCATTTTTTCGGGAGCAGTGATTTTAATAATGCTTAAAGTGAAACAATAAAAGTGTAATATTCCTTTAATTTCGTACCTGGGGAGTGTCTATAGTATGCCTGTAAAGGGGCGAATGTTTCCCGTGTTTAGAACAGTCTGACAGCAAAATGACATTTCTAAAGGAAATAAAGTCATGTAAAACTACTATCGCTAGCGCTGGCTATAATGTATTGTCGGTCTGGCAATACACATAAAAGTTAATTGATAAAAACAGCATGGAATTTCCCCACAGGGGAACCCTGCACCAAATTTTTTTTTTAAATGTATGGGGGTCCCCCTAAATTCCATACCAGGCTCTTCAGGTCTGGTATGGATATTAAGGGGAACCCCGCTACAATTTTTTTTTAAAAATGGTGTGGGGGTCCCCCTCAAAATCCATACCAGACCTCAGAGTCTGGTATGGATTTTAAGGGGAACCCCGCGCCAAAATAAAAAAAATGGCGTGGATCCCCCAAAAATCCATACCAGATCCTTATCTGAGCACGCAACCTGGCAGGCCGCAGGAAAAGAGGGGGTACGAGAGAGCGCCCCTCTCCTGAACCGTATCAGGCCACATGCCCTCAATATTGGGAGGGTGCTTTGGGGTAGCCCCCAAAGTACCTTGTCCCCATGTTGATGGGGAGAAGGGCCTCATCCCCACAGCCCTTGCCCGGTGGTTGTGGGAGTCTGTGGGCAGGGGGCTTATCAGAATCTGGAAGCCCCCTTTAACAAGGGGACCCCCAGATCCCGCCCCCCCCTGTGTGAATTGGTAATGGGGTACAAATGTACCCCTACCATTTCACAAAAAAAGTGTCAAAAAGGTTAAAAAACACAAGAGACAGTTTTTGACATGTCCTTTATTAATTTCTACTTCTTTCATCTTCTTTCTTCTGGTCTTCCTTCGGTGTTCTTTTTCTTCCTCCATCTTCTTCTTCTCCCTCTTCTTCTCCTTCTTCTTCTTCCTCCGCTCTTCTTTCCCGCATCTTCCTCTGGCTTCTTCTCCGCTCCGTCCGTACGATCAGCCTCAGTGGGAGTTTTCCGCCATGTGACGCTTCGGTTCTTCTGACACTTCTTATTCTTCCCGGTGACGCACGGGGACTTCACGGGGACTTCCCTATGGCTTTCCCTGTGTTGTCAGAGGGGGGCGGGGTCACCCGGTTACATAGACTAAAAAAAATGCATTGTGTGTGAGAACTTGCAAAAAAGCATTAACGCTCGGATGAACCTCTTGGTGGGAATGAGCCCTCAGACTGGTGTGCCCCGGGATTGTGTGCGATGTGCCTTGACTGAAAATTGGTTGAAAAATACTACTTTAGAAGTGAAGTGAAGGAGGGTTATAAACTCTCTCAGGTTTCTTATTGGGGAGATTTACCTTCAAGTCCTGTCCCATAGCCAAAACAGGAACTGAGAGATATCCCTGCAATTTATGAAATACTTTGGGGCCCCTCAGGTCACCAGAACTAGTGTCCCAGTTAGAACATTTCCCTGCTAATACTGTTCTGAGAACAACCTTAAATTTGGGATTTTCTTATACTTTCACTTTTGATGATTATGATAAACAGGAAAGATAGAAAGGGTAAAACCAACAGGTGTCCTAATCAATCTCCACTATGTCCAAAACGAAAAAAAAAAAGTTTTCTCTTAGTTATACTATATATAAGGATTAAAAAACTCAAAAAATAGGTGGACTTTGTGGGCACATAATGAGAGGAGAAATCATTAAAAAATTATAAATTTTTTTAACAACATGATTAACTGCTTGCTGCCCGCCCTGCCGTCAATTGACGGTGGCGCAGTGCAGCTCTCGTTCTGAGATGCCGCCATATGATGGCATCCCAGAACGGCCGCTCTCGCGCTCCCGAGGGGGCACGCAGTGCGGCGATCCCGGCCGCGCCATGTCCAATCTCTGTAAAGGGCCGCATCTGCGGCCACCTATTAGTGCCCATAAGTGCAGCATATTAGTGCCTCCTCATCAGTGCCACCTCATCAGTGCCCATAAGTGCCACTTCATCAATGCCCACCAGTTCAGCCTATCAGTGCCCATCAGTGCCGCCTCATCAACGCACAACAGTGAAGGCGAAAAATTACTTAGTTACAAAATTTCCTGACAGAAAAAAAGTAAAAAACATTTTTTTTCAACATTTTTGATCTTTTTTTTGTAAAAAATAAAAAATACAGCAGTGATTAAATACCACCAAAAGAAAGCTCTATTTGTATGAAGAAAATGATAAAAAAATTTGTTTGGGGACAGTGTAGCATGACCACGCAATTGTCATTCAAATTGCGACAGCGCTAAAAGCTGAAAAATGGCTTGGGCAGGAAGGGGGTGTAAGTGCCTGGTAGGCAAGTGGTTAAAAAACATATATAAAACATACAATCAACACCCTATAAAGACTGTTACCAGTCCAAAAACGCCTCCAAAACTTGCTCACCAAATGTGTTTTTGGATCAAATTTCTTTATTAGACATATTATTAAATCAATCCTTATACTTTCCATCTAGCCTTTTGTAACTGCACTATTGGGTAACTAGTAACTGTGTCTTTATAGGGTGTTGATTGCATGTTTTATATTTATATATGTTTTTTAATCATGTAATACAATTTATAATTTTTTAATGATTTCTCCTCTCATTATGTGCCCACAAAGTTCACCTATTTTTTTAGTTTTTCAATCCTTATATATATATTTTTGATGTTGGCATGGTGAGGGTCTCCCCTTCCTCTCTATTAGTTATACTTTAATAAAGAAATGCCTTGGTGGTATTAACTTGTTTTTTCTATAAGCTAAAGCAAGTATGGGTTACAAACATATTTTTTACAATATTAAAAAATGTTTCCCAGCCCAAGCTTAATGCAAGATGCATCTTTTGCTCATTAAATTTAAATTGACATCTGAAAAGAACTAACTCATTGAATTATTGATTATATTCGAGCTAAACTTGTCATCAGGAGTGAGATGTCTACCCGTGTTTTTATCTTTAGTGCCAGGTTTATCATACTTCAGTGCACTACTAGGTCTTTGACACCAGACAGGTACTCAGATTGTTGCACTTAGCACTCATATGTCAGATTCAGCATGCATACATTTTCCATATGCTGGATGCAAATTAGGAATTTGTTTATGTTTTTAAATATACAGTTTTCACAATGGAGCTTATGGAAAACCATTGAGGGTGAGATTGATGCATGTTAGGGCCTAAAAAGTCCCCCCTAATATTTTGTTTTGCATGAAAGTGGTATTAACCACTTGAGCTCTGGAAGGTTTTATCCCCCTTCACGACCAGGTAATTTTTTGCTATTTTGCACTGAGCTAACTTACCTGGTAACTACATAATCCATTAATACTTTTGTACAACAAATATATATAGTAACCAATCACAGGTGTGATGTTATATCAGAAAGAAGAATATGCATATAAACTTTGAACTCAATGAGACAATGAAAAAGTCCACCAAAAAGTAAACAGTATAGTAGATTCATCCAACACGACTCAAGGAAGGCATGGATCGCAGATATTGGTAAGTCTCTAACGCATGCAAAGTGATATTCACACATGGCATCCAAGACTGTGCTTCCAACACTCAGGGGAGAGATGGGTACTCTTACCCTAAGATGTGGACACACACGCCAGCAGCAGTGGGTCAAACAGGCATGGACGGAGGCCAGGATCACAAGCCACAAACTCCTATAGTTGGACTGATGTGAGCGTACACTTGAAGCAATCCGATTGGACCACAATCCAGGGAACAAGGACTCATCCACGATATTCCTGGTAAATGTAGTTCTCCTCCCATCAGGGAAAAGTAAGGATCATAAAAGAAAAATAGGAAGGCCTCCACATAGCGCAGATCAAAACAACGCATGATATTTAATAATAAAAAATTGGTACAAACATCACTCAAGATGCGTACATAAAATGTGATCACAGGAACTAGTAAAACAGGCACAGTGTATGGTGCCTAGCAGGCTGTGTACCTGTATTCTATCACATAAGATACCAATAAAATACATTTACGTTTTTGGTTGTAACCTGAAAAAATTTGGAAAATTTCAAGGGATATGAATACTTTTTCAAGGCACTGTAGTCCGTGGCCTAACTGCAATAAAAAGGACATTCCACTGATCAGTGGGGTCTTATTCACAGTCTGCAAGTAGATGTCCTGAAAGAGGGGGAAAATGTTCCCTGGTTTTCCCTGGGTGCTAACAAAAGTATATACAAAGCAGATAAATCAAAGAATGTTAATGGCCAAGTGGCAGCTAACGGCAAACCACTGCTCTCAGGCAGTCTCTCAAACAGACAAGAGATCACACTACTCATGCAAGACCCCCTTAGCAAGTCAACATTTGTTCAGCAGCAGCACAGCTCAGCCATCTCCTCTGAGTCAGCAGTCTCACCCTTGGAAGCCCTGGATACTGCTCCACAGCTCTGGTCATTGTTCTTTGTGGCTCTATGATTTATAACTCTGCCTCAGCAGTTCCTTGCAGCTAGTCTCTCTCCCTTCTCTCTTTCCATCTCTGCTCATAAGACAGACAGTCCAGTCTCTCTGCTTTCCTCCTTGTGGTCGTTAGCTGCTCTGCAGTACAGTCTCGCTTGCAGCTCAAGACAGGACTCCTGTACAGCAGCAAGTGGGCATGTCAAGTATGGGCTGTAGGTGGGGATGACAGCATCCCAGGGACTGTCACTACTGTGTTGGTAAGCAGTTAGTGTGTAAGAATGCTTGTCATGTACCTGACTGTGGAACCCAAGATGAAAAGGGTGGCCTCTTTCACAATTCCCATCAAGACACCCCTGGTAGTGGAGATAGGGACTGTTAGGGCAGCTGAAGGGCACTGGTGCCAGGAAGCTGGAGCAGTGAACTTGATCTTGGAAACACAGGGATCCACCCAGTTGCATTCCTAAGTCAGGTCAAAAGCTGTGCTCCGTAGCAACCAGGAAAATAGGTACAGGATCACAACCAGGTTCAAGATTGGGGATAGGCAGGAGTCGAAACAGTTAGGAGGCAGAGTCAAGGTCCGAAATTTGGACCAGGGTCAATAACACAGATTGTAAGCACTAACGAGCAGGCCCCTCTGATCCCTCCTGTATGGATTTGTATTGTAAGTGTACATCATCAGCAAGATCAGAAGGTTTTTAGGAACACAGAACACAGGGTTCAGAGCTAAAGACAAGCCAGCAATGAGGCTAAACAGACTTTAGTTTAAATCAGCTACCGGACTCCAGGGCCTGTGGGCAAGCCTGTGCTTGCATGTGTGCACCTTGCCATGTATGTGCTCATGTGCATGCATGTTCTTGCCCTTGCACATCCTGTGCTCGGTTCCCTGCACATGCACAGAGTTTGTTCAATCCATGAGAAATATATTTGGGTTAATTTTTTTGTGCTCAGAGTTTAGCTTTAAAGGACGTACTTCTTATTTTATGTGGTTGTTAGAGATCCAACTATGTCTCACTTAAGAGAGTACTAAAATGTTTTTCTGCGTGATAAGAACAGGGAAAATAGCGCTGTTGAGAAGTGATATGATAACCCCTCTGACCCAACGGGGTAACAAGCAAAGGTGGGTATATATATCAATAAAACCCTGGTGGATGTAATAACATCTAATTCCAAACAAATGTGAAGTGCAATACACTAAGCGGTATATAAAAAAGGCTTCTAATAAGTAAAAAGAGCCTTTCACATTACACTCTGGTTCGCATTAGGAGAGTTCATCGCTTCCTGGGAATATCCGGATTGGTGAAGCATCTTATTATATGCTCTTTACCCCTGCAGGGGTGAGGGCTTCTGGTGAGTGCACATACTTGAGGGGGAGCACAAGAAGTCACTTTATTTGGATGCACTTGGTCACCTTATAAGAAGTCAATTTATTTTTGCACAGAAGAGGATATAAAGTTGCTATTTTTTGGATACTAGCACAAAGCACTTTTTTGGAAACATGCATATGGGACACTGAAAGGATTTATATACTGCTATATGGACTTTTTTCTTTATTGTGTCATATATATTACATAAATAATTTTCCTATTTTTTACGAATCAATTACCTTGGACACTTTATATCGTAATTAAGGATTCACTTACTATTTGATGGCATTTTTATGTTTATGTTATATTTTATAAAGAGAATGGCTCTTTTTACTTATTAGAAGCCTTTTTTTATATACCGCTAAGTGTATTGCACTTCACATTTGTTTGGAATTAGATGTGTTACATCCACCAGGGTTTTATTAATATATGCCCACCTTTGCTTGTTACCCCCGTTGGGTCAGGGGGGTTATCATATCACTTCTTAGCAGCGCCATTTTCCCTGTTCTTATCGCGCACATTATTTGGGACAACACTTTGTGGGGTCCTTTTCTGGGGAGGCTGCAGCTATTCATATATATCTAAGCACGGATTTTTGTTTTATATACTAAAATTTTTTTGCTTAGACCAGAGTTCAACTGGTGTGGATGGGCTTTGGGCTTTTGTAGATTATCTCAGTTTGAGAAGCTTTTGAGATCATTTAGAATTCATTGACAGGTGCCTTTGACCTGCAGTTAGCCTCCTTCTGACCTGCATTTGTCCTGCTTTAAATAGGTTTTGCATCTCCATAGACTTGTATGGAAATGAAGCAAACAAAAGCCCATTGACACAGGTGCTAAGTGTGTGCCAATTTTGAGATGACAATGAGATACATTTAATACACCTGCTCATTTTTCTATATTTCAGTATGGTATATTTTGTTTTTTTGAACAATGCGACACAGTTTCATATTGCAGAAACCTACTGTATATTGTTTGTTTATGTTCCCACATATTTCCCAGCGGGAGGTCTTAATCATCATTCACCCTATCCATCTTTCCTGTAATATCATGGTAACCTGATTGCCTTTCCTGTGACCCACGTAAAGGACAAATAACATTAACCTACTATATTCTTTTGAGCCTTTGACATAGATAAATAAGTTTCTGAATACATCTAATATATGCAGCTGGTGATCCTTCGGATTACCTAGGGATTACTTTGGCCAAAAGGATGCAGCAATAATATCCTCATTAATGTCACACACATAAATAACCTTTGGCTTGGAAGGATATAATGTCTTTAAAATGACCTTGCCCAGGTGGAGATGACAAAGACAGATCATGAAATAGTAGGGGAAAGGCACAGTATCACAGTTCTAACCACATCAAAGGAAATATAGGGTTGTTCCCTTTAGAATTAGGCAAGTATCATTGGTGAAACTCTGATTCTAAGAGGTTACAACGCCACCTCTCTTTAAAGACAAATTTCAGGAAAGGAAATAAACGTACAGGTGAATTTTCTGCATGAAGATAGAAACCATCCATGATCAGCTCCCCCCAGCCCTCCGAATACCTACTTGAGCCAGATCTAAATCCAGTGCTGTGCTTGAGAGCAGCAGCGCTACTCTTTATCTCTTTCCTCACAGGTTTCAGAGGCAGCAGTGGGATTCATTGGTTCCTGCTGTTGTAAATCAAATCCTATGAGCAGAAAGTGTGGGGGGGTCGCACTGTGTGTGCTCTCACCCATAGAAAGCCTGGTGAGAGCACAGGCGGGGGACCCCAGAAGAGGGGGAAAGGGACGGTTCTCCTTCATCCAGAGTGGGGGCAGGCTAATACAAGAGTTGTGTTACTAGCCAGATCACCAGGTGAAAACAGAGAGAAAAAAGCCCAAGAAAAGAAAACTGATACAGCCACCACATCTAATGATTGGAAAGCTGCAGTATATTATATTATGGAATTGGGTTTATTACCACTTTCAGTAATATGTGATGTAGAGGGGACAACAGCTAGTCTTTGTAGCGAACCTCTGGTGTCTACTGGCAGTGCAAGGGTTCCCTATTACAGCCGAGCTTTCACAGGCGGTGCCATCTATCAAGTTTCTTTAAATCCAAGTTCCTCCAAGTCCCTCAGCCAAGCACACTCTGAGGTCTAGCAGCAACAGTTCTTGTGTAGCACACAGGCTACCTCCCAGGGGAATACCCCAGAAGAGAGAGTGGTTAACCGTCCTTAACCGGTTAACCGTAGTTCTGGAAGCTTCTTCCAGAAGCAGGCTGAAGCAATCAACTACCAGGTTCAGGGAGATCTGACCAGGCCTGAAAAATAAATGGCTGCTCAACTAGGTATAGCAGAGCCAAAAGTTTTATTTAACCAGCATAGGACAGGGCGCTACAGTAGTACTATGTTTTTCTTAGGGGCTAGACCTGAAATAAGATAACTGTATTTTGTATGCTGCTAAAATTTGTTGTTAAATCTTCAATCAATGGCTTTGATTTTCTAGTATAAACAGTTATTCATTTTAACTTTTCTTTTTAAAGAAACCATTAATGGTACGCCGTTCCGTTAATATGTCATATGCTATTGATATAGATGCATTTTATTAGCATCTTCAAATTTTAAGGTCCTTGGGAAAAAGAATCATTGAAGCAGCTAATCAGACTACCTTTATATTCCTCAGTGCTCATTTTTTTTACAAGGCAAGTGTAAAATTGTCTGTGAATGATCTATGCTCAATAGACAGAACTAAAACATTTATTTCAAAAGTGTTGAAGTTTTTACTAGTAAGATGTATGAAGTCCAGATTGGGATTTATAAGATTTACCAGGCATACAAAGTACACAACAGATTTGGCCAATTCAGGGTATAATGTTGCAATGATATATGAAGTCCACTAGAAAAGCCTCATTTGTTTGTTCAACTTCCCCTTGGATCAGGATATTCAGACTGCTAAAGTGTATGTCACATATGCAGTACATCTCTGCAATACCTGCACATTTCCCTATGTTTAATCCTTTAGTGCCCGTTCACACCAGCCAGGTCCACTGCGGTGACATGCATTAAGTTAGGTCAGCTCATTTACTTGAATGGGCCACCCAATGCAATGCAACAGGCCAAATCATGTATGTAGCGTTTTTGGTGCTACAATGCAAGTGCATTGAGCAGGTGCATTGGGGTTACCATATTGCAAAGGTGTGAACAGGTTCATAAAGACCCTCCGAGTACAGAAATATACCTGTTGATGTGCCAGAAATGTACTAAAAAATTTGC
This sequence comes from Lithobates clamitans, assembly GCA_037952925.1. Classification (NCBI taxonomy): domain Eukaryota; kingdom Metazoa; phylum Chordata; class Amphibia; order Anura; family Ranidae; genus Lithobates; species Lithobates clamitans. The sequence continues at coordinate 2,804,779 of JBBGZY010000169.1, read as the reverse complement.
CCTCCAAAGACATTAATGAGGTCCACCACAAAGTTTGCAAACTCTAAAATTCAAGCAAGATCGGTAACCCAAATTTGGTCTGTCTATCTATCTATCTATCTATCTATCTATCTATCTATCTATCTATCTATCTATCTATCTATCTATCTATCTATCTATCTATCTATCTATCTATCTATCTATCTACCTATTTTCCATACCATTCCTTATGACGGTCAGAATTTATTTTGCCTAGAGCTCTACACTATGAGGTATAGAATATATACACATGGGAGCATGCTTTTGAGATACAGAAATGAATACCACTTCTACTGTATGTCTGGGCCAATTAATTTTATTATTGCAACGAGTAACATGTAAAATAGAGTCCCGAATACATTACATGTCCTTCTGTCTTTGATTCTGGCCTTGTCACATTAATAGCTTTTTATTTTCCTACGGTATACTGTTGTACTTCTGTTACATTTAATAATTATTAATATTTTTAGAAAATGAATGAGAATTGCAGAAGCTGAGGACCTTTTGATTCACCCCTCCCCCTAACAGCTCTAAGCTTGAGGTCTGGACGAAAAGAGCAATTATACCGCCAGGACACACCAGGTATGTTTAGAGTCATGCAGTTCTGTTCTTGGCTTTATTGTGTCTGTGCACTTGGTTTTTCATTTATTTGTGCCATTATAGGATGTAATCTTCGGTGATGCCATGCGGTTGCTGATGACACTGATTAATCATGTGTCCATGAAAAACAAAGCTAGCATGAGCACCCTCATCATCTATTTTGTAAATTTTTCTGATATTTAAGAATACGCAGTTCTTTAGGAATCAGTGAAATGCATCAATTACAGTTCGAAGTACATAATTTAGATCACTAATATTGTTTCTAAAAACCTGACTCTTCCATATATAATGCTTGAAACCTCAAATGTCATTTTGGGATAGCCAGTGGTAAGATCTAATTCCCAGCATGAAACTTCTCCAGGTCAATATTCCGTTTTTTTTTTTTTTTGCCTTTAGTACAGTTTGAATCTCGGTGTAGGAAAATGAAGCTTGTTCACCTCTCTTTTGGACATAGGGGGTGGGGTTTAGAGAACTCAAGGGAATTTTAAATCCTAAAGCTGGCCATATATGAAATGTGTCCGGTTCAGCAGGGACTGGCTGACTTTGGAGCTATGTATGGGCACCCTGGTTGTATACAAGTCTATCTATTGGGTTGGGTTTTTCATTAACGAATAATGAAGCTGGGTATATCCAGCAACACTAATCACTGCCTCTCAGGGGATCAGGAAAGAATTTTTACCCCTACTGAAGCAAATTGGATCACGCTTTGCTGGGGGTTTTTTGCCTTCCTCTGGATCAACCGTGGGTATAGGATTGTGTATATGGGACTGAATGATTTATTTATTTTTTCCTTTTATTGGTCGAACTGGATGGACTTTTTGGACTGTCTTTTTTCAATTAGAGTAACTATGTAACTGTGTTTCGCCTACAGGGAAAGCTCCCCGCCGGCAGAACACAATAGCACTGGGGGAGGGATTCACCAATCAACACTGATGGGGTAATCATGCAATCATGGTGGAAAAGAAAGAAAATTGCATAGTCTATGGCCTGCCTTAAACCCCGTACACATGATCAGAAAATCATATGAAAAATACCAATTTTGGAGAGATCGTACGATAATCGGATCATTAGTACAGAGCTTTTGAGAGCTGATCAGGACAGTTTAGCCGATATTATCCGATAGGATATGCACAAAATGTTTTTTTGTATGATGCCAGATCGTACTATTTTCGTTTAATCAGTACAGTTGTCGTCCGAAAATGCAATACACTACAACACATAACATCACTTCCGAATTTTTATTATGTCGTATGAGAATTTTCATGACTTTAGTAAACTCTTTAACTCATGGAGGGGGACAGGTTAGAGCCTCTACAGCTTGCTATATACAAGTAAAGTGTTGTTAGAAAAAATTGATTTGAGAACAATCATTCAATTTTCTAATAGTTAATGGGGTCAAATTGATGACCCCTTTCAAACGTAATGGCCAAAAAAAACAAAGTAGAGTAGGATAGATTTTTTTTTTTGAATGAACAAAGTTTTAACAGTGAATGTGGTTTTGTTTGGGAAATTCCATTCATTCTAAAATCATATGGTAAAATCTAACTTAATTTGTATTTTCAAAATACAAAGTGTTTTCAAATTACATTTGTCAAGTCTTTGATGGCATTATCAAATGTGGTGACAAGATTATGTTTATTGATGTTTTTCAAAGATACAAAGTAAGAGATGTACTCAGCCTTGTAAATATCATATAGAGAAAAGGAAATTATATAACAGTAGTTATAACAATCAGGAATCTGTTAGTACCTTACATTACATGGTTGGAAGATCGATAATTGTATATGTGGAACAGATAAAGGCCCGGGACTAAATGCCCCTGGACAGGTCGGCCTGTAAATCTTAGCAATAAGGCCAGTTCACACCTATGCATTTTTTAGTGCATTTTCAGTTTTGCATAAACACACTACAGTCCATTTAAATGGTTTCCTATGGGTCACGTTCACATCTGTGTATTTTATGGAAAGGGCCAGGGACTTTTTTCTGGTTTTTGGATCCATAGACTTCAAAGGATCAAAAATGTGTATTGAAAAACGCAAAATTCTTTCCTTCTGTTTTCACCTACTGATCTGTCCAGTAACACACCTCCTCTATTAGCTAGCCCCCAGGGGGAGGAAGGAGCACATGGGCACCTTTGGACAGCAGAATTTTCAGTCTGAGGGGAGCGGAGTGCTAGATCAACTAGCTTTAGATACCCTAACGAGTTGAAGCCAAAACCTCAGCTCACACTTAAGCAGTTACAGCAACAATTTTTTTCCCTTTCAGGATAAAGGTCTTACATAAATATATAAAAGCTGATCCTTGTAAGCACCCCTGTCCATGGTAAATGGTTTGTCTCAACACTAACGGATACATTTGCTTGTTCTGTTAAAAAACAACAGACCTATTGCACAGATCACCAGGTGAAAATAAAGGACATAAAGTCAAAAAAAGAAAATTAATGCTGCCATTACATCTAATAATTTGTAAGCTGCAATGTAATAAATGTTTGCTTTCGGGTTTCATACCACTTTAATAGAAGGAAAAAAAAGACTATGAATTCCAATCAGTTTTCAAGGATATCGAGATAGAAGAAATGTCAGGTAGGAGGGGGGTGGTGTTTGCTTCAGAAAAATTCTAGGTGACCCAGATAACCTTTCAACCTCTCAGTAAGATATATTTGGGAGTATTTAAACAATGAAATTGTTTCTATGTTTAGTGGGTGTCAAGGTATAGAGCAAGTAAACGATCCGAGAATTAAAGAACCTTTAAGTGAGGGCATCCTGTGTTTGAGGCTTCCTAATGGTCAATAAGCATTTGTTTGTTTAATTTTTGTGGTAGATCTGTTTCTGAGGAAAGATGTGGTTTAAATCAATTCATTTGGATCATTTTTTTGTTGTTGTTGTTAAAATAGTTAGATGTTCAAATCTATTTAGACAGGAAGTTGCTCTGTCTGATTGCAAAATAGTTTGGAATTGAAATAATGGAGCAGAAAGGGGGCGTCATGGGGTCCCATCAATTGGGTCAAATAGTTTGTCCATACGAGTTGGATATGGGGACATGACCACAGCAAATGGCCCAAGTCAGGTGAATTGGAGTTGCATTTTAGGCACTTAGTGTGATAAATAATATTGGGGGAGGCTAAATGACTATAGTAAAGGTTTAACATGCTTTATGTAAAAGTTTGAGCTGCATTTCTCTCCACGTTTCATTTGGGGTAGCTTTATGCTACGCTTTATGGTCCAACCCTTTTGCATTAGGTGTTCTATCTCCTCCTCTGGAAACTTGGATTCTCAGCGGTAGAAAATGGAAGAAATGACTAGATGGGATAGCGTGATGAGATTTTTCATACAAACGTTTGTAAAAAAATCTACCAGTGTACGGCCAGATTAAGGTTTAGTTTACATGGTTTGCGGCTGAGATGGGGGTTCTAAAAATGGGCTTGTTCTTATCATCACAACCACCCCTCCTAAGCTGCAAAGGCAGCCATATGGGGTATACTTATGCTATGGCCTGGCCGCAATGCTGTGCATTGAGGTGCAGCAAAATTGATGTCAGGTGAATGGGAACTCGCCACATGCAGTTGCAGTGTTGTGGGCTTTTAGGAGTTAACACAGGTAGTAAGGAGGTGACATATTGCCTTCTCATTGCCACAGATCACTCTTCAGTTGGCAATGCTTGTGGAAACAAGTCCTAACAGATTTTGGTGCTGCCTCTAACCCTTTTTACTTGAGGTCAGGACTCAAACTTGCTCATCCATGTTTTTATGGACCTTGTTTGTGTACTGGTGCGCAGTCATGTTGGAACAGGAAGGGGCCATCCCCAAACTGTTCCCACAAAGTTGGGAGCATGAAATTGTCCAAAATGTCTTGGTATGCTGATGCCTTAAGAGTTGCCTTCACTGGAAATAAGGGACCAAGCCCCAGCCCTGAAAAACAACCCCACACCATAATCCCCTCTCCACCAAATGATTTAGACCACTGCACAAAGCAAGGTCCATCAATACATGGATGAGCAAGTTTGGGGTGGAGGAACTTTACTGGCCTGCACAGAGTGCTGCCCTCAACCTGATAGAACACCATTGGGATGAATTAGAGCGGAGACTGCGAGCCAGGCCTTCTCGTCCACATTAGTGTCTAACCTCACAAATGTGCTTCTGGAAGAATGGTCAAACAATCCCATAGACACTCTCCTAAACCTTGTGAATAGCCTTCCTAGAAGAGTTGAAGCTGTTATAGCTACAAAGGATGGGTCAACTCAATATTGAACCCTATGGACTCTAAGACTGGAATGCCATTAAAGTTCATGTGCATGTAAAGGCAGGTGTCCAAATACTTTCAAATACTTTTGGTAATATAGCGTGTATATATATATATATATATATATATATATATATATATATATATATATATATATATATATATATATATATAGTTGAAAAAGGGGTTGTGACCTGTACCAGCCTAGGTATGAACAGTGACATGCCTCCATCCCTGGTTTGTATGGAATCAGAGATAGAAATTTGGATGGGACTTTGAATGAGGCATGTCAAAGGATATATGTCTAATTGTTTACCGAGAGTAATTTTTTAGATTATAAATTTGATTTCATTTAATGTAATGTCACGGTACCAAATCAATGGTCCAAGGTATTAAAAATATAGCAATAATTAATAATATAGACTGAATAACGTAATCATGAAGGATTTACATAATAATATTCATATAAACATATTTAACATGGTTAATCACTGGACATGATGGTACAATCAATACAAATGAATCAGACAGTAAACATGATTAATACAATTGATACAGAGGTAAATACATAGAAGAATATAGAATGATTTTTGAATAAAAATGTATATTTTTGGGCATCCATAAGTTAACTCGACGCGTTTCTTGGCTTGTTACCAATCGTCAGGAGTCAGATGCATGTATAAACTAAAAAAGTTTTTGAAATAATGAGATATCTGTTAGTATATAAACCCTCTAAATAAGGGGGGGGATGAAAAAATCAGTTTTAAAAATACTTACAGATCAGCCCATAAGCTAATCACAGCTCCTAAATGGGATCATAACGGCGGCCTGGGCTATGTAGTCTCATCCGGGGTGGAGGCAGAGACCACCCCCCAGAATGCCAGAAAGGGGACCTGGGGATGGCGGCAGCCAGGAGACAAGCCAGACCACTCAAACACATGACCCGATGAATTGAATGTGCACACTTGAACATACACCCAGTTCTAGAAGGAAATGGAGGTGAAATGAAATTAAAAGGAAAGAAATGTTGGATAGTGTAGAACAGACACTTCAAAAAGTTTCCGCACTTTTATATATATAATAGCATAAAAGTGTGGAAACTTTTTGAAGACCCCTTATATACAGTATATATATTTGGGAATTACTTGTATTATTTCATTTTGCTAGCGGCCGGTCTTATCATCATTCCCCTTAGCACAGACTTAGTATAAGTTCTGAGGTTTTTATTGATGTCTGCGCCCATGTTGCTTACATGTCTCTGTGACACATTAATCAGGGTATGACAGGGTGTCACCGAGGGAGATAATTTGCAGTACTGATCAAACTGATGATGTATTCCTGCTGTAAATACATTCATATTTGCTAATTGTACTGCAGAACCTTGGAGGACGTAGCTCCTTATTTGGAAAGGTGGGGAGGATTTCTTTCAGCATCGGAGAGGAATGCCACCTGCAGCAGGGTTTTATGGTACTGTATAGTACACGTCCAGCTTTAAGTAGTAAACCCTTTTAAATGTGTGTCACAGCGAACCTATCCTGAGAACAGTAACAGTCGCAGACGTGGATATTCATAAATATTCACAGTGCTCAGAAATGTAATTCTGTGTTTTCATACAAATATATTATATGTTTACCTATACTCCGACACTTGGAACTTGGAATCTACAGAAAGCAGCCCACTCATTTACATGCATATGCCAGCTTTATGGACTCAATTAATCTTCTTAAGTCTGATTTAGTGATTCCCAAGTGTGCCTGGAATGTAAGCACTGGTTACCACATAGTCAAGGGCAGACAGAGGTAGCGATTTGAAAAGCAGTGCTGATATACTTACAAACAAATCAGTTTAATAAATAAGGGACTATTCACAAAATAAGGCAATAAATCTGAACCATTTACTGATATAGTCATATATACTTAAATATACCTTTCCGATACAAATCAAAGCCACAAACAATGGGATACCTTTGAGGTGTTACATCAGCTATTATACATGACAGATTCCTGCTGGTAATTCTCCACCATGTAAGCAAGGGGGGGGGATTACAAAAAATCATATGAGACCCTTTAGGTCTGGTATGAATTTTAAATGGGACCACACACAAAAACATTAAAAAAAAAAATTGTGTGAGGACACCCCGCCCCCCCAAAAAATGTATACCAGACAAAAGAAAATGTGTGAGGTCCCCCTAAAAATCCATACCAGACCCTTAATCTGAAAATAGCCAGGAAAGGAGAGGATGGGCATGCAACCCGCTCCCACCTTTTGGACCATAACAGACCACACGCCTTCAACATTGCATTATACTGGTACATGTTCCCCAGGGCAGTTACCCCCAATATGCTATTTTTGAAAACCCTTTGCCTATTATCCCAATGAATGGGCATTTTTGATTTAAAAGATTTAGCTTTGAGTGGGGTTTGGCATCTGAACTTCTTTGAAGTTTGTCAAACCTTACTCAAACCAAGCCCAGGGCAGTTCGTCTCATCACTACTCCATAGACAGGAAGATATAATGCAAGAGAGCTCTAACCCCCAGTATCTCTTTCCCAATGGTGATAGATCTGCACACATGGTATCTGCCTTCTTCACCCTTCTACAATGTACATACAAAATAAGAAATGAGACATTCTGTAATTCAAGGGAGGTCCACCAACAATTTGGAAAAACAAGCATCTGAAGGTGCTCATTAATGTCCCTTGGGAGATCAGAAATAGCACATTTGTGGTACGTAATCCTTAAAATCAAGAGTCCAGGCCTGCTAGTATTGGGCATGACAAGTCTTGTGTGTACATATCCACAGTAAAAGTCAGTATGTGAAAACCTTGTACAACATTGGAAGCCCCAGAGGGGGAAATTTTGGCTAAAAATGAGAAACGTCTTCTCCTCATTGGGTGATGCAGATTTCTAGAAGGACAACATATGGTACATCTAGGTTGGTAAGATTTATATCCAGGGGAAGGGGTTACTGCTTTTTTTCCCAACCCTTTTTTTCACATATTTCTCAAGCAAGTCGTCAAGATGAAAAATATTGAGAAATGGACAGATTACCATATAAACTCTACACTTTTGTAAACTTAATGAATGACAGCTGTCTTTCCTTTAGTTTTCCTCCACTTTAGGGATCAAAGTTGGATAGTTCATCTGTAATAAAAACTTAAAGGGGTTGTAAAGCTTCACTTTTTTTTTTTAAAATAACAAACATGTCATACTTACCTCCACTGTGCAGCTTGTTTTGCTTTGCACACAGTGGCCCCACTCCACGTCTTCTGGGGTCCCTCGGCGGCTGTCTCGCCTCTTCCCTGCATCAGCTAACCCCCTCTGGGAAGCGCTAGAAAAACCACAAAGTTTCCGCGCTCAAGGACAGAACCGGTATGCAGCCTCCCCTAAATCACACCTCCTAGAAGGAGGGTGAAATAAGATAACTAAGAAAAGAGGGGTAGGGGTATGTGGCGCTCCCTATGACGGGGTATCCTGTAGGGTGTGTGTGCTCTAAACCCCTAAACAAATATATTATTTAAACCATGTGAAAACCTACACCTCATAATGAAATATAATGTAGCCTAATAAGCAAACCTAGTGAACATTTATATGTGTCAATATCTGTTTAAAAGCGTGTATAACGCTACCATATAAAGTGACTTAAAGGTCTAATTGCAGTGGGAGAAAATGTGACCATCAGAGTCTCCCCTGCTATCCCACAGTAGATATACAGGAAGAATATTAAACACTATTGATATCTGAGCGTGTAGTAGTAAGTGTCCACTCCAGCAGGTATAAAACATAAATAGGAAGTGAAAACAAATAAAATGTGAACACCAGTCCCATAAAAAATAAATGTATAAAATGAAAAAATGTGAAGCTCCAGAATGGCAAAGTGTTCATAAAAATTGTGACTCTTGTGCTGAAATTGATATCCGGTGACTTCCGTGATCCCCCTCAAAGGTCCCCACTCACCAGCTCCTCATACCCCTGCAGGGGTAATAGGCATGTAGCTGCAAAAGATGAAGGGCTTCCCAGATCCAATGCAGGCATCCACACGTGTCTCCTCTGTGACCCAGCTCCAAGCAGTGGATGGTACACCAACTTCTTGCATCACAGCCTCATAGGAAAAAACAGGGCTCCCATAGTGTAGTATTTATAAAAAGACTTTTTACGAAACGCGTAAGGAAATTTTATTTTTAATGGGACTGGTGTTCACATTTGTTCACATTTTATTTGTTTTCACTTCCTATTTATGTTTTATACCTGCTGGAGTGGACGCTTACTACTACACGCTCAGATATCAATAGTGTTTAATATTCTTCCTGTATATCTACTGTGGGATAGCAGGGGAGACTGCTGGGGGTCACATTTCTCCCACTGCAATTAGACCTTTAAGTCACTTTATATGGTAGCGTTATACGCGCTTTTAAACAGATATTGACACATATATATGTTCACTAGGTTTGCTTATTATTCTACAGTATATTACATTATGAGGTGTAGGTTTTCACATGGTTTAAATAATATATTTGTTTAGGGGTTTAGAGCACACACACCTTACAGGATACCATGTCATAGGGAGCGTCACATACCTCTACCCCTCTTTTCTTAGTTACCCCTCTGGGAAGCGCTCTCCCGGGGGGTTAGCTTGCGGGCACGCTCCTGAGTCCTGTATCCGGCGTCCATAAGCCGCCGACTACAGGACTCGGCCCCCCCGGCCCTCGCGTCATTGGAGTTGATTGACAGCAGCGCGAGCCAATGGCTGCGCTGCTATCAATCTATCCAATGAAGAAACGAAAACAGCCGAGAAGACCGGGCCGACATCAAGCACGTTCTCAACGCGGGACTTTCGAGGGCTCAGGTAAGTGAACGGGGGGGCTGGGGGGCCTGCAATCGCCGAATGTTTTTTCACCTTAATGCATAGGAGGCAATAAGGTTAAAAAACATGAACCTTTACAACCCCTTAAAATATTCTATAGCAAACATTAAAGCTGGACTCCAGGTAAACAGACAAATACACAGATGAAATACATATATAAGACCAGTTTTACCTGCTAAAGGATTTGTGTTTCAGTCCATCTGCCACGCAGCACAGCCCTATCTAGCAAGGTGATGAGGTGATGGCAGCTTTCTATTGTGTTCAAGCTGAACATAACAGAAGGCTGCCATGGCCTCATCACCACTTGTACTGTGTATAGGTCCATAAGCTGTACCTCCAACTACGTTCCTGACCAAACGACTTACTACGCCATATGACCAGACCGAACATCTGCAGGTTTTGGAGGAAAAGGCCCTGGCTGAGTTTTTGGAGGAAAAAGGCCCTGGTTGAGTATTAGCCACAAGTGTCTAAACTTGTGCAGCTGGTAAGCGTGCACGTTGTGTGGTGGTGGATTTACTGTGTTCACATTATAAAGTCACAAGATTGTCACTGAACCTCTGGCTGCTGGTCCGTTCTTCATTGAAGGAACCATTAAGCTCTCCAATAGTCATTTGAGGACTCACCATAAGTCACATGTTTCACTGCTTGGGACTATCCACTTTTAAAAAATTTTTTTCAATTACTTTTTAGTTACCGGTATTCATTTCTTGTTTTATGTTCATATATTTGGTTAACATGTCACTTTAAGAGCGCAGCTTACTTTTTATCTATTGCTATTTTTGTGTGTATTTCACTTTGAGTTGCGGCTATAGTTGTTAGGTTTAGTTTCCAGTGCAGTTCTCTTTTTTTACATTTATAGGCTGTATATGACATACTTCTGCACACTGCACTCTGTATGCTGAGCTGAATATGAAGTATACATGCTCAGTATGGTCAATGCTAATATTACCAACAAGATAATGCCAGCAGGTCCTGCTGCTTTTCTTGCACTTTAGCAATGGCTAAAGGAATCATAATTTAATACATTAATGAAGCAATACATTAATAAAATTGCATATTTGAGCTTTTTTTGTCTCGTTGCCCATGCTGTCTCTTTAATACATTATCATTCCTCAGCATCAAAATCTGAGTGGAACATCAGAACACCTCCAGGCAATGCATACATTTGATGGAAGCTGTAGTCCCACGCAGTGTCACACAATGAAGAAGATTACAAAGTAGCAATATTTGTGCAGACTCAAAGAGGAGATGCTCGCCATGCAAATGTAAGATAAACCAAACCTTCAGAGCCAGGTAGCAGGCTAGACCGTTTTTCTATAAGTTTCACTGGGGGTGTCAGTTTCCAGCAGAGCCATTTTACCTCTCCGCTGGGAGCAGAAAATGGCATGTAAGATGAGATGCTTCAAAACAAAATAGTGCATCTTGGCTTATGGCAGCCTGCCTGCTAATTAGACCACTCATAGTACTGCTACCATGAATTTCTGCTGCTTCTTTGTCTCACTCTTCACAACACCTCTCAGTAAGTCAAGCACATACACTGTCTCTCTTTCATAGACGCACCCCTCCCATACCAATTCACAACTATGTATGTAGAAGATCTTGCTGCTGTTATGGGCCCAGCAGTCTAGGGGGCTTATTTTGTGTTTAATATCATTTTATAATGATGTTTCCTGGTAGCAATTTTATGTAAAAAATAAAAAAAAAATCCGTCATCATATTAATTGTAATTACAATTTATAGGTAATACCAACAGAAACTGTTAAAGTGGCATTAAACCCAAAACCAAAAAATATATAATATATTGCAGCTTACCAAGCATTAGATGTGGTGGCTGCATTCATTTCCTTTTTTAGGCTTTTTCACCTGGTGATCTGGCCAGTAACACATCTCCTTTAACCACTTCAGTCCCAGAAGAATTTACCCCTCTTCCTGACCAGAGCACTTTTTGTGATACGGCACTGCGTCGCTTTAACTGACAATTGCGCGGTTGTGCGACATTGCACCCAAACAAAATTGATGTCCTTTTTTCCCCACAAATAGAGCTTTCTTTTGGTGGTTGGTTTGCGCAAAAGTTATAGCGTCTACAAAATAGGGGATAGATTTATAGCATTTTTATTATTTTTTTTTTTATTAGTAATGGCGGCGATCTGTGATTTTTATCATGACTGCAACATTATGGCGGTCACAAAACTTTTGACGCCATTTTGGGACCATTGTCATTTATACAGCGATCAGTGCTATAAAAATGCACTGAGTAAATGACAATGGCAGGGAAGGGGTTAAGCACTAGGGGTTAAGTGTGATCAAGGGGTTAAGTGTGTCCTAGGGACGTGTTCTAACTGTGGGGGGGATGGGCTGCCACCTATATGACAGCGATCACTGCTCTTGATGACTTTTTTTTTTCATTTGGATAGCGTAAAAGAAGGTTATAACGCCTGTTGGTTTATTTTCTGCCATCTGTGTCCTGTTGGGGAGATTTCCTTTCACTTCCTGTCCCATAGCCAACACATTAAGCGGGAGAAAATCTCTTTAAATTAAGGGAATCCTCTGAGAAAACCCAGGCCATCAGAACTAGTGTTTCCGTTGGAAGAATGCCCCCCTATCATTTTCTGGAGACAACCCAAAATTTGGGATTTTCTCTTACTTTTACTTTCAAAGCTAATGGTAAACAGGACAAATAGAGAAGATCACTCTTCCTGATGGGGGTCAGACAGCACTAAAAACTGAAAGGGGCTCTGATCCATCTATACTCTGTCCAAAACCAAAGAAAAAGTTTTGCCCTTAGTTATACTTTTATATTAGAGCCCTGGTTGGCTGTAACGTGTTAGAGGGTTGTGTTCCATAGGAGGAGAGTGAGTTAAAACCAGACTTGGATTTCTGTGATGGTAGTTAACAGTAATATAGTGTGGCCTAATCCTTATATTTGGAGATATGGATCCATGCATAATTCAGAAATCTTTTTCCGAATGCTATAAAACCCAAAATCAGAGTGCAGCCGTGGTAGTTATTGTTGTACAATAAAACAGGCCCCTAGTGCAATTGCTTTTAAAGGAGTTGTAAAGGCAAGAGGTTTTTTTTATCTTAATGCATTCTATGCTTTAAGATAAAAAAAACCTTCTGTGTGTAACAGCCCCCCAGCCCCCCCACACTTACCCTGAGCCCCTTCTCTGTTCAGCGATGTCCACAATTCCCTCTGCCATCCGGGACACTCCTCCTGATTGGCTGGGGCACAGCCGTGCACCATTTGCTCCCACGGCTGTCGAGTTAGCCAATCAGGGGAGAGAGGGGGCGGGGCCAAACAGCAGCTGCGTGTCTGAATGAACACACAGGGCTGCAGCTTGGCTCAGGTCCCCCCATAGCAAGCTGTTGGTCTATGGGGGCACTCAACAGGAGGGAGGGGCCAGGAGCAGCAAAGAGAAGAGGAGGATCCAGGCTGCTCTGTGCAAAACCACTGCACAGGGCAGGTAAGTATAACATGTTTGTTATGTTTATTTTTATTTTTTTACGCAAGACTTTATAATCACTTTAAAGTATAACCAAGGCAATTTTGGGTGGTTTGGATTGAGTGGTGAAAGGTTAGAAGCACTGTCATGATTTTATTTGCTGCCTATGCCCCTGTTAGAGAAATTCACTCTCTCTAAATGTTTAGACCACCGGGGTCACGGAGGGGACTCAAAGTGAGGTTAAATGTAAAATTTTAAATTGCCACCAGAACAGGAATAAAGGGAAAAGCTTCCAAGAAGGGCACTTGTTCTTGTGTCAACTCTCAAAGAAGGGATTTCCCTCACTTTCTGATGAGTTCCAGACATTGAAAGTCAAGGGAAAGCTCCATAATGAGACACAGATGACAAGAATTAAATCTAACAGAGGTTTTAATCGTCCCCTACCCTATCAAAAATGGGTAAAATGATTTGGCTTTTGATATATTTTAAAATTTAGCTCCAGCTTAAACATTTTTTTCACTTTTTGAGCAAAGCAGAGAAGGCTTTTGCTGCTGCACAATTCACTCCACCCAGCACCATACCCTATTCACCCTGTTGAGGGTACATGGCCAACGATGATACCATATTTTAGCTAATTTAGATAAATAGTCAATACACCAAATATTAAACATCAAAGTTAAAAAGGTTGTTGAGGTTCCAATATAATGTCCTTATGTACAAAGTGCAGAAAAAAAAAGTGCAAAAAGGATGCTGAAACAGCATATCCACTTTTGTTGCTGCTTGCCCATTGGGGAGAGTTCCCTGAATGTCCTGTCTGTAGCTGCACAACAGGGAGTAGGTGGAAATCTTCCCAAAATGAGTAGACAACCCATCTCTGATAGTTGAATTCAGAATAGGTTTTCCCATTGGAAAAAATCCCTTCTGTTCCTGTTCTGGTGACAAATGTAGAATTTCACAAGTCCGCAGAACAATTGGAGAGGGGGAATCTCGTCAATGAGGACAGAGAAAAAACAGAAAGCTAAAAGGGATTCTATTTCTTTCTTGCTGTATTTAAAGAAAAAGTTTTTTATGAAGTTATACTTTAACCACTTGACCTCCAGAGTCCTGCGTTACTCTAGCTGACAATTGCGCAGTCATGCAGCACTGTACCCAAATGAAATTTATGTCCTTTTTTCCCACAAATAAAGCTTTTTTTTGGTGGTATTTGATCACCTCTGCGTTTTTTTATTTTTTGCTCTATAAACAAAAAAATACTGACAATTTTGAAAAAAAAAATTTTTACTTTCTGCTATAAAACATATCTAATAAAACATTGAAAATAATATGTATTCTGCTACATATTTTTGGTAAAAAAATCCCAATAAGCGTATATTGATTGGTTTGTGCAGAAATTATAGCATCTACAAACTATGGGATATATTTATTAATATATATATATTTTTTACTAGTAATAGCAGCAATCAGCGACTTATAGCAAGAGTGCTAAAAATTTGCAATGTCACTGTACTAATAACACTGGCTGGGAAGGGGTTAACATCAGGGGCGATCAAAGGGCTAACTGTGTGCCTAGCCAGTGTTTTACTGTACTGTGTGAGGTGCTTTTTCTAGGGGAAGAGAGGGAATTTATACACAAAGCCCATCCATTCCCTCCTGTCAGAACGGAGATCTGCCTTGTTTACATAGGCAGATTGCAGTTCTGTCTCTCTGCCTGATGATCGACAGGTGCCGCAGTACATCAGGTACCCCTCACTCGCTGATTGGCTTCTGCTGTGTGTATTCACAGTGAAAGCGAACCGCCAGCGGCGCTCATGCGCACCCCCTACCTGGCAGGGCGGACCTAAAGTGGTTAAAGAAGAATTCTAAGTATGGATATTTTATACATAGCTTTATTGGTACACCTTGGTCCATTGTAACTATGTATATACCATATCTGACCAATCCTCCTGGAACTTGAAAATCACTAAAGTTGACGCTACTCCAGTGATATCCACTTGTTTCTGGGTCCCATGCCTTGACATCACTGTCCTGCCTCTCCACTTCATTCAACCAGAGAACGTTTTGCATTCATTCAGAAAATGCAAAGCATTCCCTGAATGGCACTTGTGCTGAGTGGCTGATCTCCTGTGCTCAGTATTGAGTGCGGCAGCTGCTTAGCAATGGACCCGGAGCAAGTGGAGATCACTGGACTTGCGATGTCTACTTCAATGTTTTCCAGCTTCCAAGGGCCAGATATAGAATATACTGTATATAATTACACGGGTCCAAGCTGGACCCATATAATTATGGAAAAACTATTCAAACCTGGAATTCTTCTTCTTTAAAATACATTTTTAGGTCTGGGGACCTTAAAATGTCAAACCTCACATTACACAGTTACATCCTTTTAAAGGGTATTAATACCTATATTCTTGCAGTGTGTCATTGGATACAGGACAGCAAAGTCATTTTGTGACTTTCATTACCTGTTGGGTTCCACCATATTTAAGTATGCAATGTTTCATGGTTAAAATCTGTCCACTGCTATGGAGGAACTGAAAACATTGTTGTTTAGAGTTGTCTACACATTTGTGTCTTCCACAAATGCAGCTTTTTTACTTGTCTTCTGTTCTCTCAAAAGAAGTGAAAGTTCAACTGGTCATTTTATTGTAGACCAGGGCTGTCCAAACTGCAGTCCATGGACTGCATGCGACCGAAGATAGCTAATTAATAAATGTTGATTTTTTTTAATTTTTTTTGTAAAAAATGCATTAACACTTGCGGACAGAAAAATATTTGACAGTGTCTCTTTACTGGACTTTTATATGTTTCATCTTGCCAAAGAAAAATATTCCACTGTACACTATCATGCCTTATTCATGTCATCAGTTTTTGGCAGCACCTATATTTGTGAGCATATTTTCAAGGATGAAGCACATGAAGGGCAAAATTTGAACCAAAATGTCTTGAGAATTTGTTGAGAATTGCTATTACATTCACTGAAACCAGATATTGATGCGTTAGTTTATCAAAAACTGTATCACATATTGCACTAGTTTTGTGTTGACTTCTTTTACTTTTATAATAAAAAATTTAGGGACCAGTACCACGGACTGTGTACTGGTTACCACCAATCCAGCATTACCATCACCTCTCTCCTAGTGACTTATACCATGGTTCTTATGGGATACAGGAAACGCTCTATCTTTCTTCTCTCTGTGCTTGCTCTTTCTCCCGGGGGGGTCTTTTCATATTTTTATCCTCTGTGACTTCAGGCTGGGTTCCTAGGCACTCTGTGTCGTGGGTTCAGTCCCAAAGAGTAGGGAACTGGCCGCTATTGAAGGGGCCAAGCGCTTAAGTCCCCTCCACAACCAGAGAAACCATTGCCCTTGCCATTCCACCCATCTCCTGGCTGATTGGCTGCCTTGCATGAGACACAGACACTGTCGTTTTTAGCAATGACACATTAGCTTCTTCTGGATAGCACTATATATGTCAGACCCATATACTGTATCTTCCTCTAACTCAGTCCCCTTGTTGTGATGCAAGCCCTGTTCTTTTGATACGCTATGCGTGCAACCCTTTAAGAGACTTCAGACCAGGCAAAGAAGGAGGACAAACAAAGACTTTACTGAGGTAGTTTAAAGATAACAGGCAAGTGGCAAAGTCCATAAGACAATCCTTGTAAGGCAAAAGTCCATTCAGGCAATAAATCCAATCCACAAGGGGTAGCGCAAGTCCCTTAGAGTCCACGAATTGGCAATAATCCATAAAGGCAGTAAGTCCTTAACTTGGCATTTGTAAGTCCATAAGGGTCTCCAGGCTCAAGACCTCATCAGGAACCCCAAGTGGGCTCCCATCACCCCCCCCCTGCCAAGGGGTTGATCACTCCAGCAGAGTAATAGGCTATGTTTTGGCAGTATGAGGACACAGTGCAACATCAAGACATTGTAACATTTTGAACTTGTTTCAATGAGGACATAAGCACAGACAGGAAAAACAGGAAAACAAGTTCCAAAAGGACATGGATGAGTGAGTTTGGGGTTAAGGAACTTGACTGGCCTGCACAGAGTCCTAACCTCAACCCGATAGAACACCTTTGAGATGAATTCGAGCGGAGACTGCGAGCCAGGCCTTCTTGTCCACATTAGTGCCTGACCTCACAAATGTGCTTCTGAAAGAATGGTCAAACATTCCTATAGACACACTCCTAAACCTTGTGGACAGCCTTCCCAGAAGAGTTGAAGCTGTTATAGCTGAAAAGGGTGGGCTAACTCAATATTGATCCCTGTGGACTAAGACTAAGATGCCATTAAAGTTCATGTGCGTGTAAAGGCAGGCGTCACAATACTTTTGGCAATATAGTTTATCTAAAATATGCAAAATGAAGTGTGAATAACACTGTGCTAACCCAATAAACAATGGTGAAGCTGCTACATACAAATATGACCAATATTCAAAACGTGTTGTAAATAAATGTAGCGCTAATAATAAACAAACTAAAAAGTGATGAAATGTTCAGTAGAGGTGACCCACTGAAAAAAAGGGTGTAAGGAAATAAATATACAGTAGTTCAAAAATTGAATTAGGTTTCAACTAAACCAGAATAAAATTATAGTCCCATAGTAAAAAAATATATGGTGAATCCAACGTGAATGGAAAATCTTCAGGTCTGTATTTCATCAGCATGAAAATCTTGAACAGGAAATAGATGCAATACGCTTACCAGAGACGGTGGATTCGGATGCCGGTGACACCGAATCAGGCAGGCTTAGAGATCCAAGATGGAAGTAATCGTCCAAGGAACCCCGGATCTCAAGGGGAATCCCTCCTTTCTTCCGCCAATCAAGACTGCCAGTCCGGAGAGACCGAGGGGAAAGATGGAATATCCAACCACATAGGAGTCCTGGAAGTGTGTAAAGGCTCGAAAAAAATGTATAAAATGCGCCAATGGTGCAGATCAAATGGTATAATTATTGGGTAACACCAATAACCCAAAACAGTTTAAATAGCGTGATCACGTAAATAAAATCAAGTGTAGAGAAGAGTGTAGCTCGCTACACTCCTCCCTACACTTGATTTTATTTACGTGATCACGCTATTTTAACTGTCACGCTATTTTAACTATATAGCTCGCTACACTCTTCCCTACACTTGATTTTATTTACGTGATCACGCTATTTTAACTGTCACGCTATTTTAACTATATAGCTCGCTACACTCCTCCCTACACTTGATTTTATTTACGTGATCACGCTATTTTAACTGTCACGCTATTTTAACTATATAGCTCGCTACACTCTTCCCTACACTTGATTTTATTTACGTGATCGCGCTATTTTAACTGTTTTGGGTTATTGGCTAACTGTCATGCTATGTCAAGCTCTGGTAAGCGTATTGCATCTATTTCCTGTTCAAGATTTTCATGCTGATGAAATACAGACCTGAAGATTTTCTATTCACGTTGAATTCACCATATATTTTTTTACTATGGGACTATAATTTTATTGTGGTTTAGTTGAAACCTAATTCAATTATTCAACTATATTTATTTCCTTACACCCTTTTTTGTTTCAGTGGGTCACCTCTACTGATCATTTCATCACTTTTTAGTTTGTTTATTATTATCTAAAATATGGACTGAGCCTTTAATACAGCCATTCTCAACCAGAGTTCTATGGAACTCTAGGGTTCCCGCAAAGGTTGCTAGGGGTTCCTTGAGCTGTGGTTGATTGACCTTCCATATGATGGTGCCTACATAGCTCCTGTGCCAACACTACTTGGCAGAGCCAGTAGTGTGATCTTTTTAGCTGTCTGTAAGGGTGGCATTCTGACCACCACTGTAAGGGCTACATTCTTCTTACGCACCGCCAATATAAGGGACATTTTGCCAATTGACCCACAATTAATTGTTTTTAGTAAGGGATCATCGATATCTTAAATTATTTTGGGGGTTCCTCTTGGGTGAAAAAGGTTGAGAAAGGCTGCTTTAATATGACTACATGCGAAAGGCCTGGATAGAAGGAAAGCTATAGTCCTTAATGGTCTCCATTTTATTACAGTCGGTATATATGGGACCTTCTAGTCTCTTGAGGGGAACTGTATTCTGAAGTCTAGCAGAAGATTTGTCTCTAGTAGTATGGCACAGAGAAGAGAGTCCTTCTAGAAACCTTCACAGATTGAAGTATTTCATACCCTGCACCCTCTTCCATTGTTCAAGATTAGCAATATATTATAAAAAGATATTCCCTAGATTGTTCTTTTGTGTCAGTGTGCTTTGAACTGTACTTTGGTGTGCTGGCAGCCTTTGTACAAGCGGGGAGAGAACCTAAGTCATCATCATTATTTGTGCTGCTCTCATCATCAAGTCTGCAGTTATAAATTCATGATATGTTACAATTTACAGCAACCGTATGTTTCTTCCAAAAATCTCCAGGTTTTATCATTGAAACAACTTGGCCTCTATTAAAAAAAATCCCTGCATGCAAATAAAAGACTAAATACTTACTTGTCCCAATGTCCATGCTGCTGATCTTAGCTCTCTTGAAGAGCTGAGCTTGCAAAAAAAAAATCTGGATCTGACACCAGATGAATATAGTGAAGTGAGCTAAGCACCATCGTCCCTTCCTCCAGCTGCTAAGTTGCTTCTGTGTTATGTAGTGACATAGGGTTCGGCAGATGGAACCATAGAGAGCAGGGGGGACCAGAAATCCGACACATCCACAAGTGTTAAATACAGAAAGTTCTTCAGTAAGCTTAGTTTTTCAACAGAGCGAGGATCAGTGGCAGGCAGGAGGTTTTTTTTTGTTTTTTTTTCAAATAGTGCCAAAACAAAAACCAGTCCGTGAGCTCCAGAAAAATTACTTTGCCTAGGTTGATATGATATCATCAGCCTGCTACAGGCAGGAGGAAGCATTTTCTCTCTTATCTTCGTAGTAATTTAATTGCAAAACTGTGAACTTGGCCATGCATCTACCCTACAACTGCAGTTTTGAGATTGAAGGGGGTCGGGTGGTAAGGTGCCAACCGGGCCAGCCAGCCACTGCTTGAATTTCACTTGGTTTATCAGAAACCAGGCAAAATTTGAGTAGTGTATGGCCAGCTTAGTTCTGTAGCAAATCACAAGGTATGAGACATTTGTAAACAGACTCAAGAGCTGCATATGGTATACATGATTGTATCATCTCTGAGGTAGCATCCCAGGTCACAAAGTAGATGATAACCCTGGATGATGTCTGATTAAAAATGTTTCCAATCTTTTGGAAAGAAGACCAATGGCATTGTCATCTGTAATCTCTGTGAGAGGTCATTTTTATTATATTTTTATTATACAGGATATATAAAGCGCCAACAGTATGGGCAGAGTTTTACAATATAAAGGGAGACAATACAGCAACAATACAATACAGAAGGATTAGGAGGGCCCTGCTTTTGGAGTTTACAAACTAAGCGAATGGGATAATACCTGTGGGGGATGAGCTATGGGAGGTGGAGGCGGGTTGGACTTCTCTGAATAAATGAGTTTTACGGCATTGCCTAAAGGCAGACAGGGTAGAAGTTAACCAGACAGATTGGGGTAGGGAGTTACAGAGAATGAAAGAGGTGTGGGAGAAGTCATGGATGCCAGCATGGAAGGAGGTGATGAGGAAGCTAGAGAAAAGGAGGTCTTGGGAGGAGTGGATGATTTTGGTGATATTTTGAGATGAAGTGGTAAGTATTTTGAATTGTATATGTTGGGCTAGTGGAAGCCAGTGAGGGGATTGGCAGAGTGGGGCAGCAGCTACAGATTGGTTAGTAAGGCTGATGAGTCTATCAGCAGCATTCATTATAGACTGGAGGGGGGATAGCCTGTGTAGAGGTAGGTTAGGGAGAAAAGAGTTGCAGTAGTCAAGGCGGGAGATAACCAGGGAGTGAATGAGTTGTTTTGTGGTGTTGTTAGTTAAGAAGGGGTAATTTTTGAAGAATTTTATAGAAGTTAAGGTGGCAAGACTTAGCTAGTGGATGGATGTGGGGCCCAAAGGACAGCTCAAAATCTAGGATTACACCTAGCACCCTAGCATGCATAGAGGGCCAATAGTTGTGCTGTTGATCTTAATGGTAAAATCAAGAGGCTGGGATCGTAAAAAGGAAATATTACAAGCTCACTTTAAGACAGATTGAAATTGAGGGGTATAACATCCATACTGATATGTCGTTCAGTAAAATTGTGATACGTGAAGAGATTGAGGGGGTTAGCTGAGGAATAGAGAGATACATCTGGGTGTTCTTTGCGTAGAGATGATATTAGAAGCTGTAGGAGGTTATCAACTGGCCCAGAGAAAAAGAAGAAGAAAAACAAAAAATGGTCTGGTGCTACCAGTGACACACGTCCATCCCTATATTGCAAACAACAAAACACTTTAAATGAGGTGAGCACATTAAGGTCAATGAATGTAAAAGAGTAAACATGGTCTCAAATTTTATTAAAAGTATATATTAGTTGTCTTACATGAAATACATAGATGTGTTGTCAAACTAATTGACAATAAGCATGGTACATAATATATGCACATATGTTACAAAGATCCATGTAAAATAAACATTTAAAACTCGATGCGTTTTGCAAGTCAATGCTCGCTTCTTCAGGAGTAAGTGCGTATGCAGTGTATCTAAAGTATAAAACATTGATTAAGGGTGTATGTCATGATGGTACAGGGAGCAAGTGTACAGTTAGAATAGGAGGGGCCCAAGGACAGAGCCTTAGGGTACTCCAGCAGCAAGAGGAAGAGGAGCTGAGGAGCTAGAGTTGTAGGTGATAAATACCTGTAAGTATTGTACTTAAACATTACTTGGCATACATGCCCTTAACATAAAAAAAATATCCGATGTAAGGTCCATTTTAAAAAAAACATTATGACCAATTTGCAGAACAAAATATGCAATAGTAAATGAAGAGTGTGTATTGACTGCAAATGTACTACACTTCACATTTATGAATGATTAACCCAACTTCAAGTGATATAAGATGAATGATATTTCAAAGTATAGTACCTAACAAAATCAGCTGCTCAACAACCCCATGAGGAGACGTGCAAACTATACCGCCAGGCCTAGAATGTCGACCATAAAAACATGGCAAAAAGAAGAGTTGGTGTGTTGTGCAGGTATTTATATGTCTATAAATCGCAGTGTTAGACTTACATTTAGAGATCTCCCTGGGTTTTTTTGTTGTCTTTGTTTATGTGAGCTATTTATCAATGAAACACTTTACAGCAGAGGAGCCTGCTTGCGCCATTCAGAGATAATTGAGCCAGGAAGGTATTGTGGAAGAAGGAGCCACTGACACATTCAGTACCAAGGAGATTTACAAGGTTATGTGCTATTTAACCAACGTCCAGACGTGTGATCTGTCAATGACCTTGGCAGTGTAGTCATGCTGGCATCTTAGTGTTATTTACCTAGCAGGACAGCAATAGCTCCACGTAAGAATCTTCTTTATTTCTCTAAATCGTGCTGACCTGCAGCTGTCAAGGTACTTCTAGAATGCCGTGGCTGGCCAACAACACTCAGCAGTGGGGCATGCTGTTGCTTGTAGTCCCTTTGCTGATGCAGAAAGTGTAGATGCCTAGCAAAGTTGCCACCTGTATCCATTTTTTTTTAAATGCATTCCCAGATTTTGATGCACTGTCCATATTCCTGGTTTTCATTTATGAACCAAGTTAACATAAAATCTGCTGTGTTCTATGTTAGATGCATTTTGTATCAGCAGTATATTTCTTTTGAGCTTTTTAAAAATATTTGTATATGTTTTCAAAGCCTATATAGTCTAAAGCAGTGTTTCTCAACTCCAGTCCTCAAGGCGTCCCAACAGGTCATGTTTTCAGGCTTTCCATTACTTTGCATAGGAGATTTGATCAGTTTCACTGCCTTAGTAATTACCACATCCATTTAGTTTGAGGGAAATCCTGAAAACATGACCTGTTGGGGCGCCTTGAGGACTGGAGTTGAGAAATACTGGTCTAAAGGCATCATTGTGTTTAATAAACACAGTTCTCTGCTACGATATGTTAGGATTGATTTACTAAAGACAAATAGGCTGTTCAATTTGCATGTGAAGTTGCATTTTGTAAGGGAATTTTCCCCAGAGATTAATGAATGAGGTGAAATCTCACTTTACATAAAAAAAAACACCCCATGAACTCATGTGCAAGGAATTAAAAACAAAGCAAAAAAAAACAGCTTTTTGTTTAAGCATAATTGGATGAAGGAAGTCAGCCATTTTGCCGGCTTCTGTTGGATGAGCATGCTGGAAAACCAGCAGCTGACCGGCTCCCGATCAGCGCTCTCAGCCAATGGCAGAAAGCGTGATCAGAGTGTTCTGGCGGGGGGGCTGTCCCCCTATTAGAACACAACAGTTCAGCGGGGCAAGTCGCTGTACTAACTTCGGATAGTTAGTACAGAGGCTCCAACAAGAGCTGACAGTTTTTCTTTCGTTCAACCCTCTGGGTTGAACTGAGAAAAAACTCATAGTGTGTACCAGACTTAAGTTCCCTCGCAAAGTAAATTTTCCCTTGGAAAAATGAACAGGCTATTTGCCTTCAGTAAATTAACCTCATGAACTCAACAGCACAATGCCCAGGAAAACAATGGGGTTGATTTACTAACGGCAAAAAATAGCTGTTCACTTTGCAAGGGTAAGTGCCCCAGAGCCTAGTGAATGAGAGGAAGCTCTGATGACTTCTGCTGACTTACATCATCCAATCATGTGCAAGCAAAACTGCTGTTTTTTTTATCCTTGCACATGATTGGGTATTTTTTGCAAAGTTGAACTACACAACATTCAGCAAGCTCTGGGGCAAATTCCTTTGCAAAGTGTAAGGCCGCGTACACACGGTCAAACTTTTCGACCGGACTTGTCCGACAGACATTCCAGCGGACTTTCGGACTTCCAACAAACTTTTTAATGAACAGACTTGCCTACACACGATCACACCAAAGTCCGATGGCCTTTAAGGAGGGACAGAGCCAAGAGAGCCACTGCTCTTGTGCACATCACTGAATGGAGATTGAGCTCTGGTAAGTATAAGGGGTGCTGGGGGGGACCGTACTCAGAAGGTTTTGTTTACTTTAATGCAGAGAATGCATTAAAGGAGTTTGTAAACCCTTGTCTTTTTTAAAAATAAAATAACAAACATGTCTATACTTGCCTGTTTTGAGCAATCATTTTGCACACAGCAGCACCACTTCTCTTCTTCTGGGGTGTCCTTCCGGCGCTCCAGACCCCTCTTCTTCATTGGGTTCCCCCACGGAAAGGGTTTCGCTCCCGTGTCCACTGCTGCGTCCATTGACACAGACAGTGGGACTCTGACCTGCCCCCAGCTCCCGTGTCACTGGATTTGATTTACAGCAGCGGGAGCCAATGACTCCTGCTGCTATCAATCTGTCCAATAAGGAAAGAGACAGCTGGAGCTGCTGCACTCGTGCACATCGCTGGATCGGATCGGGCTCAGGTAAGAAAAGGGGGGGGGAGTCAGGGGGGAGCTGCAGTGCAGAAGGTTTTTTTTTTTATGCATTAAGGTGAAAAACCTTGAGGCTTTACAGCTACTTTAGGGTAAAAAAACAGCCTTTTGAACCACTTAAATTTTTTATCAAAATTATAGACTGGTTATAAGTACTGATATACATCGGTGTTTCTCTAAAATATGCTACCTTTCTATTTCGTTTTGTTAACTTCTGAATTAAATGGACCTTAGGAGATAAAAATATGCAACCTCACTAAACTATATTTGGTATGCACCCTGCAATACAGGTTAATGCACAGCAATGCAAATACCAGAAACATGTTCTAACAGCTTCCATTAGGATTCTTGCCTGCACTACTAAATAAGGTTCAGTGTGACCATGAACATAAAGCACATAAAAATTTGTGAAGGTGTAACGCTGAGGGCATACAAGGGCTCGGTATGTAAAAAAGACCTGCAAATAGCGCCGATAAATCACACTGATCAGATGATCATACAGCACTTAGATGCAGATAATTGCTTTATCTGAGCTCTGTGTTATTGTATATCGTTTTGATAAAGAGAGGAGCAAAAGTTTAGTTATCCTTTAAAAATTCTGTTGCTTGCCTCCAAATCCCTTTGAAAAGCTCAACATTACCATTAGTGGGAATAGAACGTCAAAGAAAGAGCCCTGCCAGTGTTTTTTGGGTCTGAAAAGACATCTGTGTCATTTTCACAGAAATCACCGGCAACGTGTCACAGGTGTGCACAGAGAGAAGGAAAGAATTCTCAAATATTTTATAATCATTGGAAGTGTGAAAACAGATCTAGAGAAACTACAGACTCTCAGGAAAATGTATTAAAGCATTAACATGACTTTTCTGGAGGTATGGCCCCTTTGGCATGGCCTGCACCTAATTTATAAAAGCCTTGTGCCAGTTTTGGTACAAGTACTAACACCTGCACCATATCCAGGTAGTTCTTACTGCCACCACTTTTAGAAACTGTCACAATGGCTGCAAAGATTCTAAAAGAATTACTGCTAGCACACAGATAAACAAACTGCCAGTATTTAAAGGAGGAGTTCACCTTTTAAAAAAAAAAATAATAAATGCACATATTTTTGCAGGAAATTTCTTATAGGAGCCTGGAAAGCATTACACCCCTCATCAGTGGATCAGGGGTGCAATGTCAGGCTTCTGCAGATAGGACCTGTAGCTTTCTGCCTGTACTTTCATAGGTCTGTCTGTTTGAAAGCTGCAGGGGTTGTAAATGAACTACCAGAGTGCTCATCAGCAGTCTAGCACTTCATTTAGAACTACAAGCTGTCAGCCCTGGTGGATGATGGTACTTGTAGTTCATTCATTCACAGGAATTTATGAATGAATGACATGGCTGTGTGGGCAGAGCCCCACACAGCTGTGCTCTTTTTAAAAAGTGACAGCGGGTGCGGGGAAAAGATTCCCTGCCCACTGTCACCCTGAGGGGGATCGGAGGAACTGACAACAAGGGTTGGAACATGTTACATGTTCCACCCTAAATATGGGTCAAACATGTAACATGTTCCAAAAGGTGAACTTATGCCGCGTACACACGAGCGGATTTTCCGTCTGAAAAAGCTTGGATGGTTTACGCTCAAGCTTGTCTTGCATACACACGGTCACTCAAAAGTTCTCTGAACTTTCGACCGTCAAGAATGCGGTGACGTACAATACTATGACGGGCCGAGAAAATGAAGTTCAATGCTTCCGAGCATGCGTCGAATTGTTTCCGCGCATGCGTAGGAATTTTGCACATCGGAATTTGTACAGACGAACGCATTTTCGGATACGAACTTTCTCCGACCGAAAAGTTGAGACCCTGCTCTCAATCTTTTGCTGGCGGGAATTCCGCCAGCAAAAGTCCGATGTAGCATACACACGGTCGCATTTTCCGACCAAAAGCTCTCATCGGTGTTTTGCTGCCCGAATTTCCTATCGTGTGTGCGCGGCATTAGCCTTTAAGGCTAGGTTCACAGTGCTGCAATGCGATTTTGCTCCAACTTTCTGTGCGATTATGTGATGCAGCTTGGATGCTACTATGATCTGGCTTGCATTTTCTATGGGGCCAAAATCATGCTGAAATCACACCAAAGTAAGACACAGGAACCTTTTCCAAAATCATGTCATGCTGAGTTGTATTGATCTGCATAGGCACCATTAAAAACACAGGTGAAATTTACTAGTTTATGTCCTGAAAGCAGTTAAAAAAGCATTTGCTAAAGCCTGAAAGTCACCCACTCTCGCTCTTCAGCTAAAACTAGGTCTAGTCATGCTTCATGAGAAAATAGAAGCCAGGCTGACTGATACAATTTATAAATATATGGCTATCTGGTACCCATGGGCCTTGCATTATCTTAGAATTTAAATGGTGGGGTGCACCTTTCCCATTCCTCCCTTCCCCTTCCTTCTCTTTTCATTTTTTCTCTTATCTTATTTCTTATTTTACTCTTTGCTGTTATCTTCCCTCTATGAGACTCGTGCTCTTTTTTTCTTAGCTTGTTTTATTGGTAAACCTAGGTTCCCAGTAGTTACTACAAATTAGACCTCTCACCCAACCCTTTTACCAATAGAAATGCATGCTATTGTGATATAATATCTGTAATTAAACTTACAGATGGTAACCACTATATATATATATATATATATATATATATATATATCTATATCTATATCGATAGATAGATAGATAGATATAGATAGATAGATAGATAGATAGATAGATAGATAGATAGATAGATAGATAGATAGATAGATAGATAGATAGATAGATAGATAGATAGATAGATAGATAGATAGATAGATAGATAGATAGATAGATAGATAGATAGATAGATAGAGATATATATCTATATATAGATATACATCTATAATCTTTAATTTTATGTATATCACAGTTGACCCTCTTTTTCACGCATTGTGTGTTCCTGTAACAGTGACCGCAGTGCAGTTAAAGTCAATAAACAAATTGAACAAAAAATAATAATAATTTAGTGATGTATGAAAAAATACAGAACAGCATTAGTGTGTGTATTTTTTATCTGAGTTCAACTTCAGGGAATACTCTATTCAAAATGAAAACTTTGCATTGGGACACATTAAGCACTCGCTACTCAGTGTCTCTAACTTTCACACAGACATTCTTTGTATTATTAGTTTCTGCCTTGATCTTCTGTATTTACCTGAATTTGAGCCTTTGAAATTTGGATCATTATGTTCCCTGATTCTATCACCACCCTCTCTCTGAGCACACATACTACAAAGAAGCAACGCCTAGCAATGCTTTCATTCATACTCATATATAAACCCCACCCATTTACATAAAGATTCTAAACGTATTAGCAGAAAAGAATAGCTGAATCAGTAGTGGCCTAGATACCAAAAGAAGATCACCTCATCTAGCCTCTGTGCCCCATTGTGCTTTAATACTTAATAACTAACATTAACATGCACAGGTTATTAGCAGCCTGGGTACAGTAGCGTCTAACAATATGGGATGTACTTATGATCTGAATAACCCCTTTCACTCCTATTAGACACCAAGGATCCTTTACTGATTTAAATGAGTCCAGAGGGGACCAAGGAAACAGATTCAAGTTTCCGAGGCTCTCTTGGTTATTGTAAAGTAGGATATGTTGGCTGCTGTTAAAAAGCTAAAGAAATAAATGATTCCCTAACTACAAACCTACAGTTAAATACTGCTAGCTGTGCATTCCATAGGAATTTAGCATTCAGTCTCTTCGCTTAGGAAAATAGAAGCCAATGGTTACAGGTGTCAAGAGAGGTCAGGATATCATGCTGAATTTTACGAAACAAAAGAAAAATATGCAACTGTCACCTATTCATAAGAGAGACTTGCTTATATAAAGCACACCTGTCATCACACACTCCATATTTAATTAAGCTTATATTGTGTATAATATAGAGCACAGAATTTCAGCTTACCGAAGCTGCCAATGTTACCATGTGTTTTTTGATTAATGTTACATCAATTCTCCCACTGTTCCTCCAGAATACCTCACTTCCCTTTCTGTCACATCACTCAGGCCCATTCTACATAGCATCCCGGAGGTGATTAAAGTTTCATCAGACCTAAGGTGAGTTCTACGCAAACATAGGAGAGCCCATGGACATTGAAAATGCATGGGATTCCAACACTGGAGTGACAGCCTGAGCAACTCTCCAAGCACTGTCGGTACTATATGTTCAACCAGGGCTCTAATATTAGAACTGGGACAGGGTTTCATACGTTACATGTGTGTCTTGATAAACGTATTCACACAATAAGCGAATATTGCTTCTGCTGTTTTTTTATTGTAAGCCCAGGTTATGCATAGGGTCTCATCTGCTTTACAAGTAAGCATTAAAGTGGAACTAAAGTCTGCAATACTTAGCTTAGCTCCAAAGAATGGACACACAAGAAGTCCCTTACTGGCACGGGCACCTTCTCTCAGCCTTTTTCTGGGTGCCGGTCTGATGTCATCTTAATTGGTCGGTATGGGATGATGCATGTGCAGGAGTTCAGTCATCCCCTCAACACAGGCACAGTGCCGGAATGTATACTGAGCTTCTCATACACAGATCAGTGTATATTTTAAAGAAGACTATGAGCAGGCATTGCATGTCTCTTCCACAATATACAGCCTGCTTGGCCACAATAAACAAAACAAAAAAAGACTTTAGTTCCACTTTAGGTCCACCTGTTTTGGAGCTGGCCATGTCCCCATCATCCAGGCAAATTCCAGAACCTTAGTAGTAAATAGAGGCTCCTGAAATTGACAGTTTATTGGCAGTAGGATGGACTTTAGTCAACAGTGGAGACACTTAATTCCAATGTGTAGAGATGTGGAGGCCTCATGTACAGGCTGGGCTCCAAGGGGACTCCACAAACACATAAGGATAAGGTTGAAGACTAACTAGCACTTGCAGGAACTACAAGGAGACTATATTTCTTGCTGTTGTTACCTTATAAACTTTTTTACATTAGGGAATTTTCAGTCATATAATATTGAGATTGACCATTTGTACATCGGCAATGTCATTGTAGATTCTCTGCTCAATTGAGAATAATGCAAGATTCATTTGCCATATAGCTTACTTTCCCCCAAATATTCATGGTGTGCTTCCAGTGTCACATCCCTGATCATTGAACATAGGTGATTATGCTGATTCACTGGCAGGTTTGAGGTGGAGAGGTGATAACAGAAGCTACAAAGCTCAACCAGGAAATAAGTAGGTGGATATATTGTCTGGCAGGGGTGCCTGGATCTCTAGACTGACATAGGACAAGTAAAACTGCTTTTGACAGGTTAGACAGCTCAGATAAATTGCATTTGATTGTAATTGTATTTAGTGGCTTGCCTTTAGTTCCACTTTACATTAATGCATAAGCAATTTCTTTTCAGGAGAGAAACACTATTAAAAAAAAAACACTGCAGTATCACTTGTGCCATTTTATCGTGCTAGTTCCATGAGATAATCTTTATTGGCGATGCTAACACTTGAAATTACAGATCACTAGTTCCCTGCTGGATTTCAAGTGGCGGAGCAGGTTATGAAAAAATATGACAAAGTGTGGTTTTAGCAGAATAATAATTGCTCTGCCTGGCTGTGCTCTCAGAAAGGAAGTGATAATAAGGGCTTTTAGCCACCTAAAATTGTGATTTTTATGCATGATGGAGTCTTTCCTCCTGTCGCCTGCTTGAAAGGTTTAATCCAAGCTACGGATGTCTCCTATTTGTAATAATATTCAGAACTTTGAATGCAGAAGTGAAATAATAGTGTTGATAATGTACTGATGCGTTTGATGTTTACAGGGGAGCAGATTGTGCGTTTATGTCAAGCGTGCTTACGCTATGATGACTGAGTGGTATTACATGCGTCGTTACAGTGTCCTGTTGTAAATCACTCAACGCTGCAGGCAGTTATTCCAGCATACCAAAGCTTGATAATGATACATGAACAATATCCATAGCCCCGGGTCAATTATTATGGATACTGATTGCTCATGTACTATGAATTGTTATTTTGCATTAATTATAGATATGAATGTGTCTGTCACTAACATCTGATAGCACACTGTATGGAGCTGCAGTCTTCCATAAAAATACAATGTCTAAAGCAACTCTTGCCCTAGGCATTTGTGAGTGGCAGCTCTTAAAGGGGGCTTCTACTTTGCCTTTGGATCAAATCCCACCTAGTACTTCTAAATGGTAAAAAAAAATACTTTTTTTAAGGTCCAACCTGGGTGACAATTATTGCTCCCTCTATAAATACAATGCAGTGAGTGCACATAGCCACCGTAAGGACAGGAAGCGTGTTATTTGGGGGATCCCCAGGTGAAAAGTCTGAAAAAAATGAATGCAGCCACTGCATCTAAGGCTGGATTCACATCTATGCATTTTTAGTGCTTTTTGCATTTTGCAGATTTGCACTACAGAAGGTATTCCACAGGAAACCATGGTTTATGGACTGTAGTGCAAATCTGCAAAATGCAAAAAGCACAAAAAATTCATAGGTGTGAATCCAGCCTTAGGGCTGGTAAGCTGCATTTTCAGGTTAAATGCACTTTAAGCTGGTTGCATTGCTTGTCATTATCAGGTTGTGTATGGCAAATGCTAAACATCACAAAATAATGTGTCCCAGCTGGTTGTTTTTAACTGCAAGTGATAACATGAAAACCTGAAATCTCAAACTGTGGGTAACTTTATATTCTCTCTTCATCTCTGTTAGGCTTGCCATACATTATAACATCTTGTACATGTGTATGCAGGGAGGCAAGCCTTCACACTAAATAGTTGAAGGTAAATCTAAAGGAAATGGAATAAAAAATGGAATAAAAAAAATTGTATAATGTATGACCAACCTTACACTGGGGGGAAAAGGGGGGGGGGGTGAATTTGTAAGTTGCACCAGGAAGATAACAGTGTTTGCGCTTTCAGTTCAGCTCACAGGAAGTGACAAGGGCAATGCATTCCTGGAAAGGTCAATGTGTTTCTGTACTTGTTGAAAATGCTCTTAACTTGAAAAAATGAATGCAATGGATTATACTGTAAGGCTTTGTAGTGATAACAGGCACAGAAATCAGCAGTACTTGTTCTGAAAAGGTATCTTCGAATGAGCGGGAAAATCTCTCTCTAGCCAATGACATCCTTTTCTAAGGCAAAGAGACGTATTCTAATCCATGGTTGCAGCATCCATCAGTTGAATTGGGAAAATTGCTGCATCCCAGCAGAAAGTGAGTCATTTGAGGACAGGAAGATAACTCACCTCCTGTCACTCTCAGTGTGACATCTGGCTGCCTAACAGGCTGGTAATCAATCATCGTGCTGGCTGGGTATGACTTTTATAGCTTCAGAATGTCTTATCCTTTCAGAAGGAGAAGGTCACATGGGGCAGCACTGACCAGAATCAAGCAGGGTTGGCCCTAAGGCTATGGAAAACAATAACAAACCGGTTTCTGGTTGTGCTATACTTTTAAAACCTTCTAATAACCTTCTAACCTTGTAATTTTTTCAAAATAATAATAATTCAGTTAACAAGATATACTGAATAGTAATAATATCAATAATAATAATATTGCTATTATGGTATGGTTATTCTTTTAAAAACAACAGGGTAAAACAGAGGGTGGCATTTGAAAGAAGAATTATTATGAGCTTAGTTTTGAAAAAATTGAGTTTGAGGAAGTGGTGTGACATTCAGACTGATATGTCAGTTAGAAAATTAATGATGCACAAGCTAACGGGGAGAGCAGAATTGTAGAGAAATAGACTGAGTTGTTGTCAGAATAGAGATAGAAGACATGAGAGACCCAGGGAGAAGGTGTAGATAGAGAATAGAAGCTGTCTAAGGACAGCACCTTGATAGATCCCTATAGATAGAGGAAGAAAAGAGGAAGAGATAGAGTTGTAGATGTCACTGAAGGTTGTGAATGAGGCCCCAAAATCTGAATATGGAGTAGTGGCCATTGGTTTTTAGCAGTTAGTACGTTTTGGGAGAGCATTTTTTGTGGAGTGTTTCCGGCAAGAGTCAGACTGAAAGGGGTGAAAAAGGTTGTTATCGGTGAGGTCAGACGTTTGTAGACTAGGCATTTTAGAGGTCTGGAGATAAACAGGAGGAAGGGGATAGGTGTTAGGTTGGTCAGACAGGTGGCGTCCAGAGAGGGCTTTTTAAGTATGGAGTTGACCAGTGAGAGAATGACAATGTGAGTTAGGGAGCATAGAATTGAGCAAGAGGGTGAGTGGAGTAGTTGTGAGGGTCCAGGGAACAGGTGGTTAGGTGGGCCTCAGAAAAGAGTTTAGCAGCTTCATCTGTGGTAATAGGGTCAAAAGAAGAGAAGTATTGAATGTAGTGATAGGCATGGTATATTAGATATAATAGCTTCAATCTTGTTTTTGAACTTATTGACAATTTTAGAGGCAGTGAAGGATAAAGTAAATGTTAAATTTACAAAAAAATTGACGAGGACTGGATGAGAGGGTATTAGTGAGAATAATGAAATATGATCATTTTGGCTCAGATGTCATTTTAACTTGCCTTTAAAACAATTGTACTTTTTTTATAACAAACAGGTTTATACTTACCTGCTCTGTGCAATTCAGAAGTAATGAGCGCCCACTATTCTCCTCTTTTTGGGTCCCCCTGCTGGCGCTTCTGACTCCTGTTCTTCTTGGTGTGACACCATAGGAATCCACTTTCTATTGTGGCACACCTGTGAACTTGATCCCGCGCCGCACTGTCTATAGAAACCAACACGGTGGCTCCATCCTCCCCCTGCACACTTGTCACAGGATTTCTCTGACAATAGCCAATGGCTCCTGCTGCTCTCAGTCAAGCCTGTAAGAGCATGGAGAAGGGGGAGAAGAACTGCAGATGGCACAGCAGTGTATCGAGTGAAGGCTCAGGTAAGTATAAGGGGGGGGGGACATACTGCTACCTAAACATTTTTTTATCCTAATGCAAAGAATGCATTAAAGTGATTGTAAACCTCAGTGAGTTAAATATGAACAAAGCACATACAGTATCTCACAAAAGTGAGTACACCCCTCACATTTTTGTAAATATTTTATTATATCTTTTCATGTGACAACACTGAAGAAATGACACTTTGCTACAATGTAAAGTAGTGAGTGTACAGCTTGTATAACAGTGTAAATTTGCTGTGCCCTCAAAATAACTCAACACACAGCCATTAATGTCTAAACCGCTGGCAACAAAAGTAATCCTGTAAGTTTTATGCATGGACAAAACTGTAGTTTGGGTGTTGCATTACCCGGAGATCAAAAAAGTAAGATAAGTATATTTATCTAGGTGCAAACACAAAGGCCTAAAAGAGCTATGCCCTTTCAGGTAGTTTAAATAGTAAAATTAAATGGCTGACATGAGTGTCCCTTTATGTTTCCCCCTAGAATTGTATATGTCTTTATTCCTGATAATAACAACATGTTTTTTGTGCTGGGTAGAGCATAGAAAGGTTCCCATTTGGGAGAGATCCAATACCAGACAGAGATTATATTCCTTTCCCGTTGTATCCAAAGCTAAAAAGAAAAGGTGTGACTGCAGTTCGGATTTAATTACCTTAAAATACATGTTGTCTGTTGTTCATTATTACATTTAATATATGTAATTATTTAGAAAATATATTACATTATATTAGCAGAATACTCTGGGGAATAGGGGGTCTATAAAAAAAAATAATTCCCAATGAAAAACACACTGAGGACTCCTATTGTTTGCTTTTCCATGCTCAGCAGGTGACAGCTCCACTGTAAATTCTTGAATATCTACCAAAATTCACTCTGTTTCCGTTTCATTTCAATTCAGATAAGGAAGGAGGCAGGTTCAAAAATGCATATAACATATTAGCATTCCCACACTATACACAAGACAGAAAACATAAATATGTTAGATGTTATGGGGGGGGAGCTTGCACTTTTACAGAAAATTGCTTTTTATTTAATTATGTCCGAGATTAAGCTGTTAATTTGTTTAACCAAACAACATGATAGTAATTACAGCAATAAAGTCCCAATCGACAATAGACAGAAACACTAAATATGCATACGGTCATTAGAGACCATTAGTATAACCAGCAACAAGGGAATTCATAAGAATGATAGGCATAACTAACCACAGTCCCAAGGCAGCAACACTTGTCCATCTTTAAATGTCAGCAGAAAGTTTCTCTCTTGCATAGCTGCCCTAATTATGGACCATGTCACCATGATGACTTTTCCTTGTCAAACTGTACTTTGTTCATCTGTATCTAGTCTCCATAAATCTCCTGATATTAGATACAGTTCAAAGACTACAGTCATAGCCGCTCCCAGAATGGCTATAGGACCTGTAGAGCTTAGTGCATTCTATCTATATTGCTGCCCCCCCCCCCCCCGGAAAAGTTTACTTTATAGTCAGGTGCAGGAAAGACCTGTGCTGCTGTGTATTCTGGAGTTCATTAATATGGCCCCACAAGCTGTTTTTACTATGCTTTGACCAGAGGTATACAGTCAAATGATACCCTCCCTTATATTGTTACACCAAGCACGCGTCTACATTGACTTTCCACAAATTCAGTGGCTGGCAACACCTAGGGGTCCATTTACAAAGCAGCAGTAAGGCGTTACTGCAGCCAGTGCTTTAAATAAAATAACATTTAAAATGCACATTAGAGTCCTATGACCAGAATTTCCTCTTATCACAAAGTCTTTCCTGCAGCCTTATGCAGAGAACATCCAATTAGACACCACAGGCTCCACACACCTTGGCTTGTCTTTTATAAATGTACTCCTGGCTTACATGGTGCATCATGCTTCTTCGTGAATTTTAAGATGCAGGTGCAGAGCAGAGAGCAGTGTTTGATACATGCTTTCTGCTTTATATATACAATCAAAAGTGTTAGCTCTAGGTCCCTGTGTAGATACCCCCCCCCCCCACCCTAAAAAAAAGGCATCCTTTTGGCTTATTCTTGCTGACTCCTAAACACACAGAGAAATTTCAAGGCCACACTCTGGTGTCCCCTGCTATAAACTTTATTGACAAATCATCAACATGTCCACCAGGCCAACCACTTTTCCTGATGCATTTCACTCCAAACTGAGGTGTGAGCCACTCTACAATTAAAGGGCATCTATGAGCAAAATGTAAAATCAGTATATCAATTATTTCTAGCCTACTCCTACTATTCTCAATGATCTCCAAGTTTGTGAAGACCCCCACACATTTACTTCCATATATTCTGTGAGTAGGCATTACTGTGTCACAAAACTCACAGGGCCTGCCTTGAACCACAGAGGTGCTGAAGGGAGGAGTTTCAGGATGCGGATTTAGTACAGGAATCATTGCCTACAGGGAGAAATGTACCATGGCATATGTAGTCCTTAGCCACTTCAGCCCCGGAAGGATTTACCCCCTTCCTGACCAGAGCACTTTTTACAATTTGGCACTGTGTCGATTTAACTGCTAATTACGCGGTCATGCAATGCTGTACCCAAACGAAATTTGCGTCCTTTTCTTCCCACAAATAGAGCTTTCTTTTGATGGTATTTGATCACCTCTGCCGTTTTTATTTTTTGCGCTATAAACGGAAAAAGACCGAAAATTTTGAAAAAAATTGATATTTACTAATTTTTGTTATAAAAAAAATCCAATAAACTCAATTTTAGTCATACATTTAGGCCAAAATGTATTCGGCCACATGTCTTTGGTAAAAAAAATGTCAATAAGCGTATATTTATTGGTTTGCACAAAAGTTATAGCGTCTACAAACTAGGGTACATTTTCTGGAATTTACACAGCTTTTAGTTTATGACTGCCTATGTCGTTTCTTGAGGTGCTAAAATGGCAGGGCAGTACAAAACCCCCCCCAATGACCACATTTTGGAAAGTAGACACCCCAAGGAAATTGCTGAGAGGCATGTTGAGCCCATTGAATATTTTTTTTTTGTCCCAAGTGATTGAATAATGACAAAAAAAAAAAAAAATTACAAAAAGTTGTCACTAAATGATATATTGCTCACACAGGCCATGGGCATATGTGGAATTGCACCCCAAAATACATTCAACTGCTTCTCCTGAGTATGGGGATACCACATGTGTGGGACTTTTTGGGAGCCTAGCCGCGTACGGGGCCCCGAAAACCAAGCACCGCCTTTAGGATTTATAAGGGCATAAATTTTTGATTTCACTCCTCACTGCCTATCACAGTTTTGAAGGCCATAAAATGCCAAGATGGCACAAAACACCCCCAAATGACCCCATTTTGGAAAGTAGACACCCCAAGCTATTTGCTGAGAGGCATGGTGAGTATTTTGCAGCTCTCATTTGTTTTTGAAAACGAAGAAAGACCAGAAAATTTTTTTTTTTTTTTTTCAATTTTCAAAACTTTGTGACAAAAAGTGAGGTCTGCAAAATACTCACTATACCTCTCAGCAAATAGCTTGGGGTATCTATTTTCCAAAATGGGGTCATTTGGGGGGGTTTTGTGCCACCTGGGCATTCCATGGCCTCCGAAACTGTGATAGGCAGTGAAGAGTGAAATCAAAAATTTACGCCCTTAGATAGCCTGAAGGCGGTGCTTGGTTTTCGGGGTCCCGTGCGTGGCTAGGCTCCCAAAAAGTCCCACACATGTGGTATCCCCATACTCAGGAGAAGCAACAGAATGTATTTTGGGGTGTAATTTCACATATCCCCATGGCATGTTTGAGCAATATATCATTTAGTGACAACTTTGTGCAAAAAAAAAAAAAAAAATTGTCTCTTTCCTGCAACTTGTGTCACAATATAAAATATTCCATGGACTCGACATGCCTCTCAGCAAATAGCTTGGGGTGTCTACTTTCCAAAATGGGGTCATTTGGGGGGGGTTTCGAACTGTCCTGGCATTTTATGCACAACATTTAGAAGCTTATGTCACACATCACCCACTCTTCTAACCACTTGAAGACAAAGCCCTTTCTGACACTTTTTGATTACATGGAAAAATTATTTTTTTTTGCAAGAAAATTACTTTGAACCCCCAAACATTATATATTTTTTTAAAGCAAATGCCCTACAGATTAAAATGGTGGGTGTTTCATTTTTTTTTTTCACACAGTATTTGCGCAGCGATTTTTAAAATGCATTTTTTGTGGAAAAAACACACTTTTTTAAATTTCAATGCACTAAAACACACTATATTGCCCAAATGTTTGATGAAATAAAAAAGATGATCTTAGGCCGAGTACATGGATACCAAACATGACATGCTTTATAATTGCGCACAAACGTGCAGTGGCAACAAAATTAATACATTTTTAAAAGCCTTTAAAAGCCTTTACAGGTTACCACTTTAGATTTACAGAGGAGGTCTACTGCTAAAATTACTGTCCTCGATCTGACGTTCGCGGTGACACCTCACATGCATGGTGCAATTGCTGTTTACATTTGATGCCAGACCGCCGCTTGCGTTCGCCTTAGCGCGAGAGCAGGGGGGACAGGGGTGCTTTTTTTTTTTTTTTTTCTTTATTATTTTTTTGCTTTTTTATCCTATTTTTAAACTGTTCCTTTCATTTTTTTTTTAATCATTTTTATTGTTATCTCAGGGAATGTAAATATCCCCTATGATAGCAATAGGTAGTGACAGGTACTCTTTTTTTGAAAAAATTGGGGTCTATTAGACCCTAGATCTCTCCTATGCCCTCAAAGCATCTGACCACACCAAGATCGGTGTGATAAAATGCTTCCCCAATTTCCCAATGGCGCGGTTTACATCCGGCGAAATCTAAGTCATAAAATGCTCGTAGCTTACGGTTTCTTAGGCCATAGAGATGTTTGGAGCCACTCTGGTCTCTGATCAGCTCTATGGTCAGCTGGCTGAATCACTGGCTGCATTCTCACGTTCCCTGTTGAGACAGGAGAGCCAGAGAAAAACACGGAAGACGGTGGGGGGGGGATTCTCTCCCACTGCTTGTAAAAGCAGTCTAGAGCCGACCGCTGGCTGAAAAGAATGATACCAAGATGATACCTAAACCTGCAGGCATCATTCTGGTATAACCACTCAAAGTCGTGAATGGCGTACCTGAAGACAAAAAAATGGTTAACAATAAAGCACAGTAAACAGTAAAGTATAAAAAATTGCATACCTGAAAAACAAACATGATAAAACATAATAACAATAAAACATTGCAGAATAGAACACAGTAAAAAAGAGCAGAACAATAGAAAGAGAATAGAGAGAGAGAGAACAATAAAACGACAACTATTTTTTTTTATTTTTGTTTGTGTTTTTTTTTTTTTTTTTTACACTTTTTTTGTAACTAACTTTTATAACTGTAATCGGTTTCAGGTTCGGGTCTCTCAAAATGCGATGGCATCTTGGGAGACCCTGTGAAAGTGCCTAGTCTGTGGAATGCTGTACCCTACGCTAATACCCAACTAGTGAATGGTAGCGTTCAAAACATTCACCAATGCAAAGACCAGGATTGTCAGGACAGGAGGGACAATAATAGCGGGTGTCACGCCTATATCCGCGCTTGCTGCAGACACGACATCTTTTTTGGGGGGGTTCGTTGGGTAGGGGTACTCGGGAGGACATAAAGAAAATGCCTCTCATGCAGCCGACTGCATTTGGTTGGGGATGTGAATGGGGGAAGTACGGGCGCTGCAGAAGTGGTGGGTTCCCAATTAGGATTGGCGAATGCAGCAGGAAGGGCACTATGGGCACGTCACCAAGTGTTACTGCCGTGCTGGTTTGACTACGACCGGGGTGTACTAGGCCGCTGGTGCTTGCCAGTTCACCAAAATGCTACCAAAAAAACTGTTAGCGATCGCAGGGATCAGGCCAGACTCTGCAAACGCTGCAGTTATGCGTTTAGTGTTTTGTAAGTGACAGTGATCAATCGAAACTGCACTTGGGTGGGCTGGGCTGGGCCGGGCGGAGGGGCAAAATGCAGGTGCTAGCAGGTATCTGGGCTGATCCCGCTAACACTGCGTTTTTGGGAACCCTAAACTGCTGGGGACGCTAGTATAGATCTGATCGGATCAGATATTGATGCGTTCAGATACTATACCACTAAGGGAGGTGTACGGTGCGTGCGTGTGTGTTAGCGGTACTGGCGCTAATCTGACGCTGCCTGGGGCTGGTGCTTGCCAGTTCACCAAAATGCTACCAAGAAAACTGTTAGCGATCGCAGGGATCAGGCCTGACTCTGTGAATGCTGCAGTTATGCGTTTAGTGTTTTGTAAGTGACAGTGATCGATCGATACTGCACTTGGGTGGGCTGGGC
Source organism: Lithobates clamitans (assembly GCA_037952925.1). Classification (NCBI taxonomy): domain Eukaryota; kingdom Metazoa; phylum Chordata; class Amphibia; order Anura; family Ranidae; genus Lithobates; species Lithobates clamitans. Next base: position 2,764,860 of record JBBGZY010000169.1, on the reverse strand, counting down.
TGGGCTGGGCCGGGCGGAGGGGCAAAACGCAGGTGCTAGCAGGTATCTGGGCTGATCCCACTAACACTGCGTTTTTGGGAACCCTAAACTGCTGGGGACGCTAGTATAGATCTGATCGGATCAGATATTGATGCGTTCAGATACTATACCACTAAGGGAGGTGTATGGTGCGTGCGTGGGTGTTAGCGGTACTGGCGCTAATCTGACGCTGCCTGGGGCGACGCATATCACCGCTGGGCGATCAGGGGGCTAAACCTTTATTCGGTAATAAACGGCGGGTGCCCTGACACTATAAAAAATAAACGAACTAACCAGCGTCACCCGTAACGGTTATACGGTGATCAGTGGTGAAAGAGTTAACTAGGGGGCAATCAAGGGGTTAAAACATTTATTAGGTAGTATATGGGGGTCCCTGTCGCTATAAAACGCTGAAGGCGAACCTAAATATTTACGTCCCTAACTAGCGGAAGCAGTGACACTAATACAGCGATCAGAAAAATGATCGCTTAGTGACACTGGTGACGGGGGGTGATCAAGGGGTTAAAATTTTATTGGGGGGGTTAGGGGGGTACCCTAGACCTACAGGGGGCTAACCCTAACTGCCCTAACACTTCTAACTGTCACAAACTGACACCAATGCAGTAATCAGGAAAAAAAAAAAAAACTGCTTGGTGTCAGTTTGTGACAGGGGGGGAGGGGTGATTGGGGGGGATCGGGGGGCCGATTGGGGGGGATCGGGGGTGTTTAGTGTGCCTGGCATGTTCTACTGTGTTGTGTAGTGTTGTGCACTCACTCATCTCTCCTCGGCGACGGAACGGAAACTGCCGAGCCGAGGAGAGATGACATCACATCCTCTGCCTCTGTGTACTATACAGAGGCAGGGGATGTTTCTCATTGGCTGGGAGCGATTGCGAGGGGGGGGCCACGATCGGATGGCCTCCCCCTCGTTTCTCAACGCTCCCAGCCAAATGCCGACCGCCGCTGGCACCGGGGGGGTCCGATCGGACCCCCCACCCGCGGGAAGGCAATCACGTACCAGGTACGTGATTTTGCCTGCCCGTGCCGCTCTGTTCACGTATATAGGCGTGAGGCGGTCGGCAAGTGGTTAGGATCCTGAAGTAAACATCAGAGAAGAAGCTGCAAAACATTCAGGGAGGTTGTGAAAAGAGATTACTGGCAGACAGGCAGAACTCACAACATCAAAGGAGATTTTTCAAGTCAGCTTATATTGGATTGTCAAAAATAACTAATGCTTGCATTGATACTACAATGCTGATGACATAAAATGAAAGTGTATGCTGTGACCACATAACTCTTTTCAAAGTTAAGGCAAATTAAAAGGTATCGTGGACAGTACTCAGTTCATTTTTTTCCCTCAAAACCGAAATAATTTGGCTTCCAAAAAGGAAGTATAAAAAAAACAAAAAAACTCAAAAATGATCAGTTAGTAGTACTTTAGCCACTTGACCTCCGGAAGATTTACCCCCTTCGTGACCAGGCCACTTTTTGTGATACAGCACTGCAGTACTTTAAATATTGTGCCCGGTTAAACATCTAGGGCGATCAAAGGGTTAAACATGTGTCTAGCCAGTGTTTTTGTTTACCATGTGTGCTGCTTTTACTAGGAGAATAGATGGATTTAAGGCCCTGCTTTGCAGAAACACAGAATCCATCCCCCCGTCAGAACAGAACTCTGCCTTGTTTACATACGCAGAGCTCCATTCTGAGCCTCTGCCCTATGATGGGCACGTGCCAGCTGACATCGAGTGCCCGGCACCCGCAGATCGACTTCTGCTGTAAATAATCACAGCTAAAGTGGCGCAGAAGTGGTGCGCCAGCAGTGAGGGCGCCCCCTGCAGGCGGAAGTGCGGGATCATGTATAAATGCATGATCTGCAGCACAGCTGCCGCCCTGTAGCAGTAAAACTGCTAGAGGGTGGTCAGCAAGTGGTTAAGGGCAACTATTGTTTATAAAACAGAAGATCTAGAATTGTTTGTATTGCTATTATAATGTTGATGTTATAAAATGAAAGTGTAAGCTGTGACTATTGATTTCCTCATCATCAGAGGGAGGAGCTCAGATTGGTGGAAGTGTTCACTGGTTGTCGATAGGGATGGGCGAGCAGTCCGGCCCAAGCATGAGTTTGGGCTGAACTTCGTTATTCGGACGTTCGGTGAACAACTGAACAAACGGGTCGTTCGACCGTTTGTTCGCCCCCCGAACCAACCACAATGTATTGCAACGCTGAACAGTGCATTGCAGTGAAAGCTTCAGCCAATCAGAGCACAGAGCAATGTCAGAATCATGATTGCACACTGGCATCATGACTTCATCCAATCATAGCTCATTTCCGCCCCACAGTATAAAAGTATTCTTTCAATAGCAGCCATTTTTAGTGTGATTTTTGCATGGAGAGGGATGAAGGGGGTTCCAGATTCCGATAAGCTTTAGTTTGGTTGATTCTATTATATTAACTCTTCAAATGCATGCAATGGTGTGTAAGTATACAATAATAATATGATATGGAATTCCAAACATCACACACTAGTTCACATGTTTTTGTTTGTTTATTTTAATTCGCTTGTGCACTGGAAAAATAATCACAGCTGCCTTAGGTGGGTGGTAGATTGGCTGGGATTTGAACTCATAACTTGAGTGCTTTGGAGATATCTGAGCAGCCCACCAAGCCATTGTGCTAAGTATGCAGAGACCTACATAATGGTGTAGAAGGAATAAAGAATGAACATAAATAATTACTACTTTATAGTCACCTAAATAAAAAAAAGACATACAACAGATATGTAACTTAAATGCTCAATACATGTAACATTACAGCACATTACAGCTCACATAAAACTGTTTTATTCACATTCACTGATCATGGTTGCAGTGCAGTGCTATATAATAACTTTGTAGAAATTGGGACTTGCAGATCCGCGGAATCGCAGATTAGCGCTAATTCCGAATTTACTAAGGCATGTTTGCTGCTAATAGTGTGATTTTTCTTTCACATGTTCACCTAGTTGAACTCTTAATTGTCTCAAATGGGAGCTTTTACATGTAGAGCACCCATTCATTCACAGGACTCTTAATAAATAACCCCCACAGTTTCTCTTTTAAATAGCCTCCCTAGGCTTGGATGATAACTAGGCAGATTCCACCTGACATGTTTCTAGCATGCAGTTGAAAACATTATATACATTATCTGGTCGCTGTTGGGGACCACAGCAATTTTTTCTTTCCTCTGCTTAGTTAGAATATCAATCTATGTTGTAAAAGCAGGAAAGAAATTTCAGGCAAGTATTATGCACAGAGCAGCATAACATGTACTGTAGTTATTGAGTCTAAAATCCCCAAACCCCACAGTGAATACAAAGGAAGTGGGTGTGATGGTTTTGACTTTCTTAGCACACATAAATTACATCACTCTGTCCTTTTTTTTCTGCAACCATAATCTGATTCTAGTAAAGGGAATTATGTAGCTAAAAGATCCTGAAGCCCACAGTACCGCTCCAAACCTGCTCATTTGCTTTTTCTACAGGCTAACAGGGTGCCTGCTCTAAGAAACGTGTCTTCACTCATCTTTGAAGAAAATAGATGAATGAGAACAGCACTCCTGCCTCTGCTTTTCCAGATTATTTTATTTAAAAGTACACAAAATAGCTGCAACTATGATCACTCCAAGAACCACCTCCTCCTTAACTGGTTTCATGAATGGCTTGATCACAAGGATGATCACAAGGGTCCTTGTAATCAAGCCATTCATGGTGAAATGTGTTAAGGAAGCAGTGGTTCCTGGTGGAGTGATCATGGTTGCAGCTATTTTGTGGATGTTTGAATAAAATAATCTGGAAAAGCAGAGATTGGAGTGCAGCTCTCATTCATGTATATTCTTCAAAGGAAATTATGTATTAAACTGTAAACTGATGTGCAGTGAAGTGAACCTAAAGCAGACCTTACACCATGAACAAGACTTCCTTTCTTTTTTTTAATAATAAATAAATACCTTTTTTTTTCGTTTTTGTTTCCTGTACCCCTGCCTAGACGAGGGTGACATATATCAGCTTGGTGTCTCAGCATGGGAAGATACACCAAGAGTCTATAAGAGGTGTCAGAGACCCCCAGGGTATCTGCATATGGCAAAATTCCTCTATTCCCTTTGCATATGCAGACATGGTATGTCTCTCTTCTGGTCTCGTAGACTTGAGATTAAACCTGCTACTTTCTGCTCATGAATAAAATTCCACTATCCCCATGCATAGGCAGACACACTACATGTCTCTCTCGGTCCCATAGACTTGAAGAAACCTGCTGCTTTCACACATGTGCAGGTGTGCCAAGGGTCTCTCTCAGGTGCTGTAGACCTGGCAAGAGACTTGCAGCGTACCTGCGGATGCATGGGATATTGATTAAACGTGGTGGTGCGGAAGTAAGGTTACAAAGAAGACACCTGAACTCCCTGGACTAGCAAATATATGTCATTTTTAATCTACATACAGGTACAAAATCTAGTTCATGTCAAATATACACTCTTGTGCATGGGATTAAAAATAATAATTTCTCCTTTACGTGATTGGATGTTTGATGTGACTACAGAGCACTTCACTCTTTTGTAAAAAAACCATTATTCAAATATGGAAATCAGAGCACAAGCTGGTACTACACTGTATATCCTCATCAAATTGCAAGCTTATGGACGACGGAGCAGGTATTCAACACAAAACGAAAGTGTCAGATACCTACAAAGGACAATGATTTAAAATGTGCCCAACTTTCAAGACACAGGTCACTGGAAAGATGAGTGTACATCCTCTTATTGACCCCATAGTGACAGGGTTGCTTTAAAATAAATATAATTAATTTTTTTAAGGGTCAAAGCACTGGGGAAGATTGATTTTTCCTGCACCCCGCTGAGAGGGACTAAGCAGAGATTTTTACATAATTCCCCTAAGTTCCTTCAGATGTAGAAATGTGCTGTCAATCTAAATGGCTGTAGGTGGAGCTAGACATGGCTATCATTGATATGATCATCAATGCTGCCAATGTCTAAACAGCTACAGCAGCAATAAGGGTGACAACACTTGCAAAACAAAACCAAAGAAATTCCCGGCTCAACTTACCGACCAGCCTGCTAACCAACCGAATCATCCTGTCTAACAGTATGTGTTAAAAACAGGGGTTTAGTAAGTAGGGTGTTGTAAGGGTGTCAACACTGTAGCAATTTTGTTGCAGACAAAGAGTGTTGTCACCCTATCAAAAGAAGTGCTTATTCAATGATTATACTTGCAACGGCAAAAAAAGACTGAGTAGTCCATGGAGTGTGCCCATTTTTTTTTTTTATTATTAACCTCGTTAGCTGACTATAGATTTATGTTTATCCCAAGCATGTTTGAAGCCTTTTACTGTTGACTGTCTCACTACCTCTGTTGGAAGTTTATTCCAATCATCAACCACCCTTTCAGTAAAATAATACTTTCTAAGATTAGTTTTGAACTTTCCTCCAGTTAGTTTGAAGTCATGTCCCCGTGTTTTTGATTTGGGTTTAATATTGAAAAGACTGCCTACCTGAACCTTATTCACCTCCTTGATGTATTTAAAGGTTTCAATCATGTCTCCCCTTTCCCTTCTTTCCTCCAGACTGTAAATATCTCTGAACTCGTTCTAGCTTATCAATATCTTTTTGTAAGTGAGGTCTCCAGAACTTGGAACAGTATTCTAAATGAGGTCTCACTAAAGATCTATATAGGGGAATCAGAACCCCCTTCCTCCTGCTGGTGATCCCTCTACTGATGCATCCTAGATTTCTATTTGCATTTCCTACTCTTCCATGTAGTACTTAGCCCACTCTCACAGACGTGGGCAGCCTACATCACATATAGTACTTAGACCATAGTTCTACTTGAAATGAGGAGGGGCAGATTTTCATCGGATAGTTTTGGAGAATATCTTAATAATACCCCCCATTCTTCCCCAACTGGCCTATTTTAATCTAGGTTGTGTACTTTATGTAATTTCAAAAAGGGTGACTGGAACTCACTTTTTAGTTCTTCTGCGATATCATGTCATATCTCACCCCTGGGCTCTTTTGTTTTCAGTTATAGTAACAACTTTATTGGTGAAGTTACCTTGACATCTATTTGTATCTTCTTGAACAACTCTTCCTTTTAGTTGCGTTTGTTTTGTTCAAGTTTTAATAATCCGACAATTATTTGCTTTTTTGTACTTTGTGCGTGTGTCAAAATTTGCCCTGTATGAGTTTTAAGATATAGTATTCGCAGAAACAGCTTTATTCATATTACAGTGGGGAGAAAATAACAGGTGCACTTTATGTCAATGTTTGTTGGAATAACAATAGTAATGTATATCTAGGCATGACTGTTATAATGGCAAAAATGTCAACCCTACTACAAACATTAGAATGGGTTTACTGCTGCTAAAGTAAATACATTGTAATAAAAAATAATGAAAGAATTAATTTTTACTTTTGGTACCACTCACGCTACTACCTATAAATATACTGTCTAACCAAAGATATTGGATTCTACCTTCACTAATGGGAACACAACTTCTGTTTACTTGATGCAGAGCAAAATAGCACATATTTTCCTACAACACCTCTATTTCTTCATCCCAGTGTAATCCTAGGTGGGACCAAAGGGAGAATGTCACCACTGATGAACTGAGAAAGGTGCCAACTGACAGGGTTCTCACTTTGCCACACGCCAGACATGCACATCACTGCTTGCTATTCCACCGTTTTCATCAGAGGTTTAGTCTTTGAGCTTTGAATGAACTATGCACAACTTGTGCATCTGATGGCTTCTTTTAAACTACAACTCTACCTATTTGATTTCATTGCCCCACCTTCAGTATTACCATGGTTTCTTTATATATTCCGGAATGGGGTTTTAGATAGATAGATAGATAGATAGATAGATAGATAGATAGATAGATAGATAGATAGATAGATAGATAGATAGAAACTAGAAGAGCATGAAAAATGCCTCCTGCTTCCTAACTGTGTTAAATGTGAACTGTGTTTATGTGCTAGCAGAAGAGGGTCCCAGCACCCAACTGACCCACACATAGAATAAATGGATCCCTAAGTCTCAGGTTGCCCATGTGCAGTTGCAGAGCCTGCATATATGGTATGTTCCCCTTGGATGTCAATCTCTCCTTAATTAATTTCAGTTCAGTTCTGTGGATGCATAAGTATAGGTGCAACTCTTGCGGATAAAGTACTGCCAAGTCATAACAAATATTTAAAGCCTGGCACCAACCCAAAACCAAGGGCTAGAACTTTAATATATCAGACAATGCAAATATAAGTTTCAGCAGCTAATTAGTACAGTAATAGGCAACAATCGCATTAGGAAATACTCTTAGAACAATAAATACATACAGTATACAGTTCAGGCAGCTCTAACAGATTGTAATTTGTTTACTGAAGTGCAAGGTATTGTTTTTAAATTGATAAAGATCTTAGTAGGATACCTTTCAGAAAAAGGCTGAGAATGAGGGCACCCTAAGGTCCTGTGACCTGTACATATGCTATAAGTTGAAAAAAAGGTTAAAGCTGAACGCCATTCAAAAAGACTTCCATTTAAATATATTCCTCAATAGCAGCAATGAAAATAATCCACCAAATGCGAATGTGAAGACGGTGGTGACATCATCACTGTGCGGCACATAGCTTGTGCAGAGAGCAAGGCTGTGGATGGAACCCAGAGGGCCTCACACTTCATGTTGCCTGAAGAAAACTGCAGGAGGGGATGAATAGACCAGTCACCCTGCACAAGGAGAGTGAACAGTAGTGATCCATCTGTATTACAAGAAACTTTTCCAAAGAGACAAAGTGCAGGAACTGTTTTATGCTAGATTACTGCACAGATCTGATGAAAATACACAAAAGATACCAAATGTATAGTAAGTGTAGCCACCCTGCCTTAAGCAGGAGTGTCTTTCAAGATTTGTACTCAGTCAAAGATAATTGTATAGTCTGCATTGGCTCAATCCCCCCTAGTTGAGGCTGGCTGCTGATCCTCCCTGTTGCCAGTAGGTTTCACTGGTAACTCTAACAATAGAGTAATGCCCTGTACACACGATCGGTCCAAAGGATGTTGGCTCAAACTTGTCTTGCATACACACGGTCACACAAAGTTGTCGGAAAATCCGATCATTCTGAACGCGGTGACGTAAAACATGTATGTCTGGACTATAAACGGGGCAGTAGCCAATAGCTTTCATCTCTTAATTTATTCTGAGCATGCGTGGCACTTTGTGCGTTGGATTTGTGTAGCAAATGGCTGCAATATACCAAAGAGTGAAAAATGTAAGGGGGTCTGAATACTTTCCGTCCCCACTGTATATATATATTTATATTTAGTATCTAAAAAATTTTAATTTCATCCTGATAAGTTCTATGCTGGTTCTTGTATTGTGAAACCTTGTCACATGGAAATATACTCAGGGTAGTTGATATTATGCCCTGTTCGCAGGGCATTAATAAATGTTCCAGCACACCTTCAACACACCCCCCAGACCCTTTGATTGAGTCTAATTAGTTCTGGAGCACCCTCTCTGAGGACAAGAAAATACTACTGTACTAGGTTTTAGATACATTTTAGCATCAGAACATTTAATAGTTTTCATTTATGGGAGCTGATGACTTTTACAGCATCAGATTGTGCTTGGCCCTCATGTGATCTGAACTTTGCACTGTACCGAAAAATCTACTTGTGTGTTCCACTTTCCAGGTGTTGCTCCCATCATTAGCATTCAGGCCAGCAAAAGAAAGGCAGTTAAACTGGCTACAGAGAGAGTGGAGCTGATTAACTAAAACTGGAGAGTGCAAAAGCTGGTGCAGCTGTACATGATAGCCAGTCAACGTCTAACTTCAGCTTGTGATTCCATAGGGAAAGACAGACAGCTTCTTTAGTGCCAATGGTTTGACTCTAGTGGCAGAATCACCTGTCTGACAGCTTTATCCTTCATCAGTCTCAGTGTTGAATTAGTCTACAGCCCATTATTAACTGGGCAATACGTTGTATACCTTTGTGGTGTGACAAAATCTCCTCATTATGACTCCTCACACAAATAATTTCAAAAAACACATGTACAAAACACAAGGGCAAACACATCTAAAAATAGACTGAAAGTATAAAGCTGAAAATAGCACATCTTTTATTCAAATAAATGAGACAGTTGTGAATATGTAGCTGCAGGGAGGGTAATGTTCTACATGGAAGGGGTGAGGATGAGAGCAGAAGGATGGTCTTCCCATCGGCCATTCTCATTTGTAGACTCTTCATCTGAGAGTAAAAAAAGGGAATGAAGCCTCCTTCTGTGCTGAAGTCTAGTTAGCAAAGATCAGTATGATATATACATCTCGATGTAGGAGTTTGAGGTGGTCAAACTGAAGACTGTAGAGACTTGACATTCTTAGCACTTTTATACTGGAACAGGTAAGATTTATTTCCATCTTTATTAAATAATTCCTAAAAACAGCGAAAGCAAAAGAGAGACATAAAAAAAATAAAACCTGACAGGGTTCCTAAAGCAGAGTTCCACCCAAAAGTGGAATTTCCGTTCATTTATCTCCTCTCGCACATGCGCAGCAGAATTCCCGGCTTGAAGCCGTAAGGCTACACTGCTGGGTTCCCTTTACCCGCAATGGTGGCAGCAGCACCCGGCAGCTGATGGAAACATCAGTTGTGGTTCAGACATTGCTGGATTCCAGGACAGGGAAGTGTCCTATTATTAAAAGCCAGCAGCTGCAGTATGTGTAGCTGCTGGCTTTTAATTTTTTTTTTTTTTGGGCGGACCTCTGCTTTAATCATTCTCTACTCTTTACAGACTTTACAAACACTTCCAGTCTGAGGCCCCATTCACATGCAATACCGGAGATCCTGTTTTTTGCACTTTTTTAAAACACATTTTTGGGGTGACATCATTCCATTAAATGGGTTGCCCTCTACTCCAAAAATGCACCAAAGTAGCTTCTGTACATTTTTTTGTAGCCCACATTGGTGCGATTTTGGACAGGGAAATATTATTGTTCATTTTGTCATGTGACAAAATGCCCTTTTTTGCACATTTGGGGTGCTATGAAGAATGAATGGCACCTAAACGCACATTTTAGCAGGATCTGGTATCTCAGGTAGAATCTTGCAATTCTGTCCATGATTCCAATATGTTAAGGTGTGAACGGGGGGGGCGTGAGAATGCTGAGAACTTTACAATTACTTTGCAGGAATAGTTAAAGTACTGTATATGTGAACTATTACCTTGTAAATCAACCTAATCAGTTTAAAATCTCTGAGTCTTAAAATACCTCTGATTTTCAATTGCATAAGGGGCTTAGAGAACTATAGGTGGAGACTGGGTTAGCATGTCAACAGGAGGCCCTCATGCTTAACGTGGTCAGTTTGAAAGAAAAAAGCAGGGGAACTGAAATGATCACCAGGTATTTCACACAAAGGAAGCAATGCAAGGAGATAGGAGATTGGGATACTTTTTCATACAAGTACATGTTCCAGAAACATATAATGAATTTTAAATGTTGGGGTAACTTTTGCAACCAAATTTGGATAACACCCACTTTATATTAAAGATTACTGTTTACCTTTTTTAGATGTGTTTTTCTGATAACTCCACCAGTGAAAAATCATATTTAATCTTCTTTGTCTATTGGGGACTGAGAAAAATGTGTTTTCCACAATTAACTGTGCCTGTACTGTGCTGGCAGATCTTATTTTCAGTAGAAAACATGATTTGAACACCATTCTAACAAATTGTTAGAAGATGGGCTTCTCCATTCTATGTTAATGAGAGGAAACTCAGCCTATCCATAGTCTTTTGGTGCAGACGAAGACTGTTGAACATGTTCAGAAATTTTTGCAGTCTGCTATGACACCTTCTCTTAACAAACATCTAACAGTAAGATTTTTTTTTTTTTTAGGTGCGCTGTGTGAATGGGAACAGTGGAAGTAAACTTTAAGGCTTGTTTATATCCTACCTCTACAGAACTTTCATATATTGCCCAATAAAAAAAATACTGATTTTTAAGGACAACATGGTTTATAATAACTTTAATATTGTAAGGCAGGACAGTGAACTTCCCATGCATTTATTGTCTTTCTTTATATTTATTAAAACGATGTAGCGCCTGGATGTTTTGTGGTCTTTTATGAAGAAGGTTGAATCCCAGCCGTGGAGTATAGTACGATCTAAGATCCCTACCACCGCTGTGCATGTTCTAATGACATTTTGGTTTATACCACATAACCACAGTGACATAAAACATCATACAGATAATATCCCTGCTCTGAGCTGAACCCCAGTGCTGCAAAGCCACAATGCTAACTACTATGTAATCATTTTGTCTATTCTTGTTGGTAGCCTTAATTGAAGTCTGGTTTGTGAAATTTTCTCCTTGTTGCCATGGAGTATCTGACACATTAGCTGTATCAATCACTCTTTCATTCTCAGGTGTGTGTGTGTGTGTGTGTGTGTGTGTGTGTATATATATATATATATATATATATATATATATATATATATATACTTAAAATAATATATCCCCACACTGCTCTAGCAGATTTCTACTGTTAAATTACAGAGCAGCTAACTCCCTTGATGAATCACACAACTGTATCTCAAATTAAAATAATAATAATAGTGCAGCACTCCTCATCAAAATATATATAATACAAATTACTAATTGTATACATTCTTATATAAAAATAAATATATTTCTCTTAAATGAAGGAATGTGAAATAAATATAAAATTAAAAAAATATACCTTGTTATACGTAAAAAAATTAACAATATCACCATCACCACATCCATTAATAATTAAGCCTCTATCACAAAAAACTTGACCATATACAGTACATATGTAATCAATATATAAATAATCAATACAAGATAGTGAGTTTAAATTTTGCAAACACACACATAACAATAACAGTCCCTAAATGACAGTCTTACTAATCCAGAAAATGTGTACATGTGCCAAAAAATCCAATCTTCTTTTAGCCTAGGTTCACATTGGAGCGATTTTTCATGCGATCTGAGCATTCAGATCGCATGACAAGTTGCAGCCTAATGGAGGCAATGACACTGTTCTAATCGGTGTGACACCGATTTTGCGGCGCCGCACCGATTTGCAAAAGTAGTTCCTGCACTACTTTTGCCAATTTCAGGTGTGACTTCAATAGACATCTGTGCATGAAGCCACATGGATGCCTATCAAGTAGCACCTGAAATCCCACTGACCTTGCTACTTTCAAATCACTTCAAGTGAAGTAGCGTGATTTCAAAGTAGCATCAATGTGAACCAGGGCTGAGTGTCAGAAGCTACACATGGCCAGTGCACCACTCTGTTACACCCCCGTGCTCTTCAGTTATCCCCTCATCTACTTAGATGTACCTTAGTATTATTAAGAGAGTTTAACTAGCATAAGATCAAGCACCCTTAGGTGTATAATGACAGGTCTGCTCTTTGGCAGTCAGATCCTTACTTCGGCAATTTCTATCCCCCGTTGTGGATGAAATGTTGCTCATAGAGAGATACAAAGAAACTTCATAGTGCTCACTGTGTACATTTTTTTTAAATCAATAAAGTAAAGTACTCACGTGGTTAGAAGCATCAAAATATATATGCAATCGCTGTATTGTTACCAGGTGCCAATCTCTGTGTACCCTGCGGTATTTAGACTATAATTTGGGGAGTGTTATTCTTATGTGAGTTTGCACAACTGAAATTCACAATCCGGTATTGATAATTTATTCTTATAATATGTTTAATATATATTGATTATATATTTATATTGTCATTGTAGCACTTTTATGTTTTTATGATAGAAGCAGAATTATTAACACATGTAGTGATTGTGGTATTCTTCATTTTTTACCTTGAAAGAGACATATTTATTTTATTTGATATTTATTTCACATTCTTTCACTTAAGAGGAAGTATATGTTTATTTACTTTTATATAAGGAAGTATACAACTTTTTATTTGTGTTCTATATATATTTGTCATAAGAAGCTTTGCACCGTTATTAGTATTTTTATTCTCAGGTTAGAGACAGATGAAAAATAATTCCTGGAGCATTTTCTGTGTTTATGATGTCATAAAGGACACGAGACTCCTTTTAAAATTAATTAGATGTAGACATTAGTAGTAAGGATGAGCTCCGGTGTGTACGCACTCTCCACGTGCCGAGCCCGTCAGGAAGTCGACACGGCGCTGCGCTAATCACAGGCAGTGAGACATTTTGCAGCTGCAGAGATTGGGAAATGTCTCACTGTCTGTGATTAGTGCAGCACCGCGCTGACTTCCTGGCGGGCTCGGCACGTGGAGTGTGCGAACACGCTAGAGCTCATCCTGTATTAGTAATGGTCGTTACTGTGCACTGAGCCAGTCACATGTATAAGCATCAAAGAAAGAAAGCAAGTGTTGTGAATATAAGTTTCTGATCTATCCTACTTAATCTATGGACAAAACTAAAATCTTAAAATATTGCTGACCCACAATCCACAATGCAAAAAAATTATATTGACAAAATGCCATCCCACTAAGATGTTTAACCACTTCAGCCCCGGAAGGATTTACCCCCTTCCTGACCAGAGCACTTTTTACAATTCGGCACTGCGTCGCTTTAACTGCTAATTGCGCGGTCATGCAATGCTGTACCCAAACGAAATTTGCGTCCTTTTCTTCCCACAAATAGAGCTTTCTTTTGATGGTATTTGATCACCTCTGCCGTTTTTATTTTTTGCGCTATACGCGGAAAAAGACCGAAAATTTTGAAAAAAAATGATATTTTCTACTTTTTGTTCTAAAAAAAATCCAATAAACTCAATTTTAGTCATACATTTAGGCCAAAATGTATTCGGCCACATGTCTTTGGTAAAAAAAATGTCAATAAGTGTATATTTATTGGTTTGCGCAAAAGTTATAGCGTCTACAAACTAGGGTACATTTTCTGGAATTTACACAGCCTTTAATTTATGACTGCCTATGTCGATTCTTGAGGTGCTAAAATGGCAGGGCAGTACAAAACCCCCACAAATGACCCCATTTTGGAAAGTAGACACCCCAAGGAATTTGCTGAGAGGCATGTTGAGCCCATTGAATATTCATTTTTTTTGTCCCAAGTGATTGAATAATGACAAAAAAAAAAAAAAAATTACAAAAAGTTGTCACTAAATGATATATTGCTCACACAGGCCATGGGCATATGTGGAATTGCACCCCAAAATACATTTAGCTGCTTCTCCTGAGTACGGGGATACCACATGTGTGGGACTTTTTGGGAGCCTAGCCGCGTACGGGGCCCCGAAAACCAAGCACCGCCTTCAGGATTTCTAAGGGCGTACATTTTTGATTTTACTCCTCACTACCTATCACGGTTTTGAAGGCCATAAAATGCCCAGATGACATAAACCCCCCCCAAATGACCCCATTTTGGAAAGTAGACACCCCAAGCTATTTGCTTTGAGGCATGTTGAGTCCATGGAATGTTTTATATTTTGACACAAGTTGCGGGAAAGTGACAATTTTTTTTTTTTTTTTTTTTTTTTGCACAAAGTTGTCACTAAATGATATATTGCTCACACAGGCCATGGGCATATGTGGAATTGCACCCCAAAATACATTTAGCTGCTTCTCCTGAGTACGGGGATACCACATGTGTGGGACTTTTTAGGAGCCTAGCCGCGTACGGGACCCCGAAAACCAAGCACCGCCTTCAGGATTTCTAAGGGCGTACATTTTTGATTTTACTCCTCACTGCCTATCACAGTTTCGGAGGCCATGGAATGCCCAGGTGGCACAAACCCCCCCCAAATGACCCCATTTTGGAAAGTAGACACCCCAAGCTATTTGCTGAGAGGCATGGTGAGTATTTTGCAGCTCTCATTTGTTTTTGAAAATAAAGAAAGACGAGAAAAAAAAATTTTTTTTTTCCTTTTTTCAATTTTCAAAACTTTGTGACAAAAAGTGAGGTCTGCAAAATACTCACTATACCTCTCATCAAATAGCTTGGGGTGTCTACTTTCCAAAATGGGGTCATTTGGGGGGTTTTTTTGCCACCTGGGCATTCCATGGCCCCCGAAACTGTGATAGGCGGTGAAGAGTGAAATCAAAAATTTACGGCCTTAGAAAGCCTGAAGGCGGTGCTTGGTTTTCGGGGTCCCGTACGCGGCTAGGCTCCCAAAAAGTCTCACACATGTGGTATCCCCGTACTCAGGAGAAGCAGCAGAATGTATTTTGGGGTGTAATTTCACATATTCCCATGGCATGTTTGAGCAATATATCATTTAGTGACAACTTTGCGCAAAAAAAAATAAAAAAAATAAAAAATTGTCTCTTTCCCGCAACTTGTGTCACAATATAAATTATTCCATGGACTCAACATGACTCTCAGCAAATAGCTTGGGGTGTCTACTTTCCAAAATGGGGTCATTTGGGGGGGGTTTGAACTGTCCTGGCATTTTATGCACAACATCTAGAAGCTTATGTCACACATCACCCACTCTTCTAACCACTTGAAGACAAAGCCCTTTCTGACACTTATTGTTTACATAAAAAAATAATTTTTTTTTGCAAGAAAATTACTTTGAACCCCCAAACATTATATATTTTTTTTAAAGCAAATGCCCTACAGATTAAAATGGTGGGTGTTTCATTTTTTTTTTTCACACAGTATTTGCGCAGCGATTTTTCAAACGCATTTTTTGGGGAAAAAACACACTTTTTTACATTTTAATGCACTAAAACACACTATATTGCCCAAATGTTTGATGAGATAAAAAAGATGATCTTAGGCCGAGTACATAGATACCAAACATGACATGCTTTAAAATTGCGCACAAACGTGCAGTGGCGACAAACTAAATACATTTTTAAAAGCCTTTAAAAGCCTTTACAGGTTACCACTTTAGATTTACAGAGGAGGTCTACTGCTAAAATTACTGCCCTCGATCTGACCTTCGCGGCGATACCTCACATGCATGGTGCAATTGCTGTTTACATTTGACGCCAGACCAACGCTTGCGTTCACCTTAGCGCGAGAGCAGGGGGGACAGGGGTGCTTTTTTTTTTTTTTTTTTTTTTTTTCTTTATTATTATTATTTTTTTATCTTATTTTTAAACTGTTCCTTTCATTTTTTTTTTTTAAATCATTTTTATTGTTATCTCAGGGAATGTAAATATCCCCTATGATAGCAATAGGTAGTGACAGGTACTCTTTTTTGCAAAAATTGGGGTCTATTAGACCCTAGATTTCTCCTCTGCCCTCAAAGCATCTGATCACACCAAGATCGGTGTGATAAAATGCTTTCCCAATTTCCCAATGGCGCTGTTTACATCCGGCGAAATCTACGTCATAAAATGCTCGTAGCTTCCGGTTTCTTAGGTCATAGAGATGTTTGGAGCCACTCTGGTCTCTGATCAGCTCTATGGTCAGCTGGCTGAATCACCGGCTGCATTTTCAGGTTCCCTGTTGAGACAGGAGAGCCAGAGAAAAACACGGAAGATGTTGGGGGGGGGGGGGCATTCCCTCCCACTGCTTGTAAAAGCAGTCTAGAGGCTAATTAGCCACTAGGATTGCTTTTACATGAAAGCCGACCGCTGGCTGAAAAGAATGATACCAAGATGATACCTAAACCTGCAGGCATCATTCTGGTATAACCACTCAAAGTCGTGAATGGCATACCTGAAGACAAAAAAATGGTTAACAATAAAGCACAGTAAACGGTAAGGTATAAAAAATTGCATACCTGAAAAGCAAACATGATAAAACATAATAACAATAAAACATTGCAGAATAGAATACAGTAAAAAAGAGCAGAACAATAGAGAGAGAATAGAGAGAGAGAGAACAATAAAACGACAACTATTTTTATTTTATATTTTTGTTTGTGTTTTTTTTTTTTTTACACTTTTTTTTGTAACTAACTATAATAACTGTAACCGGTTCCAGGTTCGGGTCTCTCAAAATGCGATGGCATCTCGGGAGACCCTGTGAAAGTGTGCCTAGTCTGTGCAATGCTGTACCCTACGCTAATACTCAACTAGTGCATGGTAGCGTTCAAAACATTCACCAATGCAAAGACCAGGATTGTCAGGACAGGAGGGACAATAATAGCGGGTGTCACGCCTATATCCGCGCTTGCTGCAGACACGACATCTTTTTTGGGGGGTTCGTTGGGTAGGGGTACTCGGGAGGACATAAAGAAAATGCCTCTCATGCAGCCGACTGTATTTGGTTGGGGATGAGAATGGGGGAAGTACGGGCGCTGCAGAAGCGGTGGGTTCCCAATTAGGATTGGCGAATGCAGCAGGAAGGGCACTATGGGCACGACGGGCCTGTGTTTGTCTTCTTGGTGGCAGCGGGACACTACTTGTGCTTGCCACCTCACCAGCTTGAACTGCACTTATGGGACTCGCCACGTCACCAAGTGTTACTGCAGTGCTGGTTTGACTACGACCGGGGTGTACTAGGCCTCTGGTGCTTGCCAGTTCACCAAGACGCTACAAAAAAAACTGTTAGCGATCGCAGGGATCAGGCCTGACTCTGCGAACGCTGCAGTTATGCGTTTAGAGTTTTGTAAGTGACAGTGATCGATCGATACTGCACTTGGGTGGGCTGGGCCGGGCCGGGCGGAGGGGCAAAACGCAGGTGCTAGCAGGTATCTGGGCTGATCCCGCTAACACTGCGTTTTTGGGAACCCTAAACTGCTGGGGACGCTAGTATAGATCTGATCGGATCAGATATTGATCTGTTCAGATACTATACCACTAAGGGAGGTGTACGCTGCGTGCGTGGGTGTTAGCGGTACTGGCGCTAACCTGACGCTGCCTGGGGCTGGTGCTTGCCAGTTCACCAAAATGCTACCAAAAAAACTGTTAGCGATCGCAGGGATGAGGCCTGACTCTGCGAACGCTGCAGTTATGCGTTTAGTGTTTTGTAAGTGACAGTGATCGATCGATACTGCACTTGGGTGGGCTGGGCTGGGCCGGGCGGAGGGGCAAAACGCAGGTGCTAGCAGGTATCTGGGCTGATCCCGCTAACACTGCGTTTTTGGGAACCCTAAACTGCTGGGGACACTAGTATAGATCTGATCGGATCAGATATTGATCCGTACAGATACTATACCCCTAAGGGAGGTGTATGGTGCGTGTACGGTGCGTGCGTGGGTGTTCGCGGTACTGGCGCTAATCTGACGCTGCCTGGGGCAACGCATATCACCGCCGGGCGATCAGGGGGCTAAACCTTTATTCGGTAATAAACGGCGGGTGCCCTGACACTATAAAAAATAAACTAACTAACCAGCGTCACCCGTAACAGTTATACGGTGATCAGTGGTGAAAGGGTTAACTAGGGGGCAATCAAGGGGTTAAAACATTTATTAGATAGTATATGGGGGTCCCTGTCGCTATAAAACACTGACGGCGAACCTAAATATTTACGTCCCTAACTAGCGTCACCAGTGACACTAATACAGCGATCAGAAAAATGATCGCTTAGCGACACTGGCGACAGGGGGTGATCAAGGGGTTAAAACTTTATTAGGGGGGGTACTGGCGCTAATCTGACGCTGCCTGGGGCGACGCATATCACCGCCGGGCGATCAGGGGGCTAAACCTTTATTCGGTAATAAACGGCGGGTGCCCTGACACTATAAAAAATAAACTAACTAACCAGCGTCACCCGTAACGGTTATACGGTGATCAGTGGTGAAAGGGTTAACTAGGGGGCAATCAAGGGGTTAAAACATTTATTAGATAGTATATGGGGGTCCCTGTCGCTATAAAACGCTGACGGCAAACCTAAATATTTACGTCCCTAACTACCGTCACCAGCGACACTAATACAGCGATCAGAAAAATGATCGCTTAGCGACACTGGTGAGGGGGGGTGATCAAGGGGTTAAAACTTTATTAGGGGGGGTAAGGGGGGTACCCTAGACCTACAGGGGGGTTACAGTAACTGTCCTACCACTGCTAACTGTCACAAACTGACACTATGCAGTAATCAGGAAAAAAAAAAAAAAAAAAAAAAAAAACCTGCTTGGTGTCAGTTTGTGACAGGGGGGGGGGGGTGATTGGGGGGGATCGGGGGGCGATCGGGGGGGGATCGGGGGTGTAATGTATGCCTGGCATGTTCTACTGTGTGTGTTTGTGTTGTGCACTTACTTACATGTCATCTCTCCTCGGCGCTGGAACGGAAACTGACAGCCGAGGAGAGATGACATCACATCCTCTGCCTCTGTGTACTATACAGAGGCAGGGGATGTTTGTCAGTGGCTGGGAGCGATCGCGAGGGGGGGGCCACGATCGGATGGTCTCCCCCTCGTCTCTCATCGCTCCCAACCAAATGCCGACCGCAGCTGGCACAGGGGGGGGGTCCGATCGGACCCCCCACCCGCGGGAAGGCAATCACGTACTAGGTACGTGATTTTGCCTGCCCGTGCCGCTCTGCTCACGTATATAGGCGTGAGGCGGTCGGCAAGTGGTTAAAGTAAACCTTCAGGTCACCAGCTGTTTTAGATATCAAAGTTTTTGGAATTCTGATCCGTCAGTTTTGTGATTCAAGCAATCCTGTCACACTGAACTGTCATCCAGTTACTATTCAGTGCCTATAAGTTAGAGAATTCCATATCACATACTGTACCCATTTCTAATTTATCTATATCTACCTTAAAGAACTAGCCACTGTTAATATCCCCATATCTTTGGTCAGTGGCAGTAAAACAAAATGTGTCAAAAGTGTCCAATTTGTCCGCCGCAATATTGCAGTCCTGTTAAAAACCACAGATCGCCGCCATTACTAGTAAAAAAAATTCCATAGATCTATCCCCTATTTTGTAGGCGCTATAACTTTTGCGCAAACCAATCAATATACGCTTATTGCAATTTTTTTTTTTAAGCAAAAATATGTAGAAGTATACATATTGGCCTAAACTGAGGAAGAAATTCGTTTTTTTAATAGGGATATTTATTATAGCAAAAAGTAAAAAATATTTTTCAAAATTGTCGCTTTTTTTTTGTTTATAGCTCAAAAAATAAAGACCGCAGAGGTGATCAAATACCACCAAAATAAAGCTCTATTTGTGGGGAAAAAATATGGGTACAGGGTTGCATGACCGCACAATTGTCATTCAAAATGATACAGCACTGAAAGCTGAAAATTGGTCTGGGCAGGAAGGGGGTGAAAATGACCTGTATTGAAGTGGTTAAAATGTCATTTACCTTTAATATTCAATTTTGGAAAGAATGAACTTTCCCAAGTGGAAACCAAATACACTGTTAGGAATTAGTTTGTTCCCTATCCTGCTCGTTCAAATTTTCTTATTACTGCGGTCTAAAGCAAATGTCGGTTCAACCCCACTAACAATTAGAAAATCAAACAGACAATCTTAAAGCAAAACAACTTTGAATGAAATTCTACTGGTGCATGGTTAGCTTTATTCCGAGATACAAACAGCAATGACATCACCCTTTGTAAACAGAGTAGGGAAGGATGAGAATATTAGGAGGCTTTTATTGTTGTCTGTACCTCTGTTAGTGAATTTTAACCTCACTTCCTATCTTCCTGCCACTCTGAGCGAAATAAAAATACCTTTTGTTAGTAGAGTCAGTAAGGATGAGAAGCTCTATCTGATTTTTACTGCTGCTGGTTTCCTTAGTGGGAAACCTAAATTCTGCTAAATTCCTGTCGCAATGACATTCAGAATTTCAGGCTATGTCAGAGATTAAAAGCATCCAAAAAATGGAGGCCACGCAATAGACGCCCACTTTGCATAAAACTTTAATGTTAAAGAGATCACTGAAACAATAAAGTTTTATGGAAAGTGGGCGTCTGGTTTGTGACATTGTTTTTATTCGGATGTTAGAAAATGAGAGTATAACTAATGGCAAAACGTTTTGTTTTTTAGTTTTGGACAGAGTGGAGATTGATTAGAACACCTATTATTTCAATGGGTCAGACAGTGAAGGGCCAAAAGGCACCACATCCCACATATGTAGGAACCAAGTTAGTGAGCCAAAATGGGACTTTTAAGGTGCCAGAAACCACTAATTCACACAACGAGTAAAATTTGATAAAACCTAGATTTTATTTAATGTCGAATTAAAAATGATTATAAAAACCATCACACAAGATGCAATTTTGAACAGCAGTACATGTTTCACAATATAGGCTTCCTCAGGAGTCTTATGAATGCTGCATATTGCTGTTGCTACAGATAAAGAGAACAAACAATCCTTGGATGGATAAAAATAACATACAAAATGTATCACATATCAAATACATGTAGATTATATACATTTCATTAGGTCAGCCACCATTTAATACATAACATTAGTCAAATTAAGGAGACAGGCCTACCAGGATGCTCAAGAAAAAAGAAGCGCTGAATTGATTGAATGCTAGATTCCCAACGGAGGACCAGAGTATCAACCAATTGTAGTTTCCTAGGAGGATATGTCCAGATCCTCTCTAGAAGGAAAAACATATAGGAGGCCCTATAAAAACATCCTCATTTCCAATAATTTACATTGAGATATGCCATCAATTTTAATCTCATCTTACCCAAACAATCAGGGTTGGGACTTCAAAGGAAAACCGTACAGTATGGAGCTATTGAATGGTCCCAGAAAGCACCCCGGTTTAAATGAAGCTCTTAGTTTCAAACCCTTTCTATAAACATCAATATTGATATTTGATTGACTCTGGCACCTTAAAAGCCCTGTTTTGCTTCACTAATTTGGTTAGCACACCTATTAGGTTATTCTTGCTGTCGGTGCCCTGTTAGCCAGATTTACCCTGTCTGTTTTATCCTGTTTACCATTATCATTTAAAATTTTGGGTTGTCACCAGAAAAGTAATATAGGGGAAATCTTCCAATGGGGATACTAGTTCAAGTAAGCTGGGAGGTCCCAATGGGTTCCCTTATTTTGCAGGGGTTTTTACTTACTTCCTGTTTGGCGATTGGACAGGAAGTGAATTTAAATCTCTCGAATGGAACACAAATGGTGAAAAAAAAAATCTGACAGGGGTTATAAACCTTCTTTAGTTTGAAAAAAAAAGTTTCCCCGTAGTTCTACTTTAACAACAGCATTGGAAGGGCTGAGAAGTTATCATGTACCCAATGTCTGGACAAGATATGGAGGGAGCCTGGAGCGAGCCATTTCTATTGTAGCAAACTGTACACTGTACAGACTCTATACAGTGTTCCACACAAGGTGTCACATAGATATCTGTGACTTAAATGTATTTTTGGGTACCCAACTTAATGCAGCCTTCAAGTCTGTTCCTGTCAGTGTCTGAATTAAGTCTCAAAACTACCATGTGGTTCAAGCTTACAAACCTGGAAATTAAATTTTCTTTCTGATTGGTGCCATAAGGATTTTCAGTCTCTTCTTAATTTAAACTCTTTAATAAATTAGGCCTTGTATTTGATGAAAAGCATTCCAGGAGATACTAATTAGATCTTTTTTCCATAAGAAACATGTTGTGGTAGGTCCACATTTTCACATCAAAGTCTTAAATGCAGGTGAATGAAAGATTAGGCATAATTTATGCTTGGCCCCTCCAGGCAACTCTTTTCTGGGGAGTAGTTTCATGAAAGGGGGACCTCGCTAACAGATCAGCATGCGTGCTATAGCAGAACCACAACAAAGGAGCGACTGCATTGTGTTTATGCCTCCAGCTGACTGACACAGTCGCGTTTTGGAAATGAAAAGGCAGGCCGATAAATCCTAGATTGCTTTGTGAAGGAAAAAATAAATGAAACACGCCAGCTTAATACGGTGTATCCGACTGAACTGCAGCCAATTAGTCACACGGGGAAGTTGGGCATGCACTAATTAGGGAAGGGAAGAAGATGACCGGATTAGGTTAGTGTCTTTGCCTTTTCTGTCCTAATTGCCGGGTGCATCTGATTCAGCTCTGGTGGAATTTTCGCTCAATAAACCTATGGATGAATAATTAAGTGCTGCTATATAGATTCTCTAGTGTAGATTCCCCCTATACTTTCATAGTAAAATTTCATATTTTGCAGTCTATCCATCTTGGCAATATATTGGAGCAGAAAAACAGATTGACATAATTCAATCAGTACTCCGTCATCTACTATTAAAGGATCTTAAAACGATCTTATTAAAAGCCTACTGCAAATTCAGTGAAAAAAAAAGAAAAAAAAAACTTGATGATTATTGAGATCCCACATTTCCAATAATTAGGCAATTGTAGAATAGTTAAAATTTTTATTAAAACTTTTTTTCTGTTACCAAAACCTAAATAACATGTCATAAATGAGCAAATGTGAACCAGAAAAAAAATCAACTTCCATGGTGCAATAGGAGCTTCCCCTATTTTAGTTGTAATCCGTACTGTCTTCCAAGCCATGCCATGGGAAAACTCATAAAAACAGGTCCTGCAAAGTGGCAATTGTGTTTATTGGCTGTACTTAGTAGTTTTAGCAGCTCCTTGTTTTAATATAATATACTGCTTTTCCATAGACCTGTATTGCAACATCTAATTGCATTCACTGAAAAGCAGGGACAAGTAGAGAGAGTGTGGACCTGAAGCATTGAGTTAATGTTACTACTGTTCTCGCTGCACAGTTTTTGAAGAGCCATAACTTGGGAATGATAGCATGGAAGCAATTAACACTTCACCACATGTCATTTTTTCTAGTTATAGATGCTCTCCATTATAGTTGGGGGTTCAGGTAGACATAGAAAACACAATGTAATACAGTTATTTATTCATTAGCAAATTCAAAATGTATTCTAAAGTGCTAGTGAACCTGAATCTGTCTGCTGTACAGCAGACACTAGGCTAACAGAAAGATAAATTAGAGTGGAAAAACAGAGGAATAGACCCATTACTGTGCTACTCCTTCATTATCCAACCCATGGGCTGGGGTTGCATTCTTGACTAATCTGTGCTGCTGCTGTAGAGGTTGACGTGGCTGTGAAGCAGCAGTGAAGGTTGAGGTGGCTATGCTGTCTGGCAATAATTACAAATGATTTGTCAGTTTATCCGCTTTTATTGATGTATTTAAATTGTATATTTAGCTCCCTGCCTGAAATTCAGCTTTATTAGGTAACTAGATTGACAGGGTTACTTTAATATTTTTGCTTTCTAGTCCAGGCATTTTTATTATGTCCTTACATACCACCAGGCTACCTAAATTATCCCTGTGTGTCTTGTGGTCCTGAAATCGTACTCGTTTTATTGTCATCCACAGAAATAAGTATTCTACACCCCGTAAAACAGCCGGCTCAGAGCAAATTAGAGGATTCATTAAAATCCAGTATAGCTGAATAGCTTCCTTTTGCTGTGTAGACAAAGATGTAAACAGCAAAATAAGTCTTATTACAAGGCAGTAGAAGGTTAACCAATGAGCCAACAACTCTATTTTCTGGAGCACAATCAGTGTAAGTTCTCACAATGGACAATTACCCTAAGTGTGTGCCTGCGGCACCAAAACAGTTGGATAATCAGTCCATTGCTCAGGGTTCAACACCTCCCACTACTTGATTAACTAATTTCCATTATGCTACATTAGCTCTGGTAACCTGAATATCTTCTTTACCAAGTTCTAGGATGTCTAAAAATGAAATCAGCACATTTGATTTCAATGTGTCCTATGCTAAAAATGCACATGTGAACTAGGCAGGGATTTCAAAATGCAGTATATTCAGACAACGTTTCCAGACATATCACACATAGCCACATTTCTTCTGAAGGCATTAAAAATT
The DNA here is from genome assembly GCA_037952925.1 of Lithobates clamitans. Lineage (NCBI taxonomy): Eukaryota > Metazoa > Chordata > Amphibia > Anura > Ranidae > Lithobates > Lithobates clamitans. Next base: position 2,740,072 of record JBBGZY010000169.1, on the reverse strand, counting down.
AAAGTAAAACACTCTCAGAAAGTTTTTAAGAATTGATACTGGGTTAAAGATGACAGTACTTTACTCAATTTATCTTTAAAACTAGGTTTTACGTAAAGTTAGCCATGGTGAAATTCCCTGAGAACAGCGGGAAGGGAGGCAGGTATTAGTTACATAGTTACATAGTAGGTGAGGTTGAAAAAAGACACAAGTCCATCAAGTCCAACCTATGTGTGTGATTATATGTCAATATTACATTGTATATCCCTGTATGTTGCAGTCATTCAGGTGCTTATCTAATAGTTTCTTGAAACTATTGATGCTCCCCGCTGAGACCACCGCCTGTGGAAGGGAATTCCACATCCTTGCCGCTCTTACAGTAAAGAACCCTCTACGTAGTATAAGGTTAAACCTCTTTTCTTCAAATTTTAATGAGTGGCCACGAGTCTTGTTAAACTCCCTTCTGCAAAAAAGTTTTATCCCTATTGTGGGGTCACCAGTACAATATTTGTATATTGAAATCATATCCCCTCTCAAGCATCTCTTCTCCAGAGAGAATAAGTTCAGTGCTCTCAACATTTCCTCATAACTAATATCCTCTAGACCCTTTATTAGCTTTGTTGCCCTTCTTTGTACTCGCTCCATTTCCAGTACATCCTTCCTGAGGACTGGTGCCCAGAACTGGACAGTATACTCTAGGTGCGGCCGGACCAGAGTCTTGTAGAGCGGGAGAATTATCGTTCTATCTCTGGAGCTGATCCCCTTTTTAATGCATGCCAATATTCTGTTTGCTTTGTTAGCAGCAGCTTGGCATTGCATGCCATTGCTGAGCCTATCATCTACTAGGACCCCCAGGTCCTTTTCCATCCTAGATTCCCCCAGAGGTTCTCCCCCCAGCGTATAGATTGCATTCATATTTTTGCCACCCAAATGCATTATTTTCCATTTTTCTACATTGAACCCCATTTTCCATGTAGTTGCCCACCTGATTAATTTGTTCAGATCCTTTTGCAAGGTTTCCACATCCTGCGGAGAAGTTATTGCCATGCTTAGCTTAGTATTGTCCGCAAATATAGAGATTGGACTGTTTACCCCATCCACCAGGTCGTTTATGAACAAATTAAACAGGATTGGTCTCAGCACAGAATCCTGGGGGACCCCACTACCCTCCCCTGACCTTTCCGAGTACTCCCCATTTATCACCACCCTCTGAACTTGCCCTTGTAGCCAGTTTTCAATCCGTGTACTCACCCTATGGACCTTATTTTGTATAGTAAACGTTTATTGGGAACTGTGTCAAATGCTTTTGCAAAATCCAGATACACCACATCTACGGGCCTTCCTTTATCTAGATGGCAACTCACCTCCTCATAGAAGGTTAATAGATTGGTATGGCAAGAACGAATCTTCATGAATCCATGCTGATTACTGCTAATGATACCGTTCTCATTACTAAAATCTTGTACAGTAGGTGACCGTGATATTGTGTCAACCTCGCCGCATTTCTCGGCGATATTTGACACCTGCGAGCCCCGTTGCAGGTGCCAGCGACGAGATGGCTCACTCATCGGGAAAGAAAAATTTTGTTTTCCTTTCGCAATGAGTGACAGGCAGTGCTGACAGCTGTCTGGTATGAATCCTGAGGGGGAACGCCGCACCAAATTTTAAATGAAAAAACCGGCGTGGGTTCCCCCCAGGGGCATACCAGGCCCTTAGGTCTGGTATGGATTGTAAGGGGAACCCCTATGCCGAGGGGGTCCCCCAAAATCCATACCAGACCCTTATCCGAGCACGCAGCCCGGCCGGCCAGGAAAGGGGGTGGGGACGAGCGAGCGCTCCCCCCTTCTGAGCCGTACCAGGCCGCATGCCCTCAACATGGGGGGGTGGGTGCCTTGGGGGAGGGGGCACACTGCGGGGCCCCCCCACCCCAAAGCACCTTGTCCCCATGTTGATGAGGACAAGGGCCTCTTCCCGACAACCCTGGCCGTTGGTTGTCGGGGTCTGCGGGCGGGGGGCTTATTGGAATCCGGGAGCCCCCTTTAATAAGGGGGCCCCCAGATCCCGGCCCCCCCACCCTGTGTGAATGAGTATGAGGTACATGGTACCTCTACCCATTCACCTAGGGAAAAGTGTCAATAAAAAAAAACACAGTACACAGGTTTTAAGAGTAATTTATTAGGCAGCTCCGGGGTCTTCTTCCGACTTCGGGGGGTCTCCTTCCGACTTCTCCCGGTGTTCGGCCTCTTCTCCCGGTGTTCGGCCACTTCTCCTGGGCCCCGCCGTTATCTTCTTCCAGCTCTATTGCCAGCGAGGGGCCCGGTCTGCTGCCGCTGTCTTGTCGCCGCTGTCTCGCGGCCGCTGTCTCGTCACTTCTTCTCTTCTTCTTCCGATGTTGACACGACGCTCTCTCCGGCTGGAATGCTTTGTGCGAGCTGCGGAGCCATTTATATAGGCGGTGACCCCGCCCCCTTGTGACGTCATGGTCCCAGCATGCGCAGGGACTCTGGCGTCATAAGGGAGCGTGACCCCAGAGTCCCTGCACATGCTGTAACCATGACGTCACAAGGGGGCGGGGCCACCGCCTATATAAATGGCTCCGCAGCTCGCACAAAGCATTCCAGCCGGAGAGAGCGTCGTGTCAACATCGGAAGAAGAAGAGAAGAAGCGACGAGACAGCGGCGGCGAGACAGCGGCGGCGAGACAGCGGCGGCGAGACAGCGGTGACAAGACAGCGGCGAGAAGACAGCGGCAGCAGACCGGGCCCCTCGCTGGTAATAGAGGTGGAAGAAGATAGCGGCGGGGCCCGGGAGAAGAGGCCGAACACCGGGAGAAGTCGGAAGGAGACCCCACGAAGTAGGAAGAAGACCCCGGAGCTGCCTAATAAATTACTCTTAAAACCTGTGTACTGTGTTTTTTTTTTATTGACACTTTTCCCTAGGTGAATGGGTAGGGGTACCATGTACCCCATACTCATTCACACAAGGTGGGGGGCTGGGATCTGGGGGCCCCCTTATTAAAGGGGGCTCCCGGATTCCGATAAGCCCCCCGCCCACAGACCCCGACAACCAACGGCCAGGGTTGTCGGGAAGAGGCCCTTGTCCTCATCAACATGGGGACAAGGTGCTTTGGGGTGGGGGGGCCCCGCAGGGCACCCCCTCACCCAAGGCACCCACCCCCCCATGTTGAGGGCATGCGGCCTGGTACGGCTCAGGAGGGGGGGCGCTCGTTTGTCCCCACCCCCTTTCCTGGCCTGCCGGGCTGCGTGCTCGGAAAAGGGTCTGGTATAGATTTTGGGGGGGACCGCCTCGGCGTAGGGGGTTCCCCTTACAATCCATACCAGACCTAAGGGCCTGGTATGCCCCTGGGGGGGAATCCACGCCGGTTTTTTCATTTAAAACTTGGCGCGGCGTTCCCCCTCAGGATTCATACCAGACAGCTGTCAGTACTGCCTGTCACTCATCGGGAAAGGAAAACAAAGTTTTCCTTTCCCGATGAGTGAGCCAGCGCGACATGCACAGTACCCTGTCGCCGAGAACCAGCGCGATGGTATCTCGCTGGAAAAACAATCTCGCGGTCAGGTACTGTATATAGTCCCTTATCAGCCCCTCCAAGAGTTTACATACTATTAATGTTAGGCTAACTGGTCTGTAATTCCCAGGGATGTATTTTGTGCCCTTTTTACTGTAAATATTGGTGCTACATTGGCTTTTCTCCAATCAGCTGGTACCATTCCAGTCAGTAGACTGTCAGTAAAAATTAGAAACAATGGTCTGGCAATTACTTGACTGAGTTCCCTAAGTATCCTCGGGTGCAAGTCATCTGGTCCCGGAGATTTATTAATGTTAAGTTTCCCAAGTCTAATTTTAATTCTGTCCTCTGTTAACCATGGAGGTGCTTCCTGTGATGTGTCATGAGGATAAACACTGCAGTTTTGGTTACTGAAGCCGCCGATTCCCTTGTGAAGACTGAGGAGAAGAATAAATTCAATATCTTCACCATCTCCCCATCCTTTGTAACCAGATGTCCTTCCCCATTCTTTATGGGGCCAATATGGCCTTTTGTACTGTTTACATACTTAAAGAATTTCTTGGGATTTTTTTTGCTCTCCTCCGCTATGTGTCTTTCATGTTCTATCTTAGCCATCCTTATTGCACCCTTACATTTCTTGCTGTATTCTTTATAAAGTCTGAATGCTGATGATGATCCCTCAACCTAGTATTTTTGAGGGATGTATTAGGACATCCTTGCAGGTCAGTTCAGTACTGTACCTTGCCGCAATGCTCACCCAGTGCTGTGATCCTTTACACCTCTATATAGAAGAATGATGTATCAGGAACTGCTTGCAAGGAGGTTATCCAACAAGTTGAAGGCTATCCACATGTGATAATATGCATGATTAACTACCTGAAGCTTCTTATATAATATACTCTTTCACTTTGCCCATTATGGGCATATTGACAAAGTTTCTTTAAAGCCCACTCTCCAAACCAACCTATACCCATCTTCCTTGCACTCCCCATCTTTCTCTTCCCCTGCAGCCCTATCCATTTGTAAGCTCAATGTCAGAGTTGATGGTGTCTGCTCAGGCCTGTCCACTGCATTATGTGAGGAGGCCACATAATTCCCATTGTGAAGCGCTGAGAAATTGCAGCAGCTTAAATGGTCACCCAGGTGGCAGGGGGTTGCTGGAAATGATAGACTCTGTCATCTTGCCTTAAGTTGAAAAAAGGGCTCAGTAATTTCAACAGATAATCAAATTAGTGAGCATTACTTGCTTTTATGGAACCATTGATGGGCAGGTTACATTTTTATAGGTTACTTGGCTCAGTTTCTGCCCACACAAGAAATAAATGGAAATCTACTGAATGGGGGAAGAAACGGCAGTAGAATCATGTAGAAGGAGGTTCTAACCAAAAGATTTAAAAAAAAATGTTTTTCTGGAGTAGGGCTTTAAATACCAGAGCTGCTTTCTATGAGCAGTCTGTTTCAGCTATATATGGACATTACACAGGGCCAACCAACAGAGTGTGAGTAGGAGAAGTATGGTCTACTCTTATGTTACTTGCCGTCTGCTCATCCTTTTTGGCTTTCCTAAAGTTCACGTTTTTAAAAATTCACTATATAAGAATTGCTTTCTGTTTCTGCCAAGATGCCTGCATATTCCGTATTCACTCCTACTAACATTCATGAAATAAAATTTACATGTTAAAACTGTGTATTCTTTCAGGCACAAAACATATTGAAAAATATTCTTATACAAAGAGGTCTATTGCAACCATAAGGAAAAATTAAATTCACAGGCTCATCCAGGTATCAAATGTAGGTCAGAAAGTGAAATGCAGGTCTTAGATTTAGAAAAAATATAAAGCAACTGTATGAGTCAGGCGGGGCTGAGCAAAGGAGGTGACATCTCATAAATAATTACACCTAACACTTGTTAATGTTGGAAAAGCAAGGCCATGGATTTTAATTATACATAAAACCTTACAAAATGTGTATCTTAAATACAAGAAAATCCTTTAACATAAATACCATTACAACATATTTAAAACTATACCAGTTTTACAACAGTAAAGCAGGTCATTGACAGTGCCCCTATTTTTAGTAAACTGCATTGAAGATCAATATCAGACACTAGTCACACATAACCAGCTCTGTCCCCCGCTGTAACAAGGAAAACCCTACAGCATTCCAAACTCTAAAATCACCACTCTCATAACTATGACAATAGATTTGCAGGACAACAATCTATGTGTCAGCAGATTAATTGTGATTAACACTGGGGTTGGTGAACTCTGCAGTTAACCTTTTACACAATATACAATAACTGTCACCACATGTTTTAAAGGAACATATGTACTGTTTACAGTATCTGCTATAGCAACTCTGCTTTTTAAGAAATATCTGTAATACACACTGTTACACCAGACAGGGATATGACAGAGGTTAAAATATAAATAAATAAATAAATAAATAAATAAATAAATAAATAAATAAATCATGAAAGCATGATCACATGCTTCAATATAATAACAAGTTTCTTTGTCTAGCATGAATATATCTTTTGAACAAGACCACTCCTGATATAGGTTTTGTATGTGCCTTCCTAATGTGCTCTCTTAGCTCCCTGCACCTTGCAATATAGGAGTATTTTGTTTTAGAATGATTGTAATCCTCTTCTACATTTGGGTGGATGATCATTATTAACATAATTTAATCATGTCAGGAGTTAGGAATAATGTGTAGGTTCTGTAGTGAGCGATGGCTGACTGTTCACTGTTTGCTAAAACATGTATGGTGTGCCATAAAGCCTCTACTACTAGGTTGTTGGCTTTGGAGATGTTAGTTAAATGAGTTTAATTACCTGCGTCAGGTTTTAATGACAAATCTCTGGGTTTCAGTGTGATTTTGTAAGTGCTGACGACTGTGTAGATTACTGCTAAAAGTCTTAACGGTATGAGGCTTTTTGGTGGTCCTTTGAAACCTAATGAAAGGTCTCTGTTTGTGTATATATTTGATTGTATTCCTTTTAGACAGTTGCAATGCATTCTATTACTAATGTACTACTGCTGTGTCCCGATGAGGGATGGGGGTTAGACAAGGGTGTCTGTTAATAATGTCACTGCCTGGGCACAAGCAACAGGTTCAAATCTAAATGTTCTATAGCAGGCTTGAAAATCCTAAAGAGTGTGCAACTGTTTGCAACCAGACTTTCAGCTTCAGTTTGGGGGTCTTCAGACCTCATTATCTTCACAGTAACCTAATAGTATTTTTCCTTTCCAGTCCTACAATATCATTCCAGCATTCACTAAAACTATTGAAGGGTTCAAGAGATTTAAAATAAGTTTGTTTTAACTGTTTATGAAATACAAAAATACGTGTTGATTCTGCCAGTATTTCAGTGGCATTCTGATCCTGTGCACACTGCATTTTTATCTCAGGTAGTGTTGCCAAGCCTTCCCAGTTCATTTATGCAGACTACAGAACACTTTCTCCACAATATGGAGATAAGAAGAGGAACAGGTGTACTGTATTCCTATCAGTATCTGTCCTACAGTGACAATGCTGTTCCTCCATAGATACTCTACAATGAGTTAGCATTGTCGCTCTAGGACAGGAGGCGCGCTAGTGGCAGAATCACTAGGTGAATAAAAAAAAAAAAAGAAAAGAACCTGATGCAGCTGCCATATCTAAGGGCTGGTAAACTGTAATATATTACATTTGTGTTCATGGGTTATCTTAGCTCCAGTTAGGGTTGAAACATAGCTGCCGCTTTAATTCCCTGAAGTAAAAATCAGTATTTTGTGCAATATTTAAAATCCCGCTCTTATTATTTTGTTGGCTACTGGAACAAACATTAGTCTCACAAGAACCTGTTTTTTTTGTATGACATCTTTTGAAATGATTGTCTGTTACAATAAATCAGATTTGACTAATATTTTGAAGCCTGAGTTAGAAGAAAAAAAAAGGAGTATTTGATTGGTTGCTGGAGGCAACACAGTTCCTGTTTTAGTCTCTAATGCCGCGTACACACGAGCAAACTTTTCGACCGGACTGGTCCGACAGACCTAGTCCGGCGGACAATTCGACTGTGTGCAGGCTTCATCGGACCTGCAGCGGACTTTTTCGGTCAAAAATCTGATGGACTTTAGATTTGGAACATGTTTCAAACCTTTACGTCGGAACTCCGCCGGACCCAGTTCCTATCGAAAAGTCCGCTCATCTATATGCTAGTGCGACAAACAAACAACGGCGCTAGGGCAGCTATTAGCTACTGGCTATCAACTTCCTTATTTTAGTCCAGTCGTATGTCATCACGTATGAATGCGTTGGACTTTGGTGTGATCGTGTGTAGGCAAGTCCATTTGTTCGGAAAGTCCATCGGAAGTCCGCCGAAAGTCCGTCGGATAGACCGTCGGACCAGTGCGGTCGAAAAGTCTGCCCTTGTGTATGCAGCATTACACATAATTTGTTTTTTGCATGTCCTTTTGCAATGTCTGTCCCAAGGGCAAGATATACACCTTGCCTCATTCTAGAAATAGCCCTGGAAATGGAAATGTGGAGCAGCCCAAGCTAACTGTCCAACGGTCATCTAATTTCCTGTCATATCAAACATCTGAGAATTTCTTAATAGCTCTTATGTTGTACAAATATTTGTTGTGTATGTGCTTTATTTGCTTCTTTCTTTATGTTTTCACGAAACAGCTACGGACCAAATACTTTCTGATCCCAGTGATTTACAAACTGTTACTACAATCATAGAATACTGTGGTCTCTTTGCAATTGCAAACTGTTCAATATATGCCTCAATTTGCATTTATTGGTTAAAACGGCATTCCCATCCATCAAGAAACCTTTGTTATATTTTTATGAATGAATAATTCATAGAAAACAGTTGCCATGTTTTATAACATATGTCAGGAATTGTGCTGATTACTGTATTTGGTGTGACAGGAAATCAGATGACCATTGAACAGTCAGACGCCTGAGCTGTTCCAGAATGTGACGCTGGCACAAGGAAGCCTAAATCGCATTACTGTTACTTCATTATTGAGAAAAAAATTGATTATTTATAAAAGAGTATTCAAGGAAAATTAATTTAAAAAATGCATTTATATTTAATACATAGTTTAGTTGGATTGTTGAGTGTTCTGTTTGGTCATTTCCATCCTATGTTGTTTTTCAGGTGGACGAGTTCTAAATTCTGGGAAATCCCGTTCACTAACTTTTGAAGGCTAGCCATACATGGTTCCAATTTTTATTTTGGTTTAAAAACAACTCAGTATCTTTGTATGATAAGTATGAACTATATCAGGGGTGTCCAACCATTTGACTTTCCTGGTCCACATTGGAAGAAGAGGAGTAGTCTTCGGCCACACATAAAATACACTATCAATACGGTTAGCTGATGAGCAGAAAAAGTCAGGCAGATCACAAGTTAACGATCACTGATATAGATCATGTACCTACAGTATCTGAATAATAAATATATAAGTAAATAACTCCCGCGCTGTCAAAATGAGAACTAGGGTACACTGCAGCAAACACATGGTAAACCGATCCTAGACAGAAAAATAAGTGAATATATAAATTATGATGTTGCACTGTGTGAATGCAAATGCAAAAAATGTGTGCAGTAGGACTGTCTAAGTATAAAATGGCAAGTGAAAAATCCCATAAACAAACTTGCTTGAAACAAATGGTTAAATGAACATTAGTAATTGAAAATAGTGACTACCGTATTTATCGGCGTATAACACGCACAGGCATATAACACGCACATTCATTTTAGGAGGGAAGTTTCAGGAAAAAAACTTAAATTTTGAATAAGGAACTTTGAAGCAAAATAAGGGTCAGTGCCCATCTGCAGCCTCACCATTGCCATCAATGCAGCCTGATCAATGCCCATCTGCAGCATCACAAGTGCCATCAATGCAGCAGCCTCACCATTGCCATCAATGTAGCAGCCTCACCATTGCCATCAATGCAGCAGCCTCACCATTGCCATCAATGCATCAGCCTCACCATTACCTTCAATGCAGCAGTCTCGCCAATGCCATCAGTGCAGACTGACTGATGCTCATCTGCAGCCTAGAGGATACAGGAAGGGGGGCGGGACAAGCGCCGACAGATTACATACAGTGAGAATCTCCTATGATAGACAGAACAGTGGTCCAATGGCAGCCCAGGAGACGGGACTTCTTATTACAAAGGCCGCCAAGTAAACAGAAGATTCTCACTGTATGTAACCTGATGGTGCTCGTCCCACCCCCTCCCTGTCCCCTCCGAGGCAGCAAAAATTATTGAAGTATTGGCGTATAACACGCATGCGCTTTTTGCACCCGATTTTCATGGTGAAAAAGTGAGTGTTATACGCCAATAAATACAGTAATTGTAAAGCATATAACATAAATCAAACCAATGTTGAATAAGTGAAACAAAGTGACAAACCTCCAGTGTGCACAAATGAAAAGACAGTGAAAAAGTGCAATCCAAGTAGATGATGAAGATCCAACAATTAAACGATGTGATCCAAAAAAATTATTATACTTTGACAGTCTAAACGATTTTCCACATAGATAATGAATCCCTCCATTGTGAGACAGCAAAAAAAATCTTCTATAATGGCACCTTTGTGTGTGCAAGCCCCTCGCCTTACTGCCGTAAGGTTTGCAGCTTGAATTAATCACAGGTAGCAGTCTTCAGATGTTCCCTCTTGGTTTAGTGAATGAGCCTTCTTTCACTAGTGATCTCGGTATGCAGGGTTTAAATATAAGGGAGAAAAATGCCCACAGCGTAATCCCATTTAGGAGGATTTGTTGTGACAGACAAAACTAATACACTCACTTTTTAAAAGTGTAACAAACGGCAACAATCCACGAGCGCCGAGCTCGTATACTTCCCTCCAATCCCCGTAATGCCTAATATTCAAATCCTTTCGCTAGTGATCTCGGTATGCAAGGTTTAAGCATAGGAAAGAAAGATGCCCATAGTGTGATCCCGTTTGGGAGAATTTATTGTAACAAACAAGGTAAATAAAACTCACTTTTTAAAAATGACAAACAGCAACAAACCACGAGCTCCAAGCTTGTATACTTCCGTCAAATCCTGGTAAATTACCATTTCTTTCAAGCAAGTTTGTTTATGGGATTTTTCACTTGGCATTTTAGAATTAGACAGTCCTACTGCACACGTTTTGCATTTGCATTCACACAGCGCAACACAATCATTTATATATCAGAATAAAAAAACTTCATTTTTTTTTTTTTTATATTTTTATTATAAAAGTAAAAGAGGGCAACATAGTCATGCCTCTGATTGTCAGGGTCTTGCAATGTCTCATGGAACTTGTAGTTTCACCACGGCTGGAGGGCCGAGGTTGCCTACCCCTGATCTAACACGTCAATATCTGGTTTGATGGATGTAGTACCAATTCTTAATGAATGCTCAATTCTTCTTATTTTGCCTTTCCTATGCTTCATCCTTGAAAATAGTTACCGTACTTACAAATATAGGTGCTGCTGAAAACTGATGACATAAATAAAGCATGATTGTGAAGAGTGGGATATATATATTTTTTTGGCAGATAAAACTTTTAAAAGTCCAGTAAAGAGACACTGTCAAATTTTTTTCTGCCACATGTGTCTGCTAAGTGTAAACACATAAGGACAAAAAATATAAAAATAAAAAACATTTTTAAGTAAGTTTATGATTTTGTGTTGGGGCCATTCAAAGCCGCCTTGAGCCGCTTGTGGCCGGTGGGCCGCAGGTTGGACACCCCTAATCTATATCATGTAAGATTGGTGTCAAGATCTAAAATTGAACAGCAGAGTGTCACCGTCTAAGAGGAGTTTGTACCCTCCTTGTTCTTCATCTCATGCTCACCCCATACTCTCAGCTTTGTAAAAGCCATCTCACCACTCACTGCAAACCCAATGGGCGCGTCAAAAATTATTTTCTCCTGCTGAATGATTTCCACCACCTTGATTTGCAAATTTCAATTTCAAGATGATTTCACAAAGCAATGGAGATGAGTGTATGGAGGAGGTGAGCGAGATGGCAGAAGTTCAAGTTGCATGTAAGCCAGATGTGCTAATACCTACCAAGTCCTTTTCACAGCCTGATTTACATCTGCTACTAAGTACCTTGCTAAAAATACATTGCTTTGTCTGGATGGAATACTGTCAGGATGTGTTGGAACCTTTGACAATTCTCGTTTTATAATTGCTTTGACTCCCTCTTTCTCTCTTTTTTAATCAAGGTAAAGATACCTACCACCCCCATAGACCCATACCTTCTCTGCAATTATGGTGTTAAAATTGCATTCAAAATTAGGTTAGCTACTTGGATGCCACCAAGAACATGCTGGGTCATTAAAGAGAGGTATGGAGTTGGTAACAGAAAACCCTAATTATTTTGGAAAATATTCATGCGTATTTCATGACAGGCTATAACTCCATTACTATTTCTTGAAGCTAAAAAAGGTTTTGGTAATGTCAGCTGGCTGTAAATTAAAACATTACAATTGCCTAAAAAACCTTAGCACCTTTTCTTCCTTCACCATTAATAGAGACAAATTCATTTTTTATATAGTGATATGCAAGATTTATATTTTAGATGTACCCTGGCCCAGTCCTTCATTAAATACCTGAACCTTAAAATTGCATGATCCCTATGCTCCCTTTATTGACTGAATTTTACCCCCTAACTTCAAGTGCATGTATTCAATTAATTGAGAATAAAAATAAAATGTAAAAACTGCAAAACTTTGGACATATAAAAGCTTCTCAGAGAAATAGGGATCTTATCATTCATTGTCCACTTCGACATATATATGACTGGAGAAATTTGGCTAATGTCTCCTCCAATTTAGAAAGATTGGATAGATACCCTCTAACAAAAAGAGAGTTTTTATTTTTGCAAAACGCAGAAACGGTTTATGCTGTACACAGGCACTGAAATTGCAACATTCAGGGAACTGTTCAAGTGCTCTACTTGGTATGCCGTGGAACAGCTCTCTGGTACTCTTGGAAGACTTTATTCCATGCATTAGAGTGTCAAAGTGCTTGGATTTCCCCAGATCCTTTCTCCATCAAACAAGGACTGTTTGTTTTGACAGCCCTGTAGTGATTTGAACTGCACTTAAGCAAATATAAAGATATTGGAAAGGGGCCATTTTACATTGTAATTTGTGTTATTTTGTAAAACGTTTTTCTAACAGAGCATGTGTTTGGCACATCAGATCTGCCATAGACTGTCTTCTGGGCTCAGATAAGGATCAGCATGTATGCAACTTTGATCATTTAAAAGCCGTATTTGAAATATTGATTGCAGCACCCATAGCTGAAACACATATTTTAACTATTAGGCTCAACTTTGATACTGTAAAACGAATAGGTATTTAGAGTACAGTTTAGTTATTATTTACTGTATTTAACTTGTACATCATTATTTATTATTCATTTATACATCAAATTGAAAAAATAATGAAGTATGTTACAAGAGAAAAAAACAAAATAACAAGGTACCTTTTAGGACCAAATATTTAAAGCTTAATTCCAACCAAGGTCACCCATCAAATCTGGTATAGTTTATTAGTGTTAATGGACTAATAGGTACAAAAGAGTTAGAAACATCTACTAGTTATTAACCACTTCAGCCCCAGAAGGTTCACCTCCCTTTAACTGACAAGTGCAACACTGTACCCAAATAAAATTACTGTCCTTTTTTTTCCCCACAAATAGAGCTTTCTTTTGGTGGTATTTGATCACCTCTGCGGTTTTTATTTTTTGAGCTATAAACAAAAAAAGACGGGACAATTTTGAAAAAAAAATATTTTTTTACTTTCTGCTATAAAACATACCCAATAAAAAAATGTAAAAAATTGAATGTCTTCATCAATTTAGGTCAATATGTATTCTGCTACATTTTTTTGGTAAAGAAATCCCAATAAGCGTATAATGATTGGTTTGTGCAAAAGTTATAGCGTCTACAAACTATGGGATATTTTTATAGAATTTTTATTTATTTTTTTTACTAGTAATGGTAGCAATTTTTAGCGGGACTGCGACATTGTGGCAGACAAATCAGCACTTTTTAGGAACACTTTTTAGGGACCAGTGACATTATTACAGTGATCAATGCTAAAAAAAAATGCACTGTCATCGAACTCCTGGCAGGGAAGGAGTTAACATCAGGGGCAATCAAAGAGGTGCTTTCTAACTGTGGGGGATGGGCTTTGACTGTGGGAAAACAGAGATCCGTGTTTCTGCTTAGCAGAAACACAATATCTCAATTTTTCCCTCTGGCAGAACAGTGATCTGCCTCATTTACATAGGCAGACCACTGTTCTGCCTCTCCTCAGAACGATCCGGGTCCACCGCATCAGCCAGACCCACTGATTGGCTCCCTCTGTGTCCAATCACAGCGGGAACAGGTTGCCTGTGGCACGTGCACACTCCCCAGACCCATGCAGGAGAGCCGCCCTGTCGCACTATATCTGCATGGGGCAGTCTTAAAGTGGTTAATTGGGCATTTTGTATTGCTATTTGAACTTAGTACAGAATATTCAGCAGGAAAGCGGGAAGTCGCACACCGATGACATGTGATCACATTCAACTTTATCAAAGCCGAGCAAAGCACAATGCAGCCCTGTCTAGGACTTCCCTTCTCTAACATTTTACCCAGTTTACTCAATACTGCTCCTCAATACCATATCACCTGTTGGAATACATTGTTCATGTATTTTTTTGTGCAACCACCACATCAGCCAGCAGATTGCAGTGTTTATTAGTTTGCAGCTGAATCTATGGGTAAACTCTATGGGGTTGATTTACTAAAACTGGAGAGTGCAAAATCTGATGAAGCTGTGAATGGTAGCCAATCAGCTTCCAACTTCAGCTTGTTCAATTAAGCTTTGATTAAAAAACCTGGAAGCCGATTGGTTTCTATGCAGAGCTGCACCAGATTTTGCACTTTCCAGTTTTAGTAAATCAACCCCTACGTCTTTTCTTTGTGTCCTGTTTGCAGTTAAAGCAGATTTTCAGTAATTTTTTTCATCTTTCCATCTATTAAATCATTTGCCCTTGTTGTTTGAACTTTGGATTGTAAAACATTTTTTTTTTCTGCCAGTAAATAACTTATAGAGTCCACTTCCAGTTTCTTGTCTGGTAAAAAGCCTAGGCTTATTACATCATGCACAGCTCTCGCTCACTCTCATGAGAGTTTGCCAGAAAGGGAGGGGGGGTGAGTCATAAGAGGGCCAATGAGAGCTGCAGAGCTGGAGGTGTGCCTCTGTGTGTCTGTGTAAATACAGGAAGTAAACAGACAGCAGCTTCAGCTTCCCACAGTCAAAATGTATGCAGCCAGACTAAGTGGAGGAAGATTTCTGCAGCATATTTGACAAGTACAGAATCACAGTATATATACAATAATATGCAAAGTGGTTGGAGGGAAGCTTCAGAATAGCAAAGATGTTTTTATTACAAATTATGTGAGAAGACTGCAGTTCCTCTTTAAGCAGCAGATAAAACACATGTGGACTATGCACTGTCTGTTCTGTAGGATTATATACAGAATTTCTAACAGGTTATGGTCTCAGGCATAGCCCAGACACCCAGAGAAAAGCTGAGAAACCAGTGTTAGCCAGCTAAAGCAGATAAGTGCAAGATACAGCAACAGAAAAAGACTGCAAGAAAATAAAAGAAAAATGGCAGTAGCACAGCTGCAACAAATCTTTTATTTGTAAATCTGACAAACTATTCAAGCCGGATGGGAGGAGCAGAGGTGTGAGGAGTGCTCTCTCACACACCCGGACCACACACAGAGAGATGGCTGCTGGGCTGCTTAATTAGAGGCTAACAGTCAATAGCAGGTGGGGAGATCCAGGGGCTTCAGCGATCGGAGAGCAAAGGAGACGAGCACACGTTGGTAGAGGCAGGGGCGGAGATGACCACCCACAGACGCCACTGAGAGGAGACCGTGCTGGGATTCTGGCTCATGATATGGCTCGTGACTGCAAGGGGGGTTATGGAAGCCCAGAGACTGGAGGAGCGTACACAAAAGCAGGACATGGCTCACCTATCCCGCTCCGCAGCACTCAGGTACAAGGTCCTCAGAACCGGAGTCCACCGGCAGGCGGTAGAGGCAACCAGATCCCTGGAGGAGGTAAATGGAGAGAAGGCAGAGGTGGAGGATGGAGCAGAGGGGCAGCCCGCAGGTCTCAAGAGGTATAGCGGAGAGCTGTAGGAGGGACGGATTCAAGAGGGGTAAGGAGGGACTACCAAAACTGGAAGATACCCCGAAGGACACCCCAAGAGACACCCCAATAGAACAGGGGACAGATCTGTTAAATCCCCTAAAGGACAGAGCAAGCCAATTGGCAAACAACCAGGGTGTGACCCCGGGGGACGATCTAACAATCCAACACAGAGTTATTACCTCCATACCAGTATCAGTACCGGAATCAATAATAGACCCAATGGGAAGTGACCAGGGTCATATGAGAGGAGGGGAAGGAGCCTTAGAAATAAATTATATATCAGAAATACATTTATCTGCACCCGCACTTTCAGCTGAGCAGTTGGAAAGTAGCCTCTGAGGAACAAAATGTATTCCGTATAAATAACACAGATACTAGTAAGGACGGGAGACAACCAGGACATTACAGACCTTATCAGAGCACTGCCCACAAAAACGGATATACAACAGCTGATAGCCACGGTAGAATGATCATGTAAACAAGTGGTGGAGGACCTCATGGAAGAGGTATTGACAGTAGGAAATAGAGTGGAAATATTGGAAAAAAAACAAGATGAGATCATACAGGTTGGGGGGAGGTCCAAGATAATATGCTGAATACTTACAGGGACCAACTGGACGATTATGAGAACAGAGACCGCCGCCAGAACATACGGATACAGGACTTACCTGAGAAATATAATAGTAAAGATCTAGTAGGAACAATACAAAAAATCTTTTCGCAGATCATGGGGTTAAACGCACATGAACCTGTAGAGATAGATAGAACCCATCGCACTACTCCTTTTGTAAGTCAGAGTAAAGAAGGACCAAGAGATGTTATATGTAAAATTCATAAATACACTGTGAAGGAGATTATAATGATGACTGTACGAGATACACCCCAGATTGAATATGAAGGGTCACAAATTTCTTTGTTTCCTGACATATCATGCTGCACTTTAATGCAACGTAGAATGGTGCGTTCCTTATTAGAAGTAATGCGGGCCGCGGACATCAAAAATCGATGGGGATTCCCTTTCCATCTAATAGCTTCAAGAAATGGGAAAATGGCAGTACTCTGAACGAAAGACGATTTAAAAATGTTTTTGGAAAAATTAGACCTTCCCCAACTGACTTCCGAGGCTGGAGAATGGACTATGTAAACATGCTACAACGTCAAGAACCCGGGTCCCTGAAAAAAGCCGACAAAGGACTTAAATAGAAAGCAAAAATTAAAATGTCATGAGGCACTGTGGGGGAGAAGAGGGAGGAGTATACCCACTTTTTTTTTGGGGTCCCCCTACGTCTCTCTACCCCCCCCCCAGTGCAGTATATAGAAGATATAGATTGTGATTCTGGGGGAGATTTTAATATTATCCTGGACCCCAAATTATATACAACAGCAGGGAAAACAGCATTATCATTTAAAGCGATCAAGCACTTGAAAAAATGTTTTTCAAACCCTCCACTTGGTAGATGGTTGGCGGCTCTTAACGAGGGGCTGAGAGATTACAGCTATTACTTCAAGACCCATAAACTATATTTAAAGCTAGATTTCTTTATGGTGGACCAATATTATCTGGACCACGTGAAGGCTGTTATAATAGAACCAATAACAACATCCAACCATGCACCAATGGTGATGACGATCCTGCCGGTGTCTGGGGGCCACCGGGAGCGGACGTGGCGACTAAACAAATCACTACTGGACGATAAAAAGGTAGCGGAAGATATACAGCTTGAAATGACAAGATACTTTGAAACAAATACATCAGGAGAAGTTTCAGAGCAAACGATATGAGAGGCCCATAAGGCTATTATCAGGGGGAAGATACTCAGAGGGAGGCTCTCCACATGTCTGGATAGGAGGGCCAAAGATAAAATTAGATTTTTTGCACAGGTTAAAATTCACTCACCTCACTTGTTTTTTTTTGTTTTTTTTAAGTAGGTTTCCCTCTATACTTTCCTTTTCCTACCCCCCTTACCCCCTTTTTTTATGGGATAAGTTTAATGAAAGGAGGTATTTTGTAAAGAAAAGAGAAGGGGGAAAAGAAGAGGAAGGAAAATAATAGGGGGGCAACTCTATACAACTAGTAATGTTTTTTTGTTTAATAAATTTTATTTGTAATTAAAAATTTGTTAATGAAAGATTAATTATAAAAAAAAAAAATCTGGCAAACTAAAACTAACAGTCTTGGAAATTCAAGATGAAAATGCTGCTAATAAGAGAAAGTACATGGACATGTACAAATTAAGTCAAGCCAAAATACCCATCTGATCAGTGGATAGAGAAAGACCAGAAAGTTCAGAGAACAATCTCTCTTGGCATTGAATATGGTCAAATCATACATATATGTAAGTGTGAAACTGCTAAAGAAATGTGGGAAGGATTACAAAAGGTGCATAAAAGAGCTAATATCAGCAATAAACTGTATTTGAATATAAAGCTATATCAAACCAAGCTGAACCAAGCTGAAAGGCCAGGATATGCAGGAGTACATAAGGTACACCATGGAAATGGTTGAACGTCTGAGAGTTATAGGAGAAGAAATAAATGATTTTCATGTTGCAGCAATATTACTCAGTGGTTTACCAAAGAGTTATGAAACACTTGTCACAACACTTGATACACGTAAAGATGATGAACTGACATTGGAATATGTTAAGGACAAGCTTGTGGATGAATATAAGTGTAAAACAGAAAGCATTAGTGACAGTTCTTCTGTCACAGAGTCTGCTTTAAAGAGGAAATATGGGAATAAAAACAATAACACAACAGAAACATGTGAATGTTTTGTATGCAAGAAACAATGTTGTTTAAAAGCAGATTGCAGAATCTGTAAACCTAGATGCAAAAACAAAGTAAACTACAAAAGGCCAAAGTGTGAAGAAAAAAAAAGAGATTTTTCTTCAGATAATGAATATGTTTTTTCAATTCAAAAGTTGCAGGCATGGTGTGTTGATTCAGGAGCTTTGCAGGCATGGTGTGTTGATTCATGAGCTATGAGTCACATGAAAAAATGATAGAAATTTCTTGTTTCTTGGTTCTATGCACCTTGACCAGAGTAAAACAGAAAACAAACACCACAGTTAATGGGCAAATAAAGGAATCAGAAGGAATATGAGACATTTTCTTTACTGTCCTATTTCCCAGAGTGTCACCAGAAAGATACCTGTGAAAAATGTCTGCTATGCCCCTGCTCTTAAAACTAATGTTAGTCAGTGAAGAAGCTCCCAAAACAAGGCAATGTAGTGACCTTCCAAAATGACAGTTGTGCCATCACAAAGGGGATATTTTACTTGCAAAGGCTAAAATTTACAGATAAACTGTATCAGCTGAACTGCAATGAGGTGGTTAATACTGCCGAGGAGGAAAGACATTTAACCACTTTCCAACCGCCTCACGCAGATATACTGCGGCAGAAGGGCACATACAGGCAGATTAACGTACCTGTACATTGCCCTTTAAGAGGTGGCTTGCACGCCCGCCGGGAGCTCCGTGACTGTGATCATCTCACGGTGAGGAAGAACAGGGAGATGCTAATGTAAACAAGCATCTCCCCGTTCTGCCTAATGACACTAACACTGATCACCGCTCCATTTAATCGGGAGCGGTGATCAGTGATGTGTCACAAACAGCCCCCCCCCACAGTTAGAATCACTCCCTAGGACACACTTAACCCCTACAGTGCCACCGAGTGGATAACCTCTTCACTGCCAGTGACATTTTTACAGTAATCGATGCAATTTTTTAGCATTGATCGCTGTATTAATGCCAATGGTCCCATAATGTCGCAGTCATGATAAAAATCGGTGATCACCACCATTACTAGTAAAAAAAAAAATTATCAATAATAATGTCATAAACTGTCCCCTATTTTGTAGACGCTATAACTTTTGCGCAAACCAATCAATGAACGCTTATTGCGATTTTTTTTTACCAAAAATATGTAGAAGAATACATATCAGCCTAAACGGAGGAAAAAAATGTTTTTTTATATATTTTTGGGGGGATATTTATCATAGCAAAAAGTAAAAAATAATGCGTTTTCTTCAAAATTGTTGCTATTTTTTTGTTTATAGCGCAAAAAATAAAAAATGCAGAGGTGATCAAATACCACCAAAAAAAAGCTCTATTTGTGGGAAAAAAAGGATGTCAATTTTATTTGGGACCGCACGAAAATTGTCAGTTAAAGCGACACACTGCCAAATCGCAAAAAGTGCTCTGGTCAGGAAGGGGGTAAATCCTTCCGGGGCTGAAGTGGTTAAACTGCATTCACACATGGCACAGATGAATTGGGCACAGAAGTCCTGACATAATAAAGACATTAACTGAGAATGACCATGCAAGTGGAAGAAAAAATAGTCAATGTGATCAAACAATGAAATGCACCAGATGTATAAAAGGAAAAATCACAAGAAAAGCTTTTGGCATGCATGTGCCTCATGCTTGCTATGTGCCCTTGTGAGGTAGGAGAGTGAAGGGATTAGAACATAGCTGTGAAGGATTGAGGGGGCGTGATATGAAAGGGGGCAGAGAAGGACAGCCTACTGTGGGTAAGTGAGGAAGACACTGCTGGGGGGTGAAGGGGGTCAAAGGAGGACACTGCGGGGGGGAGGGGTGAAAAGGGGCAGAGGAGGATATTGCTGGGATGGAGGGGTTAGGGGGCAGAGGAGGACACTGCTGGGGGCTGAAGGGATGACAGGATACTCTGCTGGGGAGGAAAGGGAAGCAGAGGAGGACACTGCTGGGGGATGTTGATATGAAGGGGGTGAAGACACTGCTGTCAATGAAGTGGGGATGTGATGTGAAGGGGGGTTCAGAAGATCACTGTAAAGGGGATAGAGGGTAATTTGAAGAGGGCATAATGAGAAGGAAGTCTGAGAACAGTACTATGAAGGGGGACGTGTGATGTGAAGTGGGGGACTATGATGTAAAGCAGGGATTGTTATATGCAGGGGGAGCTGAGGACACTGATTTAAGAGCAGGATTGTGATATAAGAGGAGGTGGGCTGTGATGTGAAGGATCTCAGTTCTCGTACAAACATGCGATTCAGACCTCTGCTGTAAGAAATTTTTTCTTACTGGACATCTGTGAATTTTAATTCAATACCCCTAAGATAGGCCTTAAAGTTTTTTAGGCTGTTAAATATCATGAATTAGACTACATTCATAAGATATTTGTGCTAAATGAAAAATGATGTACAAAATCTGCCATTTTCAAAAATTCTCAGTGATTGTTTCCTTTCTGTAAAAACTCTGTAGGCACTCATACTTTGTTACTGAATTGTTCTTTTCTCATATTAAGGAACTTTAGCTAAAAGTTGTGATACTTGACTTGTGTGTTGCTTAGTTGTTTATATGATACCCTTTTGCTGCATATCATATCTTTCATCAAGATCATGGTGTATTCTTTTTCATGTTACCACTATGCTGCCATAGTACTTTTAACACCTGGATTGTTTCCAGATACCATATGAGATGTCAACTATACAATGCCTATGTATAGATTCATTGCACATTGTCCTGCTGATACAGCCATGTCAAGACATTTTCTCACAATCACTTCATGAAAGCCCAGAGATCTTGTGATACAGCTTAAATTGGTGTGACAGTAATTTCAGAATTGCGTTAGGAAGAAAGATGTTAAAGCTCATTACACAACAAAAAGAGCGTTTTGGGCAAGTAAATTATGGTGTGTTAAAATGTTAGAATCTCTTCTGTGCATTTATAAAAATAAATATAGGAAGTTAAAGTGACACTAAACTCTGATTTAAAAAAAATCCAATTAAGTATGTATTCTTAAAAAGTACCTTCTATTGCGCTAAGCCTCCTCCAAATTTCTAAATTCCTTTTTTTTGCTGTGTCCAAACCTCTTTTAAGAGGATGGCCATGTTCATTCTCCATGGTCCCATAGTATGTAGAAATGTAGTCACCTTCTCTTGCTCACTCCGGACTATGGAATGTGTACTGTGCATATAGTATGCACTGCTTGTTCCAAACAAACAGAAACAAAGGGGGGAAAGACATTACAAGGAGTCAGAAAAACACAGTAAGAAACAATTTCATGAAATATAGATTACAGGGCCATTTATGTACTGAATGTGTATGGATTATTTTTGGAGAATAAGAATATTGTTTAGTGTCGCTTCAAAGTCAGCCAAAACATAAAATTCTATATTAGATATGATACTCTGTATAATATGTAGCTTTTTACCTTCAATTGCTTTATACAATTATATTTCTTTTTCTGTCTGAATGTTTAATTTTTTTTTTCTATTTCTGAATATAGAAAAAATGTTGTTTTAACAATATGCTGGACCTGTAACGACCATGATAATCTGCTTGTGGCATAGTCCTCTCAGTGTGTGGGTGACCCCACCTGACCTTTCCAACAATGCCATTCCAAGCACATATCAGGAAGTCCATGACTGAATCATAAAACACTTTAGCACATATAGGTATATGCTATCAACTTTAGCACATATAGGTATAAGCTATCATACTTTATGAGTTTCCATATAGCAGAAAGCACCCCAAATCCTGATGTGTTTTTGGTGGAACAGTAGAAGTAAGTCCAAATGTAATCTACTGAGGTGTCTACTGAGGTGTCAAGTAAGGTCTGATTTATTGCTGTTGGAACAAAACTGGGCTGTTGTAGCATAAATCGTTGATTACTGTAAATCCCACAAAGGACATACCTATCGATAAATGTGGGAGTCATCAATAAAAGTAAGGAAACAGACTTTTCTCCCACAGCTGACCTGCATTAAGGTTTTTGCTCTCTAAGATCATCCCTATGTGCTGTTCTTGCTTAGTTTTGATACATGTTTGAGTTTGAGCAAACAGAACATGGTCATAAGGAACTATACAAAGCCTTTCCATGGCACAGAGTGACATATGGTAACATAGGGGTTGATTTACTAAAGGCCAATAGACTTTGCACCTTGGAAAGTGCAATTGCACTCTGCAAGTGCAGTTGCTCCAAAGCTTAGTAAATGAGGAAAAGGTTCGCTTTGCAAAGAATACCCAATCACATGCAAGGAAAATAAAAAAACAGCATTTTTACTTGCACATGATTGGTTGATGAAAGTCAGCAGAGCTTCTGTTCATTTACTAAACTCTGGAGCAACTGCTCCTGCCATGTGCAACTGCGCTTTCCAAAGTGCACAGTCTTTTTGCCTTTAGTAAATCAACCCCATAATATCTGACCTTTCCCACGGGCTTTAACATATTGCTTCAGAATACTGTATAACCCAACAACTGACACAAACACAATCTAGTCTACAGTCAGATAAGCAGCTTGGGGCTCCAACAAAGCCACACTAACTTTGAGACTTTGTAGGTAATGTGGACTTCGCCAATATGCTCGCCTTTCTATAGAATGATGGTCTTCATACAGCAAGAATAGTTTTATGTTGTTGTTTTTTTTAGAAAAATATAAATTTCGTAGAGGCCCAATTATTTTTTTTTTATCTGAAAATACTGTATAATTCTTAATGTCAGAGTCTGGTTTTAGGCAGTACTCAGAGTAATACAACTGTTATTATTGTGTAGGTTCTATCATAACCCTTCCACCCTTATTACACGCATTAAGTAGCTAGTCCATTGTATCCTAACTGCAGAATACCATGGCCATTATCTGAAATTTGTGGTGTATAAAAGTGCAGGATATTATGTGAGCCATCGATCTACTTTAAGATACCAGAGTACATCAAAGAAAGATCTGTTATATACATACCGGTTCACATGAATGATGTTTTGCACAGTTGATGTCTCTACAAATGTGCTATACAATACATGCCTGAAAAAGAGAAAGGCTCAGATAATTTGCTAAAAAAAATAAAAAATTTAATCCAGCCAATGGACTTTTAAATGTTACAGTCTTCACTCAGAGGCACCTGTTTTTCTCTCTTTTTCCGCATGTTTGGCCTTTGCTTCCACTTCCCCAACAAGACTGACCCTGAAACAGTGTACTGTTCTCCCTTTATACTGAGGTTCTTGATCAAAAGACTACCTTGATGGACTTTTGTATTTATTTGCACACTTATCTAGCTGCGCCACTACCCAATCTTTTTGTCTTGATGTCCTGTAAAACCCATACTGGGGCAATCCTAACTAGAGAGTACTACACCACCATGACTGTCCCCAGCAGGCTATAATATAGTCCCACCTCCATTTGCTGGCCAGTTCGTTAGGGGCCAATCGATTCAATAAATTTGCGGAGAGGCTACATTTATGTTCATATCTTTAACCAAGCTAAAAGTTCATAAGTGAGCAAGAGAATCTGTCATTTGAACTGCAAATATTGAGTTAGATTACCGCTTAGCGACCGCCCCATGTATATTTACTAAGGCAGGGCGGCCACTCTGTGCCAGATCACGTACCTAGTACATGATCTGGATCTGACACTTCTGGGTCTGGGGCCTGCGCGTGCAGCAGCGGCTGATACTGCGGGCGCGATGTCTGCCGGAACCCGCTGATTAGACAGTACAGAGGCAGAATGACAATCTGCCTATGTAAACAAAGTAGATTGTCATTCTGTCAGAGGGTAAGGTGGTAGCCTGTGTTTCTGCTAAGCAGGAACACAGATCGTTGCCTTCTGTAGTCAAAGCACCTCCCCCACAGTTAGTAAGCTCAACTTAGGCATACATTTAACCCTTTGATTGCTACTGATGTTAACCCCTTTCCTGTTATTAGTACAGTGACCGTGCATAAAAGTGTAAAGAGTGTCAGTTAGGTGTCTGATTTGTCCTCTGCAATATTGCCGTCCCGCTATAAGTCGCTGATTGCCTCCATTACTAGTAAAAAAGAAGAATTTAAAAAAAAAGAAATAATAAAAAATATCCCATAGTTTGTAGATGCTATACCTTTTGTGAAAACCAATCAATATAAGCTTTTTGGGATTTTTTAACAAAAATATGTAGCAGGGAATGCTACATATTGGGAATGTTTTATAGCAGAAAGTAAAAAATATTGTTTTGTTCTTTTTTCAAAATTGTCTGTCTTTTTTTGTTTATAGTGCAAAAAATAAAAACCGCAGAGTTGATCAAATATCACCAAAACAAAAGCTCTTCTTGTGGGAAAAAAGGACAAAATTTTATTTGGGTACAGTGTCACATGACCACGCAATTGCCAGTCAAAGTAACTTAGTGCCGTTTGGCAAAAAATATCCTGGTCATGAAGGGGGGTAAACCTTCCGGAGCTTTAGTGGTTAATAATTTCCAGCTGAATTCTCCATTTGAGATGCTGCATGTTTTCTACTAGCGAAACTACTATCAGCTATGGGAGATATTATCCCCATTCTAGAATATTGAAAATGCGGTCTAATTAGCTGCTATATTTTCATCAAACTAGTTACATATATTTAAGGCTCAGTATGATCCAGTGTCTCTATCTTATCTTAAATCCCAACTGTGGTCTAATTTTTTTAAGCCCCCTGTATACTGTTCTTAGAAATAAAATCTGTTTCCTGACATAAGGAGGGAGATTTACTAAAACTGCTGCACACTGAATCTGGTGTAGCTGTACATTGTAACCAATCAGCTTCCAGGTTTTGTTGTCAAAGTTTAATTGAACACGCTGAAGTTAGAAGCCGATTGGTTACTATGCACAGCTGCACCAGACTCTGTGTGTACCAGTTTTAGGAAAATCTCTCTCAAGGTGTCCTCGGCCTACTGGGTTGAATGACACCTGTCACTTAATCTGGAAGACTGAGGACTGGTTGAAAGTGTAGGATTTTACCCCCCCTCTTCTGGACATCACCTCCTCCTGTGCTCTCAGTGTAGTGAAGCAAAGGGTGACACTGAGAACATAAAGAGGTAAGTAAAAAATAAAAAATAAGCATATTTCTGGGAATGGGGGAGGGGTACTCTTTTTCTAGGTCATTTAATCAGTCTATGCAAGCCAAGGGGTCATTGTAACAACCAGGCAACTAGCATTTTCAGAATGTGAGGTCAGCAGTTGCACCTTCTCAGGACAGGTTTCCAGGACAGAACAGTTGGACATCTTTTCCAGGTATCAGCCAATGTGAAGTAGAGTTACCTTTGATATTTACAAGAGATGGCAAGTTTATATAAGGTGAGATACACCTACCTCTGATTTTGTTCTGACAGGTTTTGTCCTTTAAGTGATGGGCACACTTTAACATTGGCATGCTTTCACTGTTTGACGATGCTTTGAACATTCCAATTCAGCTGCGGATGTTATAAGCTGCACATCGGCTGTAGATTGATGCCCTGACTGATACTCTGTAGCTTGGCAGGCTTCAGCGACAGACGCCTTGAAGAATTTAATTTGTCGCTTTCTTAATGGACCATAACCTTCCATGACAAGGTCATTTGCTGCATATTCATTTAGGACACAACAATTGTCAGCAGGAAAGCAGGGCAGACTGCAAAATAAAACATGGATTTTTTTTTTTTTGTCCATCTAAATCGTTCTACCCTACCCATTCATTGAGAAAACATGTTTTACATGTTTTTTAACAAAGGAAATTTCTGATGCATCTCTGATGTATGGTTGTACACAGACTCAGTCTGGTAGGCACTGCCCTAGCTTCAATAGACAAACAGCACCCTTATTTAACCACTTGCCGACCGGCTCACGCCAATATACGTCGACAGAATGGCACTCCTGTGCAAACTGAAGTACCCATACGTCAGTCCGTAAAAGCGGGATAGCGGGCCTGCGTCACGGGAGTGCGCGTGGGTCCCGCAGACTCAATGTCCACCGGCGGCCCGTGATTGGGGCGAGGAGAGGCAGAACAGAGAAGTGCCTATGTAAACAAGGCATTTCCCTGTTCTGCCTAGTGATATGTCAGGGACCCTGTCATCGGGAGCAGTTATCTCTGTCATGTCAGTGGTAGCCCATCCCCCCTGCAGTTAGAACACACTGAGGGAACACGCTTAACCCCTTGATCGCCCCCTAGTGTTTAATCTCTTCACCGTAATCAGTGGCTATTTTTAGCTCTGAGTTCTGTATAAATGTCAATGGTCCCAAAATAGTGTCAAAAGTATCCGATCTGTCCTACGCAATATCGAAGTCCCGATAAAAGTCGCAGATCACCGCCATTACTAATAAAAAAGATAATAAAAATGACATAAATCTAGCTCCTATTTGGTAGATGCTATAACTTTTGTGCAAATTAATCAATATACGCTTACTGCGATTTTTTTTTTACTGAAAATATGTAGAAGAATACATATCGGCCTAAACTGTGGAAGCCATTTTTTCATATATATATTTTTTGGGGATGTTTATAATAGCAAAAAGTAAAAAATATTGCTTTTTTTTTCAAAATTGTCAGTCTTTTTTTGTTTATAGCGCAAAAAATAAAAACCGCAGAGATGATTAACCACCAAAAGAAAGCTCTATTTGTGGGGAAAAAAGGACTTCAATTTTGTTTGGGTACAGTGTGGCACGCCTGCGCAATAGTCAGTTAAAGCGACGCAGTGCCCTTAATGCAAAAAATGCTCTGGTCATTAAGGGGGTAAAATCTTCCGGGGCTGAAGTGGTTAATGAATTATAAGCATTTAGTTAATTATAGTTTTGGTACAGCAGTATGTATGAATATCCATTTCTTTGTCCCCATCTATACTAGGCTTGGCTGGCTGTCTTGATGAGGTGGGAACATTATAGTTACACTCCTGTCTATATTGGTATAATGTGCCAGATTCAGATTCAAGGCAACTCCCCAGCCCCACCCCTCCTCTATACAAAAAAAAAAAAAATTATGGGTTACTTTATTAAAGTTTATCTTGGAATGCAATTTGTTGCCTGCAGTAGGGTTGCCACCTTTTCTTCAAGCCAAACCCGAACACTTAATGGCGCATGACATGGCACCCCAACCGCGGCATGATTTTGCTACGACTGTCCTCCGACAAATCACTTCAAAATCACATAAACAGAATCCTGGGATGCCTGTCACCAAAGAGAAGTTTCACTTTGCGATTGGGGTGCCATTATCCTCATCCCCTCCTATTACAAATCGTTTTCCCCTACCAGCACAAATCCTCCTCCCTCCAAAATACACATGGCAGCTGACAGGGGGTACCACGGGGCCCCAGCACACAGGGGGGCCCGGACAGCAGGGGGATCGGAGCGGGAGGAGGGGTGGCAATTACAGAGGAGGGTGGGCAATACCAGAGGAGGGGGGTGGTAATTACAGAGGAGAGGGGCAATTACAGAAGAGGGAAGGTAATAACAGAGAAGGGGGGGGCAATTACAGAGGCATCAAAACATAAGGGAGAGAGAGAGGCACCAGGTAGCTGCTATTGCGGTAGTTTTTAATGAATTAAATGTTTAAAAACAATCTACTCACTCTTCATGTCACAGCTGTAGGCATGTCAGTCTGTGAAGTCCGCTGCCCCATTCTCCCCATCCACGCTGCTGTTATCACTGAATTGATGGAGAAAATAGAGAGCCGCGGGAAACTCATGTGAACTGTCAGGCTCTGATGATAGAGGTGTGGTTATGCCTCTGGAACGCTCTGATTGGTCACAGCGTCCCAGGCTATCTGACAGCTCACTGTACTTTCCCCACGGCTCTGTATCCTTGGCTTCCTCCATCGATTCAGTGAAACAGCAGCGTAGATCGGGAAAATGGGACAGCGGACCATGTTGTAGAACTTATCTTACTGTACCCACAGAACAATCTGTGAGTTTTTATCAGCTTTGAGAATTTATAGTAAAGGTACTTATAAAAACTTAACTGTTTGGAAAATAGATATCCATTGCCTAATATTTGCGCCTAACCTACAAGTGGAGTGTCTGTAGGTTGCCTTCCAAAGCAGACAAACACCACTATAGCTAGTTTGGATATTTTTTTGCTTTGGGTGCTACTCTGCTAGTGTTGGAAAAGGGAACCAGGAAAGTTTGTCATATACAAACTGTATCTGAATATAAAGAAAGAACAACAGGAGTTCGGCCTGCAGTTATCAGGGGTGGATCCCCATTTATTAAGTGCATGTTGGATAGAAAATGTGCTCAGGTGATATCTTTTGGAAAAGCTTTGTCCTTCATAGTACCTAAGGTGACCTCCAAAAAATCCATTAGCATTTCTGCCAGTCTGTGTTCACTGAGATTGGTTTCATACCTTCTTTTTCTTTAAGTGGCACTAGCCCTTCAAACAATGGCTTTCAGTGTTGTAAAGCTCCCTGCTCCTACATTTATGGTATGAATTAGCCATTCTTCAGTGTGACATTAATGTAGATGCATGGGATACTTCATGCATGTGGTGGAGGAACCTTCTCTGGGTACCTCAAAGATCATTGGTCTCAGAATGAGCTGAACATAATAATGGGCCAGGCCAGCTGGAAGATATAATTCTGCTGCACCTTTTTGGTTTACCCTGATGGATATGCCCACTATAGTTCTGAGCGAAAGCCAACAAGAGAGTATCATAAAACATATATACTTTGAATATATATATATATATATATATATATATATATATATATATATATACAGTGGGGACGGAAAGTATTCAGACCCCCTTAAATTTTTCACTCTTTGTTATACTGCAGCCATTTGCTAAAATCATTTAAGTTCATTTTTTTCCTCATTAATGTACACACACCACCCAATATTGACAGAAAAACACAGAATTGTTGACATTTTTGCAGATTTATTAAAGAAAAACTGAAATATCACATGATCCCAAGTATTCAGACCCTTTGCTGTGACACTCATATATTTCACTCAGGTGCTGTCCATTTCTTCTGATCATCCTTGAGATGGTTCTACACCTTCATTTGAGTCCAGCTTTGTTTAATTATACTGATTGGACTTGATTAGCAAAGCCACACACCTGTCTATATAAGACCTTACAGCTCACAGTGCATGTCAGAGCAAATAAGAATCATGAGATCAAAGGAACTGCCTGAAGAGCTCAGAGACAGAATTGTGGCAAGGCACATATCTGGCCAAGGTTACAAAAAAAGTGGTCTCCATAATCTTTAATTGGAATACGTTTGGGACGACCAAAACCCTTTCTAGAGCTGGCCGTCTGGCCAAACTGAGCTATCGGGGGAGAAAAGCCTTGGTGAGAGAGGTAAAGAAGAACCCAAAGATCACTGTGCCTGAGCTCCAGAGATGCAGTCGGGAGATGGGAGAAAGTTGTAGAAAGTCAGCCATCACTGCAGTCCTCCACCAGTCGGGGCTTTATGGCAGAGTGGCCCGAAGGAAGCCTCTCCTCAGTGCAAGACACATGAAAGTCCGCATGGAGTTTGCTAAAAAAACACCTGAAGGACTTCAAGATGGTGAGAAATAAGATTCTCTGGTCTGATGGGACCAAGATATAACTTTTTGGTTTTAATTCTAAGCGGTATGTGTGGAGAAAACCAGGCACTGCTCATCACCTGTCCAATACAGTCCCAACAGTGAAGCATGGTGATGGCAGCATCATGCTGTGGGGGTGTTTTTCAGCTGTAGGGACAGGATAACTGATTGCAATCGAGGGAAAGATGAATGCGGCCAAGTACAGGGCTATCCTGGACGAAAACCTTCTCCAGAGTGCTCAGGACCTCAGACTGGGCCGAAGGTTTACCTTCCAACAAGACAATGACCCTAAGCACACAGCTAAAATAACGAAGAAGTGGCTTCACAACAACTCTGTGAGTGTTCTTGAATGGCCCAGCCAGAGCCCTGACTTGAACCCAATTGAGTATCTCTGGAGAGACCTAAAAATGGCTGTCCACCAACGTTTACCATCCAACCTGACAGAACTGGAGAGGATCTGCAAGGAGGAATGGCAGAGAATCCCCAAATTTAGGTGTGAAAAACTTGTTGCATTTTTCCCAAAAAGACTCATGGCTGTATTAGATCAAAAGGGTGCTTCTACTAAATACTGAGCAAAGGGTCTGAATACTTAGGACCGTGTGATATTTCAGTTTTTCTTTTTTAATAAATCTGCAAAAATGTCAACAATTCTGTGTTTTTCTGTCAATATGGGGTGCTGTGTGTACATTAATGAGGAAAAAAAAGAACTTAAATGATTTTAGCAAATGGCTGCAATATAACAAAGAACGAAACATTTAAGGGGGTCTGAATACTTTCCTTCCCCACTGTATATATATATATATATATATATATATATATATATATATATATATATATATATATATATATATATCATATACACAGACCTACACCCTGGTTGAATTTTAATATAGAATTGAAGAGCTGAAAGCCAAAAGTGGCAATACCTAAACAAGATTTTGGTATTTTTATCATAAATTTGTGGTGCTTGTGATACCCCTTTCTGTTCAAATATGTAACTTGTGCTGTGACCTTTTGTTCTTCCTTTACCTGTCAACTTGTCCTCTACTCAGAGATATGACTGGAAAAGCTTTGAATGAAGAGCTGTCATTCATTTGGAAGAAGTGCAGCATCAGCTTCTAATGACTGTCAACTCCCCACCCTCTGCATGGCTCCCAGATTTATTTCTCCCAAGCAGATGTGGCTGGAAAGCAGTGGGAGAAGGGAAGGGAGCAGCCTAAAATGCTTTAAAAAGAAAGAAAATAAATAGAAAAAAAAATCCCTTTTAAGCTGAAATGATTGAATTTCTAAAGATGCTACAATTAAGTTTCTTGTGAAGGTCTACACAAGAATGTTTTTCTCATAATAATTCCCCACTAAAGCCCAACCACACATGGATTTCTGCGCTATCAATAATTAAGTCTCTAGGATATTGTTCTTCACACCTTGTGGATTGTTAGATTTCTTTTGCTTGATATCCAGGACAGTGTCCAGTGTACTTATTGTTTATTATTCTTTGTAAGGCCATTGGGAGACAGCATGAATATTTCATAAATTGTATTTTTTTTTGTAACTATACAATACATACCAACTGTGAAAGCATGTTCCTCTTCTAAAGAGCACAGTCAGTTTTTTTCTTTAAATCTGAACTTTATTATGTGTATATTTGCCTTCCCTGGCTCCTCAATTCCTTCCAACCCCCACTTCATCAACACGCTAATGAAATTAAAAAAAGAAAAACCTTTCATCCTCACTACATACTATATTTTAGACCCGGTCACATCATCACTGGTTCTCTGTGCTTCTCTGGACAATGCAGACAGATCACACCTGGTTGGAGTGGCCAGTGGGGTGCTGTACATCCTGATTACAACCCAGCATCCTGCCTCAGTACTTTTCTCTAGAGCACTCAGTAAGCAATTAGTAAGCAATTTTGTTACAGGAGAATAAACATTACAACCATACATAACTGAAGCTTAAGTATGGGTTCAAACTAGTGTTGTTGCATAATCACGTCTTTCAGTGTGTTTTTGTAGCATGTTTATGTGCACTTTTCATGGGTTTTAATACTTGCATTTTAATTTTGTGCATTTTTGTTTTTGTCAATGAATAACAATATCTACTGTGACATCATTGTTGCAGTCCCATCAGCAGGGTATCATGAACAGATCCCCTCTTGAATCAGAGCAGAACTGAACAGATGTAAATTTTGTGATATCCAAGTCAGATCCGTTTTTTGCCACATGTAAATATCAGAGCTTTCTGGCCCGATATTGGATCTACAGGTGGTCGGATCAAAACGGACTTTCTCCGTTTACCTCTGATCCATCATGTTTAGGTCACGGAAGAGGACCTTTTCCATTTTTTCCTTTATTTATTTTCTTCTTTTCTCCTAATCTAGTTCAATCGTAAAGTGGTTTGTAACGACACCCTGAGTATGAAAGGGGTTAAAGTCGTTTAAGACATTCCATTTCCAAACACAAAGGCAGTTACCGAACACTTCAATCAGCCGAACAAGGAACCCATACAAATAATTCTCCCCCAAGTACGAGACAAGATGCTCTGTCTTGAGGTTCAAGCAGGAATGAATCTTTATTCAAACACATGTAATACAGATCCCACTTCAAAACATTTCCCCCCCACCCTTGAAAAACAGAGGCGGTTAAACTGTCCAATGACAATGGACACACAGGTCAGGTGTGCATAACTTCTGATCAGTAAACAGTCTTATCAGCAGGGAGAGCTGTTGGAGGAATCCCCTCTCCCTCCATAGAGATACACATCCTGTGATATCCAAGGCAAACAGACACAATAGAACATTGGAATACAGCCCCACCCCAAACAATCACAGCAAATAGTACACAACAGCATGAGACAACACACAATATATACACACAACATTGTGAAGCAGTCACTATTTATAATATGGCACATACAGGGTTCCCAGAGTTTTGTGTTTTAGTGGGACATGGCCTTGAATCCAAAGTAACATTACTGTTCCCTAAGAATCCAGGGCCCATAGTCGTTGGACAAGAGGCTTGCATTCAGTCCCCTCCAAAAGCCTCTGTCCCGGCTAGGTCTGTCACATGGTTGTAAACCTCAGTCATGGAATCTGAGCAAAGCACATATATCTGCACTGTATACTTACTGTATCTCTCTCCAAAGCTCTAAGGGGTTGATTTACTAAAGGCAAATAGGCTGTGCACCTTGCAAAGTGCAGTAGCTGCAAGTGCAGTTGCTCCAGAGCTTAGTGAATGAGGTAAAGCTTCACTTTGCAATCACATACAGCGAAAAAAAAAAGCATTTTTGCTTGCACATGATTGGATGATGGTAGTCAGCAGAGCTTTTGTTTAATTACTAAGCTCTGGAGCAACTGCACTGGCAGAGTGCAACTGCATTTTGCAAAGTGCACAGTCTATTTGCTTTTAGTAAACTAACCTCTAAGTGTCATTTTTCTCTGGTGCTTCGTTCATCTGATATCAGCATGAGTCACTTCTGAGAAGTTTTCCCAACACATGAGATACATTTGTGTCAGGAGGGAGGGAGTGGGGAGAGCTCAGACTGGAGCTTGTCTATTCAGAACACAGTTCTTCTGCTGTGTGGGCAGGGGTGTGCTCTTTTGTTCCAATCAGCTCTCACACACTATAACTGCAGCTTCTCCGCCCCCTCCTCTGCTCCTGGCAGATAAAGAAAGATTTTTAACACAATCTACCCTTTTTAAAGAGTGTAGAGAAGAGTAGACTGCACATAAACAAGTATAACATATGTAGGAGGATACTTGTTTCATCTCTGTGTATCATCTGAGGCTGTTTACTTCAAAGTGTATATGTGAGGGTTTGCAACCACTTTAAACAAAACCTGTGCTTGCTTTTACTTTGCCTTAGAAAAAAACAGGTACATTTAGGTATGATGGAGCTTGTGTCTCTCTCCATGTGACAATGGGTCAGTCATACAGGGGATTCCATATCCCTGTCTCAGGCGGGCGTTTGAACTTATAACAGGCATTTGCTTTGCTCCTGATACACTATACTATCAAAAGTATTTGGGCACCTGCCTTTACACACTTATAAACTTTAATGGCATCCCAGTCTTAGTCCGTAGGGTTCAATATTGAGTTGGCCCACCCTTTGCAGCTATAACAGCTTCAACTCTTCTGGGAAGGCTGGGATGCAATTAACCACTTGCCGACCAGCTCACGTACATTTACTGCAACAGGTCAGTTCTCCCGTGCAAACCGGCGTATCTGTACATCGGTCTGTGCAAGGAGGATAACGGGCACGTGTGCCTGCCACACGCCATGGGAGCATGCCCACAGGTCCTGCAGACTCGATGTCTGCCAGTGACCCATGATCGCTGTATACAGAGGCAGAATGGGGAACTGCCTATGTAAACAAGGCAATTCCCCCTTCTGCCTAATGACATGTCAGAGATCTTCTGTTCCTAGTGATCGGGAACAGTGATCTCTGTCATGTCCCAGTGAGCCCATCCCCCCTACAGTTAGAACACACCCAGGGAACATACTTAACCCCTTGCTAACCCCTTAGTATTAACCCCTTCCCTGCCAGTGTCATTTATAGATTGATCAGTGCATTTTTATAGCACTGATCAATGTAATAATGTTACTGGTCCCCAAAAAGTGTCATTTGGGGTCAGGTTTGTCCGTTGCAATGTTGCAGTCCCACTAAAAATCGCAGATCACCGCCATTGCCAGTAAAAACAATAAAAAAAAAATAAAAGTCCCTAAATCTATCCCGCAGTATGCAGATACGATAACTTTTGAGCAAACCAATCAATTTACGTCTATTGCGATTTTTTTCTACCAAAAATATGTAGAATAATATATATCAGCCTAAACTGATGAATACATTTGTTTTTTTATATATTTTTGGGGATATGTATTATAGCAGAAAGTAACATTACAAGGCATAGTGGTTGTAATGTAAGGTAGTTTCATAGACGCAAGACACTTCTTAAATGCAAAGAGATTTATTTTCTCTTCAACAGAACTGTGGGAGAGAGGGTTTAAGGCCAGGACATCCTTAGGAAGTTGCAATGTCAATTAGCAGACTGAGACTTCTACAGGTAGACAGCCATGCAGGGGAAGGCCTCCAGCAAGACACCACATCTGCAGAACAGTTCCTAACACAGATTGTAACAAACTTCTTTACTTTTATACAGTCCCTTCTTGTAGACTCTCAGCCCACTGAGCTCCCAGTCTTTCTCACTAGACTTGCTGATTCATTGCCACTGAATCCCGTGGGCTCTTCTAATCTTCTCACTTTAGTATCTTACTTAAGCGTCACCCCCGCTTCCCTGCTGGGTCCCTGGCTTGGCACTCCAGATACTCCTCAAGCGTCACCCCACTGGCTGGGTCCCTGGCTTGGCACATACTGAAGTTTCCCAATTCTTCACTGTCCCCGGTTGGTGAGAATACTGCTCTGATACTTGCTTCAGCTACTCACTGTGGTCCCTGGTAACAAGGTTGGTGGTCCCTTAATGGCGACAGCTTCCCCTCTACCTCCGACCACGAAAGGGTCTCCAGCCGGCAGAACCGTCACTTCTGGTTCGTCTGCAAGGCGCAATTCCAACTCTACACTGCTCTCTTGCTTCTGGATAGGCCTTCAGACAGCCTAGCAGCCAGATGTGCCGGGGATAGGCCGAAACACCGGCCTAGCAGCCCGGGCAGCACAACACACGTCCACCCAGACAGCCGTCCAGGTGGCATAGAACCCCAATAACCTGACCTCATCCAAGTAAATAAGCTTCCAGTAGGCCAAGGGACCCAAGAAAATTCCTGCCCGTTGGCTGAGATACCCTATCTATTCTTAATCTGTCCTTGGAATACTCTTATCTTATCTAATGTCACCAAATACCCGGCCATCTAGTGACAGAAGAGAGAAGTGCAGCAATTCTAGACTTAGGTTGAAATCAATTGATCCCTCACAATTGACCAGGGCAATGATGGCAGATAAATTTAGGAGCAACCCTGCCTAGACCCCATGGTACTACATCAATAAAGCTTTGACAAAAAAAAACCTGAAAGTTGATTGGTTTCTATACAGAGCTGCACCAGACTTTGCACTCTCAAGTTTTAGTAAATCAACCCCAGTGGGTGAGAGTTACTGAGTACAGATGGATATTGTAGTGACAGAGTTAGGAGATTCAGGTGTTGTCCCCATTGATCCATAATCCAAAGAACTTGAAAAGTTACCAACAGAAATGTAAATATTTTAATGTATACTGTGTTCAGCATAATATCAAATTATTGAGATTTTAAGACTGCAGTGACCATAAATATATTATTTTATAGCGTTGATCATAAAACAAGCTTCCTTGCCTCAGTCAGTCATGCCCTTGTTTGCCCACACATGCCTGGCAGGTGACCAGAGATTTTTTTTTATGTAGCAGTGTGGGTCACGCTGCAAGTTTCAGAACTAAAAAACTAGACAATTTTGCCCATACAGGAAACAACTTGACCAAAAAAATATAAACACTTTCATCTAATTTGCTGTTGTTGGTCATACAATACCAACCGTGTGTTTTTTTGTTTTTTTGAATGGTAGAAATATACAAGTGTGATTTGTTTACTGTCTGTCCTGTATCTGTGTTTTTGTTTTCAATACGATTACAGTGCGGAAAAAAAAAGGTTCCTGCAGCATTTTCGTACGAATCCAATGTGAGTTCAGCGATACAAACTGTATGGCTGAATTCGCATTGCACAAACATAGCATGTAATCTGCACAGCAATGCAGTGCGTATCACATGCGATGTCTGTGTTCATAATAGTGTGAACCCAGACCTATTGTCAAAGCTTAATTGAACAAGTTGAAGTTAGAAGCTGATTGGCTACCATGCACAGCTGCACCAGATTCTGAGTGCTCCAGTTTTAGTAAATCCCCCCATTTTGTCAGTTTTAGTAATTTAGTGAAAAGCTTAACTGTGCCTATCAATCAAAAAAATAAAGCTTTTTTATTATTATAATCTTGTGCACCCACTGGCTGTTCCTGGTTCTTTCCCTATGTATATAAAAAATATTATATAGACTAATTTTTATAAGATGTAAGATGCATGTTCAGGTAAAAAAAAAAAAGTGTGTGGGATCTCAACAGGGAACATGTTTTTCTCTAAAGCAAACTGAATCATCAGCAGAGCTGATTTTTAAACATTTGCTCATATCTGCCCACTACCACTATCCATAAATAAGGAGTGGTTTCTGAATTTGTGATGGAGCATTTTAAGTAAAAAAGTTCTGGTTTAAACGTACATTCGAGGCATGTACTGTATAGAAAAGACACAGTGCAGCTACAGTATATATTGATAAAAAATGCATCCATTGGTCTAAAAATGGTCTAAATTCTATTAGTATTCAGTATTATTATTATTAGTATGCAGTAAGTTTCTGAATCTGTCGTCAGTTTTTTGAAAAGCAAGCAAGGTTGGGATTAGAAGGAGCAGACCCTTGAGTCACCGAGTCTCTACTGCATTACACTGCATTCCAATCTAACACTGGAAATGTTCTGAAAGGGGGAACAGGCTTACCAAAGTCATGACCTTATTAGGGTTCTGTTATTTCTTCAGCAGGCTGGGAGTGGGTCAGTGACAGAGTAGATTGCTTATCAACAATGGAAAAAAGTGAGACCACTGACCTAGCTTTCCGGTTCGATACAGCTGTTTGGGTCTCAAGGCAAACTGTGTAGAAGTAAAATTTCTTTGGCAGGTAAAACTGCTCTCATACATGTATTTATTTTGTGTATTTAGTGGTTGTCTGGAATTAAGGTAATGTCGCACCTCAGAGCTAGTGCTAGCTTTTTCTGTAGGTCACATAGGCAGTAGCCTAAAGTCACAGGGTGACAGACATGGCACCTAACTGTTTAAATGTTGTAACCTAGATTAATCCTGGTCTTTTAATGCCTGTAGTGTATGCTTTAAAAGAAAGAAAAAAAAAAAAAAAAAAAACTAAAACTGAATCAAGAACTGAAGACAAAATTTTCTATGCGGCCCAGCCCCATGGGAACAGTCATGGTCAGGGGCATAGGCTCGGAAAGCTTCACACAGAAACCAGCAGCATTAATGAACAAGCAGGTGATGCAGGCTCACTGGAGGCTCACTGGAGGCATGGGTCTAAACACTAATTGGTGTTCACATGAGCCCCTGATGGAGAAAATGGGGCTACCATGTTGTTAGAATCACCTCCACTGGGAGGCGAGCAAGCTGGAGTAGTTGAGGAACAAGCCAAAAGTCAGTAATAAGTGGTGGTCAAGATACTGATAGCAGTAGGAGTTTAAAGAGCAAGATATTGGCTCTAGAAGCTCAATGATCTGCCACAGTGGTGGTGAAGATACTGATAGCAGCAGGAGCTCAAGGAGCAAGATATTGTCTGGAGATGGGCACAATGATCAGGCAAACAGGAAGTGCAAAAACATGGCTTAAATAGGAAGTTAATGGGAGAAGCAAGGAGTTCAAGGTTCATCAGAAACAAAATAGAAAGTAAGGTTGTCCAGGGGGTCAGGCAAAGAGATGTTCAGGATCTCA
This sequence comes from Lithobates clamitans, assembly GCA_037952925.1. NCBI lineage: Eukaryota > Metazoa > Chordata > Amphibia > Anura > Ranidae > Lithobates > Lithobates clamitans. Next base: position 2,701,561 of record JBBGZY010000169.1, on the reverse strand, counting down.
GGTGGCTCAGCGAGAAGATCTACTGCCATACAAAACAGAAGTCCTGGGCTCAGATCTGGATCCTGACCTTAAATCTGGAGATGTGCACCATTTATGTGCTGCGCCACATCTTAGGTGAGAGTACTTTGTTATTGGTCCTGAATAGTTTTATGTTCGGGTGAAACATGAGTTCGACTCGAACATTGGCTGTTCGCCCGCTCGCTGGATAGCGAACAATTTGGGGTGTTCGCGGCAAATTCGAAAGCCGCGGAGCACCCTTTAAAAGTTTATGGGAGAAATCAAAAGTGCTAATTTTAAAGGTTTTATTGTCATAAAAAGTGTTTGGGGACCTGGGTCCTGCCCCAGGGGACATGTATCAATGCAAAAAAAAGTTGTAAAAATGGCCGTTTTTTCGGGAGCAGTGATTTTAATAATGCTAGAAATGTAATTTTGCTGTCAGACTGTTCTAAACACGGGAAACATGCGCCACTTTACAGGCATACTATAGACACCCCCCAGGTACAAAATTTAAAGGAATATTATCACTTTTATTGTTTCATTTTAAGCATTATTAAAATCACTGCTCCCGAAAAAACTGACATTTTTAAAACTTTTTTTGCATTGATACATGTTCCCTGGGGCAGGACCCGAGTCCCCAAACACTTTTTATGACAATACCATGCATATAAGCCTTTAAAATTAGCACTTTTGATTTTTCATGTTTGTGTCCCATAAACTTTAATGGTGTTCGCATGTTCAAACAAATTTTTTGCCTGTTCGCATGTTCTGGTGCAAACCGTACGGGGGGTGTTCAGCCCATCCCTAGTCCTAAAGCTGGGCTGTATTTTATGGCACATGCTGATACCTAAAATAAAAATTTGCTTGGCTCTGCCAACAATCTTAAATTATTGAATATGTAAACCCGACATTTCATATTCTTGATATGTGCCTGCTCTACCATGTACTTGTATGAAAATGTATCCTGCTCTCTTTGTATTTGTTTGCTTTGTGTAAAATCCCTGCTGGTCCTGGCAGTCATCCAGCTTTCCTATTAAAACCTGATCACGCTAAACATGATAGCACAGCGTTGTCAGTTCTCTAGATGTGCTCAGAACTCAGCCAACTCTCCTACAATGATCAAAACTTTTCCTGAAATCCCCCTGCACAGCAATTCATTGGGAATACCAGTGTGCTGCTGTTTCTCTTCCCCCAGCTTTCTGAGCTCCTTATGCAGGTGAGAACAGAGGGTATGTGATACACTACAGAAGTAGAGGCTTCCTTGGTTTTACCGCAAGAACCTTTAATAGATAGACGCAAAGCAAAACAGTGATAATTTATTGAACAAAAAGGAGAAAAGAGGTATTTATATTATGGTTTATATCTTAACACAAATGTTTCGTATTTCATTTATATTTGAACCTGAATGGGTTGTTTTACAAGGTGAGGGTTCACATATACCTTAAAGAAGAACTTATGTTCAATGCCTTAAGTTTAAGAATGGAATACTCCATTACTTTGGCCAGTTAGGCAAACCATCGTAGTGCTGGGCCAATAGGAATGTATGGGGAATGGCAGGGAGATGGCAAGCCCCAACGCTACCCGAAAGTTAACCTAATCCACCTCAACATAACCCAACCAAAATAGCTTGACATTCAGGCAGGGCTAGAGGACCGAAATGCTGCGTACACACGATCGGACATTCCGACAACAAAATCCATGAATTTTTTCCGACGGATGTTGGCTCAAAACTTGTCTTGCATACACACAGTCACATAAATCTTGTCGGTAATTCCGAACGTCAAGAACGCGGTGATGTACAACACATACGATGAGCCGAGAAAAAGGAAGTTCAATAGCCAGTGCGGCTCTTCTGCTTGATTCCGAGCATGCCTGGAACTTTGTACGTCGGAATTGTGTACACACGATCGGAATTTACGACAACGGATTTTGTTGTCGGACAATTTGAGATCCAGATCTCAAATTTTGTGTGACGGAAATTCTGATGGAAAATGGAGCATACACATGGTCGGAATTTTCGACAACAAGCTCCTATCGAACATTTTCCGACGGAAACTTCGACCGTGTGTACGGGGCAAAAGTGTGTTCAGGCACAGTAGCTTTTTAATTCTATTTCCATGCTTTTAATGAATTGTTGTATCACATAATAATCATTATTTTTTGCTCAAAACACATCATTGTTCACTTTAATAATGCCATATCAAATAGAAAGTAGATGAAATACACAAACACAATTTAGATATATATAAAAATAATTCTATAGAATAAAATACATGCAGTTCCTGTGAAAGAGGTACATTGGTAATGGGATTTAATTTAACTTCTTTGTGCATGGCTGAATCAGTCTTTAGTCATATTCACCTGGGTGACTCTAATGTAGCCGACTCAGGCACTGTAGTAACAGCCCGTGTTAGTTTTATTGTTTCGTATGGCTTTATTTAAACAGCCATACACTTTAATAGGGTCACATTAAAATCTTGCTAAACAACATTTCTGTTCAGAGTGTAGAAGGGATGTTTTTATGTTCAGAATTTACCTTCTACTGCTCTGATGTCGGCAGAGCAAATTCTAATTGGTTGCTTTGTGTCGCCGACTTTAAAAATTAGCAGTTAAGAATAGCAAACTTTTGAACAAAGTCTCTTCTTTCCTTCAGGATCACAAGTTTAAATGATAATGGACGCTAATAGTAGTATAGTCTGCACAGCAAAGGGTTTTCATAAATTTTTTGTTTGCACATTTATTGAAATTTTGGTGTCAACAAAATCTCAGAGCAAACACATTCAAAAATATGCATTTTTTTCTGCCCATAAATAGCTTGACGGTGGGGGTGCAAATATATCATATATCCTGATCTGTATCCTTAAAGTATAATTAAACCCTCCATATGAAACAACATACTGTATTTGGCAGCATACCTAAGCTCCTATGTTGCTTGTTGTGTGCTTTTTGTTTGTAATTTCCTTATGCTCAGCCTTTCTATTTATTCTCTCCTCCATTACGGGCTATAATATTCTCTGCCTCTTGTAGGGTACCCTGGAGCCACACTTATGTTCCTGGCTGCACTACGTTCTTATATGACAGCAGCCCCAAACCCTGCATTCAGTGGTTTTAATTAAAATGGGTGCTGAAACAGCACAGTGAATGGAAGTTTGTCTGTGACCATGTGAAGTGTACAATGCATGATCTGAGACCAGACGTTCAGGGAAGTAACATAGCAGTAGTAGTAGAGATATAGGGAGTAAGATTCAGGAAAAATATATTTAAAGGGTAACTCCACTTTCGTGGGGAAAAAAAATACCAAATAAAGAAAAATTAATATAGCGTGTACAATTGTGATACAAGTCATATTGTAATTGAATGTTATTAAAAATTACCTTTCCTTTTCAATCTGCAGCAGCTGTAATTTTCTATAAATGCAATGCAATATGGCCACCTGGAGTTGTTTTGTAGTGACCACTCCCCAGAAACATCATTTCCTGCTTGTGTGATTGGCTCACCAATTTTTCCAGAAGTCTGCCTAAGATACAAGTCAGATTTCAGGCATCCCCTGCAACAATAATTTCATTTTTGGTGAGATATTTCCAATAGGAACGCGTCTAAAGGGATGCAGGCCCAACAGATTTCCTCATTAGTGCCCTGCAGCTGCCACAGCTAACTGCACACATGAATTTCTTCAGAATAACAAAAGGTAGGAATCTGCAACAAAGGTTGTTATAATCCTTGCAATGTACATAGATCACCCAGGGGGAATGTTTTTTTTTCTCAACAAAAGTGGAGTTACGTTATAAGGAGAACAGTGTAAAAAATAGGTGGGGGTGGGGGGGGGGCGTGCTGGCTGGGCACTTAGTGTGTCTCAGGCTTGACAGCTGCTGCACAGCGTGCACTTACCAGGTAGACTAGTGGAATCATAATGCCGGAACTCCACTGCAGGATTCAGCCCAGATTTGTGGGACACCAGGATTTACTTAAAATCCCAGATTGGTCCCGGTGAATCTGGGACGGTTGGGAGGTATGTTCATTAACACTATTAAAATACTACCACTACATAATACCAGGGGTAGGACATGTATGTGGCCTGTTGTGGTTCCCTTATTTGGCCACTAGATGCTCCCACAACCTATGAGTGAGGTTCAGTTTAGCAGCCACTTGGGTTAAGTACTACCTCTGTCCCTGTTAGAAGAGGTGTCCTTTCACCCCTGCTCTCTGGACTCTGTATCTCCAATTTGAATTGCCTTGTCTATGTAATACCACCATCTTGCTGCAAACTGTTCAGCTGTGTACTGCCACCTTTTTAGAGGCTGACCTGTATCTTGCACTTATTCATTTGGTAAAACCTGAAAAAAGCTTTCTTGGGTGGACTGCTGTTTCTTCTAATCTATGTGTGGACGTCTCCCAGAAATGGCGTTCTGTATTGGGGCTTAGTGGGATCTATTAGTGGGCAAGGCTACCAATGAGTTGGAATTGGGAACTGGGGTCAAAGTCATGCCAATCTGGGTTATTCTCAGAGTGTCCCCTCCCAGGGGGAGCCTTGGGAACCCCCTGGAGGCCTCAAGCTAGTGGAATCCAGTTGCACATAGACCACCCGCCTGGGGTGGATGTCCTTTTACCGTTACACAATTATGTAAAACAGACTGAGCCTTCACAAAAATACAAAAAATTCTAAAAGGTTTGTTTTTTAACAATATTTCAAATCGCCTCTCTGTTCTAAAAAATTTGTATATTTTAAAAAAAAATAGTGAATATAAATTATATTAAAAATTGTAAAAAAAGGGGACTTAAAGAAAAAAACAAATCACTGCTGCTACTTAAATCCCACTTATATCCCATCATGTTTTGTCATTTCTGATTTTTTAAAGAGAACTCTTGAAAAAGTCTGAAATTACAAAAAAAATCGGGATCTGTTTTGGAGTGAACAGGAAGTGACGTAGGCGGAAGTCACGTGACTGGAAGTGACGCCTGACAGGCAGCTGAATGTGGTGGTGAGATCCCAGTGGCTTTCTGAGTGTGGCGTTAGGTGTACCCTTAGCGGTCATGGTTTAAATGTCATGTATGATGTGTTATACTACAAGAATCTGGTGAGCTTTGTTCTTTTGGAAAAAAGTTTGTATCCTTGGTTTTACTGGAGAACTTTTTACTTTTTTCTTTGCATTATATATGATATACCTACCTTATATGAAGCGAATTGGAGGTGGAAAGGTGCCTGGCAACTTGGAGTTGCATCGGTCGGATGCTGATCTGAGCCATTATTGCCTATCTGAAATATCTAGGCAACTTGAGCTGGTGAGTTTTGCTAGATTGGGGAAAGAAGTGGTGATCACTGGAGGCACAGCTTTAATGGCAGTAGGTTTAGGAGAGGACAAGTCCTTTCTCCATTGAGTATGTTTTCTTGCAGTCACCACATAAAATTCTGGGGTCTGAGTGCCACAGTCCTTTTTTTGTACAAGAACGTACCCTAATAGGATAGTTTTTGATGATGCATCTAAATCTACAAGTCCTCTGCAGAGTGATCCATGTGGTTTTATGGCGTTTTCAGCACTTCCCTGTTCACCCAAATGCGTTGCATTTGACAGGCTTGCCGTCTGCTGATAGCCACATGTCAGGTGGTTTTTGGCGTAGACATGAAGTGAAGCATCACATCCATGACATGTAAACGCGCATGTCCGATGCCTTTTGTAGCTTTTGGGGGGGGGTTAAAAACGAGGGTCCACCTCCCATTTTTACCACCCCCAACCACATGTCTAAATGAGACCATACTCCGCTCTACAGTTATAATCACATTCTGCTACAGTAACTGAAGCTGTTTAGCTTTCCGCAATACTTTGAAGAAGAAATGCTCACGAAATGCACCTCTGACTCCAGGTTCTACTGGATAAAAACAGATGACATACCTTCAATCTGAGCACGTATGAATGTATTTCATGACTTGAAACATTTCACAACCCTGACAGGCTCAGGCATTATGTATGACTTCCATTGTTAGATCTAAAATCCAGGCAAGCGGCTAAATACACAGTTGATATATGTGCAGTATATCTCATGTATGGTGATACCTGCTCTCCGCAACAATTTATTTGAAAGTAGGCTATTATGGGCATTTGGCGGGCTTGGCAGAAGAGTTCACCCACTCATTCCTGTTTTATGGCATATACACTCACTTTATTAGGTACACCTGCTCAATTGCTTGGTAACATAAACTGCTAATTAGCCAATCACATGGCAGCAACTCAATGCATTTAGGCATCTAGATGTGGTGAAGATGACTTGCTAAAGTTTTAACCAAACATCAGAATGAGGAAGAAAGGGGATTTAAGTGAACTTGGCATGGTTGTTGGTGCCAGATGGATTGGTCTTAGTATTTAAAAAACTGCTGATCTACTGGGCTTTTTACACACAACTATCTCTAGGGTTTACAGAGAATGGTCCAAAAAAGAGAAAATATCCTGAATGCGCAAAACATCAAACCTTAAAGCAAATGGGCTACAGCAGCAGAAGATCACACCAGGTGCCACTCCAGTCTGCTAAGAACAGGAAACGGAGGCTACAATTCACACAGGCTCACCAAAATTGAACAATAGAAGATTGGAAAACATTGCCTGGTCTGATGAGTCTCGATTTCAGCTGTGACATTCTGATGGTAGGGACAGAATTTGGTGTAAACAACATGAAAACATGGATCTATCCCGCCTTGTATCAATGGTTCAGGCTGGTGGTGGTTTAATGGTGTGGGGGATATTTTCTTGGCACACTTTGCCCCCCTTAGTACCAATTGAGCGTCACTTTAACACCACGGCCTACCTGACTATTATTGCTGACCATGTCCATCCCTTTATGACTACAGTGTGCCCATCTTCTGATGATTACTTCCAGCAGGATAATGCACCATGTCACAAAGCTCAAATCATCTCAAACTGGCCTCCACAGTTATCAGATCTCAATCCAATAGAGCACCTTTGGGATGTGGTGGAAAGGGAGATTCACATCATGGATGTGCAGCCGACAAATCTACAGCAACTGCGTGATGCTATCATGTTAATATGGACCAAATCTCTAAGGAATGATTCCAACACCTTGTTGAATCTATGCCACAAAGAATGAAGGCAGTTCTGAAGGCAAAAGGGAGTCCAACCCAGTACTAGCAAGGTGTACCTAATAAAGTGGCTGACGAGTGTATATAAATCCTGTTTTTTTAATATTCATTGCATTTTTTTTTTTGTGATGGACATTTTTACTTAGTTTCATCTTATCCACTAAATTAAGAAGAAATACACTTTGCAGAAGGAACATGCTCCTTCTGTAAATCAACCTCACTGTCTTACCTGCCAAAAAAAGTGTCTGTTCATCCTGTTTTGTGATTTAAACACCACTGCAAGATAGCACAGCCAACTCAGTGGACATTTTTTTATGGCAGTTTCAATTGGCCAAAATATTTGGCCAAAAAAAAAAACATCTTAAAAAAAATATATATTGATCAAAAATAAAAAAATAAATAGTTTATATTTACCTCTATATTTGACCTCTGACTTGGGTCATCACCTGGTTTAAGTGCTATGGTCTTTGGGAGAATCGTCCAATCCAATACTTCAGGGAGTGTCGTATGCCTGCATCCCCAACTGTGAGCTCTAGTTCCTCCCACTGGCCACCACATAACTGATTTTTGTATTGAAGTTTGTAGGATACCTACTGTATTCCTAGACACAACAATGCTACTTTTTTTTGCTGCTAAAAGTCAAATAGTATTCAAAATCTATAGTAGGATACAATGATTGAAAGGAAATCTAATCAGTAAAAATCCCCTGTAAGCAGTTCCCTTTAGATTTAATGAATGGCCGCTTGCAATGAATGTGCATGCACAGAAGGAAATTCGTTTTCAACATTCCCTGCATCTTCAGCAAGGACCTTTGTGTTTGCAGCCGTGATGTTTTTGGCACATATGCTGAGCTCCTTAGATGATGATATTTCATAGGTCATGTGACTTCATATCAATCCTGAAAAAAGATCCAGCCAAGGTTTATAGGTGTACGTTTATCAAAGAAGAGAAGAGCCAAGATCCTGATGATCACGGCTGATCTCTCAGGTATGCCAGTTTATGAAGCTGAGATGAGGAGTGGAGAACATGTTCTTCACTCCTCATCACAGGACACAGCCTTCATTTTTACACAGATGACCAATTTATGAAGGTGAGATCTGAAGAAGATCTCTAGCCATCTCTGTAAAATATCTCCGTCCCAGATTCTCCAGCTAAGAGGTGAAGACTATGGGTGAGAAGCTGCTGTGATGTGAGGAAGGAGGAAATGATTGTTCTCTGAGAAATGAAATGAGATAAATTATCTCTGTTTGATAAACATATACTTAAATGGGGTTTATTTGCTTTCCACTTTAATTGTGGTTTGATTAAAGCCCAAGTCTTAGGCAAGCTCTAACAGTAGGGTTGCAGGAAAGAAAATCGCTTGATTCCCTCCCGTGGACGTATTGTGTTCTCCCAGCTGCTGGGCGCGGGGAGCTGTCCCTGCCAGGAGAACTATAAACACTAGCAATAATAACATGTAAAAATCCAACATGCTGAATGTACCTACATCAATCAATGGATCGACTTGGGTATCAGCCTGCCCATAGATGGCTCAAATCTCGGTCGGTCCCTGATAAACCGGCCAAGATTCGAACCATCTATAGCCGGCTTTAACACAATTATATCTTTTGTGAGGTCTTCTCAAACCTATCTCCATTAGACTATTCTGCAGTTCAACAGAATTGTTTTGTTATCAGCATGTAACCAATATTGATAAGATACGTTTTTAGCACAAACACCGCCAGTAGCCTGTTTATAAGTCCATATACTGACAGCTTGCATGGCCCCAGAGCAGTTCTCCAGCAGATTGAAGGTTATAGAGCTTCTCTCATGCATTATCCTTTGGAGTGGGGTCTGAGGCCAGCTAGTGCATCCATTAAGAGGGAAGGGCAGGCTTGAGAAAGAGGCGTTACCCCCTTCAATCATGTAGCCATGGCCCCTTCAACGTTCCTGGCATCTGATGTCATTCTGGAATATTCCCAGGCTGTCCAACTGCTTTTGGTGTCCTTGTAGCACTATATGCTGCAGGTGGCTTCCCTCTACACCTCCCCGGATTACTGCAGTTCGGCCTGGGGTCCCTGCGATGGCCTCCCTTGGTTTTAAGATATGCCTTCTTTGTTCTTATTAAATGTGAGTGCATTTTTTAATAATTAATAATAATAATCATTTTAATAATAAACATTAACTTGCTACACTTAGAAGCGTCCTTTGGTGTACAGTTTTTTTTTTCATATTTGCTTTAAATAAATGGATGATTGTTTCTAGAAAATAAATCTCCAAGAGTTTCTGTTTTCTTTTATTATTTACCTGTTTTACAAAGCAAATTTGTTTTACTTTTTGTGTTAGGGAAAATCAAACCTAAGCCTGAATGAACTGGAACAATGTATTGTTCACTGGTATACCTAACTGCAGCTTTTTTCAAAATGCCATTATCCTTTTTTCATACTTTTTCCTTCAATGGCCTTGACTGCCTGAACCACTTGAGCAATAAAGATATGGTGATGTTATTTCTGTTGCTTAATAAATAAGACTATTATATTATTATTATTATTATTATTATACACGATTTATATAGTGCCAACAGTTTACGCAGCGCTTTACAATGTATAAGGGGGACAACACAATTACAGTACAGTTCAATACAAAAGGTACAGGAGGGCCCTGCTCATAGAGCTTACATTCTAAAGGGAGGAGGTGGTGGTACAAAAGGTAATAGCTGCAGAGAATGATTTGATGGGGGTTTATTATATAAAGCATATGAAGATCATTTTTTGAACCATTCATGCAAAACATTTCTAAGGGTTCACAAATTTCTCACAATTGCACATGCTTACTGAACTTTTCATTTGAAGACTATAGTATGTTGTACCTCCAAGTAGTACTGTAATTTGTTCCTTGACCTATTCTATGTAGTACTGAAAGACTATGCTCACTTTCAATCCATTTTCACATTTGTTGGGTGTAGCAAGGCATGCATTACCCCCTGGTATGTCGTGCTTTGACTTGTGTTGAGTTTAATGTAGCCCAGTTATTTTTAATTGAGCTGCCAATGCACAAAAACTACGACTAACTGTTTTTTGGAAAAGCAGTGCACAGCAACATACTACAGTAAAACCTTGGTTTGCGAGCATAATTTGTTCCGGAAACGTCAAATCCAAAGGACTTGTATATCAAAAGCATTTTTTTACAGGGTAAAAAGAGAAGAGAGGCACCTCTAAGTGTAGCAATAAGTTGCTAAATGTTGTACCTTCATTAAATGTAACCATATTGCTACACTTAGAGGCTCCTCTCTTCTTTTTTATACTCCAGTTGTGACATGACGCTACTCTTATATCAAGACATCGCTTGTATATCAAGGCAAAATGTATTAAAAAATTTTGCTTGTCTTGCAAAACACACTCAAACCAAGTTACTCTCAAACCAAGGTTTTACTGTATAGGATTAATTTACTAAAACTGCAGAGTGCAACATCTAGTGCAGCTGTGCATGGTAGCCAATCGGCTTCAAAATTCAGCTTGTTCAATTAAGCTTTGACAAAAATAACTGAAAGCTGATTGGTTTCCATGCAGAATGCACCAGATTTTGCAATCTTCAGTTTTAGCAAATCAACCCCCCATGGTTTGCAGCGTGCTGCAGTATAGGTGCAATTCCTTAGCATTGCCATCATGGTAATATGCACATTCCTGCAGTGCAATAATGTGAATGGCCCTTGTTGGGCTCCAATGTCTTCCCTCAGAACCTCTTTACAAGCCACACACTCACCTGTCTCCATACTACCTAGGTGTTGTCTTCATAATACCTAGGTGTTTTCTTCATACTACCTAGGTGTTGTCTTCATACTACCTAGGTGTTTGTTTTATTCATACTACCTAGGTGTTTTCTTCATACTACCTAGGTGTTGTCTTCATACTACCTAGGTGTTGTCTTCATACTACCTAGGTGTTGTCTTCATAATACCTAGGTGTTTTCTTCATACTACCTAGGTGTTGTCTTCATACTACCTAGGTGTTTTCTTCATACTACCTAGGTGTTGTCTTCATACTACCTAGGTGTTGTCTTCATACTACCTAGGTGTTTTCTTCATACTACCTAGGTGTTGTCTTCATACTACCTAGGTGTTTTCTTCATACTACCTAGGTGTTGTCTTCATACTACCTAGGTGTTTTCTTCATACTACCTAGGTGTTGTCTTCATACTACCTAGGTGTTTTCTTCATATTACCTAGGTGTTGTCTTCATACTACCTAGGTGTTTTCTTCATACTACCTAGGTGTTGTCTTCATACTACCTAGGTGTTGACGGTGTAGCCCACTTGACACCAGATGATCTCTTCTTGAAAATCCTCAGTCAGATCCTGCTTCTTCTACACTTGCACACTGCGATCTCTGTTCATTCCAATTGAAAGTTTGTCCTCGGTGGAATAAGCCCTAAATGAAACTCAATTCATCATAGCTATGACAGATGCTGACACCTTTTGTATGGCTGTTTAAAATCATATTGATGCCCATCACACCTCCAGGAGCAATTCTGAATACCTCGGTCTAATTTTAGTTTAATATGGATTTGTGAACTGACAAAGACATCAGCAAGGATTTCCAAGCTCCTGGGTTAGCTGGGTTATCTCCAGTTTCAAAAGTTACATTTCACTCTGAACTCACCTAGCACATTAACATTATTCATATCCTTAAATAAAGAGGTTTGGAATTGAGAGAGAAAAACACTCTTTCAAAAAACGATACCATTTGAATCATAAAAGGACTAAATTGTGAATATGTATTAATCTCTTAAATACTGTGGAGAGGTGTAATCACAAATTGTTCATAATGCAGTACTTTCCTTGTGTCTGTAGAACACTGATATTATGCATTCAGGGAAAATTTTCATATACAGCTCAATCTTCTGGAAGGAAAAAAAAATGAAGTCTGCTTCTTTACATCTGTTTATACGGAATGGATTAACTGTGCGGGTCTTCTGCACACAACAGGTGTTGTTCTTCTTGGCATGGAAGGTTAATTACATCATTTTGCAAATGCAGAATTTATCTACCTTGTTTGCATATAAAGTATTCACAGCAGTGCATATAGCGCATGCATGTTTGCTTATTGATTGTCTCTCTGAAAAGTAGAGATATTGGAAGTGATGGTTAAAACCAAGAGAAAGGGGGGGGGGCTTCTTACAATAACTGTCAGATTTCAGCTTTATAGAGGGTAACAGAGCCCATGGGAGTGCAATACCTGCTTAAACAGACTAAATGCAGGTTAGGTGATAAACTGAAGGTCAAGTACACCTGTCTGTGGATTATGAATGATCTCAGAAGTGTCCCAAACTGATGTCATCAGCATAAGCCCAAAGCTTTTTGACACATGCCATTATGCTGGCTTTACACTCATGTGTTGTGCCAACACACTCTAAAAAACACATTTTACTGCATGTTAGCGTAAGTCATTTTCTACATTGCATTTCAATGGGCAGGAGCGGTGGAGGAGCAGTGTATACACCGCTCCTTCACCTCTCCGAAGATGCTGCTAGCACGACTTTTTTTCCCGACCTGCTAGCGCACCGGGGCTTTCACACTGGAGAGACAGCAGCGGCTGTATCGGGTCGGTTTGCAGGCGCTATTATTAGTGCAATAGCGCCTGCAAACCGCCCCAGTGTGAAAGGGGCCTAAAAGGTGTGTAGGACACCTGGGGGTGATTTACTAAAGGCAAATACGATGTGCACTTTGCAAGTGCAGTTGCACTCCTTTTCCCCAGAGCGTAGTGAATGTGGTGAAGCTTCACTTTGGAAAGAATACCCAATCAGGTGCAATGAAAATAAAATAAACAGCATTTTTGCTTGCACATGATTGGATGACGGAAATCAGCAGTGTTTCGGCACATTCACTAAGCTCCGGGGAAATTGAGTGCAACTGCACTTGCAAAGTGCACAATCTATTTTCCTTTAGTAAATCAATACCCATGTGCCACTCCATTTTCCTGGAAGCTTGTAGAGCACAGAGGAGGAGCAGCATTGTCCAAGCCGATTACAGTGTATGCCCAGTGAGGTTAAGCGTCCAGTTTATCTAGAGTTTATATGAAGCAGCTAGCTTCCGAGTGTCGACAATCCTGGGGGGGTGGGGATCAACCATTGTGGCCCAATACTGGAAATCATGCTCTAATTGGGGAAGTGCCAGTTCATTTCTTTGCAACCACTTAAGATAAGAAAAATGAACATATTAAGAATATGCATATTTTATTTTATTGTTAATATTTATTGTTTGCCTAAAATTCCACTTTAACTTTACAGTAACAGAAAAAAAAACCTTCACTTATGGCAACGGTATAGGAGAAGATTTACTGTCACAGTAAAGAGTATTGAATGAAATAGGTATGATGCTGTAGGACAGATGTAGGACATTGTCATAGTTTTCCTGTTTCAAGCTCCAAATATTATCAGATTTTTTTTTGTACCTTCAACAAAGCACCAAAAACAGACACAGGTATACAGCCTTGCATTTTACATTATGTATATGTTATGTATATGTTACTTTATGTATTCCTAAATTTTATGTTTTGCTGTTTTGCCATAGAGAGCTAGACCTCAAAACCAATGAAGGGTTTCCCGGTGACAATAGCAAAGAACATTATTTCACTATGACAGTGTGTGCTGCTGCTGAAATGCCAACTAGCTGCTCTCCACTGGCATCCCACAATCAAAAAGACAGGCAGATAGCAGCAGATGTGTGCATCCATATCAGGAAGCCATGGCAGAGACAGCAATGGAATACTAATAGATGAGAAGAAATAAGCAAGGAAAAAAAAAGCAATGAGATGATAATAACATGGTGCTTGTATCTGAATAAAAAAATGAATGAGGGATTAGTGGATTAAAGCTGATGAATGACTCAATCAAACCATACCTGCTATACCTGTGATAGAAATTAAAATATATATAGCACAGGTCCATGTCTAATGCGGCCTAATAGAGCTGCCTACTCAGAATTAAGCAGCAACCTTATAAACATTCGGTGGACTATTTCAGTGAAATCTTTTTTTAATCCAGTACTGTAATTAAAAGACGTGTATAGACCATATTCCGTGCATAAGTGTGCAGGTAGACAAAATGGAGGTGAGGCCAAAGCCAAGTGCAGCATACTGTTACCATGGCAGCGACAGATGCTTACAAGACCATTAGCATTCATTTTACAACGTATAAGACTCTAAAAAAGAAATGTCTTTAAAGTGGAAATAACCCCCCCTGTCCTATACAGGGGGGCTAGATCTGCAGTTACCATGCTGCTACATATGTGGTCAACTATGACACCAGCCATTTGAGAGCTTAAAAGTTAGATTTAGAGCTGACATAAGCTTACTGGTAACTTGAAGCAAAGTGATGCAATCGGTGGGCTGGTTGGTTACGCATACCTGAGTCTAAGCAATGACGGTGTTCTTCTCATTGTAACACCTTGGGATGTCTGCACATTTTGATTTGTACAACGTTCCATGCCAGTGTTATTACTTGTTTTAATAAAGCTGTACCTAATTATAAAATGGAGAGCATTATGTAGTCTCTTTATATTTTTGAACCAAAGCTCCACTTTGATACACTATGAGCAGTCAGGCATTTTGTTGCAGAAGAGACCTGCAATGTCTCTTCTACATAAAAAAATATCTACCTGCCTGTTCACAGTGATCCCCAGACTGTAAACTGAGCTGTGGGAATCCTATGTTTTGGGAATATTTAGCTCCTGCACATGCACAGGAGCATCATACTGCACCAGCCAATGAAGTTGGTTGAAACCAGATGCCAGCGTCAGTGAGGTAACATTGGGAAGGTGAGTATCATCTCTTTAGTTGCACTTTAAAGCAGAACTAAAGCCGCGAATATCTCCCCACCAAAGGTCTAACATTCACAAAGTCCCACCTCAATGCCAACACCTTCTCCCTGGATTCTTTTGGGTGCTGGGTATTTGACCCTTTTGATTAGCCTTCTGCACATCCAAGGGAGTTCATTCACACACACCATGCCAAGATTGTACACTGAGCTGCACATGCGTAGCTCAGTGTACATTGTAAAGAAGACTGCAAATGGACAGCTACATTTTATTTATTGCAGAGGAGACATTGCATGCCTCTTTTGAGATAAAAAGCCTGCTCGCAATTTGTTGTTTTTTACCTTTAATTCCACTTTAAGATTGATTTTGTGTGGAGGATCGGTGAACGCAACTCCCTAACCAGGAGAGCTTACTATACGATCCCTAATAAAGGGATTAAGCTACCTACTATCTTTTGCACCTATGGTCCATCATGAGGTCCAGTCTATTTGTGGTGTATTGTGCAAGCATCAGAACTGACACACCAGTGCAAAAATCTGGTGCAGCCCTGAATAGAAACCAATCACCTTCCAGTTTTTTGTCAAATCTTAATTGAACAAGCTGAAGGTGGAAGCTGACTGGCTACAATGCAGAGCTGCACCAGATTTTGCACTACAGGCATACCCCACTTTTAAGTACACAATGGGGTTTATTTACTAAAGCTGGAAAGTACAAAATCAGGCTCACTTCTGCATAGAAACCAATGTTTTATTACCAAAGCTTAATTGAACAAGCTGTTGTTAGAAGCTCATTGGTTTCTATGCAGAAGTGAGCCTGATTTTGTACTTTCTAGCTTTAGTAAACAAACCCTATGGTGTACTTAAAAGTGGGGTATGCCTGTATCCAGTTTTAGTAAATCAACCCCATTGTGTACACTTATGCCCCGTACACACAGTCGGACTTTGTTCGGACATTCCGACAAAAAAAATCCTAGGATTTTTTCCGACGGATGTTGGCTCAAACTTGTCTTGCATACACACGGTCACACAAAGTTGTTGGAAAATCCGATCGTTCTAAACGCGGTGACGTAAAACAAGTACGTCGGGACTATAAACGGGGCAGTGGCCAATAGCTTTCATCTCTTTATTTATTCTGAGCATGCGTGGCACTTTGTCCGTCGGATTTGTGTACACACGATCGGAATTTCCGACAACGGATTTTGTTGTCGGAAAATTTTATATCCTGCTCTCAAACTTTGTGTGTCGGAAAATCCGATGGAAAATGTGTGATGGAGCCCACACACGGTCGGAATTTCCGACAACACGCTCCGATCGGACATTTTCCATCGGAAAATCTGACCGTGTGTACGGGGCATGAAAAGGGTATATTTGAGTGCAAAACATGTTGTATTTATTATTACAGATACAGCCATTGAAGCTGATTTACTTAATTAAAAAGGTTAAGAATCTTTACTGAAAAAATGTGTGACTATTCACTTTAGTTGTCCAATCATGTGAAATGCAAATTTCTGAACACTTTGAATACCCAGTGGAGACGCTTTTCTCACAATAGGATAATTGAAGTGAATATTCACATCACATACATTTTTCAGAATTTTTTCTAATGTTTCATAAGTTGACATTATATCGTAATGCTTTGTTTCAATACTTTGTTTTAGTTTTTGAGAGTGGGGAGTTTAGAACCTGCAAGGTTTTTATTGCCTGGATCCCTGCTAGGAGGATTCCTCCTCTCCATTTGTTCTGGTGAACAATGAACCAGGTACAGAGAGAATAGAACGTGAAGAAAAATATTACAAAGGGGACACCAAAGGAAAAAAAAAAAAAAGGAAAACTACATTATCAGTCTGTGTTGGCATCCAAGCTCTGTCATACTATGGCTGTCCTCATGTGACATTGTCCAAGCAATAGTTACCTTCATAGACCTGTGCTGGATCTTTTATATATCCAAACAGGCAATCCAGTAGGTTGCATGAGGGGCATGCACACAGATGACACCACTGTTTGGTTAGGGCTGCAGAAATGTGTTTTTGAGCAAGAGATAACCTCTTTGTTGGCATTCTTATAGCCATAAACAAGCAATAAATGACTAAGTACTTGTAGAACCAACCCAAAACAGAAGCATTTGTTTTGAGCAGATTAGGCCTTTTAGGTGCAACTTTTATACTCTCCAAAATGATTATTTTAGGTAAATTGCCAGCATGTCGTCATAACTACAAATATCTACACTTATTTTTATATCAGATGCATTGTACCTGGGGAGTAGCCTGGATCCTAAGCCACGCCCGTATGCACTGTCCAAAAAAAATATAAAGAATTAAAAGCCAGCAGCTACACATTCTGCAGCTGCTGGCTTTTAATAATGGGACACTTACCTGTTCTGGAGTCCAGCAATGTCGGTACTGCAGCTGTTGGGTGCTGCCGTCGCCATTGCGGGTAAGGTAACCCAGCGGTGTAGCCTTAAGGCTTCACACCGAAAACCCTACTGCGCATGTGCGAGGCTCCGCTCCTCTCTCCTACTGGCCTGGCGACAGGGGGAGGAGAAGGGAGGAGGAGGGAGCCCCGCAGTGACATCATGGGCCACGGCATGGACGCCTGGAAGTGGGAACAGGATACCTGTCAAAGACAGGTATTCGGTCCCTTCTCCCCCCAAAAGGTGCCAATTGTGGCACCAGAGGGGGAGAGGAGACAAATGAGCGGAAGTTTCACTTTTGGGTATAACTCAGCTTTAAGTTCTCCCCAAGTCAAGGTGAATCTCAAACCCTTCTGTTTCTGAGCCCCCTTCTCCTCATTAATATATAATTGAAATGCCAGGTCTTTTGCAGCCAGAGGAGCAGGGCTTTTTTTCAGCAAGAACTAGGGGGAACTCAGTTCCACCACCTCTGGCTCAGGTCTTCTGCTCCCTGCTCACCACTATCACCACTTCATCTATCATCACTTGGTAACATTGAAGTCCAGTTTCTGCGTTTACAAGTGATATTATAGTATGCTGGGAAGTAATACAGCCGGATAGGTGCTTAAGCTTAATATTGCAACAAAGGTAAGACATATGACAGATGGTGGAGCTTTTAAGGAGGGGGGAGAAGATGAGGGCAGTGGAGGGAGGGGTTGTATGCAGAGGGAAGAGCTACTATTTGATGCCATTTGGCAGGTATGTGTGTGTGTGTGTGGAGGGCATAGTTGAGTTCTTGCACCTTTTCTCTGAGAAAAAAAGCCCTGCAGAGGAGGCTAAAGAACCAGCAATATTACTGTAAACATGTTGGAGGTCAGGACAGGTTTAGTTAAGGTTGTAACGTTCTGCTATGTTTTTCATTTCTAGTGATAGCACTTATATGATCTTGTAGGGTTGCATCATATTTCCATCCATACGCATCCTCTAATTACATAAATGATACTCTATATTGTTCATTATATGTGTATGAAGTAATAAACTGGAAAAATGTTAAGTAAAAATTTTTCAGCAGCTTTGAGCCAGCGTAACCTATTATTTTATATGGCTAAGTTCTTTGTAGTTAATCCTTCTGTTCTCATTAGAATATTTAGCTAGCTGTTATGTTCTATGAAAGATGAATGCATTAAAAACAGCTTTTCATTTAATATGCAATCTGTGTCTACATCACTATTTAAGGATGTGCAACCCAAGAATGGCTGCGAACAATGATGAAAACTGGGAAAAGAAAAACAACCAAACGCCAAAGAAAAGTTAAAAGATTGTTTTTCCAAATTAATTAGTAATAACTTAATTACTGTATAAATTATTTTAACTTTTATATTTTAGAGGAATGTATAGAGTTTTTGTAGGCATTGGGGGTTATTTACGAAAGGCAGATCCACTTTGCACTACAAGTGCAAACTACACGTGCAAAGTGCACTTGAAATTGCACTGAAGTGCAGTCGCTGTAAATCTGAGGGGTAGATCTAAAATGAGGGGAAGCTCTGCTGATTTAATTATCCAATCATGTGCAAGCTAAAATGCTGTTTTTTATTTTCCTTGCATGCCCCCCTCGGATCTACAGCGACTGCACTTCCAAGTACACTTTCAGTGCAATTTCAAGTGCACTTTGCACTTGTAGTTTGCACTAATAGTGCAAAGTGGATTTGCCTTTAGTAAATAACCCCCATTGTCTTTATTTATTGTTCAAGGCTAAAAAAATATATATTTTACAATATTTTTATATTTTTTACAATATTCTTTATATTTTATATTTTCTGTCTTAAGGTGGAGCTCCAGGCTCCTTTTCACATGTTTACCAAGCTAACATTAAAGACTTAAAAAATAAAATAAAGTTGCTGTAGGTAAAAGGTGTAGGCACCTAGAGGTGCCAGCACAATCTTGCAGCAGATTTCAGTGCCTCTGTTCAGCCTAAAAGGAAGGCCTCTTGTTAGTGAAAGAGTTTCCCATCCCTGTTTCACACATTCCTATTGGCCAGCTGTGCCTGTTCAGAGAAATGTATCATTTGAACGTCAGTGCCACCAAAAATGTGGGTGCAATGCACATACTCACGCAGTGTTTACCTTCAGTTGGAGAAGAAGTGCAGTTGGGATACTATTGCAGTGGTCTAACTATCCTTTTGCAGTGATGACAGATGGGACTTGTGGTAGTGTTAGTCAACATTGAACGACATCATACCGACAAATCTCTCTTTATATTTAGCTGTGCTAAAGTAACATAAGGACAATTCTCCAGTAGGATGCACACTGCAATTCAGGAAGGGTTTGGCTATGGGTTTGGGTATGCTGTATGTCAGTGGTTCTCAACCTCAGTCCTCAAGTACCCCCAACGGGCCAAGTTTTGGGAACTTCCCTTAGATAAAATAGCTCTTATCAATACCATGTTATTGATATTGATTTAAAGCAGCTGTGCAAAGTAAAGGAAAACCTAAAAACATGGCCCGTTGGGGGTACTTGAGGACTGAGGTTGAGAACCACTGCTGTATCTGACCATGCTTTATGTTTCACCCTAAAAATGCGTGTAACAAGAAACATTGTCTTAAAAGTGGACTGTGTCTTTAAAACTCTTTCTGAAAATAATAGCTGCTTGGCCCTTTTTCTGGCCCAGTAGCTTCAATTCATACTAAATAGCTAACTTAGGAACAAGTTTGCAGATCAGGAAATTTGGAGGAAGGTCGGATCTGCAAACTTGTTATGGGTCAGTGACTGAAATTATTAAAGCAAACTGGTCATCACGATAGCAACTAGCATTTTCCAAAGGCGTTAAAAACAACGACAGGCTCCATTTTCCTGTTGTGACACTTTACCTCAAGTTATTTAGTGAAGAGAAAAATATTGTTTACATGGGTGATCAACTGATGTTCAAACTATACACACTGCTGAGTCAGAGGAAAGACTCATCCTCGCTCCTCAATGCGCTTTACAGCTCTGAAATATTTATTGTTGTACTCTATCTTTGGAAAACCAAGAATGTTTGGGACAAACATTTTCATCGTTGTACCAAATATTTATTTCTAAAATTAAAAGTACCAACTGGACCTTTGGCACAAGTTATTGTATAACAAATACAGCCCCTTCCACTGAGTGCAGTTAGCGATCTTCACTGTGCTTCTAAAAACGTTCTCACCTGGTTTCCTCACACTGAGCATGCATGCCATGGCCCTCATCATCTGTAATTGGAGAGCCATAGTTTGCAGGACCACTGGAGGCTGCCATGGGTAAGTAATTAATGGAGTCACAGTGCTCATGTGAGATTTCACCTCACTTCCTGTCTCGCTGATGAGTGTCAGGAACACCCAGCCCTAACTATCTAAAACTAACAAAAAAGATTAATTAATGGTCCAACTGCATGACATGCAGAGTCCTCTTATTATTATTATGCGGTGGGTACTCCTTGGTGCTGCGTTTTCTGCATCAATTCACTTTGAGAGCAGGGCACCTCCATGGCGCCTCCTCAGGCAGCGTGTAAAAGATATCCTGCACACAAAACATGTGTAGCATCATAAGTCAAGAGACTGACATCTTGTGGTAGAGAAAAGGTACTGCGAGTAGCTGAGTACTACAGCTGCCACGGCTGTTTGTTTTTTTTAACCCCCACCACCAATCAAGCACATACTGTATATACGGTATGTATATATGTGTATATATATATATATATATATATATATATATATATATATATATATATATATATATATATATATATATATATATATATATATATATATATATATATATACACATACACATACACATGCACGATCCAATATGGGCGTACATTTAATTGATCTAAACATTTCCTAATGAAGGCACAGGAAATTCAGCAACATTCTGAGAAGACACTTTGTATGTATCTAGGCCAAACTGCCAATGTCACATGATTGACATTATTTAGCAGAATTCCCTCTGTGCAATGAAATGATTCTGCTTTATTCTACAGTATGCACCACTATTTGGTGCAAAATAGCAGTGCTGTAATAGTTGTCTGGAAAGCTTGCTTCTAATGAATTTCATAGTTTTCGTTACAATACCTTAATTGGCTGCAGAAGTCCTGAGTAACCATTATTGTGATACAAACACGTGGCATATTTCTAACATGGTATTCTCTCCACTATTATATTCTAATGAGCTCATGAGGATTGTAGTTTACTATCCCCAGATCAATTAAGTGGCATCCCTCCTTATATGAACTGGTAAAGGGTACCCCTTACTAGTTTAGGAAGATTCCATTTTTTTTTAATCCCACTGTGTGTTTCTCCTTTCTAGTGAATCAATCAATAAGATTTAATAGTTTTTTTCGACAGATTCTAAGATAATTCAAACAGTCATATTCATAATTAGATCCATTACCCAATAGGAATTTTTAAGACTGCAAATTTTAATACATCAACCTGGGTAATTGACCTTATTATAATGAGAGTGTGAGAATTCCTTCTGAGCTCCCTTAGCTCTCATTCATAAGACTGAACAGTAAATTCCAGCTGGCTGATTTGTTATCTGACTGGAGGTCAGAGAGTGGCTCCATATGGCACCATTCTTAAGTGTCCACATTTCCTGTCACTACTTGTGACTTTCTAACAAGAAATTCTGTGTAACCCCATACCAGTAGATTTAAAGTGGAATAAATTCTCTCAATATTTATTATATTATAACTATGTGTAATCCTTATGCTGCTAGCAATAGTACATAGATAGGAAGGTATATCATATTTACTTGTTTAAAACTTTTTTATATTTCTTTAGTTGCTTCATGGTTTCTGGCCTGGACCAAGATGATATCATGAATCCCAGTTGTCTTCATAGGTATTGTTTTTCCTTTCATGTGGAGGAGAAGAGGAGGGGCTTTTTCAGCTAAGCACACCCTCCTGCCTGCATGTCTGAGCTAAGGGCAGATGATTTGCAGGAAGTAAATGTTACATGAATCATCTACCCTTACTCAACATGGCCATGGCTAGAAATGCTAAGGGGATGTTTTTCAAAATAATTTCTCAACATAATAACGCTTGGAGGCATGGAAGGATAGGTGACTTTGCTTTGAATATTAAATGAATTAAGCAGCGTTTTCAGTTTGTGTTTACAGTTTAGCTCCAGTTTAAAGAGCAATTAAAACCATCAGGTCAAATCTGTCAGTTAATTACCAATACAGTTTAGAAAACACTGTGCAGGGCTGCTGTCAGAAATCATGTGGCTCCGAACAGCCTACCTGACAGCCCCGCCCCCCGAAAAAAAATAAATTAAATATTTACGCCAAAATGCCATTTGGCCATAGCAGAAATTATACCCCCCATTAAACAAGACCCATTCATGTGAATAGCACTTCTATGCAA
This sequence comes from Lithobates clamitans, assembly GCA_037952925.1. NCBI lineage: Eukaryota > Metazoa > Chordata > Amphibia > Anura > Ranidae > Lithobates > Lithobates clamitans. The sequence continues at coordinate 2,678,913 of JBBGZY010000169.1, read as the reverse complement.
GCATCTCCACAACCGTGTGCAAAGCAGGGTTAAAGCAGGTGGTGAGGAGGCAATAGGCCTCCCCACTCTGTCAAATGCGCTCTAAATGCGATCGAAATGCTGACTGCAAGAAAACACATTCGTGTCCTTAATTTTGTTTTCAAATATTTTTTTTTAACAATTTTACATTTTTTTTTTTTTTTTTTTTTTAGAACTGTTTTGTTTATTTCAGTTTTTTTTACATTTTTCTGACTTCCCTTTAGGGAGGGGGGCTTTGGTAAAATAACAGGGTAGGAGGGGATGGGGAGCACACAGAGGTCTAGACAGCAGGAGGATATGGGCGAGAAAAAGGAAAAGCCAGCAGTTGCTGCAGGGCGAGCCACAAGAGTTGGCAGCAAGGCAGTACAGCTGGCCCTCCTGCTTGGTACCAGGGCCCCCCTTTTGAATAGATGAGGCCTGGACTCAGTACAGGAGGACTGGCTGTACTGCCTTATCAGCGGCCTGTGCCTATGGAAAATTCATGAAAATCCAACAAATTTCCCATTATGAGCTTTATCCAAAGAATATATTTCACTCTGTAAAAGTAAAATCAATTGTGCAATACCTGATAGACGTTAGCTGCCTGGTCAACTGAAAAGTGGAAAAAAATGTAAAAATAAATCTTGCAAAAAAAGCAACACTGTCCTAAAATAAACCCGTCTTAGGAAAAACATAGATTGAAACACCTCATTTAGTCACATTAGCAAATTATCACTTTTAGTCAGACAGAAGTGTTTTCGATGTATAATGGAGGATCCAGAATGCAGCAATTATTAATCATGACATGTCACGCCTATTTGATTCATGGATACGTAATGCCTAATAAACAATTCCTTCGGAGCAAAGCGCTTTGTCATTTAAATACCTTTGCTTAGTCTGACTACCTTGTGGTGCATAGCGATTGTATGGTTATAATGCTAAAAAAAATATGCAAAAAAAAAGGGCCCGATTTGATTTACTAGTGTAGAGATTACATGGGTATATTTTATCGTACGCTCCATACATCACTTCATCTTCCAGCATTTTTCACACTATCACATAGAAGCATGTGTGCTATGCTAGCATAGGCTGTCAGATATTAATTTCACTGGCAGGATTCCACCATCCCTGATGCTATTGTTAGTGTGATACATATGCAAAGCAGCGCTGACTTCTACTTACTAGAAAAGATTCCTTTTGGAGATAGTCTGCTGACAAACCATTTCATTTTTTTTATTTTAATTTATTTTATTTTTATGTATTACATTTATTCTGATTTTGACAAATGTATTACATAGGTCTTTTTGGTAAAATATACATTTATTTTCAAATAACTGCTAAAGGGTTCAAATCAAGATTTGTGCTTTTAACTCAGTAATGCCCATTATTACATTGCTTTCACAGCTTGTCCCTTCTGTCAATCATGCTCATATCATGTTAGCCTCATCATACCACAAATATGGGAGAAGGCAGAAATCCATTACAGGCTAAGGAGAGTGCAGCATTGAGCTACTCTAGGAACAGAATACAGGTAGTAGCCTGAATTGCTTTTGGTCAGAAAGATTCAGTGTAACACTGCATATGAAAACCCCCTAAAATTCTTGACTGCTGAGGTGCAATAAGCCCAGGTCCCAACCATCACTTGTCATACCTTACCCCTTCTTCTCAACCAATAAGAACCACACATACAACCAATAACGTTGGAAAGGGCAAGGCCACAGCTTTATTTAAATCAACATTAACATTAACCTTTAGAACCGTGCCAGTCACAGTTGTACTGTGAGCACTCAACTACCAATGTAAAAGGGAGATGAAGGAGGGGCCTGTCCTTACCATCAGTGCCGGACCGGCCGTCAATCTCCCAATTACCATCCGGGCATCAAAGGGGTTCCATATTTGCTGGCAAGGTTACCAAAACCGCAACACGCTGTGACATACCATCAAAATTAGGGCGGGAGGGTGGGCAGCTCTTCCATGCTTCCGTCCGAAAAGGACCATAATCCCCTGGGGTGCCAAACTCCTGAGCTCAGGCCCAACCCTTTTCCCCCTTTGTACCAATCCTAAGTTATAACAACTTTACTGCAACTCCTCCCTGGTCATGCCCCCATCAGTCAGGGCTCTCTCTCCCGATGGGCTCAAGAGGCTCTCATGACTGCTGAGGTGCAATAAGCCCAGGGGGATGAAGGAGGGGCCTGTCCTTACCATCAGTGCCGGACCGGCCGTCAATCTCCCAATTACCATCCGGGCATCAAAGGGGTTCCATATTTGCTGGCAAGGTTACCAAAACCGCCACCAGCCAGTCAGTGATCCACTGACGGGCGCCCCACCGCAGCCAGCGCCTGTTCCACCCCCCTCTGAAGTCCCAGGTTAAATATATCCATGCCAATGTCGTTGAGGTGAACACCATCCCTCCTCAACAAGTCATTGTTGTTTCCCTCCAAATCTTTGTGACGGACAACGACCCCCCGATCCTCCGAACAAATTTGGACACCTGGGTGTTGACCTTCCTCCGAAAATTTTCTAAACAGGGTCCCGGAACTTCTCTAGCCCAAATAGAACGAGGGACAATCTCTGACCATACAAAAGTCACACTGGTAAACATTGCAAGGCATTGAGCAATATCACCTTTCATGGCAGCAATGAGATCCACGGACCGGGTGTAACCTACGTCATTCCCGCCGGCGTGAACCACCAGGACAATGTGACCGGACACGCGGGTACGGAGGTGCCAACATTCCCACAGTACCTGATGCCAACGCAGCCCGCGCAGGCCCAGCCAGCGAATCCTTGCCACGGTCGAAGAGAGTCCCAAATTTCTCCCATAGTTCCGGATCTCTGCACGACGAGCCGCCCAGAAGACAAAGGAATCACCCAAAATCCAAACTTGAGTCGGGGGAAAACCTGAAATTAACACAAAAGGTGAGGGCGAACATACAGCGAAAAACGAGACGACTCCCATCTACCCAGCCGCTGAAGTTCCGTATCGGAAAACCCTAAGCCAGAAGCGGCGGTGGCAGCGCCTATGCGAAATGAGTGAGTTGAAAAATCGCCCGCTGGTAAGCCTAAAGCCTCGAGGCAAAAACGAAAAACTTTTAAAAATTGGAAGCGACTCAAAGAGGAGGAGTCAGCGTGCACGAAAAAAGTGGGAGATGGGGGGCGCGCGGAAAGAAAAGGAACGGCCAGAGACACAGGACAGAAGGGGCCGCCACAGTGGTGCAGCACCACTCGGCGGCCCCTGCCAAGGCTGTCAGTCTTCGAGGAGCGCAATAAAATGGTGACACTGCGCTCCGACAGGACGACATCCTCCGATCGAATACCCCCAGTGGAAGACCTGGATTTTGCAACTAATTCCCCGATGCGAAAAGCCCCAAAAAACGCCCATGAGAAAGCTACTCGGAACAGCAAAATCTCAAACTCGGATGAGCACACCTCTGGCAACATAGCCAAAACATCCGATAAAATCTGTAAAGAAATGGGGCGCCTGGAATCAGGCAGATGAGTGATGCGTTTCCAGCCCCTCAATATCTGACGCACTGGAAAGGCTTTTGTGACATCCCCCCACCCCAGAAGCTGAAACCAAAAGGATAAGGCGGACATGGCCGAAGAGACAGTGGAACCCGACACTCCCTTATCCTGTAACTGGACCAGGTAAGCAAAAAGGATCAAACGTCTATCATCCGGAGATGAAATAGAGAACTCACCGCCCGACGCTTGTGACCACTCGTGCCAGACCCGACAATACGACGCCCACGTCCTCGGAGAAAGCGACGACCGAAGCAGTTCTAACAATCCCCGGAAACGAGGTTCCATAAGTGGGCCGGACAGGGGAGGCCCTCCAGCGAAGCCGACGGAGCCAGGGAACGAAAACGGGGGTACTGTTGGCGGGAAAGAGCATCGGCAATGTCATTAGAAACTCCCGGAACGTGTTTTGCCCTAACATAAATGTTAAATTGCAAACATTTTAAAACCAAAAAAACGCAACAGTGATACGACCGGGGGGAACTGGCCGATTGCTTGTTCACTACCTGCACTACGCTCATATTGTCTGACCAAAAGATCACCTGACGATTGCGCAACTGTTCACCCCAGAGCTCCACCGCTACAATGATCGGGAAAAGCTCCAAAAGGGGTGAGATTGCGCAATAAATCCATGCGGGCCCATGAGGCCGGCCAACATTCCGCAGACCACTCCCCCCGAAAGAAGGCACCGAAACCACAGGAGCCTGCCGCATCAGTGTACAACTCCAGCTGTGAGTTCGGTACCTCCTCCCGCAACCAACAAGACTGTCCGTTGTAGGATTGCAAAAAGGTTAGCCAAATGTCCAAATCCGCCCGCATGGGCTTGGTGATCCGAACGTGGTGGTGCGGGGCCGTAACGCCCTTCGTGGCCCAAGACAATCGCCTGCAGAAAGCCCTCCCCATACGTATGACCCTGCACGCGAATACTAGGTGCCCCAGCAGAGATTGTAGCTGTTTCAGCTGAAGTTTTTTGGACCCTTTCGCCAAACGAACCAAGGATAAAAGCCTGGTCAGCTTCTCCCTCGGCAGGCGAAAGACCATGGCCACTGTGTCAATCTCAATACCCAAAAAGGATAGTACCGTTACCGGACCCTCGGTTTTGTCCACGGACAGTGGAACAGTGAAACGCCGACAAATATCTTGAAAAACAGAGAGCAAGCATTGACACTGCCCGCTGTCCGAGGGACCCACAAAAAGGAAATCATCCAAGTAGTGCAGCATGGACTGAGATCCGGCCTCCCGGGCGACCACCCACTCAAGGAAGCTACTAAATAACTCGAAGAAGTAACACGAGATGGCGCAACCCATAGGCAGGCACATATCGAAGAAATAGCTTCCCTGAAAGTAGCAACCCAGGAGGTGGAAACAATCCGGGTGGACCGGGAGAAGGCGAAAAGCGGATTCAATGTCTGCTTTTGCCAAAAGAGCGGAACGCCCTGCTGCCCTGACGAGGTGAAGAGCCTTATCAAACGACGCATAATGCACCCGCGATTCCTCGCGATCAATTCCGTCGTTGACAGAGGAGCCGGAAGGGTAAGATAAGTGATGAATTAAACGAAATTTACCACTCGCCTTTTTGGGGACCACGCCCAGTGGGGACACCCGCAGGTTGTGAAATGGGGGAAGATCAAAGGGGCCCGCCATGCGCCCCAGTTCCAGCTCTTTCTGGATTTTCTCGGCCACTACTGATTCAAATTCAACAGCCGATTTTAAATTAGCCGACATGGTAGGCGCGTTCGATGGGGAAAACGGTATCCAAAAACCTCGATCCAGGCCATCCTTTAGGATCAGGGCCTCCCTACGAAGGGGGTACCGGTCTAGCCAGGGCGACATCTCTAGGACGTTCACCGGCGTCCTCCGGCTTAGGAAGGTCGGTCTTGGCTCCCGCTCTGGAAAGTGTCTGTTTACCCTTCCTGAAACACCGGCTGGAGGGGTGAGCGCCCCCACAGCTAGAGCACTCATGCCTGAAGCGACAGGCGGAGTACCACTTACAGTGGCTTTCGTTGAAAAGCCAACAGACACCTTTTTTGGAGGCGGTCGACGCTCCGGATTGAGGAGCGCCGACCGCGGACTGAAAGGACGCCGGCCTATGAGGGCACATTAGCAACAGCCATAGGCTACCATCCTGACAGTCGAAACGAAGCTCCTTGCGCGCCGCCATCTTCTGTCTGAACTGGGTGTCATACTGGAACCAGCATTGACCCCCATAAACCTTGTACGCTCCCCAGATAAGGTCCAGGTAGCAGAACAAGGAGGTCGCCAACTCTGGGTAACGCTCACAGAGCACACCCGCGTAGGCACAAAAACCTTGCAGCCAGTTCCCAAATGTTCTAGGAAGCTGCTTGACTTTATCGCCCTGCGTAGCGACGTCTACCCGACGGGATTTGTCGACCGTTTCCCTGTCCGACGGAACTAGAGCGAGGAAATCAACGAAATCCCGACGCCAAATTCTTTCCTTCGTCTCCTCCGGTATGTGGGCACCCGTGGGGGCTACAGCCCACAAGGCCCCTCCGGAAGGAGGGGAAAGATTTGCCGCCGCGCCTGAAACACCCATACTAGAAAGAACCGACCTGACCACCGACACTATACGGTCTTCGGGGCCCGATACGGAATCATCAACAGACCTCCCCCAAATCAATTCACAATCATACTCACTGATCCTCGGGGGCATCACTGATGGACGATCAACGAGCGAGGCGGTGTCCCATGCGACTCCAGGAGACTGCAGGCTGGAACGGCCAGCACCGTGAGGAGCAACGGGGCCGTGTATGTTCGGGCCGTCTCGGCCGACTGATAGATCCAAAGGCGGGGATCCCGCCACGGACACTGAAGGGTCCCCCTGGCCGAGGGCAGCGACTGTGCAGGTGCAGGAGTGCCTCTGGATTCTGACCGGCTGATCCGGGGCGGAAGCTGCCGCCAGCCCGGATCCGGAATCTCCCGCCCAGCTGGGCGCAGGGAGACTGGCGTTACCCGCCATGTTGACCGCGTAGGAGGGGTTAGACCCCGGAGACTGGAGGGGGGGAATCCGCGAGCCCTCCGCCCAACCGGGCGCTGGAGGGCGTCCGAGAGCACGGGGGGGGATGGCATCCGTGAGGGCAAATAAACCCGCACCCGCCCTGCCAGGCGCAGGGGGGGCACATCCCATCCGGGATGCTAGATGACATGGCGCGGCCTGGATCTGGGACCTGTCCCCCACCCGTCCGGGTGCAATGGGAGTCCTGCCCTGCGAAAAGCCCGCTCCCGATGGCCCAGAAGCCGCTGAGGGCCCCGCCCATGAAGGCGCCGGGGGACCCTGCGACCTGGCCACGTTTGCACGATTTCCATCCCGGGACGAATTACCCCCCACCCAGCCGGGTGCTGAAAGGGCCACATGTTGTAGGGCGCCCTGGCCATGGGAATCCTGAGCCGGCTGCGACCCCGCCCTGGAGGGCGCAGGATGGGGCAGCCCGCACCCATATGCTCCCCTGCGAATGCCCCCACCATCACCCCCCGCCCAGCCGGGCGCAGAGGGGTGCTGGGCACATGCATTGCTGGAGCTGTGCACAGCCAGTTCGAATTCTCCCGCCTGTCTAGGCGCAGGGAGCGAACTGGCCGCTAGGGGGAGCCGGTATGGAATCGAATCGCCGCCGCCCGAGGGAACGAAAGCCGCCGCCGGAGCAGGCGAACAGCTCCGGCCCCCTCCAGCCGCCCTGCGAGAGGACAGCCTGGCCGAGGAGCGGAGCGGCCGCACACCCGCCGCCCCCCCGCTGCTAGCAGGGGCGGAAGCAGGTACCAAACGGCTCGAGGCCGTGGGCTGGAGCGCTCCAGCTCCATCCAGGCCTCGCGCCATGCACAGGGAAGGGGAGGGGGGCGAGGGGGGTGCTGCTGAGCGGGGGCTACGTGAACGGGGACACCGAGGGGGGGGCTGCACGTTACTCCGGATGGCCGGGGAAGGTGACCGACGAGGGGGGGCACGCCGAGAGTGGGCGGCCGACCCCCGCTTCCTGGCTGCTGGAGCCCTGGGAACCCGCACCGGAGAGGGATGGATGGGGGGAGGAGGGGGGGAGCAGTGAGAGGCCGCAGAGGGACTGGGGCTAAAACGAGAAGGTGGACGGGCGCGTCTGTGGGCCCTGCGTCCATCTGACTCGGGAGGAGGAACAGGGGAAGGGGCAGTGGAAGGGGCAGGAGAGGGCACCCCAGGGGATAGGAGGGCAAAGAGCCAGTCAGCCTGACCCCTGAGGGCCAGCTCACGGACCTTAGCCAGGAGGTGATCCGTGTCCATAGCTGGAGCCGCAGGGTCAGGTCCGAGCTCTTCCATGCTTCCGTCCGAAAAGGACCATAATCCCCTGGGGTGCCAAACTCCTGAGCTCAGGCCCAACCCTTTTCCCCCTTTGTACCAATCCTAAGTTATAACAACTTTACTGCAACTCCTCCCTGGTCATGCCCCCATCAGTCAGGGCTCTCTCTCCCGATGGGCTCAAGAGGCTCTCATTCTGTTCGTTATTCTAGACTCCCTGTTTTTCTCTTCTGGCACTTTACCGACATTGTTTTTACTTGGGTGTTTTATTCATTAATGTCTGTGTAGTCATATTTTGGGGGGTTATGAGAAATGCCCCTTCCCAAACAGCATATTGTGCTAAACCTGTAGGTATATAGGAGAACCAGAACCTTTGTTGAGTGAAAGAGTGGGTTTGAAAATAAAGTTGACAGTGCCTCCACCCAAAACAGGGCCTCTGTGCGCAATTGGGATTCCCTTCTTGGGAAATAATCAGTAATCTAAACAAAGTAATTATTAAGAGCAGAAGGACTGCAATCCGCATATAACATTAAACATAAGGATATACTGTAGATACACACCAGCATAAAAATAATATTAGCTTTATATAAGAAGAGATTAAAAATAGTGTATACATACAATGTATAAACGGGTATTATCAGCAAAGGGCCCAATAAGAGTCCTGGTGGAATTGTGCACATATACCAGTATATATAAAGTTATTAATAGAGATACCTCCAAATAAATGTTGCAGCAAACTCCAGTTGCAGGGCTCCTGAGGATGATGTGGTATCTGTCTTTGTGTAGTAGACCTGTGGACAAGATCAGCGGTCATGGGGGTATCCTGCAACTGTTGTCCGACCAGCCTGGGATGGAACTTCTCACCAACAGGAACTATGGCATGGCATTGAAACTGTGGCACAGGAACTCAGTTAGCCTGTCTACTCTGTGCTTTAGTCTGTCCCTAGTAGTTTCTAAAATAAAAAAAGCGGTATATAAACTCTATTGCAATAAACAGGTTCACTTATTAATATACAGCAAGATAAGTACTACATACATTTAGCAGCATTGTGCATGTGAAATAAAAACAAAGGCAGAGCAGAGCTACTCTGTCTGTCACAAGGATTTTGAGATACACTCAGCAGCTGCACTATTAGAGCATAGAAAAACTTGTATAATAGTCTATTCTGGTCCAGGATTTAGCAGCATGAACAGGACATGTGACTGAGACTTTTTCTGTCTCTCTTCATTTCCTCCTTCTGGGGTTCCAAAGCCAACAACCAGTGGCAGGAAGTGGATACAATATATTCACAGCTATTTACAAATTCAATGGGGTACTATACATTGCATAGTAGCCCATTACGTGTCACTTACCTGACACAGAAGCCCGCGCTGTCGCCGTTGTCCCCACAAGCAGGGAGCTTCCATCTTCGCCCCTCTTCCTTCTGGGGCTGCGAACTCCGGCTCTGTGACTGGCCGGAGTCACGTGATATCACTCCCACGCATGCACGCGGAAGCCGCCAGCCACGGCATGGCCACTAAGTAGAACAGCATGATGTGCCCTTTCTAAAGGGCGCATGCGTCGATGACATCAGAGCTCGTCTTTTTAGTAAATATCTCCTAAACCGTGGATGTTTAGGAGATATTTCAAGCACCTACAAGTAAGCCTTAATATAGGCTTACCTGTAGGTAAAAGTGGTTGTACAGGGTGTACAAACACTTTAACCATCAGTGGGTTCACACCATGTTAGTCCTTCTACTGGCATTATTACTTTGTATCACAATTCATGAGTAGAGGAGTCAGAAGTTATATGCAGTATATGGAGACCAGGGAGTCACACATAGAGGCTGAATTTTATTACATGCAACCTGTTCATTCTATGTCAATTGCTTGTTAAAGTGGACCTTCACCCTCATTTATGACTTTCCATTTTATTGTTCCTCCCCTGCTACACAATTAGATATTAATTTATTTGTGTGTATAGGGGGAATAAAGTATCTTTTTGGTGGGTCCTGGCCCCATACTACCCCCTTCCTCACCAAGTAGATAATGATGTTCCTTACCCACCTGAAGCCTACTAGAATGCTGACATTGTGCATCCCAGGAGGCTTTGGGGCAATCTTCACTGAAGTACACATGCGTGGGTTAGCTGCAAGAGCTATAAAGAGAAAATTGACCTTCTGATGACTTTAGAGGAGAAGATGGTGTGTGGGATCCATTGTTGAGATTGAGTGGTGGCCTGCACCAGACAATGCTTGATTCGGTAGGTGGGTGAGTATTTTTTTTTGTTGATAACTCAGCTTTTAAGGTACAATGGAAAAAAAATAAGATGGGGGGACTGAAGTTGCGCTTTAATGGCATATCAGCAGAGGGCAGTCTCGTTCTTTGTATAAAAGCCAGTAAAAGGGCATTACTTGGTTTCTACCAGGGCTCCTAAGTAAATTATGTTGGAGAAGAAAACAATTTGCTGGGTTTGGGATTCCTGGTGATTTGGCCTGATTCTTGTTTGCCAGATAATTTCTGATTTTTATGTCCACTGGTCAATCCTTCATTCTTTTCCTTTTTTTTACATTTTTTCTTATATAAAATAAAAAATGTGCCTTACCTTGCCAAAACATTAAAAACATACCCAGGTATTAAAAGTATTATGAGGCACCAAGCCCCTAAAAACCACACATGATGGTTAAGCAAACCATAGTCAATATAGCAGCCCCCTAGAAAGAAACACCCCCCTACCACCCGGGTCACCACCACCCAGAGGAAGGCAAGTCCACCGGCGCATGCACACTATCGAACCAAGCCCCACCCCTAACAGTGTTCTCAGAGGGGGAAAGCAGAAAACACTGTCCCACCATGAGCCAAACCCGGATAAGTTATATTATCCAGATGTATACAGTGCCATCTTGTGGTAAAGAAGCACTAAACTCCCACACTGGAAAACATCCTATTGAGCACATACGTAGGTATCATGTGATAAACACAAGATGTATACGATGCAGCTATAAGGACAGACACCTGCATAGTAAATATTCCTGAGAGCTTAAGAAGAACATATATGCCACAATATAAATAATTAAGGAATAATTGCTGGATTGCTATCCCAATAGAACACCAAGTGGTGATTCAACTCAAAATACAGCTAGGGTTCATGAGCATATCAATCCACAAATAACCATCAGGGACTATACAAGCTGCGACCAAAACCATTGATATTAAATAGTGTGCCAGTTGGTGGCATTACAAAGTTATTGCAAAAATACAACAAACAAAAACAGCAGAATTAATTTTGTATTGGTTCACACATCCTTTAGGGCACATCTCATCGGATGTCTCAAACCAGAACATGGGCCCCATTACACATACAATTGCAAGGTCAAAATACCCTCAAGAGAAATCATCCATGTGATAGGAACAGATCTGTAATATGACTAAGTCCATATAAAAACATACAAAAAGTGGAACTATAGAAGATAGGAGATCGTATTTACAGAAAAAGTTTAAAGCTTATGTTTTAATTGATGCCAGGAAACTTCATTGCCCCCAGCTGAAAGATCCCTTTAGTCTCCAGCTGGAGGAGACGGTTATCACCATCCCACCCTCTTGGGGACCATTCAACATGTACAAGAGCAAAAATCAGGATTTCCTGATTCAGAACAGATTCAGGACTTAAGCCATAATGCAGGCCAACATGTCGACTCACTGAGGACATCATCTTTTTATTTTGTATTAAGTACACATGATCTCTGATATGTTTCAAGAATGGCCTTTTGGTTTTACCTACATATATATTTCTTACATATGCATTCCATGTAGTATACTACCCCTACCGTCTTACAGTTAATGGCAGAATGTGGGGTCCATTGGGTAGATAGATATTTTTTCCCACAAGGATCCAATTACAAAAATTACAATGGCCACATGCAAATGTGCCTCTGCATTGATTTTTTAAGTAATAGGAAAGATCCTACTGCTAAGATGACTATGTTTGAGGTGATCCCTTAACGATTTGGCTCGGTGATAGGTCATTTGAGGTTTTCAACCCACATACTTGGTAACTTTAGGGCCATCTCTCAGTAAGTGCCAGTGCTGTCGTAAGATCTCTGTTATCTGTGTGTGGTGTTGAGAAAAATGGGTAATGAGATGAGTAGTGTGATCAGCCTCATTTTTTTCTGCATGTATGTAAGTGAGTCACGAGATTTAAGTTTCGTCTTGTTAAATGCTCTCTTGAGGCAATTCTTACTATACCCCCTCTGCAGTAAGCACTTTTGCAGTTGCTTCATGTTTCAATCTGAGATATTCACCATATGGTATGCTATCATCATTCAATAATTTTGGGTAGGGGCTAGTGGATGTAGGATAGTATTAGCTGCAGATGGTTTTCTATACAAATCAAATCTCAAATGACCATCTGAATTTCAGGATTTTGATGTCTAGATTGGTCACACATCATGGTGAAATTCAGGTTAAATGTGTTCTGCCCAATCAATTCCATAAATTAATCAAGATCACTGCGTGACCCAGTCCAAATTAAGAATATATCACTGATGTACCTGTGCCATGAGAAAACGTGGCGCAGGTACAAGAGCGAGTCTTGTCCAAAGAATAGGGACCACTCCCACCCTCCTGCGGTACAGGTTGGCATACGACAGGGCACACAGTGTTACCATCGTCACCACCTTCACCTGGAGGTAGTAAGAGCAGTTGAAATGAATAAATAAATAAAGTGTATTTTAGAAAGAGAATAGAATGTTGGTGTGGCTGGATGCTGAACTTTGAGAAAAGCATATGCAATTTTATCAATGATCCCATTATTGAAGGATGTAACAATAATGCTTCAAAAGTCCAGCTCAAAGGCTTTTAACCTACTTTCAGGAATCCATCTATACCATGCAGAGTTATTTAGTATAGTCACGCACATTTGGATATACTTGGGTCGATCCATTAACAGCACAATCTCTCCCTCCCCTGTATTATATTTGGATATCTTTTAAATTTTGGTAAAGTCTGTTGTAGGGAGGGAGTTACATTGGTAACACCCAAAGGTTCATCAGAGAATTTTCTGATGTCACGAAGGACCTTCTAAACAAAGACCCAGATGTGTGTTTTGTTGTAGGGGAGGAAACACAAGATTTCTTTTTATACTTCAGCTTCTGTGTCTGTTTTTAAGTAGGGACATTGGAATCAAATGATCAAGAGACCTTATGTTCCTTTAGGTTACTTTCTTCCCAGAGAAGCATGAGGTCTCTGAGAGCACAGAAATTATTTATTGAAAAGTCTTTCCATAGCTCAATATCCTTAGCCATGGATGTCTGTGGTCTTTCTGATTTTTTTATAAATTACGTGAAGTGTGAGTTTCCTGGCAAACAATAGAATATCATTAGCCAGTTCGAAACAGTCAGCATCTTGGGTAGGGCAAAATCATTTGTTAGCTTATAGGAGGACAGGTTGACAATGCGCATCCTATCATCAGTTAGATCTTTTTTTACTAGATATGGATCCAGATTTCCCGCCCTCCTGGTATCACCCAAAGGGGATGGTGCAGGAAGAGAGGGAGGAGGACTAATAGATCTTAGGACTTAGTAAGACTAGAGAGTTGCTTACCCGTATTACCTGTATTGCCAAAACATTCCCAACAGGTGACAAAGAGCACATTTACAACTGCCAGCAATGTTTCAGAGTACAGGTCCCCTGCTGTAGTCATATTAAACTGCATGCCCTTCAATATTGGGCAGATGTTTCAAAAGTGTTGTGGGAGGTTTGGTACTCAGGGCACCAGTTTAGTACTGAAGTGAACAGGATTCTTATACACCAACAGTGTCCAGAAGATGGACCCTATTGCCATTTGATCTTTCTATAGCTGCAGTGAGGCTATCCAAAGGGAGACCACTGCAATAAAATTAAATTATGTAAATAAGCAAACACTCAATGAAGGCCCCTTGAATTCCTCTTTAGGAAAAGGGAGCACTGACTGCTGGAAGCATGGCATCACTGTGGGTGTGAACCTAACACAGGGAGGTTAAGTGGCTCCATTAGGATTGGCTTCAAAGACCTGTGATGACTGGATGGAGCCTGATTTTTAAAAAAAAATGCTCTAAGGAGATTCAGTTGTCACAAGAGTTGCAATGGTTTGTTGCAGCTTTATTGGCAGTTTTGACCTTGCCAGCAATTGATGTTGCTTTATGGGCTATGCCCTCAATTCTGGGGTCAGTCTAGTGCCTGTCTGACACTAATGGTGAGGTATGTGAGTTCATGTTTTATAGGTGCTCACAATATAACTGTGACTGGCATTGTTGTTTGGAACATTTGGAAAGTTCCATAAAGCTGTGGCCTTGCCCTATTTCCAACTTAATAAACTTTTGTGTTTTTTTGGGGGGGGAGGCAAGATATTGGTTTATTTGATGGTCATGAATGAGCCTATGCTTCTCTGCAATTAAGCATATACCTCATTTTTAGCTCAAGGTTATCCTGAATTTGTTAGGTTTCACATAGAGGAAATTTGTTGCTAAATGCTGTTTTGTGTTTAAATATATAGCTATTTTACATGCGTTTGTGTTTCACCTGCAAACCCCAGCTCAATTGCAGCTTTTTGCCTTTGATTTAAGAACTTTCCAAGCAGCAGAAACGGATCTTAATAGAACCATCTGTGTCCAAAGGAACACAAAGCACAGCAGGTCAAACTCACCCGGGGAACAGTCACTCACACTACCTAATCAAAGGACACGGAAATCTGCATACTTGCGATTAGAAACAAGCTTCAAACGCAAGTTAGATGCAGAAAACAGAAGCCCATCTACATGAGCCCTTCGTGATTTTTGAATAAATTTAGGGGGATCATTTTTAGTTTAGTTTATAAAGTAGCAAAGGTTGCGTTCTAATTTAGTGTACACGTTCTGTTTACACTTCTGCCTGCCTTTATTTTTCCTGGAATTGCAAATGTGCTCACAATTTATGACTAGCTGTATATATATATATATATATATATATATATATATATATATATATATATATACGGTATATATATATATACTTATTGGTTTTATGTTATTTGTGGTAAAAAATATAAATTAGACAAACATTTAAAACTACATGCAACCATTGATTCTATTTTTTTTCATTTTCCCTGTATATATTCATAGAACTCCATACATATTATTTCTGGCTTCTCATTAGCAGACACAATCCAGCACAAGCAACATTTGGTTCAGTCTCAAGAGCTTTTACATGGAGCCAGGTTCTGCATACTTATATCTGTTCCCCTGCAGGGAATAGTGTATGTTTAAAGAATGCTATCAAAGGTATTGGAGGTATTCTGTCTATAATTACCATGATGATCCTTATTGTTTAGAAAGTAATAGAACAAGACTCTACCTCCCCATCTGCTTTGTGAAATTAATAGAAAGAGCTATATTAATTATATATACCCTTCTTAATTTACATGTGCGACATATTTGGTGCATTACTCATAAACAAGGAGGATAGAAAGTATGTATGCATATACCTTATATATGCCATCATCTAAACGTGGAATTTTTATCCCACAATATTAAACATCATTATTTGTCAGGAAAAACTTTATTGCAAAACAGGGCTGTAGTTACTGCAAACACACAATAAAAAGCTTTGGGCATTTCCACATTCACTGACAAACTACTAGATTTATTGTAAATGGTATTATATAGAATGTGTTGTAAATGGCATACTGGATGACCTGAAAACAGTTGGTATCTTCTTTAAAATATTTATGACTGTAGCACTACCCCTGTAGGAGTTGCTGAAGTTAGGGTTCCCCACTGCTGCACAGCCAGTCGCACAGCATTTCCTTCATTCACTCAATGCAGAAAACAGTCAGTGGCTTGTTTTTGTTGTTTTATTAGGGGATGATAACTTGGATGGGGTTGGGAATCAAGGGATGCCCAACTTGAGAAAATGTCCAAACACAGAACAAGGGACAACTTCCTCCCTATTTACAAAGATCCTCTTCTTTCTTCCTCTTGCACAAACTTGGTTCAATATGTGCAGCACCCCCCAGTAAGGGGTCCCTCAAGGGCCACTGACAGCCTCCCTCAGCACTGCTTCTCCATATTCCACCCGAACTCCCTGCTGGCATGGCCCATGTCTATTTATGGGTTTTCTCAATCCCCTGCTAGGCCCACTCCTGGGGATTGGCTGAAGGCCCATACATTTTTGTGGCTGCCCCTATCCATCACCCGCTAGTTCCAGAACATTCTCCAATGTCCTAGAAAGGGGGGGGGGGCATTAGAGAGCTGTCCGGATGAGTCATCCAGCCCTGGCCTCTAGTAACCCTGACCCAGATTGACTGACTCAGGTCTAATGCAGAGCCAGCTTTGTTTTTCCTATTCTCACCACTAATAGCACACACTAGAGGGTGCTACATGACCATCAGTTTAAAACCCATCCAAAGTTCTATGGTTTTCAACTGTGCCTGTTCACACCTTAGAATAAGCTTAAAGCTTGTAGCTTCGAATAGTACACAAACTTCTTTTAAGCTACAAGCTTCAAGTTTTTTTGCCACTAATAGATTTCGATGGGGGGAGCCTGTAAACATGCAGAAAACACACATTAATTTTTTCTCCTAGTAATTATTTATTAATTTTAAAAAATGCCTCAGATGCCTGCAAAAAGGTTCATACCAATATTTAATAAAAAAAAGCCTAAGCCTAAAAGGTAAGCAAAGACACTCAAATGTGAATGCAGCCCATGTCAAACAAGAATTGAGATCTGGGACTGTTCTGACCTCTGTGAACAAGCCCCGGTGAGTAGAGCAAAACATGTCAGGGGGGTGTGGCTGAAGAGGCGCTTGCTGAGGCCACATTTATCTACTTACTAAAGCACTGGGTTGGTGAGCAGCGCCTTTTCTTCTCTTTGATAATGCTCTTATACCTCTGAAAAGTGCACTGACTCCAATTCCCTTCACTGCAACCAGCTGGGAGATCTCTGTCTTAGCTCAGAACGGCAATGCAAGTTTCATTTGGATAACTGGGACTGTTGATGTTAGAAAAATATATAAAGCAACATCTTTTATTAGACCAATACTGCAAATAAAAATATACACAAATACCCAAAATCACTGTGGAGCCCTGAAAATTGTATCACAAAGCACATACTATATATAATATACATCTGTAAATTACACTGCCTATCAAGCAACCAGTGGATTATTGTGAATAGTGACTAAAAGAGCATATATCAGGTATATAAAGAGCACACCTGTCGGTTTCATGCTGGGGGGGTGAACACAGTATTATACTAAATTTGCTATCATAATAAAGGGGTACAGAACCTTTCACCCCTTTTTTTTTTTTGCCTGTGGTGTGTGAACACACTCCAAAAAATCCACCCAGGGGAAAAAAACGTGTACACCAAAAAGTGAGCCACAAAAAGTGCACAGGGTGTACATATGGTCCTCCAAAAAGAAGGGACCTTTGCCCTGATCCCCCGGAGGACGTTAGGCTCCAGACGGGGATTATAGTACTTTCACATGGTCCATCTGGCCAAAACCAGATGGACCCCATTCTCTGGGAGGTCTGCCGAAACAGACAACCACAAGTACTAGGTGGGGCTCCCCCAAGGGAGACTCCATGAGAGAGGGCGAACCAGGCCAAAAAACCATGTCCACCCCCTCACAAGACACTCAGGGCCAGCTCAAGGACCTACACCCTACTAATCAAACGTGAAGTGTACAAACCCAACAACCACAAAAAATACTTAAAGTGACAAACAACATAAAGGTGGGGAAAATAAAAGTGGAGAAAGTGCTATGGTAACATTGTGAGGAACAATGGTTGGTCTTCCGGCCAGCTATAAAAATTCCTCTGGTCCTAGCCTAAAGGCCCGGCCCAAAAGGCAGGTGTGAAAAAAATGTTATGGTCCAGTGACCTAGGTCCCATAACTCAAAGTGACCCTCACTCACATTGAAATTATGGCACCCCAGGAGTGCACATACACCACGGGCTTTCTTCGGGACTCGGCCTTCAGCCAGACCCAGTGCCTCTCCATCCTCACCAGGGGTACCCTTTCGGCTTTCTTGGGGGGACCTACCGCCAGCTTCCAAGTTCGTTAGGATGCTCCGGACTCGGTTTGCCCCAATACTAACCATCTAGATACCATTAGACCAGAGGATTTGCCTAGCCACCACCCCAACCTCCACCATAGTCGGGCCAGTAACACAGCGCCTTCTCTTGGCAACTGATAAGAACAGATACTACACTTGATCTTAGACAAAAGGCAGGTCCCATAGCTCAAAGTGACCCTCACTCACATTGAAATTATGGCACCCCAGGAGTGCACATACACCACGGGCTTTCTTCGGGACTCGGCCTTCAGCCAGACCCAGTGCCTCTCCATCCTCACCAGGGGTACCCTTTCGGCTTTCTTGGGGGGACCTACCGCCAGCTTCCAAGTTCGTTAGGATGCTCCGGACTCGGTTTGCCCCAATACTAACCATCTAGATACCATTAGACCAGAGGATTTGCCTAGCCACCACCCCAACCTCCACCATAGTCGGGCCAGTAACACAGCGCCTTCTCTTGGCAACTGATAAGAACAGATACTACACTTGATCTTAGACAAAAGGCAGAGAATACTTTGCCACCCGGTGATCCCCATGGCATTTACACAACTAGTGTGGGAAACAATTGTCACCAGCTGGTGGTATATACAATACAAACTGTGTTATGGTGCTTTGAATATAACAATATGTATATGTAATTTACGACTGCGACATTGAGTGACTGTTTACCTTGTGCAACAGGAATATTGCACCTTACACTATATCACTGAAACCTATACAGCCGGTGGTCTAACATATGATTTCTAGTATTTGTTATGCAAAGCTCTTGCATGCAGGTTGCAGTGCATTCCACACATACCGTGTTGGTGGGTCATTAAGGTGGCACACATTATTTTCTTTGACTTGCTTTTGATAGAATGTCACATAGGACTGTGGAACATTCCCCAAACCCCATTAAAGTCTATAAAGGACAAATACTGCAAATTAATTTTTTCCCATTTTTAAGGCTAATGGCAAATAGGTTGTCAAAAAAAGGGCTGGGTTATGCCAGGGGACACAAATACTAATGCAAAAAATAAAACTGTTTAAAATCCCATTCAGAGGGAAGCAACAGTTTTTAAAAAGGCTTGAGAGGCAACAATAAAATGCACAATTCCTTCAAATAACATGCTTGGGAGATGCCCCAAACCTGCCTGTAAAGGCATACTTGTACGATGTATTAAAGCAAAAGTGACATTTACAAGGAAAATAAAATGCAGTTTAAATTTATGATAAATGACAGTTCCCAGCCGCTTCATTCTGTTTATAAACGAATGGTTGGGGATTTCCTTCCATGTCTAAACCAGCCTCTTATCCAGGATAAATGTCTGATATGGATTTTAAGGGGATGCCGGATGACTTCCTACACAGTAGGTGAGTGGTGGTCGAGCAAATAAGTAATTTAGTACACCTGTTTGACAAATTGTGAGGAGCTATAATTCGGGGTGAACCATGCATCGCCCTGAATTCAGATGTATCCCTAAATTTAATACAGGAAGCTCCTATGCAGAGGCAAGTTGCAACTTGTTTCACTGCACAGATCTGGAAGAAATACAGAAGGAACACTAAGATTAAGTCAAAATACAAATGCCCCTGGTATTTAGACGATGTTCGCTTATCCTAAATGTCTACTCTATACTGGAATTGGGCTTTAAATACATGTAGAGTGCATTTAAAATAAATAAATAAATAAATTATATATATATATATACATATATACAGTATGTGTTTGATTGGTGGTTCTGTTCCTATAGAATTAGGTTGAAAGTGGACACAGAGTTTGCCTGCTGACTGCAGTGCTACAGAGCGTAGGTTTTGAGAGGAGAAAACTGTTCTGGCAGTTTTCTACGGATTTTGCTATCGCCAGATGGGGCTCTGTAGTTTGGAAATTCCTAGGGAGAGCCGAGGTGGCTAGCAAGTCCAAGGGGGCTGAAGGAAGACCTAAAGTCTTGGGGACAGTGAGGAAACCCAAGGGGGCTGGAGAATCCTGTTAAGACCAGGAGTAGGCCGGTTCAGCAAGGAACTGCAAGTCGAGGCAAAGTAAGCCTAGGAGCCAGGTGGATTGGCATTTTCTCATTTGTGGCATTTGTTGGAGAAGAATCCCTGTGTGGGCGATCCTGTGTATAAACTTTTATTTTGTTCCTTTTTTAATAAAAATGGGCTGCCACGCCCTTAAACCTGATAAGTGACTACTGTGGACTCACTGGAAAAATGCATCCACCACTGAGCTAACGATCCCCCATGCTACAATATATACAAACACTATATTGCCAAAAGTATTGGTACACCTGCCTTTACATGCACATGAACGTTAATGGAATCCCTGTCTTAGTCTGTAGGCTTCAATATTGAGTTGGCCCACCCTTTGCAGATATAACAGCTTTAACTCTTCTGGGAAGGTTTAGGAGTGTGTCTATAGGAATGTTTGATCATTCTTCCAGAAGCACATTTGTGAGGTCAGGCACTGATGTTGAAGGAGAAGGCCTGGCTCACAGTCTCTGCTTCAATTCACCTCAAAGATGTTCTTTTGGGTTATAGTCAGGACTCCAATGTCCTAGAAACCCGGATCTTTATGGACCTTGCTTTGTGTACTGTTGCGCAGACATGTTGGAACAGGAAGGGGCCAATCCCAAACTGTTCCCACAAAGTTGGGAGCATGAAATTGTCCAAAAAGTCTTGGTATGCTGACGCCTTAGGAGATCTCTTCACTGGAACTAAGGGGCCAAGCCCAACCCTTGAAAAACAACCCCACACCATAAACCCCATCCACCAAATGATTTGGACTAGTGCACAAAGCAGGGTCTGTAAAGACATGGATAAGCGAGTTTAGGGTGGGGGAACTTGACTGACCTGTACAGAGTCCTGACCTCAACCTGATAGAACACCTTTGTAGTGAATTTGAGAGTAGACTGCAAGCCAGGCCTTCTCATCCAACATCAGTGCCTGACCTCACAAATGCGCTTCTGGAAGAATGGTCAAACATTCCCATAGACACTTTCCTAAACCTTGTGGACAGTCTTCTCAGAAGAGTTGCAGCTGTTATAACTGCCAACTCAATATTGAACCCTACAGACTAATGCCCTGTACACATGGTCGGATTTTCCGACGGAAAATGTGTGATAGGACCTTGTTGTCGGAAATTCCGACCGTGTGTGGGCTCCATCACACATTTTCCATCGGATTTTCCGACACACAAAGTTTGAGAGCAGGCTATAAAATTTTCCGACAACAAAATCCGACGTGCAAAGTGCCACACATGCTCAGAATAAATAAAGAGATGAAAGCTATTGGCTACTGCCCCGTTTATAGTCCCGATGTACGTGTTTTATGTCACCGCGTTCAGAATGATCGGATTTTCCGACACGTGTCTTTGTACTCCTCACCTGGTTACTGCCACACACGCTTGAGTGAGGGAAATCCAAAATCTTGAGCTGTCTGTTGAACAGGAACAGAACGAAAGTCTGTCAATAGGGACATTGTTCATGTGATAACTGCCTCAGAGAGCATTTTCCTCACTTTGTAAGGATTTCCTTCCCCTTCCTGTTGCATCTATAGGACAGGATATAAAGGGAAAACTTCCCAATGTGAGACAGATGGCCAAAAAAAACAAACAAAACAACTGAATTGAGTATTCCATTTTCAGATAACTGCTCTATTCAAAATGAAAAAAAAGTTTTGGCAATAGGTTTCTTTAATGCTTTGCCCCTGTCTACCAACTGTAATCCTGTGTTGTCACTGTGTCACATTAACTTCTAATGGAAACTACTAGGGGTCATTTGATTCTGAGAAATGCTATGCAGCCATTGCTGGAGTGCATGCATGTGGGTAAGAAGTGTGCAAAACAAGCTGCAGATGATCAGTGGCATTTAAATGCAAGGAGGGATGAAAATATTTAATGACAGCTGTTTGTCAAGCACAGTGCTTTGGCAAACAAAATGTTACATCTAATTTAATGATAACCACATAGATTAGTATATTTTTTACATCGGCGTGGAATACATCTGTAACATAGACACGTGTTCACCAGCACAGACTCAAGGCCACACAGACAAAGAGCATAATGGCTACTGGAAAAAAAACTATCAGACAAGGCCAGTCAGGTTCAGAAGATGAATTCCAAGAAGAAAATTAGAGATGCTTAGCAGGCACATTGTATCTCTTGGGTCAGTCGGAATATGTTTGACTGGATTGTACTTTTAAGAACTAGGGGTAACCATATGCTTCTCTTGTCTATTCTTTTCAGACGTTCCCTGTGGGCTCCCTTTCTTCTTTCCTCTCCATCCTCCAGACAAGCTAACAACACTTCCAATGCTCAGGTATTTAGAAAAAAAGTGATGTTTGTAGGCACAGTAGGATTGCAATGTGTATGCTTATTTATGCTTGCAGTACAGGAAATTGTCTATTATTTGTTTGCATGTACAAATGCCAGTTGACTACAGAATGGGTCAGTAAAGTGATGGTTGAGTGTATAACTCAGAAAAAAAAAATGTTTTATCTTGATTTTTTTTTCATGATATCACTGAAAAAAAAAAACAGAATCTAAGTTGCCTCTGTGGTGTAAAGCAACAGTTATCTACTTGACCAACTAATGTCCAACCAGAAATTTGTATTTCTACAGATAATGATTGTGGTTCATTGTTGGCCACCATACCAGATATCACCAGAAGATGCTCTAGGTGATTTTTATTAATTACAGCTTTGAGTAAATCCTCTGTATTGAATGGACTGTCAAATGTTCACAAATTTAAAAGAATCTCCAATTTTACTTACAGTCTGCTTTAACCAATTTCATAAATGCACCTAATGTTATTAGGTAGTCATAGTCAGTAAAAGTAAACCATATACTGTAGGTGGTAGAAAATGTGTATTTCCCCCAACCATCCCATTAGATTCTGCTAGTGAAAACCTGAAAGAGTGACTCTGATCTGTGGCTGTGGACATAAAATGGTAAATTGTTGAAATTTTCTTGGTTTTTGTGACACATGTTGAGGACGTGTTTCCTGCTTGTGTAGTTCCAGAATTGTTTGGACTTTGCCCTACTTGCGAGTGTGCCATATAGTCTTCTAGTTCATACCATCAAGCGGGAATATGGAACAGCAGACATCATGGTTAAAAATATGTCTTTCCTTATTACTCAAAATAAAACAAACTTTTTTTTTCCTTGGCCAGTTAGAGAATAAATCCTAGCTGGCTGACTACTATGTGGGAAATAGGAGGTCCTCCATTCAGACATATTTATGGGGAACGAGGTTTTAAAGTCATCTGCTCTCCGACATTATAGATCTTGCAGGACATAACAGTGCCATGATGTAGTATCATAATAGGCTTATATAATAAGGCAGTGCAGGTGTCCAACATTAAGTAACTCATAGCAGCCAGTTCACTATAGTCGCGCAAGTTAAATAGATCAGTTGATATTGGCTGCTTTGGGTCACTGCACTCAATGCATCCTCAAATTTTCTTTCTTTCTTTACTTCTTACTGAATATTTAAAGGTGAATTCTATCTAAAACAGATGTTTCATTTTAGCAAAAGTGCTGGTGGATATCATTAGTGTAAATACTTACATTTGCCCTTTCCTCATCCATAGGGCTGATTTAATACAGCAATAGAGAATATTTGATTAGCTTAGTGAAAAAAGTGAAACTATGATTCCTTTGAAAACCAAATCATGCATCATGGGAATTTAAAAAAGAAAAAAAAAACAGGATTTTACCTTACACATGATCAAGTACCTATAATGAATGCAAGTACATTTTATTTGTTGAACTAAGTGAACATTACCCTTTCAAATTGAATATCCTCTCCCCTTACTGGTGTATGGATGCACCAAGGTCTACTGTTTAGCCTGTCTCTTCTTCTTCTCCTTGAATATCCCTTAATATTCCTTGCTCTCCTTAAATTATTCCTTTAATATTTTCATGTGACCATTAGTAAACTCTAGATACTTTGGCTGGCAGTTCAAAGAACAATGCTAAAATGCCAAATGCAGTAGCATATGACTAGGGTATAAAAGATGATTTGTCACTACAATTGCTTGATTAACATTCCACTTTTACCTTACTTAAGTGACACGTGTGACATAACACTGAAGTTTAAGGGCCATAACAGCCCTTTATTCACAAAGCTGTGTAAAAAACATACAGTAGACATAACATAAAAAAAACAGTCATTAAATGGAAACGGAGCCCCAAGGTTCATGTAGGCATCAATACTTCAAGTACCTTCTTAACCTCCAACCAAAAAAAAAATAATTACAGGCATCCCCACTAATAGCAGATACAACCCAAACAGACTAATGGGAGCCGTACCCAAGACAGATCACTACCAATGTACATTTTTACCTATAATATAGTGCATACCAGGATCTTGTACCCTGACAGCTGACAGCTGCTATGACAAATCACAAAAACTGAACTGTCCCAAGAAATGACAAACAACCAAACTTAAAGAAGGGAGGGAGTGAAGTTGTCTCTACGCAGTCTCTCTTCCAATTGAAAACCTCTCAATTTCCTCCTAATGATCATCCCTTGCAACTCCACCTGCTCCTGTCAACCCTACAAATCCAGTAAGAACCCTGATCCGATTTACTTAACCTACCTAAAAACTCCTCCCAAGCCAACCCCCTTTTAACAAGGTATGTTGGTCTTAGATGTAAGATTCCCCTTTCCTTACTCTGGACCTAACTTCACAGCCAATCAATCATCAGTTTACTTTAAGGAATCGCAAAACAACTTTCAGTTAAGTTTTAATGAAAGCAGCCATTCCTCCTATTAATGCAGCATATACTAGCTTTGGCTCAGTGCCTCAGAACTAAGATTCACAGCCTAATCAAAGAAGAATTTTGCTTCATGAGAGAATCGTTTTAATAGAAACCTATCAAGAATAAAACAGTGAATGCCATTAGTGAGCTTTGCCTCTGTAAATGTTAGTTTTCTGATATAATACTGGCTGGTCTTGCTACTTTAAGCCATTATCCTGAAAGAGGTATACAAATAAAAACTTCTGACTTTCCTCTGACTTTATTGACTTGCTCCATGTTCATAGTTCTGAAGCCATTGAGTATAACAACCAAGAAACTAACATTTGTAGAATGAGGTAAAAAATGGTAGCCCCATGTTTCTATCACAAGTCAATTCAGCAAAAGAAGAAATATATGGTTTGATATCAGCTGCTGAACTTTGCTCCTGGCCATATTGAATACACATGATAGTCACATCAAGTGATTAAGTTCATACCTGGGGCTTAGGGACCTAGTTAAATAGCCAGCAATGTGTTTTTTTACTTAAAGACAAAGAAAACCCAAATGTATACTTTCATATGAAAAGGAAAAAATAACATGAACGGCTTCATATCTATCAAAGCACACCTGTAGTGTACAAAAAGCTGAAGCTTCAGATCAGATAGACTCATCTCCTTTAAATAATTTAAACTGTCAAAGTCATAGGGTAAGCTTTACACTTTTACTCTATAGACGGTACAAGTAACTCGCACTGTAAGATTAATGGCAAACAAAATAAAACAAATCCAAAAGCTCAGTAAGACATGACAACTCAGTTACTGTTATATATAAATTGAAACATCCTTAATAGGTTCAGAGTAGACCTCACATCACTGAAATTATATCTTGCCGACATTGTCTTCTTATGATTTTATACAAAAAGATTATGTAAACGAGACTAATTTATAAACTCCCTGCAAAGAGCACACCATGGTAGCCCTAGTAGCCCATTAGAAACCAGCTTTGTTCTCCATACTCAAACCTGATATAAAGTAACTTTTATATCACTGCTATGAGTAATTGCATTAGTATGTGTGTGGATAAGTGTAACAAAATAGTAATTGCAAGGGAACGTGATTTCTGTTGGGGAGAATAGATGGATTGGCATATTTGATATTTAGAAAGATATAGTAAAATGCTTTAAAGAAACTATAGGAAAGCTTATGTGATAAATCCCCTAGCTGGGAAAAATGTAGTGCCCACCACTGGCGATGCTTCTTTTTTTCTTTCCGTCATTTTAGATCAGTTATAGCATAGACTTTACAAGTTCTTGTGGACACTGGTACCACTGTCAGGTTGTTGTTTAAAGGATAGAAATATTTACTTAGGAGACACAAGTTCAGCAGCTCAGAGGACAGTTTGGGAATGACTTTATGTACTTTTAGTAATCAGTGTTGCCTTCAAGCTGAATAGACATGTACAGGAAGGGAGTGTTTGATATGAATTCCTGTACCAAAAAAATGCACTCCTAAGAACTATCAGAGTCACATTTGATAATTTAAAGTATGCCTGTCACAAACTTGGACCACTAAAACTGAGCAAATAAAGAGAACACCCCCATATGGATGATGGATGGATGTGAATCATGTCAAATGCAAATATCAACTCCTACTGTAAAGTCAAGCTTGCCCCCATCCCTTTCACCCCCCAACCATACCCATTAGTCAAGTGAGGCAAACAAGTACATTAAAGGACCAATAAGAAGGCTCCAAAAGGGGTGGGATCAAATTTGGCATTCCCAGAAAAAAGTCAAATTTGAATTTATGTTAGTTGCCTATATCTAGATGAATTGATCAATCTGGCATATGTTTTTCTTAACCTTCTTAGCGGTATTAGTGTGGCTCGGGGTGAATTTTCCATACCAAGAGCGGTAACCCTGGGCTACACTTGGGGCTGCATCGCAGTATCCTGGGAAAGTTACTTGCCTTGTCCCCAGGATCCTGCGATGTCTCCCCGCTGTGTGTGCGGCGGCTGTGTCTTCCGCCCGATGTACTGTATTCTGGGCTCCATTCTCTGCAAAGCGGCGCGACGCACGGGGACAGAGCCCGGCTGTAAATTCAAAAAGTGCAAAAAAATAGAACACATACAGTACACTGTAATCTTACAGATTACATTACTGTATCAAATAATTTCACCGCCCTTTTGTCCCTACTGCTTTGTCCAGTGCCCTGCATGTAGTTTTATATTATATATACTGTTCTTTCTGCCTGAACACTGGAGAATGTCCATAGCAACCAAAAAGCATCCCTGTACGTCAAAAGTGGTTTTAGACCAGCTAGAAAACAGCGATAGTAAATTAAAACACTTGCAGAATTGGGCGATAGTGAATCGTGGGGAAACTCGTCATCAGACACTAAAAGTGACGACATCGACAATTCTGCAACTGAGTAAATTTCAGTGTTGAATACATTTTATTATTTTATTATTTTTGATAATCATTTATAGTTATTTATTATATTATAATTTATGATTTTGTGTTTCAAACTTTATCATACCCAAGATGTCTACTAGACTCTAGTTTGGACAGATTTAAGTGTGTTATTCCTAAGAATTAAAGGCCTACAATATAAAACGCCAAATTTCCATGCAAAACAATGTACTGCTTTCAGCATCAAAAATCTGACATAATCATACTGCCAGGGAGGTTAATAGTAACCTTTGCTTATGTATTTTGTTTATCGTACACTCAGATTTGCCCTTCATTGAGACAGATTTACTTTAGATGCCATTGAACATGTTTGAAAACAATAAATATGCAATTTTTCCCAGTGTATCTTCAGAGAGCTTTACAAGCTAAATGTGATAAGGCCAAGGTGATTTCTATTGACTAATGTACATCAAGAGGAAACATTGTATTTGAATTAAAAGAAGGCCCAGTAGCATGATCATCTGGCACATGTTAATAGATAAGTCACAATGAGCTGTACTGTATATACAATATGTTAGAAATAGATGTAGCATATTTCAATGTAAAGATAAGGGACTACAATTTCTCATCGGTCAATGTCCTTTAGAATTCAACCTAAAACCATATTTTGTAGCAAAATATTTTTTTTTTTTAGGATTAAAACCTGAGGGCCCATTCAACATGTTAAAGTGGCACTAATTGAAGGCAACTCCCTCGCAAGTTTCCCTCACATTGATGTGTCCTGTAAAGCAACTTGGGACTTCCAAAAACCCAAGGGTCCTCCATCATGCAGCCAGCTACTTGATTGCTCTCTGGTCTCAAAATATTGCTTGGACACAAGTAAAGCTCATTAGGTAGGAAGGTGAGGACCAAATCCATGAAGTTTCTATTTGCATGATTGAATGCTCTCAGGTTTTGATAAGTGCATTACAAGAGATTCACACTAGCATGCGGTCACCTACACGTGCCTGAAATATGTCAGTTTAGCAAGTTTTATGGGTCCGTAGATTAATTTTAAGAGGTAAGAAAGACATTAGCACCCCCGACTGCATGGAGGCTAAGTGGTTGGCACTCTTAACTTTCAGTAATGAGGTTCAGAGTTTAATCCACACTAAGACACTATCAATAGGAGGTATTCATATAGAGTGACAGCTCAAAGCATACTGATTAGTTAATTAACTTTCAGCCTATTTGTGTGTGTATCTGCACGACTGTGGTAGACGTAAACTGTAGTTTCTGGTTCCGTATTACCTGTTACTATTCTGATTTAGGACAACCCTGCCAAACTGCAGAGCCAGGAAGTAGACACCAATTTAGGCTGGCCAAGCACTGTTAGTTTCCTATGTTTAGACCTACAGTCTTATGCAATTTTTTAAAGCCAGATTTGTGTATTGTATTGTGTGGCTATCTCTCTTATGGTATGTACACGATCAGAAAATCACACAAAAAATACCGCTTTCCAATCGATCATACAATAATCTGATCATTAGTACACAGCTTTCGAGAGTGCCGATCATGACAATTCATGTGAAATTATCCGATGGGACAAGCACAACATTTTTTCTCATATGATACCAGATCGTACAATTTTCATTTAATCAGTACAGTTGCTGTTCGAAAATACAATACAAATACACATTACATCACTACCAAATTTGTATTCTGTCGTACGAGAATTTTCGTAACTTTAGTAAACTCTTCATTTTCTATATGAGACTAGCATGCAAAATAAACGGACGCTCATTCGTCTGATAATCTTATCGCGTGTACACTGTACCAGACATTAGTCTTATTGCTGCTGTACAGGGGATTACTGGAAACTGTTGTAAAGATAAATATAGGAATTTACCATATACTATCTACAGTATAATTAAATGATATGGTGGCCGACTTATGTAGGATATTCTATATCTGTGGAAATAACTTGAATTATAATAATAATTGTCATCCCACTACTATATCACTACAATATGTAGCGCTAACCCCTGGAGGTGCCGCTGGAAATAAACCAAGTCTTCTTTACCTGTTCCGAGGCTGCTAGCCCTGGTACCAGCGCCAGAAGCACATCAACAGATTCAGGCTCAGTCTAGGGGCAGTGGCGGCCCGTCCATAAGGGCGCACGGGCGCCGCTCCCCCTCTCCCCAGCCACCCCCACTGTGACCAATGGATAGATTCATGTATAGCATGAATCTATCCATGGCCGCCGCTACCACACCCTATTCAGGCGCCTGACCCCTTTTCAGCCGGGCGCCTGATTTACAGTGGCGGGGTTTTTTTTGAAGCACCTGATTAGAGCCAGGCTCTAATAGGTGTCAAAAAAGTTGACCTGCGTGCACCATGCTTGGCGCTCACAGTTCACCCAGATGTGTTAGAACAGCGAATGAATATTCGCTTTCCTAACACTGAACCGCCTCTCTGCCAATCAAATGC
Organism: Lithobates clamitans; assembly: GCA_037952925.1. Lineage (NCBI taxonomy): Eukaryota > Metazoa > Chordata > Amphibia > Anura > Ranidae > Lithobates > Lithobates clamitans. The sequence goes on along the minus strand of JBBGZY010000169.1, from coordinate 2,649,455 downwards.
TCGGGTCTTTTACCCATCACCTGATTGGCTGAAATAACAGGTGCTGTGATTGGATGCCTATCAGGAGGAGAGGACGGGAGGGGAGGACGGGAGGAGATGCATGGAGGACACCGCTCGCTGTCACCCACTGCCCCACCGTGACAAGGTAAGTGCCGGGCAGATGGCGAGTGGGCAATAGAGGTCACAGTGGCAGCATTTGATGGCACAGTGGCAGCATTCGATAGGAACAGTGGCAGCATTCGATAGGAACAGTGGCAGCATTCAATGGGCACAGTGACTGCATTTGATGGGCACAGTGGCGGCATTTGATGGGCACAGTGGCTGCAATTGATGGGCACAATGGCTGCATTTGATGGGCACAGTGGCTGCAATTAATGGGCACAGTGGCTGCGTTTGAAGGTGCAGAGGCTGCTTTGATGGCACAGTGGCTGCAAATGATGGGCACAGTGGCGGCATTTGATGGGCACAGTGGCTGCAATTGATGGGCACAATGGCTGCATTTGATGGGCACAGTGGCTGCACTTGATGGGCACAGTGGCTGCATTTGATGGGCACAGTGGCGGCATTTGATGGGCACAAAGGCTGCAATTGAAGGGCACAGTGGCTGAAATTGATGGGCATAATCGCTGCGTTTGATGGGCACAGTGGCTGCAATTGATGGGCACAGTGGCAGCATTTGATGGGCACAGTGGCAGCATTTGATGGGACAGTGGCTGCAATTGATGGGCACAGTGGCGGCATTTGATGGGCCCAGTGGCTGCAATTGATGGGCACAGTGGCTGCAATTGATGGGCACAATGGCTGCAATTGATGGGCACAGTGACTGCATTTGATGGGCACAGTGGCTGTGTTTGATGGCACAGTGGCTGCTTTGATGGCACAGTGGCTGCAATTGATGGGCACAGTGGCTGCGTTTGATGTTTTTTTTTCCGAATTTTTTAGTTTGTTTGCGCCCCCCCAAAAATTTTGAGCACCCCTGTCTATGGGTATCTTTTGAAGATTTATTGCAGATCTTGAACATAGGCAGGAAGGAGGGATTAGGGTGCAGGATACTTAAAAGCATATGCAGGTATTGGAGGACAGTTTTCTTGAAAAATCCTATTTCAGCAGTATTGGGCCTTATAGTAGCAGCCTCACAATAATGTTAAAGGTGGACAGGACAGCCTGTGACTCTGAGATCCCATGAGAGCAGTTTCAGTCCTTGCTGTAACCTCTGGCATCTACCTTCAAAATCCCTCACATCAGGAGCTATAGGCGAAAGGTCCTACACATTGTCCAGGAACAGCTTCTACCCAGCAACCCTGCAACACTCTTGAGTTATAGGTTTCCATCTCCAGCCTAGCTTCTGCAGGTAGTGTCTTCCAGCTTACTTCAGGCCCTTAGCCATAGCACCTGCTGAGGCTTAACAGCAGTAACTCCTCTGCATCACAAACATGCTGCCTCCCAGGGGGTACAAATATCAAATATATAACTGCAACATATTGTGTGTTCTATAGTTGTTTGGAGTTCACACGTTAAGCTGAACAAGAGACACACATTAACCATTTAAGGATCGGAAGGATTTGCCCCCTTAATGATCAGGCCATTTTTTGCTATACGGCACTGTGTCGCTTTAACTGACAATTGCGCAGTCGTGCGACGTTGTACCCCAAAAAAATGTATGTCCTTGTTTTCCCACAAATAGAGCTTCCTTTTGGTGGTATTTTATCATCTGTGCAGTTTTAATTTTTTGCGCTATAAAAAAAAAATGAGTGACAATTTTGAAAAAAAAAAATATATTTTTTACTTTTTGCTATAATAAATATCCCCCAAAAAAAAAAAAATTCTTCATCAGTTTAGGCCAATATGTATTCTTCTACATATTTTTGGTAAAAAAAATCGCAATAAGCGTATATTGACTGGTTTGAGCAAAAGTTATAGCGTCTACAAATTAGGTAATAGATTTATAGCATTTTTATTATTTATTTATTTTTTACTAGTAATGGCGGCGATCTTTAGCGGGATTGTGACATTGCGGTGGACATTGTAGATTGGACACTTTTGACACTTTTTTGGGACCAGTGACATTTATACAGCGATCAGAGCTAAAATAGCCACTGACTTCTGTATAAATGTCACTGGCAGGGAAAGGGTTAACACTAGGGGATGATCAAGGGGTTAAGTGTTCCCTAGGGACATGTTTCTAACTGTGAGGGGAGTGTACTGACTGGAGGAGGAGAGAGATCCCTGTTCCTGATCACTAGGAACAGCAGATCTCTCTCTACTCCCCTGTCAGAACGGGGATCTATTTATTTACATACACAAATCCCCATTCTGTCTTTCCGTGGAGCGATTGTGGGTGGCCGGCGGGCATCGTGGCACCCTCTATAGCTCTTAAAGCGGCCGACGTACACCTACGGCGATTTGCGCAGCTGTGCCAACCTGCCGTAGTATAATGACGGAGGCTGATCAGCAAGAGGTTAATGCAATTCTATGTTCATTAATATATAATAAATGCATTTTTTATAGCAAGCAGTGTAGATATTAAAAGTACATCAGAGTTTAGAATGGGAGAGGACGAAGTAGTGTAGAGTGCTCATGTGCTAACTGAAAGGAAATAGTAGGTATTCTGGACGACCACCCGTCTATTAGGTACACCAACAGGGTCCTCAGATATCTGAAGACACCGAATGAAACGAGAGGCAGGTTGTGCATTCCGAAAACGTCTGCCTTTATTAGGTGCCTTACAGCTTAAATATGGTTCAACATACCAATAGAAAGAGGGGAGGGGGAAGTGGTTAATAAATTATGTATTTGTATAGAAATATATAGTTATATGGTTATACAAGTCAGTGACCCTTTAAGATACATTATCATGAGTTAATACGGGTCAACAGGCCATCTGGTTAAGAGTCATAAGTCATGCATCCTGTCCCATGGCCTACAGAACAGAGAAGAAAAAGAGAAAAAAAAAGAAAATAAAACAAAACGCTGATAGGAGGAGAGAGCTAAATGAGTGGGAATAGAGCTCAGTTTGCTGCTTCTCTTTTCATTGTTCAGTCATAGGCAGGAAGAAGGAAAACTCCAGCTATAAAAAAAAAAAAATGATGAATATTCTCCCATATATCAATGATTTAATGCTCACATAGTCTAGGGGAGTGCAGCGGAATCCTTACCTTATTCCTCAGTTCTGCAGCAGCTGATTCGCTTCCATTTCTCCCAATGCAACCAATTTGGGAGGGCCCTTGACATCCTCACATACTATGCAGAACCAGCAGTGACCACTAGTCTTGCATTGCTTGCAATGACGGTAGAGTGTGTGTATGTGTGTGTGGGGGTGGTGGCTATGTGGTTCAACAAAAGGAGCAGCTTCATGGGACATCCATACGAGGCAGGGAGGCAAAGCTCCCAACTGTCCCTGATTTCGAGGGACTGTCCCTGATTTGGAGCAATATCCCTCCGTCCCTCTTTCCCCCTCATTTGTCCCTCATTTTGGTCTGATCCATATAGATGTATATAAAATGCACTTTTTATCTTTTAAAAAGTGTTTCCCAGTGCTAAATTTTTCTTCCAAATTCTAAATTGCTGCATTTGTATATTTTACAAGCCAATATAAAGGAATAGTAGTGGTAAAAAAAAAGCCCTTGTAGATTTAATTAACCTTTTTCTTGGGTTAATGCTCCTTTTAAGGGGTGTGGCAGGGTGAGTGTCCCATGCCTACATATGTTTGCTGATAGGTGTCCCTCATTCCCATCTCAAAATGTTGGGAGGTATGAGGGAGCAAGCCTGCAGAACAAAGAACTAAGACATAAGGTATGTGATTTTATATTTTACATGCCCCCTTGACCAAACAAACATCAGACCCTTAATATATGAGATTGGGAGGCTCATGGATGAATGCTGACTTATATCACAGCAGAGGAATATCAGGTCCCCTGCCCTGGGTTGTTCTGTGTGTAAATCTCAGAACTTGATGGGCAGGAATACAAATCCACGTATAACAGCTCCCCTATATGTATTTCTAGCTGCTTGCCTGGAATCTGGAGTCTCAGAATAGCAACAACTGTCTAGACTTCTAGCCATTGTTCACTCTATTAAACCTATATAAAACAGAGCTGAGTGAATTATAGGTACAGACACATATATCCTGCAGTGCTGTAAACGTGACAGTGAAAGGAAAGGTCACTGCAAAAGTAGGCCAACACTGACTGCTGCTCATATGAAAAGGGAACAATGTAGTATCGATATAAACCTCACAATATGTATTAATAGATCACTGTATAGAAGTCTGATTTCCAGTACGATAAAGGCAGCCATTGCATATTCATAAGGATATGATTTTTCATGTTTAGGGGCCACTATTACAAAAACATTGTATTCTCTATGTGGTGTATGAATTCCTATTTGTAATCCACCTGCCTTTATTCATATTTTCTTCCCATCTATATGCAAAACCATAATTGGCAGGGATTGGGACACATTTGGCAAGGTTAAGCAGTTGCAATAACAAACATTTTTAGTAAAAAAAAAAAAAAAATTAAATATAAACAGGAAAATAAAAAGTAAGCAGCGTAACGTAAGCATCTCTGGGACACCTGTTATAGTTTGATCCAGCCACTCTACCATTTTCTGGACAGTGAGATCTGCACGTAAAAATGCAAAGAAAATTAGAACAATTTAAATAAAGGAGTGTGAAATAGAAAAAGGAATTCATAAAAAAAGTTCTATCTTTAAAACATTAATCTCATATAAATATCAGAATACAACATTTTTCATGTTATCAAGCATTGATTTCCCACTGCCCCGTTTTGAGAGCGCCTCTGAGGCCAATAAGACCCGTTTCACTAGATGAGAGAGTTTCAGGGGGTAAAGAAGCTTAGCTCCAGGTTGTTGGCTGACTCAAAATAAAAGATGTTGAGCCTTTGGCAAAAAAGTGAAACCATGATAAGAAGAGTACATTGAGGAGGCATTTCTAGCTTAGAAAGGAAATAATAGCCACCCTGTACTCTTAAATCGTAGTCATTAGCTTTTAAGACATGTTTGCTCCTTTTATCTCAGTGCAAGTTTACAGATAGGACTGACCAAAAAAATGCTGTCTATGTTGCTGATACTGTAATTAACTTTAGCTCGGCAACATAGACAGCATACAGTATATATATATATATATATGTATATATATATATATATATATTTCACTTGCCAATTTGCCAATGGGGCTGGGGGTGTAACTCCCTTAACGAGTTCACGACACTTGTGCCTGTACTTGCTTTAATATACCCCTCCCAATGGTATACCTCAGATATTTTGCCTCTGCTAGTCCAATGAACACTTTTTAGGATTGGCCATAAGCTTGGCTTTTCATTTAGCTTTTAATATGGCTTGAACCCTTGATAAATGAGAGGCCCAATCCGCATTGCATGGTCCTTTTCATCTTTTCATCAAATGTTGCAGGCATTCTGTAACCCAAAGGGCATCCTCCAATACTGAAACACCCAACACCCTATCAGGAGTTAGAAATGTTGTTTTTTTTCTTGGCTGACTCAGAGAGGGGATCTGCCAATGTCCTTTGGTCAAATGCAAAGTGGTCATATATCAAACTGATCAATTCATTTTCTATGTGAGTCATAGGATAAGTGTTAAACTTAGTTTACCAAAATCAATGCATGATGACCAACTCTACTCAGCTTTGAGCATTAATACAATGGGGCTGAACCAGTTGAACCAGTTGCAATATAACTCCTCTCTCACCTACAGTTCAAATATTGTTTTTTAAGTGCTTTACCCTTTCCCGAAGAGCACTGCTTTGTTTTGAAGCAAAAGGTTTTTGAAGAAGAAGTACAGCCAAAGCTCACTTGGATGTACTGCATCCTTGGATCACAGAAGTACAGTTCGTTTTGCACTCCTGTGACCCATTTTCAGCAGAGAGCGGGCTGAAGTCTGCTCTCTGCTGACGTCACAGAGGTTGATCCAGACTCCGCCTCATCACAACCATAGAGTCAGTAACAGTCACCAGCTCTCTGCTCACGGAGCTGTGACAACTGAGTGATCGGCAGTGTTCGATCGCTCAGTTCTCAGTTTAGAGGCACCACGGGACATATGCAGCATCGGACCTAGGTAAGTATAAATTTAAAAAAAAATGAATTCCCATACCTCTTTTTTAAAGAGGATCTTCACTCCAGAAAGAAAAAAATTAAAAGTCGACAGCTATAAATACTGTAGCCGCTGACTTTTCTGTCCACTGATCCAGCGCTGTCCTCACCTGGGTCAGTTCTTCGCTGATCGTTGGGTCCCTGGTGCTGGTATGTTTACAAAGGGAAGCTTGCTGTGACTACTTGCGGCTTCACTGCTGGCTTCCTACTGCTCATGTATGTTATCATGTATTATCCGCATGATAACAACCTAAGCATACATTCCCATTGCAAGCCAAAATTCTCCTTAAAAACAAAACAAAATCCCCCTTCTCCCTGTATAAATCCCCCCTGCTGAAATCCCCCCTCCCAACAGGAATATTTAGTCCCCCTATCCCCCCTCACAGCTGAAATCTTCTCCCTCCCCAAATCTCCCCTCCTAGCACAAATCCTCCCCTCAAATCACCCATCATAGCAAAAATTCTCTACCCATGAAATGTCCCCTTGGAGCACAAATCCCCCAAGCACAAACCCCCCCTCTTAGCACAACCCCCCCCCCCACAAATATCCCCTCTTAACACAAATGACCCCCCAATCATCCATACTAGCACAAATCCCCCCCCCAAATCTCCCTTCCTAACACAAATCTCTCCCCCCCAAATCCCCTCTTAGCACCCCAGCACAAATCCTCCCTCAGCACAAATCTCCCTCAAATCTCCCTTTAAAGCACAAATGCTCCCCCAAAATTTCTCCATGAGCAAAAATGCCCCCCAAAATCCCTACTCCTAGCACATTCCCCCCTCCCCTCACCTAGCACTAATCCTATTCTCCTTCCCTCCTCCTAGGCTCCTACTCCTCTTGACACGTCAGAGTCAAGGAGGAGCCTAGGACAAGCAGACTTTAAACATTTTTGCGTCAGCCAGTGGGGAGAGATGCCGGCTGCTGCAGGAGTATGGGATTGTGGTTTGGGGACACACTGATTGTAAGATCAGAACTTCACATAGTTTGCTAATCCACTCTCTACTAACATTCTTTGCTGGGTGGAGATAGGGGAGGGTAAAAGAAGGGGGAGGGTAAAAAACCCTGCAAAGTCCTAATCTGACAGTCTCAATGCAGGAGCACAGCAGCAGCAGGAAGAGGAGCTGGAGAGGAGAGAGAGTAGCTTGCCTTTTTTTGGAAGGGTGAGGGGGCGGACAACGGTGCTACCACAACCCCACCATCTGGTCGGTTGGGTCCGGAGCACTTACCCCATCTATGGCGGGCAGCGCTTCTCCCGGGCTTCACTGACAGCTTCCTCTGCTCTCAGCGGTCATCACGGCAGGGGCAGCTGCTTCCCCTTCCCCTGCTCTCCATGGGCATCACAGTGGCAGTGGCGGCTTCCGTTTCCTCCCTCCTCCTCGGCGGCCAATTGAGGTGCTTCTCCTTTCGGCCAATCAGGAAACAATTCTCAGACATGCTTCCTGATTGGCCAGGAGGAGGATCAGTGTTTCAATAGCAATCATTCATTCGCTATTGTAACACTCCTGGGAGGGCTCGTAGCTCAATGCTCTGCGCCCCGAGCCCACCTTATTTTGAAGCCTATTAGAGCCTCTGGCTCTAATCAAGTGCTTCAAAACCCCCCTTCCTGTTGAAATTCATGCATCCGGTGTCCTGCATGAGGGCTGAACCCATGAATGGGGGGTCAGTGCCTCGGCGCCCCTAATGGATGGGCTGCTTCTCACACTAACCCGACAGAAGCAGTTGTAGCGGCAGGAACTTTCTATGCGGCACCCCCCACCTCACATGATACCACTACACCCGGGGCAACCGCCCCTCCTAAACCCCCCCCCCATCCTGATCCTGGTTCAGTGTCAAAATTTTCTCTGTGTACGGAAAATCTGTAAAATGTCTGTAAGAGGTTTTAGGTTCTTTTCTGAGAAGGATGTAGGTGTCTTTTAAGGACTCATTGTTTCACTCTGATAACACAGACAAGTGAAACTCAGAATAGACCTTATAACTATAAGAGGATTTCCTAGGGCATCATTTTGCATTGATGATGTGTGGTCTGGGCGAGCCCAGAATTCCCAGAGTCATGGAAAATCCCTTCACCCACGTACTACTAACTGATGACATCATTGGCTGCTAAGGACAGGTCAGGTGGCCCATACAGCTTTCTAGGTTGATGACATAAATATAGATAGCAGCAGAGAGGAGAAGAGAAACAGGAGGAGGTGCAGGCTGTGCTCTCTCCCTCCTGCCTGTACACAGGAGTTAACACAGGATCACTCTCTCATCAGACTATACAGGACTCAATTACCTCCCCCTATGTCTCCCCAACACTGCACCTGTCTTTGCAGCAAAAATTGTGGGGGGGGGGGTAATCAAACCCTGTAAAGTCAGATCTTAGTGTGTTCTGTGATATGTCCTAAGTTTGGGTGGAAGACAGCACTGGACTGGTGCCGCTGGAGGCTGCCTAGTGTCAGATTACTGTGTGGAGGGTATAGAGGGAATTGCTTCCAATGGGTTATATCCCAACTGTAGATGGTAGGTGATAGACCTTGTTGGGGTCTAGGACTGCTACCTTTCTGATAACGACTATGGGGACGTTACCGCAGGGAATACTTGGGTGATTGGAGAGGAGCGTCTGATGTCCAAAGTCTCACTTCATGATTTTTATAGTTTATTGAAGATAAAGGTATACAAGTAGGAAATAAATAGATGTGATCTGTGGCACCATGAGGGAAAAGCCTCATCCCAGTACTGTAAACAGAGAAGGAGAAACATGGGTCAACAGGACTTTAGATTAGGCCAATTACTAAAAATCAGTAATACACATGATTATAAATTTATTGCATAATAGCAAAAGTCATAGTAACAATTTTACAGACATGGTGAAATACACATTAAAAAGACATTTCATTGAGCTGATCGATGATGGATAATTATCGTAAACACTATAATTTCATAAACTATATGTAAGTGTTAGTTTACATAATATTTATGGAGATACATTATTATGATGGTTGGAAATACATGATTATAAGTTGCATAATAATCCAAACATTTATGGGCATCCTGTAACCCTACGGTTTTGTGGATTTAAGTCCACTTCTTCAGGAATAGATGCACAAATAAATCTAAAAAAATGATAAAAAGAAGACTAGTATAGTATAGTTATATAGTTAGTCATGTTGAAAAAAGAGATAAGTCCATCCAGTTCAACCATAAAAAAATAAAATAAAAATAAAAATATTGTACAATCCAATATATCCAATTCAATACCCACAGTTGATCCAGAGGAAGGCAAAAAACCCCAGCAGAGCATGCTCCAATTTGATACAGCAGGGGAAAAAATTCCTTCCTGATCCCCCGAGAGGCAATCAGATTTTCCCTAGATCAACTTTATCTATAAATGTTAGTACCTAGTTATATTATGTACATTTAGGAAAGTATCCAGGCCTTTCTTAACCGCTTCAGCCCCGGAAGTTTTTACCCCCTTCCTGACCAGAGCGTTTTTTGCGATTCGGGTCTGCGTCTCTTTAACTGACAATTGCGTGGTCGTGCGACGTGGCTTCCAAACAAAATTGATGTCCTTTTTTCCCACAAATAGAGCTTTCTTTTGTTGGTATTTGATCGCCTCTTTTATTTTTTGCGCTATAAACAAAAGAAGAGCAACAATTTTGAAAAAAATGCATTATTTTTTACATTTTGCTATAATAAATATCCCCCCAAAATATATAAAAAAACATTTTTTTTCCTCAGTTTAGGCTGATCATATTCTTCTATATATTTTTGGTTAAAGAAAATCGTAATAAGCGTTTATTGATTGGTTTGCGCAAAAGTTATAGCGTTTACTAAATAGGGGATAGTTTTATGGCATTTTTATTAATAATTTTTTTTTTACTAGTAATGGCGGCGATCAGCAATATTTATTGTGACTACTACGTTATGGTGGACATGTCGGACATGTCGGACATTTTTGGCACATTTTTGGGACCATTGTCATTTATACAGCGATCAGTGCGATTAAAAATGCACTGATTACTGTGTAAATGACACTGGCAGTGAAGGGGTTAACCACTAGGGGGCGGGGAGGGGTTAAGTATGTCCTAGGGGAGTGATTACTAACTGTAGGGGGATGGGCTAGCAGTGTCATTACTCTGATCACAGCTCCCGATGACAGGGAGCTGTGATCAGTGACACTTGTCACTAGGCAGAACGGGGAGATGCTGTTTACATCAGCATCTCCCACGTCGTCCTCTCCGTGAGGCAATCGCGGGTATCCCCGCGGCGATCGAGTCCGCGAGACCCGCGACCCGACTCACGGAGCTCCCGGCCGGCGCGCACGCAATGGCACGGCGGGGAATTCAAATGGACGTACCTGTAAGTCCATTTGCCCAGCCCTGCCATTCTGCCGACGTACATCGGTGTGCGCTGGTCGGGAACCATCTCTGGTGGAAGTCTATTTCACATTTTCACAGCTCTTACTGTGAAGAAACCTTTCCATATTTGGAGATGAAATCTCTTTTCCTCTAGACATAAAGAGTGCCCCCTTGTCCTCTATGTTGACTGTAAAGAGAATAACTCAACACCAAGTTCACTATATGGGCCCCTTATATATTTGAACATGTTGATCATATCCCCCCTTATTCTCCTCTTCTCAAGAGTGAATAAATTCAGTTCCTCTAATCTTTCCTCATAGCTGAGCTCCTCCAATGCTCTTATCAGTTTGGTTGGCATTCTCTAAACTTTCTCCAGTTCCGCGATATCCTTTCTGAGAACTGGTGCCCAAAACTGAACTGCATATTCCAAATAAGGTCTTACTAATGATTTGAACAGGGGCAAAATTATATCTCTCTCTCTGGAGTCCATACTTCTCTTAATACAAGAAAGGACTTTGCTCGCTTTGGAAACCGCAGCTTGGCATTGCATGTTATTATTGAGCTTATGATCTACCAAAACCCCCAGATCCTTCTCCACTATGGATTCCCCCAGTTGTACTCCCCCCCCCAGTATGTATGATGCATGCATATTCTTAGCCCCCAAGTACATAACTTTACATTTCTCAACATTAAACCTCCTCTGTCACATAGTCGCCCAATTAGACAGTGCATTGAGGTCAGCTTGTAAATTGGAGACATCCTGTAAGGACGTTATTCCACTGCATAGCTTGGTGTCATCTGCAAAGACAGAAATGTTACTTTTAATCCCAGACCCTATATCAGTTATAAAGGTTTTAAAAAATAAGGGTCCCAGCACTGAACCTTGGGGTATGCCACTGATCACCTTAGACCATTCAGAGTAAGAATCATTAACCACTACTCTCTGAATTCTTTTAGCCAGTTTTCTATCCATTTACAAACTGATATTTCCAAGCCTGTAGACTTTACCTTACACATGATCCGTGTGTGTGGAACTGTATCAAATGCTTTTGCAAAATCCAAGTATACCACGTCCACAGCCACCCCTCTGTCCAAGGTTTTACTTATCTCTTCATAAAAAGAAATCAGGTTTGTCTGACAACTTCTGTCTTTCATGAATCCATGCTGTCTGTTGCTTAAAATGTGTCATATACAAAATGGGTAAATCCCCAAAAAATGGAGTAAAAATTATATAAATAGGGGCTAATAGCCCTAATGCTTACAGGTCAGCTCAAAAAAAGGGGTGGGGTTGACCTGTAAGTATTAGGGCTATTGGCCCCTATTTATATAATTTTTCCTCCATTTTTGGGGCGTTTACCCATTTTGTATATGATACTTCTCTAGTCTTCTTTTTATAATTTTTTTAGATGCCGTACAAACTACGTTTTAGGGCGTGCAGTGCAGTAACACGTGCAAAATTGCTCCTTTTCCCACACCACACAAAAATGCACTGCCTTGGCACCTTCACACATCTAGCAAGTATTCTTACATTGGCGCCCACTAAAATGCATGGTACAGATTTGAATCATGCCAGCACCTTTTTTTGGGTTTCACAAGCATAGAACAGCCCATCAAAAAATGTGACACGTGGGAATGCGAAAAAAAGCAAGCATGCTCACACGCACCATCTGGGGTGAACAAGCACTCAGACTGCTGTGCTCCAGGATCGTGAGCAATTCTAAAGGGTTCCTTAACTGAGAAAAGGTTAAAAAACATTGCATTATAACATACTATAGTAGAAGAGGTTTGATTTTTTTTAAAGAGACCGCCAAAACCTAGGAACGTTTCTGAAAAAAAATATACAGTAAAAAGAAAACCTTTTAAAAGCCTATGTAAATTTACCTTATTATTAAAATATACTCCTCACTCCAAAAATAGATTTCTGTTTCTGATTTCTGTGCCACATGGTTGTGGGGGTCTGCGGGCAAGGGTCTTACCAGAATGTGGAATCCCTCTTTAAGGATAAGACGCTCATTTTAATTTTTGATAGAGTTAGGGAGGGTTAGAACCCCTGTAAGGTTTATTTTCGCCATCTGTGTCCCATTGAGGAGATTTCCCTTCACTTCCTGTCCCATAGCCAAACAGGAAGTGAGGAGAGGAAATTAAGGGAATTCCTTGGGGACCCCAGGTCACCAGAACAAGTGTCCTCATTGGAAGATTTTCCCTCTATTACTTTTCTGGGGACAACCCAAAATTTGGGATTTTCTTTTACTTTCACTTTCAATGATAATGGAAAACAGGACAAATAGAGAGGGTGAATCTCCCTAACATGGGGGCACAGACAGCAATAAAAGAGCTGACAACTGTTCTAATCTCTCTGCCCTCTATCCAAAAAACAAAAAAAGTTTTGCTTTTAGTTATACTTTAACCTCTGTCTCCCAACCGGGAAGTGACCCTATAGACGTCTATGGGGCTGTATTGTACAGGTGTGGCCAGGAGAAAGGGTCTATCACCAGTGTATGTAAACAAACAACAGAGGCTAAAGGCATCACATTTTGGCATACAACTGTGGATTGGGGAGGGTGTGATCATTTATGTCAGGGCAAGTGTACGCATTCTTTATCATATTATTATCAATTAAAAAGTTGTTTTCAATCTTCTAAAGTCTTACCTTTCCTTAAAGTAATACCTGGTGATCCTTCAATGCAGGTCCTTGTTTAGCTACAGCCTGATATAGGGTGACAACCATTGCCTGATTGTGCTCCTATGTTGTCAAGCTGTCACCGTACTCCCCCGATGGAGGCTAAAAGTGACTGAGTAGACACACATTGTGCAGACATGGTTCACGGTTATTATTATCAGGGTGCCAAGCCAAAGCAATGATATGCAATAATGGAGCTGCAAGTAGACAGCAAGTGACTAGAGGGGATCACCATCACCAAGATGTAGAAAAGGGTGATTTTTTTTTTTATTTAAGACATGCTCATTTTTATAATGCACATGCAAATTAAATAACAATGAAAAGCAATTAGGGTTTACATGTTCTTTAACCCATGTATGCTAGAGAGAGTTGGCTCTTTAAATGGGTGGTGAGGCCTAAGGCCAACAGGAGAGGTTCCCAATCATAATTACATAGTTTATAAGGTTGAAAAAAGACAGGTTCATTCAGTAGTGTGTGTGTGTGTGTGTGTGTGTGTGTGTGTGTGTGTGTGTGTGTGTGTGTGTGTGTGTGTGTGTGTGTGTGTGTGTGTGATTTGTTTTCTCTAACAATTCCCATTGCCCTGTATATTATGCTTCCTGGGGAGGACATCTAAAGGTGGTTTAAGTTGTCAACACTTGTAGCTATTACCACTTTCTGGGGATGGGAGTTCCACATTTCTACTGCTCCAACCGCAGAGAACCCTTTACTCAATCTAAGATTAAATCCCTTAGCTTTTAACCTACAATTTTTGGCCATATGTCCTCTTCAGGGACCTTAGAGTAAACAGTTTATCACAATTACTGAAGTCACCATTGATATATTTTTACAGTGTAATTATACTGTATCCCCTCTTAAGCGCCTTTTCTCCAGAGTGAATAGCTGTAATCTATGTAATCGATCCTCATAGCTAAGGTCCTCCACCCCCCTTATTAATTTTGTTGCTCTTCTTTGAACTCTTTCTAATTCAACATCTTTCCTGAGGATTGGAGACCAAAACTGAACTTCATATTCAAGATGAGGCTAAACCAGTGTTTTGTGATGGGATAGAATTATTGATTTATCTCTGGATTGTATGCTTTTTAATGCAGTATTTTCTTAGCTTTGTTAGCTGCAGCTTGGCATTGTATGCTATTGCTATATCTGTGATCTACAAGCAGCCCCAGATCCTTTTCTATCCCTGATTCTCTCACGGCAGCCCCTTCGAATGTGTAATTTGCATGTGTATTTTGGGCACCCAAGTGCATAACTTCTCAGTTCTCAAAATTGAACCTTATGTGCCATTTAGCCTCTTTTTCATCAAAGTCTTCCTGTAATGATGCTACATTCTGTGATGAATTTCTTTCCCTGTATGATTTGGTATCATCAGCAAACACTGAAATTGAAGCTTTAATTCCAACTTCTATGTCATCAATAATTAAATTGAACAGCATTGGCACTGCTACAGTGCTGATGTCATCAGGAGCCCTTCCTACCAGTTCCTGAAGCTGACTGTGAACTGTCGGTAACAGGCTGATCAAAGTTGTGGGGGCACAAATGGAGCACAGCCCATATCAAGGCAGGCAGTGATGCAGCTATGCGGTGGATGAGCGTTAAGGCTCGCCCGCCTTGCCACTACATATACACTGGTCAGCCATAACTTTATGATCACCCACCTAATATTGAGTAAGCCCCCGTTTTGCTGTCAAAGCAGCCCTCACCCATTGAGACATGAATACCATTAGACCTTAGAAGGTATGCTGTGGTATCTGGCACCAAACCGTCAGTAGCAAATCTTTTAAGTCCTGTAAGTTGCAGGATGGGACCTTCATGGATCAGACTTGTTTTTCCAGCACATCTCACAGATGCTTGATTGGATTGATATCTGTAGAATTTGGAGGCCAGTTAATCACCTTGAAATTGTTGTGTTCCTCAAACCATTCTTGATTCATTTTTGCAATGTGACAGGCTCATTATCCTTCTGAAGGAGGCCACTGCTATCAGGGAATACAGTTTCCATAAGGGTCGGTTCACACTAGGACGACTTGTCAGGCGACCAAGCCGCCTGACAAGTAGCGTCCCGTTCTGTACAATAGAACTGTTCTAATCGGAGCGACGCAAGTCGCTCCGACTTAGAAAAAGGTTCCTGTACTACTTTGGGGGCGACTTGAGGCGACTTGCATAGACTTCTATATAGAAGTCGTTTTACAAGTCGCCGCCCCTGTCGTGTCCAGGTTGCCTGAGGCAGTCACGCTGCAAGTCGTGCTGCCTCAGTGTGAACCGGGGCTAAAGGGTTATACTTGGCCAGCAACAATGTTTAAGTGGGTGGCACGTGTCAAGTAAAATCTACATAGTCCTTCAATTTATTCAATCTGTCACCACTTTACCCCTTAGCCCCTCTATGAGGACTTGTCTCTTAGGCTTAGTGGATGGCTTGGCCCCTACTAGGGCCATACATACTCTACTTACCCTATTATTGTACTGCCCAAGGAAACTTATGATCCTTTTGTGGAAGAAGGCCGCAACCCTGACATTGGCAGCTTGGGGAGCTTTAGTTAATAGGGCCCTTCCCTTATAAAAAGCAACTTACTCTAACGGAGGATTACCTCGTAAGTTTGAATAGGGGGAGAGGTTGAATGTCCTCTCTGTCTGACTAATTGCGCTCCTCAAATGTTCCCTGTTACTGATTGTCAGTTATTTGATTTCTGCAATATGCTGTTCTGTCACCCTCTATATTATCTGACTATACGAGTTAAGCCTTTTATACCTCATTGTTGGGGCCAATTTGTGAAATGTACCATCAGGTTACCATCTTTGATATGTAGAGAGGTTATGTATCCTGGATGCTTGAGAATGTTTTGTTTTTTAAACTGCTTTTCATTGTATGGATGCTTACAAGAGGTCACTGTTTTGTACTTTTCTTGCAAAATTTAAATAAAAATAATTTTCAAAAGGAAAAAAAAAGTAACATCCACATGAATTGAAGGACCCACGGTTTCCCAGCAGAAGAGTGCCCAAAGCACTGCCTCCGCCAGCTTGACTTCTTCCCATACTTCATGCTGAAGCCATCTCTTCCCCAGGTCAGCGACGCACACATACCCAGACATCCACATGATGTAAAAGAAAACATGATTCATTAGACCAAGCCATCTTCTTCCATTGCTCCGTGGTCCAGTTGTTATGCTCACATGCTCATTGAAGGTTTTTTTTTGGTGTGCACATGGGTCAGCATGGGCACCCTGACCAGTCTGTGCCTGCGCAGCCCCATACACCACAAATTGCAACGCCCATTTTCTGTGATTTCAACGCATCAACTTCAGGAACAACATGTTTACTTGCTACCTAATATATTCCACCGATTTTCAGATGCCATTGTAGTAAGATACTCACTTATCCTATCAATGGTCACAAGTTATGGCTGAATAGTGTATACTGCATGTGTATTGCTGTCGTAATAGGGTTAATATGAACTACTATATACATTATATAAATAAAACATGAACTATCTTAACATATGACAGAACCATTCTTTCTCCCATAGCTCTATGACAGTTCTCAGATCTGCAGTATACATTTGAATGAATCTTCAGTGTTTCGACTTTATCAGTCACCTGTTTTTTCCAGACAAAGGCATTTACTGCAAAGCAAGTGTCTGTGAAGCACATAGTCCGTTATCCCCAGCCTGGAACATCTGGATGTGATAGGATTTTCACTCTAACAATGGATGTGTGCAACAGCTGCAACTAATTGATCTACCCCTGTGAAATCTTCCCCGCTGTCCTATTTCTCAGTCTGTGTCAGACTCAGGGTCATTTGAGGAGGCCCGACAGCCTCGCAAGGGCTCCCCCTTGTGCTTCTAATCTGCAATTATCTGCCAGCTGAGCTGCTCACTCTGTCATTTCTTTTGCTGAATTCAGTAAAGAAAGATGAAGCACAAGCTGATGAAAAATGTGACAAAGAAGAGAGAACAGAAAGACATCCGAATGAGCGCAAAGGCATTCACCACAGCGCTTTCAAGTATCCATAAATAAAGCATATGAGCGCAGGTTTTCTACTTACATCCTGGCTTACATTAACATTGAATTATTAAAGCCTAGCTCCAGGAAACTTAAAAATTATTCCTGAAGTGGGGCTGTGCCTGTACTGCAAGGGTTTTGCTTGTTTAGTCCATGGGAGAAGAGAAGTACTTTTACTTACCTGATCCTTCGCTCCCCTGGCAGGAAGCAGTTTTTACCACACTTTGGTGGTGCACTGTCCCTTGACATCATCATTGTTCTGGGCTATGAATTCTGCATTGGTCCTGATGAGGTAAGGAATTTAGACTTCCAGAGCATGGAGAAGAAGATGCTGTACCAAATCCTCTAAACCAAAATGAGCATTTAATCCTCACAGTGCGGGTGCAGCCCTATTGCAAGGGAACATTTTTGAGAAGCTGAATTCCTGAGAAGGTAAAACGACTCCATTGCATTGAGGCTGCCCCCCCCACCCACTACAATGGTTAAATGCTTGTTTAACCACTTGCCTACTGGCCACTTTCACTCCCTTCCTGCCCAGGCACTTCCAGCTTACAGCACCGTCGTACTTTGAATGACAATTGCACGGTCATGCCACACCGTACCCAGATTACATTTTTAGCTTTATTTTTGAGACAGATAGAGCTTTCCTTTGATGGTATTTAATCACATTGAGTTTTTTATTTTTTGCTAAACAAATGAAAAAAGACTGACCTCTTTCTTCATTTTTGTTATAAAATTTTGCAAATAAGTAATTTTTCTTCTTCACTGATGTGTGCTGATGAGACTGCACTGATGTGAACTGATAGGCTGTACTTATGGGCACCGATGGACAATAATCGGTGGCACTGATGGGTTGCACTGATTAGCACTAATGAGGCTGCATTGATGGGCACTGATGAGACTGCACTTATAGGCACTGATGAGGCTGCACTGATGGGCACTGATGAGGCTGCACTAATGGGCACTGATGAGGCGGCACTGATGGGCACTGATGAGGTAGCACTAATGGGCACTGATGGGCAATGATGAGCCGGCACTGATGGGCACTGATAAGCTGCACTGTTGAGCCGGCAGTGATGAGGCTGCACTGATAAGCTGCACTGATGAGGCTGCACTGATAAGCCCTGATCGGTGATGCGCCTTGTCAGAGGGACACGGCTCACCACTAGGGATGAGCCGAACACCCCCCTGTTCGGTTCGCACCAGAACATGCAAACAGGAAAAAAGTTCGCTCGAACACGCGAACACCGTTAAAGTCTATGGGGCACGAACATGAATAATCAAAAGTGCTAATTTTAAAGGCTTATATGCAAGTTATTGTCATAAAAAGTGTTTGGGGACCCGGGTCCTGCCCCAGGGGACATGGATCAATGCAAAAAAAAGTTTTAAAAACAGACGTTTTTTCAGGAGCAAGTGATTTTAATAATGCTTAAAGTCAAACAATAAAAGTGTAATATACCTTTAAATTTCGTACCTGGGGGTGTCTATAGTATGCCTGTAAAGGGGCGCATGTTTCCCGTGTTTAGAACAGTCTGACAGCAAAATGACATTTGGAAGGAAAAAACCCATTTAAAACTACCCGCGGCTATTGCATTGCCGACAATACACATAGAAGTTCATTGATAAAAACGGCATGGGAATTCCCCACAGGGAAACCCCGAACCAAAATTAAAAAAAAAAAATGATGTGGGAGTCCCCCTAAATTCCATACCAGGCCCTTCAGGTCTGGTATGGATTTTAAGGGGAACCCCGCGCCAAAAAAACCCAAAAAAACGGCGTGGGGTCCCCCCAAAAATCCATGCCAGACCCTTATCCGAGCACGCAACCTGGCAGGCTGCAGGAAAACAGGGGGGATGAGAGTGCAGCCCCCCCTCCTGAACTGTACCAGGCCACATGCCCTCAACATTGGGAGGGTGCTTTGGGGTAACCCCCCAAAACACCTTGTCCCCATGTTGATGAGGACAAGGGCCTCATCCCCACAACCCTGGCCGGTGGTTGTGGGGGTCTGCGGACGGGGGGCTTATCGGAATCTGGAAGCCCCCTTTAACAAGGGGACCCCCAGATCCCGCCCCCCCCTGTGTGAAATGGTAAGGGGGTACTTACCCCTACCATTTCACTAAAAAACTGTCAAAAATGTTAAAAATGACAAGAGACAGTTTTTGACAATTCCTTTATTTAAATGCTTCTTCTTTCTTCTATCTTCCTTCATCTTATTCTTCTTCTGGTTCTTCTGGCTCTTCTGGTTCTTCCTCCGGCGTTCTCATCCAGTATCTCCTCCGCGGCGTCTTCTATCTTCTTCTCCTCGGACCGCTCCGCACCCATGGCATGGGGGGAAGCTCCCGCTCTTCTCTTCATCTTCTTCTTCATGCTCTTCTCTTCTTCCTTCTTCTCTTCTTCTCTTCTTCATTTTCTTCTCTGGGCCACTCCGCACCCATGCTGGCATGGAGGGAGGCTCCCGCTGTGTGATGGAATCTCCTCGTCTGATGGTTCTTAAATAATGGGGGGCGGGCCACCCAGTGTCCCCGCCCCCCTCTGACGCACGGTGACTTGACGGGACTTCCCTGTGACGTCACGGGGAATGCCACAGGGAAGTCCCATCATGTCTCGTGTGTCAGAGGGGGCGGGGTCACTGGGTGGCCCCGCCCCCGTTATTTAAGAACCATCAGACGAGGAGACGCCGACACACAGCGGGAGCCTGCCTCCATGCCAGCATGGATGCGGAGCGGCCCGGAGAAGAAAATGAAGAAGAGAAGAAGGAAGAAGAGAAGAGGATGAAGAAGAAGATGAAGAGAAGAGCGGGAGCCTCCCCCCATGCCATGGGTGCGGAGCGGCCCGAGGAGAAGAAGATAGAAGACGCCGCGGAGGAGATGCTGGACGAGAACGCCGGAGGAAGAACCAGAAGAGCCAGAAGAACCAGAAGAAGATAAAGGAAGAATCATTTAAATAAAGGAATTGTCAAAAACTGTCTCTTGTCATCTTTAACATTTTTGACAGTTTTTTAGTGAAATGGTAGGGGTAAGTACCCCCTTACCATTTCACACAGGGGAGGGGCCGGGATCTGGGGGTCCCCTTGTTAAAGGGGGCTTCCAGATTCCGATAAGCCCCTCGCCCGCAGACCCCCACAACCACCGGCCAGGGTTGTGGGGATGAGGCCCTTGTCCTCATCAACATGGGGACAAGGTGTTTTGGGGGGCTACCCCAAAGCACCCTCCCAATGTTGAGGGCATGTGATCTGGTACGGTTCAGGAGGGAGGGCCGCACTCTCGTCCCCCCTCTTTTCCTGCGGCCTGCCAGGTTGCATGCTCGGATAAGGGTCTGGTATGGATTTTTGGGGGGACCCCACGTCGTTTTTTTTTTACATTTTGGCCAGGGTTCCCCTTAATATCCATATCAGACCTGAAGGGCCTGGTATGGAATTTAGGGGGACTCCCACATCATTTTTTTTTTTAATTTTGGTTCGGGGTTTCCCTGTGGGGAATTCCCATGCCGTTTTTATCAATGCATTGATCCATGTCCCCTGGGGCAGGACCCGGGTCCCCAAACACTTTTTATGACAATAACTTGCATATAAGCCTTTAAAATTAGCACTTTTGATTTCTCCCATAGACTTTTAAAGCGTGTTCTGCCGCGAACACCCCAAATTGTTCGCTGTTCGGCGAACTTGCGAACAGCCAATGTTCGAGTCGAACATGAGTTCGACTCGAACTCAAAGCTCATCCCTACTCACCACTGATCGCAATGCACAAGCGTGACTGCGAGGACATCATATGATGTCCAACTGGAAGAAGGAGAGTCCTGTCTGGCTGTCAATCTGCTATAGGCCAGGTGGGAATTGGTTAAGTCTACTGAAACAAAAAAAACACTTTTACTCATCCGATCTGCCACTCCCGCAGGTTTTCTTCACACTGTAAGACCTCCTCTGTCCTATGTCCCGGTGATCACTGGTTCTCTGATGTCATTAAGACCAATGAAGAGTTCATAGCCCCGCACTGGACATGAGGATGCTGAGAAACAGTCTACTGCTGAAGTGTGGGGGAACACAGGAGCAGAAGATTTGACAAATAAAACTGGTTTTCCTGTCCCCTAGACCTAAATGCAGTCCTAATGCATAGGGATAAAAATATTGCTAAAAATAGAGTGGACAGCAGGAAAAACAAACCAACAAACAGATCATCCTTTCACAAGAAGCTGAGATGACTAGACTAATGCCGTGTACACACGACCGGACTTTTCGTCAGAGTGAACTCCGAAGGACTTTTCGACTGAGTTCCGATGGAGTTCCAATGAAACGGACTTGCCTATACATGATCACACCAAAGTCCGATTGTTTCGAACGTGATGACGTACGACCGGACTAGAATAAGGAAGTTCATAGCCAGTAGCCAATAGCTGCCCTTGCGTCCTTTTTTGTCCGTCGGACTAGCATACAGACGAACGGATTTTTCGATCTGACTCGAGTCTGTCGGAAAGATTTGAAACATGTTCTATTTCTAAAGTCTGACAGATTTTTCAACAGAAAAGGTCCAATGAAGCCCACACACAGTTGAATTGTCCAACGGATTCATTCCGTCGGACCAGTTTGGTCGAAAAGTCCGGTCGTGTGTACACAACATAACTATTTTAAGAGAAACAGTCTTATTTTGAACATTGTATAAGAAGAACCAACCCACTGACAGTTATACTGGTCTTACCTATGGAATTTCATAAAACAGAACAGAACATTCATTCAATTATCTAAAAGTTAAAGGGGACAATTTGACAATAAGTTTTAACCAGAGAAATTTAAAAAATCAAAGGACAGGGTTGCAATATTTTTTTCAAATCTTTTGGAAACAAACAATTTTCTAATCATCAAAATTGTCTCCTGGATGTGAAAAACCTTAGCTAGTCTTATGCGCTTAAATTTGTCAGTTAATCTGGAATTGTCTAAGAAAAGGGAGATATTGACATTTTACTCGAACAAAAAGTCCTTAGAAATTAGTCGGGTTCATGAAGGCTCCAAATGGTTGGAAAAACGTTTTTTATACTTCTTGTCTGAATGTTTGAACAAAATTCTGACAAAAAATATGTGAAAAAGTTGCGCTACTGGTGAATCACAAAAAAGAAAAATAATACAAATCAGCAGCCAGCATCAACAACGTGATGAATTGTGTATGAAAATAAAAAATATAAAATGCAGCGCTTAGGGAACACAAACCCCCCAGGACCGGTTGGAGAGCCTGTTGAAAACGACTGTCTGATGCCTGTTTGACCCACCGATGTACGGCGTGTGTGTCCACGTTTTGGGGTAAGAGTATCCATTCCCTCTGTTGTCCCAGATGCACACCTTTGATTGCTGCATGGAGAAGTCTGTTTTCTCATATTCACCATCATTAGAAGAAACATCTTCCACTACCTTCCTTAATAGACTATACATTACTATATAAAGGAGTTCGTAGATGTGCTCTTTGTCCATCATAGACTCATCACTATTATTAGCTTGTGTCTTATTCTCACATGCATTTTCAGTATTTGTTTGTGCCATATATATATATATGAGTTCATTTGACATCATTTATGCACTTATCACTTTCAGCGTTTGTTTGCATACCACTTCCTTCACCATTTTTGATTCACCAGTTGAATACCTACTCCCAAATGTGATCCTGGGGGGTTTGTGTTCCCTAATCTATCTATCTATCTATCTATCTATCTATCTATCTATCTATCTATCTATCTATCTATCTATCTATCTATCTATCTATCTATCTATCTATCTATCTATCTATCTATCTATCTATCTATCTATCTATCCCATTTGTATTGTGAGCTGGGCATAGGTAGCAGGTACAAAACTCCCTAGGGTAAGTAAACTTTCAGGCACAGATACCAGTCCAATGGAGTAGGGGCAATCAGTGGTGTGTTTATTTGTGCTATTTACAAGTCATTTAACAAGTGCTGTACTGTGGCGCAGATCCCCCCTGCTACAACCCCAGTGTCCCCCCCCCCCCCCACACACACAGCGCTGCTGGCTTCCCTCCTTCTTACCTCCCCCTCCTATATATGTGAAATGTAATTAAAAAATAATAATAAATTAAAAAAAAAAAATGTAAATCACTGACACCATCAACTGCTCTATTGCCCTACTGACACCAATCTCTGCTGTACTGACAACTTCCACTGCTCTGCTGACACCATCTTCTGCCCTACTGACTGACACCATCCACTGTCCTACTGACAATGTCCTCTGCCCTACTGACTGACACCATCCACTGTCTTACTGACAACGTCCTCTGCCCTACTGACTGACACCATCCACTGTCCTACTGACAACGTCCTCTGCCCTACTGACTGACACCATCCACTGTCCTACTGACAATGTCCTCTGCCCTATTGACTGATACCATCCACTGTCCTACTGACAATGTCCTCTGCCCTACTGACTGACACCATCCACTGTCCTACTGACAATGTCCTCTGCCCTACTGACTGATATCAGTCCTACTGACATGTGTGTTTGAGCTTTGGGGTGCATACCCTAATGCAATAGGCTGTGCACATCTATGCTGACTATCAGGCAGTGGAAGCCTAACACGCATCAGCCTCCACATACACAAATGGTTTGCTTTTTCAACAACCTTGCAGCTCTAACAGACAGTTCCCCTGGCTCAAGCACCGACTGCATGTTTCCAGATGAGTCTTAATTGCCACAGGGGAGAGGAGCACCTGAATTGGACAATGGATCAGTGATCTCTAAAACTGTATGAGAGGAGTCCTGTATGACCGGACTACTTTCAGAAATAGAGGTGTTATTAGTTTATTTTTTATCATCTAACAAAGTGGAAAGTAAATGAACAGAAGGGAAATCCAAATCAATATTTGGTGTGACCACCCTTTACCTTCAAAACAGCATCAGTTCTTCTAGATACACTTGCATAAAGTTTCGGCAGGTAGGTTGTTCCAAACATAATGGAGAATTAACCACAGATCTTCTGTGTACTGTATGTAGGCTACCTCAGATCCTTCTGTCTCTTCATGTAATCTCAGACAAACTCGATGATGTTGAGATCAGGGCCAAACCATCACTTCCAGTACTCGTTGTTTTTCTTTTGTTTACTTTTTCTTTCTTTTCTTCGTTACACTGAAGATAGTTCTTAATGACATTGGCTGTATGTCTGGGGTCGTTGTCCTGCTGCAGAATACATTTGGGGCCAATCTCACATCTCCCTGATGGTATGGCATAATGGATAAGTAGCTGCCTGTATTTCTCATCATTGAGGACATCATTGATCCTGACCAAATCTCCAGCTCCATTTGCATCAATGCAGCCGCAAACTTGAAAGGAACCTCCACCATGCTTCACTGTTTTGCAGTCACTTATTATTATACCACTGTCCAGTCCTTCGCAAACAAACTGCTTTTTGCAACAGCCAATTATTTTACATTTTGACTCATCAGTCTAGAGCACCTTCTGCCATTTTTCTGCACCCCAGTTGCTATGTTTTTGTGCATCGGTCATGGAAACAAGGCTTGGCCACTCAACTATGCATGAAAACATAGGAACTGGGGTGCAGAAAAATGGCAGTAGGTGCTGCCACAGACTGAATAAAGGCTGGGCAAACTGCCCTCTGACCATTCCTGAATGAAGATTTGACTCTGGTACAAGGAGGTGGGATGAGCAGGCTTTGGCTTAATGGTAGAATATGTAAATGATGCACAGCAGGCTGCGTTGGGGTTGGCAGGAATCCACTGATAGCGATCGGTATGAGTGTCTCTGCACCTCTGGTTGCTGAAGGAAGCTGTGTCCCTGGGTATCTGGCATTGGTATGTGTGATGTCGCTGGACCTCTGGCGCTGGTGTGAAACGGTCACTGGACTGCTGGGCATGGAAGAGCTGTGTCACCCTTGTCTCTATGGTAATGCAGCAGCAGTCTGAATGGCAGCATCTGACCAGACTCTCAGATTTCCCCTGGGCCAAGGGAGCTGGCCTGCCAGTTACAGTCAACTTTATAGATTTTCCCAGAATGCTCTGATGCTCTAGCTTCATCGAGAGTTGTAGTCTCTGGGCTGGTCCACTCTGAAGTAAGTGTTAGCTGAGGGACAACATGTCCCATGGTTCTCTGCTCTGGGGTCTGGATAGGGCAGGAAGGTGATACAATGATGCGTCCATGGACATAAGAAGAAAATTAACAATCTTTTGTTTATTCAACAATGTCTCTTCTCCCCCATTACTTAGTAGCCGCACATGGCTGCAGTTGCAACACATTCAAATTAATGTGCTGCAAATGATTAAAAAGTGCTCATATGGTTTGGTATGACATTAGAATTATCCATGTGGTTTAGCCTTAAAAATTTTTTGGATAGCGCCTTCTGTGCTCTTCATCACAGTTCCAGTGTTCTGCATGCAATGGCATTTCTAATAAAAGCGCCGATGTTTGATGTAATTACTAAAAGTCTTTAAAAGAAGCCCATTACCGAGAACACAAAAAGGAAGAGAAAGATTAACCTGATGCCGAACTAAGAAAAAATATGATTTTTAAAGTTAAAATTAGATTAATAAAATTTTTTAACAAAAAAACATTAAATATACACCAATGAACCTGTCTAGTACAAAATCAGGACCATGGACAGAGCATAACTTATTGAAGATATTAATTTATTTTAAGCCAGTACTTTACATAAAAATAAAAATCTGGACAGGGTTTATAAAGGTAAAATAAGACTAGGAAGTTCTTTTTTTATTGTAAAACAAGTAACACAACAAAAATAATGCCTGATCATACAATAACTAAAAAAAAATCTTACCGTACGATTTTAGCTTGTTCAGTTGGTGAAAGAACTTTGTGAATTAGGTGTTACATCTGCAGTGGAAAAATCCAGGCATTAAGAATGCATGAAACTTTTTCTGGTTTAATTGGGCAATATTATCAAAAGTAATGATATCACTTATGCTACTTTTAGATAGTGATGTCACAGCTTTACAAATTTATGCCGGGTACACACGAGCGGACTTTTCGACCGGACTGGTCCGAGGGTCTATCCGACGGACTTTGGGCGGACTTCCATCGGACTTTCCGAACAAACGGACTTACCTACACACGATCACACCAAAGTCCAACGGATTTGTACGTGATGACGTACGACTGGACTAAAATAAGGAAGTTGATAGCCAGTAGCTAATAGCTGCCCTAGTGTCGGTTTTCGTCCGTCGGACTAGCATACAGACGAGCAGACTTTTCGATAGGAACTGGGTCCGGCGGAGTTCTGACGTAAAGATTTGAAACATGTTCCAAATCTAAAGTCCGTCAGATTTTCAACCGAAAAAGTCTGCTGCAGGTCCGATGAAGCCCACACGCGGTCAAATTGTCCACCGGACTCGGTCCATTGGACCAGTCCGGTCGAAAAGTCCGCTCGTGTGAAAATTCAGGGCTGAACAGCAATGCCCATAAAAGCCTGAAGTTGTGCCTATTTTTTTCAAGCAGGAGCACATGTTTCTTAGCTTTTTAAAAGGTGGTTATCTAGGACTGGCTTTTTGCATCACGCTGGGGGGGATTTACTAAAACTAATAAACTAGTGCACACAGAATATGGCACAGCTGTGCATAGAAACCATTCAACTTCTAATTCCAGCTGGTTCAATTATGCTTTGACAATAAAACCCAGAAGATGATTACTATGGTTACTATGCATAGCTGCACCAGATTTTGTATACACCAGTTTTAGTAAATTTCCACCACTGGCTTTTTAATTGAAGTGTAAGTACAGCAAAAACTTTTGTTAGTTTTGGACAGAGTAGGGAAGCATTGAAAGCCCTGCCATATTTTTTGCCATCTTCCATCACAAAGATTTCCCTTCATTCCTGTGATGAATAAACAGCAAAGAGGAAATTTCCACAAAATGAGGGGAATTCCTCTCTGAAATCATGGTCCCCAGAATAGACATTTATGTGAAATGAGGCTCTGATGTGATGGGAAGCCTTCTGCTGTGAAGATTAGACTCTTGATGTAATGAGGGGTGGGGGTGGGGGTCTTATGATGTCAAGGGAGGACTTCTCATGTGATGGATGGCTTCTGAGGTGAAGGGAGGAATTCCGATGTAATGAGGAGCTTCTGGTGTGAAGGGGGGACTTCTGGTGTGATTGGAGGCTTCTAATGTGAAGGGAGGACTTCTGCTGTGATGGGGGGCTTCTGATGTGAAGGGAGGATTTCTGATGTGAAGGTAGATTCTGGTGTGAAGGGGAGACTTCTAGTGTGATGGGGGTGCTTCTGATGTGAATGGGGGGCTTCTGATGTGAAGGGAGTACTTATGATGTAATGGGGAGCTTCTGATGTAAATGGGCGGACTTCTGGTGTGATGGGAGGCTTATGATGTGAAGGGAGGACTTCCGGTGTGATGGGGGGCTTCTGATGTAAAGAGAGGACTTCTGGTGTGATGGGGGAGGGATTCTGATGTGAAAGGAGGACTTCTCGTGTGATGTTGGGGGCTTCTGATGTGAAGGGGGGACTTCTGGTGTAATGGGGCGCAGGTGGTTCTGATGTGAAGGGAGGACTTCTGGTGTGATGAGGGGGCTTCTGTTATGAAGGGGGGTTTCTAATGTGAAGAGAGACCTTCTGATGTGGTCGAGGGGCTTCTATTGGGAAGGGAGAATTTCTGATGCGATGTGGGACGTTATCTCTTATGCCGCGTACACACGAGCGGACTTTACGGCGGACTTTGCCCGGCGGACTTTTCGACGTACTTTCCGACGGACTTTCTGAATGAACGGACTTGCCTACACACAATCCACCAAAGTCCGTCGAATTCGTACGTGATGACGTACGACCGGACTAAAACAAGGAAGTTCATAGCCAGTAGCCAATAGCTGCCCTAGCGTGGCTTTTTTGTCCGTCGAACTAGCATACAGACGGCGGACTTTTCGACCGGACTCGATTTCAACGGATAAATTTGAAACAAGTTTCAAATCTAAGTCCGTCCAACTTTTGAGAAAACAAAGTCCGCTGGAGCCCACACACATCGAATTGTCCGACGAAATCCAGTCCGCCGGGCAAAGTCCGCCGTAAAGTCCGCTCGTGTGTACGCGGCATTAGGGTGTGTTTATTCATTTGTTTAAATTTTATTCTTTCATTCTTAAAACTGTTTTTTTATTTGGCTTACAAGTATTTGTAAAATATACAATGTAGCCCCCACACTGCAAAGTTTGTAGACCCTTTTGTAGATCCACATCTAGAAATCCCTGGAAGCCTTGATCGCTGTTTGTATGATGGCACCTGTAGTTCCACTGAACAGTAATATATTGCTTAGTTTGCTCGTAAACAAATGATGCTATTTTTAATTCCCCCAGACCAAACTTTTCCTTGAGAGGCAGAGTGAACGAGTCCTTGTTTCCACTAGGATAACTGTGTTCTGCCTAAAACAGAATGACATTTTTGTGCCACTTTCCAAGTGCAATTATCCTTGGTTTCCTAGATGAGTCAGTACATGACCTTAAACTCCAGCAGGCACACAATTCAGAATTACTTACGTTTTTATTTTTTTATTATTTGAACACTACTCTTAAATGAATGATTTTTTCCCATCTAATGGAAATAGTAGACAGTTTGGACAGGATTTCAAAACTGAACTTATTCTACTGATGGTGTTTTAATTGCCAAGTTGGAGTACAGTGATTTGCTTTCAATAGAATATTCAAGCAATACGTGATACAATTGGTTTGAATGTCTCTGATACCGATATGAAGAGGTCATCACTGAATGTACATATATTGCACCCCATCCTCACTTCCTTTAGGGGTACAGCATACCACCAGCCACTACTACTGAGAGTAAAAGCCCCGGTTTGGATCCTTCTCCCATTTGTATACCCTCTTTCTCATGGACTACTCCAAATTGGATCTTCCCCAGTTAATACCCTCCCTTCCTCATGGACCACCCCTGCACTGTATACATACTTCTTTTTCAGCTGTCTTCATCCTGGTCTGATGAAATCACATGTATTTTTTTTCCCTGGATGGGTACCAGCACCACATAATGGCACCCTGTGTGTCTATGATGGGTGGGTTG
Source organism: Lithobates clamitans (assembly GCA_037952925.1). Lineage (NCBI taxonomy): Eukaryota > Metazoa > Chordata > Amphibia > Anura > Ranidae > Lithobates > Lithobates clamitans. The sequence goes on along the minus strand of JBBGZY010000169.1, from coordinate 2,620,279 downwards.
AGCTTTGACATCCTGAGATTACAGGAAAACAGTTGAATTAAACTGGGGGTCATTCAGCCTGAATCACAGCATCACAGTGCCAAATATCGGGTAAGTAGAGCTGTATCTATTCTTTCCATGAGATGCTGGGGGATCCATTTTGTTTCAAAGCCCAAAATGGAGTTAGGCTTTTAAGTGAAATTCCAGCCAAAACGTTTTCTTTCTAGTGAGGGTGGGAAGGAGTCAGTCTATCTGTCAAGTTTTTTTGACTGTCTTCATATAAGAGTTTACCCCTACTTTCTGTTGAAATGGCTACACAGGATTTTAAGGCAATCTCTCTCTCTCTCTCTCTCTCTCTCTCTCTCTCTCTCTCTCTCTCTCTCTCTCTCTCTCTCTCTCTCTCTCTCTCTCTCTATATATAGTATCTCACAAAAGTGAGTACACCCCTTACATTTTTGTAAATATTTTATTATATCTTTTCATGTGACAACACTGAAGAAATGACACTTTGCTACAATGTAAAGTAGTAATTGTACAGCTTGTATAACAGTGTAAATTTGCTGTCCCCTCAAAATAACTCAACACACAGCAATTAATGTCTAAACCGCTGGCCACAAATGAGTACACCCCTAAGTGAAAATGTCCAAATTGGGCCCAAAGTATCAATATTATGTGTGGCCACCATTATTTTCCAGCACTGCCTTAAACCTCTTGTGCATGGAGTTCACCAGAGCTTCACAAGTTGCCACTGGAGTCCTCTTCCACTCCTCCATGATGACATCACGGAGCTGGTGGATGTTAGAGACCTTGCGCTCCTCCACCAGATTTGAGGATGGCGCACAAATGCTCAATAGGGTTTAGATCTGGAGACATGCTTGGTCAGTCCATTACCTTTACCCTCAGCTTCTTTAGCAAGGCAGTGGTCGTCTTGGAGGTGTGTTTGGGGTCATTATCATGTTGGAATACTGCCCTGCGGCCCAGTCTCCGAAGGGAGGGGATCATGCTCTGCTTGAGTATGTCACAGTACATGTTGGCATTCATGGTTCCCTCAGTGGACTGTAGCTCCTCAGTGCCGACAGCACTCATGCTGCCCCAGACCATGACACTCCCACCACCATGCTTGACTGTAGGCAAGACACACTTGTCTTGTACTCCTCACCTGGTTGCCGCCATACATGTTTGACACCATCTGAACCAAATAAGTTTATCTTGGTCTCATCAGACCACAGGGCATGGTTCCAGTAAGCCATGTCCTTAGTCTGCTTGTCTTTGGCAAACTGTTTGTGGGCATTCTTGTGCATCATCTTTAGAAGAGGCTTCCTTGTGGGACGACAGCCATGCAGACCAATTTGATGCAGTATGGTCTGAGCACTGACAGGCTGACCCCACACCCCTTCAACCTCAACCTCTGCAGCAATGCTGGCAGCACTCATATGTCTATTTCCCAAACACAACCTCTGGATATGATGCTGAGCACGTGCACTCAACTTCTTTGGTCGACCATGGCGAGGCCTGGTCTGAGTGGAACCTGTCCTGTTAAACCGCTGTAAGGTCTTAAGAAAGATACACACACATATATATATATATATATATATATATACCGTATTTATCGGCATATAACACGCACTTTTTTCCCCTGAAAACCAGGGGAAAATCGTGGGTGCGTGTTATAGGCCGATCCCCGCCGTTTTTGTGTCATCGGAGCGATCGCGGCAATTGCCGCGGTCGCCGCCGACATACACAGCTGTGGGTAGATAAGAATATGGCGCCCAGACTGCAGGGATTCGTCGGAGCTGAGATACACATACCCGAGTGTTCTCGGCTTTTTTCGGCGCCGCCGTCACGCCCAGTCCCGCCCCTGGACCTGAGTTATGTCCATCATAGGGCGGGACTGGGCGTGACTGTGAGCGGCGCGGAAAAAAGCCGAGAACACTCGGGTATGTGTATCTCGCCTTCTAAAAAAAGCCGAGAACACTCGGGTATGTGTATCTCGTGTCCGACGAATCGCTGCAGTCTCGGCGCCATATTTGAATCTACACACGGCTGTGTATGTCGGCGGCGAGTGCACAAAGCTGCACTGACATGGCTGGACTGGGGCAAAGCTGCACGGGCAAACCTGCACTGCCAAAGCTGCACTGGGGCAAGGCTGCACTGGGGCAAGGCTGCACTGGGGCAAAGCTGCACTGGGGCAAAGCTGCACTGACAAGGCTGCACTGACAAAGCTGCACTGACAAGGCTGCACTGACAAAGCTGCAGTGACAAGGCTGCACTAACAAGACTGCACAGGGGCAAGGCTGCACTGACACTGAAAAGGCTGCAGATGGACAGATAAGGCTACATTGATGGGCATTTTAATGTAAGTTTTTTTTCCTTACACTTCCCTCCTAAAAGTTTTTTTTCCTTAAAATTCCCTCCTAAACTTGGGGTGCGTGTTATACGCCGGCGCGTGTTATACGCCGATAAATACGGTATATATATATATACATATATATTTATATATATATATATATATATATATGGCTCCTGATGTTAATAAATACAGTGGAGGGGGGGAGGAAAAGGGGAGGGGGGGAGAGTCTGTGGCCTGGGTAAATAACCTCAGGAAAGGGTTACTGGCACCATGCAGGAGGCAGCACGCCAAAGTGCAGAAAACACCTTAAGGGAGATAAAAAGGAGAAAAAGCAGTGCCAACCTAAGTGCAGTAGTTAAAAGCACACACTTTAATAGCAGTGGAAATACACTCACCCTGAGTAGGTGATAACAGGCAATCAAATAAAAAATGTCCGAATGGACGGTGAGGTGGGCGGCAGGGCTCCACAGGGCTCCACGGGGCGCGATCTTCCAATGTCAAGCGGTCCTGTCCGGCAATGCTGGTGGTTTCCAGTGTCCCAGATCAGGGTCAGTGGGCGCAGCGGGGATCGTCAATGGTCGCGGAGTGATGACGCTGGTGGCGTGCACGCGTTCGGAGCATGCGTGCTCCTTCATCAGGCATAGCAATCCTCCATTTTGGAAGTGGTTAAGAAGGGAAAAGGGCAGAGTGGGCGGCCAATCAGGTCAAAGCACCGCCCTGGGAAGTTCAATGGACTGATTGGCTCTAGGGAGCCAGAGGGCTGGATTAGATGGGTAATAGGAGCTCATCAGACAAGTGGCATAATGTAGTATAACAGGGAAAAGAGGAAAGGGAAAAAAAGGTGAGAGAAGGTGAAGAAGAGACAATATGTAAAAGAGAAAGAACGACAAAGGCAGAGGAACCATGGATGTAGAATGTCAAGAATAGAATTCTATGAGAATATATATCATTGGATTCTGTAGGGGGATAAAATATATTTTTGTATATGTGTGTGATGCCGATAATGTGTAGAGGCATGTACTTGTGTGTGCACAAATATATATCCCTAGAGGACAGGGGAGGAAAGAGTTGTACCGTAATGGGATGTCATGTTATGAATATGTGTATATGTTCATGTGAAATTTTTTGAGTTCGGAATGCACATAGGTATAGGGAGGTGAAAGTGGAGATTTTATTATTTGTAATAATTGGTTGCTTTGGAAAATAAAAAATTATGCATAGAAGTATATGAGTTGAAAGATGAAGTAGATTGTAGGGGGTAGGTAGATTAAAAGGGCTAGGGTATTTTGGGTTGAGAGTGTAGGAGTTATGCGATCGTGCAATTTCATGTAGATACATAGATGCATGGGCGCATATCTCAAAGGCACAGATATGTGTGTGGGGGAGGGGGGGAAAGGGAGGGGGGAGAGGGGGCAGGGGGGGAGTGGGGAAAGGGAGGACAATCCGGGAGAAGAAAGGGGAACTGGTGTGAAAGGTGAATATGCATTCTGTAAGATGTGAACATGTGTACCTGTAGAGATGAATTTACAGAACTGGATTAATATCTATTTCTTCGTTTAGGCCTCCAGGTGCGAGGGCATCAAGGGTGTATATCCAAAATGTTTCCCTCTCGCAGTGACGCTTAAAATGCTCTGCAAGAGGGAGAGTCCTGGGTATCTGTTCGATTACCCACACCCGCATTCCGTTACTGGAGCCCTGATGGTACTCCTTGAAATGTCTGGGGATGGTTAAGTTGAGGTTTTCTTCTACTGATCTGCAGTGTTCTCCGAATCTTTTTCCGAGCGTTTGGATGGTACGGCCAATAAAGAGTAAGTCACAGGGGCAATGAATGCCATATATCACATAATCTGAAGAACAATTGAAAAAATCTTTGAGCTGATAGGTATTTCCTTTTGTGGTAAAGGATTTCTGGCGATGAGACAAATTTGCAAGTAAGACATTTTAATTTTTTACATTGGTACATACCATTTAGTGTGAGGAAGGTCCGGTGCGGGGTGGGTTTATTGTGTATGGTTTTATGTTTACTCGGAGCAATGAGACTTTAAATGCTTCTGGCCTTGTGATATGTGATTCTGGGTTTAGCGTTAATAGAAGGTTTTAACAGGGGATCCTCTAGTAGAATACCCCAGTGTTTTTGAAAGATTTTTTCAATTTTTTTATACTGGGAATGAAATTGAGTGATGAACCTGGTTGTATAGGGTTGGGAAGAGACAGTGGGTTGGGTCTGTGATTTTGTATGAGAGGGGGATGTAGGGCAAGCAATGACAGACTTATCATCCAGGAATTTAGCAAACGCTTCTTCTACTAGAGCTGGGGGGTACCCTTTGTCCTCAAACTTAGTTTTGAGCAGATTTCCCTGTTTAATGTAGTCAGAGTTATAAGTACAATTTCGTTTTAGGCGATTGAATTTGCTTTTTGGGATATTGGTTTTTTTTTGGCAAAGATCATGTTGTCGGTGTGGCAAAGCTCCAGATCCAAGAAGGTCAAACTGTCTGTGCTGCAAGTGAATGAAAAGGAAAGGCCTAGGTCGTTGGAATTACAATAGGCCACAAAGTCATCAACAGGTGGTCCCATATGATGATGATATCGTCTATGTAGCGACCTATGTAAATTATGTATTCGGAGAAAGGGTTATTATTCCAGGTAGACATATGTTCCTAAAAACCTATTGTTAGGTTGGCATAACTAGGCGCAAAATTGGCACCCATTGCCGTTCCTTGGGTTTGTATGTAAAAATTGTTATCAAAAGAGAAGTAGTTGTGGGCCAGGCAAAAGTTGGTTGAATCTAAAATTAAATTTGCCTGCATGGATTTTATGGAAGGGTCTAGAGCTAGAAATTGTTTGACAGCTCGAAGGCCAACGCTATGGGGAATTGAGGTGTACAAAGAATTTACATCTAGGGAAACCCATTGGTATGTGGGTTCCCAGGTGTAACTTTTAAGGATATCTAAAGGTGGGTACCATCACAAATGTAGGTTGATAGGTTTTGCGCTAGCGGTTGTAAAGAATGGTTGATGTATATGGAGAAAAAGCTGGTGATGCTCTCCATAGCCGCTACAATGGGTCATCCCGGGTTTTTATGTATTTTTGGAAGGTGGTAAAAGTAGGGGGTATTGTAATATGCTCTGGATAAAAAGGAAGCTTCGGCTTTAGTAATAATATGGTCATTGAGAGCTTGTTTGACAAGGGTTTTTTCCTCCAGGGAGAAGAGGGGGAGTGGGTCGTTGGTGAGGAGTGTATATGTATTGTTATCCGAAAGTAGTCTATAGGCTTCATCAAGATAGGCATGACGATTTTGGATGACAATACCACCCCCTTTGTCTGCTGTTTTGATAATGATGGAGGTATTATTGGTTCATTTTTTGAGGGAAGATATTTCTTGGGGAGTGAGGTTATTTTTTGGGCATAGAGAGGGAGTGGATTTGAACATACGTTTTATGTCCGAGCAAACGACTTGATAGAAGCTTTGTATGTAGGGGCCTTTGGTGTGGCTGGGATTGAATATGGATTTGGGATGGAAAGGAGTATGTTTTATGGGAGGCGAATCATATAAGTGTTGAGTAAGATAAGGAGTATCTGGGATGGTGGCTTCTTCATCACCATTATAGAGTTCCTCTAAAATTGTTAGACAAGGATCATCCAGATAATTTTTAAGTATGGATGTGGATGTAGTGTTAACAATCGGCTCTTGGCTGTTTCACTTTGTAGGTTTTGATGTTCAAAAAGCGTTTAACTGTCAAATCACGTGTAAATTTGTTGAGATCTACAAACAAAGTGAAAGGATTGGGTTGCGTGGTGGGTGCAAAGTTTAAACCTTTGTTTAGTAGGGAAATCTCTCCGGGAGTAAGAGCATGAAAGGAAAGATTGTATTTTTTTTTTCTTTTTTTTTGGCCACTGTGCTGGAGCTCAGTTTCAGGGTCTTGGCAAAAGTGAGTACACCCCTAAGTGAAAATGTCCAAATGGTGCCATGTGACTCGTTAGTGTTACAAGGTCTCAGGTGTGAATGGGGAGCAGGTGTGTTAAATTTGGTGTTATCGCTCTCACTCTCTCATACTTGTCACTGGAAGTTCAACATGGCACCTCATGGCAAATATCTCTCAGAGGATCTGAAAAAAATAATTGTTGCTCTACATAAAGATGGCCTAGGCTATAAGAAGATTGCCAAGACTCTGAAACTGAGTTGCAGCAAGGTGGCCAAGACAATACAGCGGTTTAACAGGACAGGTTCTACTCAGAACAGGCCTCACCATGGTCGACCAAAGAAGTTGAGTGCACCTGCTCAGCGTCATATCCAGAGGTTGTCTTTGGGAAATAGACGTTTGAGTGCTGCCAGTATTGCTGCAGAGGTTAAAGGGGTGGGAGGTCAGTCTGTCAGTGCTCAGACCATACGCTGCATATTGCATCAAATTGGTCTGCATAACTGTCGTCCCAGAAGGAACAAAAAAGACGCCACTGCCCCCATCTATAGCTGGCCATCGCAGTAAGCAGCATTGGAAGACTACATAAGATATAAACAGGTCTGAGGATAAATCCAAGGGAAAAAAAACAAGCTTACTTACAACCAGCTCACAGACAACCAATTAAACCTGTCTAACAGTATGCGTTAAAAGCAGAGGTTTACTTTGCACGCATTTTCAAATGCATGTGTAAGCCACAGAGCCTCGCCACTGCACCCTGGTATCTGTGGTACCTAACACTAACTTATAAGTGTCCCCACAGTGGAGGCACATACATTCTGATGGATAGGTGAGGGCAGGTGGACTGAAGGTACAGGAGTACACTGAGCACCCAGCATGTAGCTCAATGGCTGCAAAGGTGTCAGTGCGTTGCCTGACCAATATGCATGACAGTGATCCAAAAAAAACCCCACTGCCCCCATCTATAGCTGGCCATCGCAGTAAGCCACATTGGAAGGCTACATAAGATATAAACAGGGCTGAGGGTAAATCCAAGGGAAAAAAACAAGCTTACTTACCGACCAGCTCGCAGACAACCAATTAAACCTGTCTAACAGTTTGCGTTAAAAGCAGGGGTTTAGTCTGCATGCATTTGCAAATGCATGCGTAAGCCACAGAGCCTCGCCACGGCACCCTGGTATCTATGGTACCTAACACTAACTTATAAGTGTTCCCACAGTGGAGGCACATGACAGGTTTAATTGGTTGTCTGCGAGCTGGTTGGTAAATAAGCTTGTTTTTTTTCACTTGGATTCATCCTCTGCCCTGTTTATGTCCCAGAAGGAAGCCTCTTCTAAAGATTATGCACAAGAAAGCCCATAAACAGTTTGCTGAAGACAAGCAGACTAACCATGTCCTGTGGTCTGATGAGACCAAGATAAACTTATTTGGTTCAGATGGTGTCAAGCATGTGTGGTGGCAACCAGGTGAGGCACACAAAGACAAGTGTGTCTTGCCTACAGTCAAGCATGGTGGTGGGAGTGTCATGGTCTGGGGCTGCATGAGTACTGCCGGCACTGGGGAACTACAGTTCATTGAGCGAACCATGAATGCCAACATGTACTGTGACATACTGAAGCAGAGCATGATTGCCTCCCTTCGGAGACTGGGCCGCAGGGCAGTATTCCAACATGATAATGACCCCAAACACTCCTCCAAGACGACCACTGCCATGCTAAAGAAGCTGAGGGTAAAGGTGCTGGACTGGCCAAGCATGTCTCCTGACCTAAACCCTATTGAGCATCTGTGGGGCATCCTCAAATGGAAGGTGGAGGAGCACAAGGTCTCTAACATCCACCAGCTCCGTGATGTCATCATGGAGGAGTGTAATGCCCCGTACACGCGATAGGATTTTCAGATGGGAGGTAGTTGTTGGAAATTCCAACCGTGTGTAGGCTACATCGGACATTTTCTATCGGAATTTCCGTCACACAAAATTTGAGAGCTGGTTCTCAAATTTTGCAACAACAAAATCCATTGTCATAAATTCCGATCGTGTGTACACAATTCCGACGGACAAAGTTCCAGGCATGCTCGGAATCAAGCAGAAGAGCCGCACTGGCTATTGAACTTCATTTTTCTCGGCTCATTGTACGTGTTGTACATCACCGCGTACTTGACGTTCGGAATTTCCGACAGGATTTGTGTGTATGCAAGACAAGTTTGAGCCAACATCTGTCGGAAAAAAAACATGGATTTTGTTGTCGGAAAATGCTATTGTGTGTACAGGGCAGATGAGGTCTCCAGTGGCAACCTGTGAAGATCTGCTGAACTCCATGTCCAAGAGGGTTAAGGCAGTGCTGGAAAATAATGGTGGCCACACAAAATATTGACACTTTGGGCCCGATTTGGACATTTTCACTTAGGGGTGTACTCACATATGTTGCCAGTAGTTTAGACATTAATGGCTGTGTGTTGAGTTATTTTGAGGGGACAACAAAATTACACTATTATACAAGCTGAACACTCACTGCTTTGAGATACTGTATATACAGTGGGGACGGAAAGTATTCAGACCCCCTTAAATTTTTCACTCTTTGTTATAGTGCAGCCCTTTGCTAGTTAATTTTTTTTTTTGCTAGTTTTTTTTTTTTTCAAGTTAATTTTTTTCCTCATTAATGTACACACAGCACCTCATATTGACAGACAAAAACACAGAATTGTTGACATTTTTGCAGGTTCATTAACCCCTTCAGATCCGGGCCATTGCCAAATGACAGCAACAGCGCGGATCTAAATTGCTGGGACCACGTCTTTTGACAGCCTCACTGTGACAGCGTGAGGAGGAAAAAAAAACCTGATCACCAGCAGCCGTGATCGGGACATCAGTCCCGATCATGGCGATCCTCTGTCACAAAGCAATAGGCAGCAGTGCCGCCTACCAGTGCCCGCCAGCGTCACCCATCAGTGCCCACAGTGCCATCCATCTGTGCCCACAGTGCCACCCATCAGTGCCCACAGTGCCACCCATCAGTGCCCACATCAGTGCAACAGTGCTGTACATCAGTGCCACCTATCAGTGCCCATCAGTGTCACCTACCAGTGCCCATAAGTGCCCATCAGTGCCGCCCATCACTGCCCATCAGTACCCCCATCAGTGCCGCCCATCAGTGCCCCCCATCAGTGGTACCTATCAGTGCCCATCAGTCCCACCTATCCGTGCCACCCATCCGTGCCACCCATCCATGCCACCCATCAGCGCTCATCAGTGGCCATCAGTGCCGCCTTATCTGTGCCCATTAGTACCGCCTTATCTGTCCCCACCAGTGCTGCCTTAACTGTGCCTATCAGTGCCGCCTTAACTGTGCCTATCCATGCCCATCAGTGCAGCCTATCAGTGCCCACCAGTACCGCCTCATCAGCGCATATCAATGAAGGAGAAAAATTACCTGTTTGCAAAATTTTATAACAAACTATTAAACATGATTTTTTTTTTTTTAAATTTCCATCTTTTTTTGTTTGTTTAGCAAAAAATAAAAACCCCAGCTGTGATTAAATACCACCAAAAGAAAGCTCTATTTGTGGGAAAAAAATGATAAAAATTTCATTTGGGTACAGTGTTGTATGCCCGCGCAATTGTCATTCAAAGTGTGTCAGCGCTGAAAGCTGAAAATTGGTCTGGGCAGGAAGGGGGTTTAAGTGCCCAGTAAGCAAGTGGTTAAGAAAGAAAAACTGAAATATTACATGGTCCTAAGTATTCAGACCCTTTGCTCAGTATTTAGTAGAAGCACCCTTTTGATCTAATACAGCCATGAGTCTTTTTGGGAATGCTGGAACAAGTTTTTCACACCTGGATTTGGGGATACTCTGCCATTCCTCCTTGCAGATCCTCTCCAGTTCTGTCAGGTTGAATGGTAAATGTTGGTGGACAGCCATTTTTAAGTCTCTCCAGAGATGCTCAATTGTGTTTAAGTCAGGGCTCTGGCTGGGCCATTCAAGAACAGTCACGGAGTTGTTGTGAAGCCACTCCTTATTTTAGCTGTGTGCTTAGGGTCATTGTCTTGTTGGAAGGTAAACCTGCGGCCCAGTCTGAGGTCCTGAGCACTCTGGAGAAGGTTTTCGTCCAGGATATCCCTGTACTTGGCCGCATTCATTTTTCCCTCGATTGCAACCAGTCGTCCTGTCCCTGCAGCTGAAAAACACCCTCACAGCATGATGCTGCCACCACCATGCTTCACTGTTGGGACTGTATTGGACAGGTGATGAGCAGTGCCTGGATTTCCCCACACATATCGCTTAGAATTAAGGCCAAAAAGTTCAATCTTGGTCTCATCAGACCAGAGAATATTATTTCTCACTATCTTGGAGTTCTTCAGGTGTTTTTTAGCAAACTGAATGTGGGCTTTCATGTATCTTGCACTGAAGAGAGGCTTCCGTCGGGCCACTCTACCTTAAAGCCCCGACTGGTGGACAGCTGCAGTGATGGTTGACTTTCTACAACTTTCTTCCATCTCCCAACTGCATCTCTAGAGCTCAGCCACAGTGATCTTTGGGTTCTTCTTTACCTCTCTCACCAAGGCTCTTCTCCCCCGATAGCTCAGTTTGGCCAGATGGCCAGCTCTAGGAAGGGTTCTGGTCGTCCCACACATCTTCAATTTAAAGATTATGGAGGCCACTGTGCTCTTAGAAACCTTAAGTGCAGCAGAAATATTTTCGTAACCTTGGCCAGATCTGTACCTTGCCACAATTCTGTCTCTGAGCTCTTCAGGCGGTTCCTTTGACCTCATGATTCTCATGCACTGTGAGCTGTAAGGTCTTATATAGACAGGTGTGTGGCTTTCCTAATCAAGTCCAATCAGTGTAATCAAACACAGCTGGACTCAAATGAAGGTGTAGAACCATCTCAAGGATAATCAGAAGAAATGGACAGCACCTGAGTTAAATACATGAGTGTCACAAGCAAAGGTTCTGAATACTTAGGATCATGTGATATTTCAGTTTTTAATAAATCTGCAAAAATGTCAACAATTCTGTGTTTTTCTGTCAATATGGGGGGCTGAGTGTACATTAATGAGGGAAAAATGAACTTAAATGATTTTAGCAAATGGCTGCTATATAACAAAGAGTGAAAAATGTAAGGGGGTCTGAATACTTTCTGTCCCCACTGTATATATATATATATATATATATATATATATATATAGTATATACTGTACACACACACAAACTAATTAATAAATGCTGAAATCCAATATATGTCTGAAATAAAAACTCTGTACTAAGCACCGTTGTGTGGGTGTCTGCCTTTTCTATTTGATTTGATTATCAATAATTGAACTGTCACAGGAAATATTACTCTGTATAAAACAATACAGAAGATGCAATAAATCTGTTCAAGATAATATATGCTGGAGGTATTTCATACAATATAATTACACACACATAATACACAACTGCATTGGATAAGATGTCAAAGTATGTAGATACCTGCACACCTGAATAGATGGCATTCACATCTATACTTATATGACCTGTACTGCTCATAACTACAGTGAGGGGAAAAAAGTATTTGATCCCCTGCTGATTTTGTACGTTTGCCCACTGACAAAGAAGTGATCAGTCTATAATTTTAATGGTAGGTTTTTTTTAACAGTGAGAGACAGAATAACAGCAAAAAAATCCAGAAAAAAGTTGTAAATTGATTTGCATTTTAATGAGTGAAATAAGTATTTGACCCCTTCACAAAACATGACTTAGTACTTGGTGGCAAAACCCTTGTTGGCAATCACAGAGGTCAGATATTTCTTGTAGTTGGCCACCAGGTTTGCTCACATCTCAGGAGGGAATTTGTCCCACTCCTCTTTGCAGATCCTCTCCAAGTCATTAAGGTTTCGAGGCTGACGTTTGGTACCTTGAACCTTCAGCTCCCTCCACATATTTTCTATGGGATTAAGGTCTGGAGTCTGTGCTTCTTCTTGAGCCACTCCTTTGTTGCCTTGACCATGTGTTTTGGGTCATTGTCATGTGGAATACCCATCCACTACCCATTTTCAATGCCCTGGCTGAGGAAAGGAGGTTCTCACCCAACATTTGTTTGTGCATGGCCCCGTCCATCGTCTCTTTGATGCAGTGAAGTTGTCCTGTCTCTTTAGCATAGAAACACCCCCAAAGCATAATGTTTCCACCTCCATGTTTGATGGTGGGGATAGTGTGCTTGGGGGTCATAGGCAGCATTCCTCCTCCTCCCAACACAGTGAGTTGAGTTGATGCCAAAGAGTTTGATTTTGGTCTCATCTGACTACAACACTTTCAGCCAGTTCTCCTCTGAATCATTCAGATGTTCATTAGCAAACTTCAGATGGCCCTGTACATGTGCTTTCTTGAGCAGGGGGACCTTGCGGACACTGCAGGATGTCAGTCCTTCACGGCATAGTGTGTTACAAATTGTTTTCTTGGTGACTATGGTCCCAGCTGCCTTGAGATCATTTACAAGATTCTCCCATGTAGTTCTGGGCTGATTCCCCACCGTTCTCATAATCATTGAAACTCTACGAGGTGAGATCTTGCATGTAGCCCCAGACCGAGGGAGATTGACAGTTATTTTGTGTTTCTTGCATTTGTTATTAATCGCACCAACTGTTGTCACCCTCTCAGCAAGCTGCTTGGCAATGGTCTTGAAGCCCATTCCAGCCTTGTGTAGGTCTATAATCTTGTCCCTGACATCCTTGGACAGCTCTTTGGTCTTGGCCATGGTGGAGAGATTGGAATCTGATTGCTTCTGTGGACAGGTGTCTTTTATACAGGTAACAAGCTGAGATTAGGAGCACTCCCTTTAAGAGAGTGCTCCTAATCTCAGCTCATTACCTGTATAGAAGTCACCTGGGAGCCAGAAATCTTGCTGATTGATAGGGGATCAAATATTTATTTCACTCATTAAAATGCAAATCAATTTATAACTTTTTTGAAATGCATTTTTATGGATATTTTTGTTGTTATTCTGTTTCTCACTGTTAAAATAAACCTACCATAAAAATTATAGACTGATCATTTCATTGTCAGTGGGCAAACATCAGTACAAAATCAACAGGGGATCAAATACTTTTTTCCTCACTGTAATACTAGCCAGTACATAATACAATATTGGCCTAAAAGTGTCAGTCCAGTTTTTCTGCTGTGGTGTTGGATCTGCAAAAGCCTAGCTGATAACAAACAAAAAAGGCATGGCTACCCATCGCAAATTGTGTGACAAGATGAGCCCAGCATTGGACACCACTGCCAAAATTTTAGATTGTGGAAGGTACAAAGATAAAATCTCACTACAGGTGCATATGGGAAAGATATGGTTGTCAAAAGTTTTTATCCTTCCAATTAACTATACACAAAGCCAGAAGTGCTCATACATGCAGCAGTTATCTGCATTTTAGGTCATACAGCAATGTTCTTTACTGATAATATTCCTGTCAAATGTCAATAGCCAGTTATTGCCTGTGGAATGTCCACTAAATAGTGAAAACCACAAAAAAAGAAAATAAGAAACCACAAACTGCCCCCCAAAGATCTGTACTTTACAGATACCTAACAAGACAGTTACTCCAATATACTTGCTATTAGAAAAAAAAAATAAAAAAAATATATATATATATATATATATATATATATATATATATATATATATATAAGGATAGGTGGGATATTGTAGAATTTGCAGCATAGGAGTTATTACAGGTAAATTTAGCCAGGCCTGCGGTATTTTACCAGGCCTGGTTGTTTTGATTTGGAGTTGGAAGTGTCAGAATAGTGGGGGGTGTGGCCACCTACACTTGCCTGATGGACACCTCCTCTGCCTGATGGTGGAATGTTCCAGAAGGAGAAGTTGGGCTGAGATCTGAGTGGCAGGGAACTTATGTGAGAGTCCTGACCAATCATTAACTTGTTTGGTCGAGAGGAGGTCTCTTATATAAAGGGAGGTCACATGCTTCCAGGAGGAGAGAAAGGCCAGGATAGAAAGGCCAAGAGAGAGAGGCCAGGAGGGAGAAGGGCCTGGGGCCCGAGCACAGGAGGAAGGGGTCTGGGGTCCAGAAGAGTGTTCCAGGAGGTCCAGTTTGGGTGCCTGGATCGCGACGGAGCCAGCATGTAGTGCTGAGGACAGAACCGGACATTCCCACGCAGGGATGTGCCGGGCGAGTGAGGAGGAAGTAGAAGTAAAGCGGAAGAAGAAGACTGGGGATCGACTTTCTGTGAGTGAAATATGGACTGTTGATTGGGAGAGAACAGGTCAGTGGAAACCCAGAGAAATTAGTGCAGAAGTAAATGGAATGACATACTGTGAGCCTACGGACCACCGTATAAACCATATTACAGTAACTTCCCAAAGACTGGTGGGCATTGGCGTGGGAGTCATGGAAATAGGCAGTGATGGCCTGTGGCTTTAAGTTCAACACTCAAAGGAAATCTATCGGTCAGGCAGAGGGAATTATTCAGAGTAATGCCCCTTTTGTTTAACTTGGGAGTGCTGCAGAAGAGGAAGCAATAGAACCACGAAAAGGATCGCTTAGGGAAGTTCAACATCAAAGCTACGGCTATGGATTACACCCTCTTTTAGTGGGATCTGGTGGAGTATCTCATATCTCATATTTCTCTATGAATAATCCCAGATTGACTCCACGAATAAAGAGTGATAAAACTTGAACTTTGACTGTTTGGTGTCATGGACATGCGATGGGGGATCAGAGGTGTAGTGATTGGCAAGATGATAATGAACAAACCAGCAGCCCCCATGGGCACTTTGTTAAAATATAAGGAATCAACAATATGGAAAAAATAGAAATATTCAGAGATGAGAGAACACTTTAGTATGACATCAATCAGACCAGTTTGGTCTTCTCAATATCTTGACACCTATGCTGATACTTAAGATTTGTACAAGTACTTGTGCACATGCTCCAATACCTTTGCAGTGCGATTTGAACCCACACAAAAGGAGCAGTGTGGGAAACTGTATGTGATTTGGACAGAATCAGGACACACATAAGTGAGCACAAGTATTGCTATTTGTACTTGCCGATATAAAACGGTGTCGGTGTAACCCTAGTTTTCAAGTAATGACTACCACTGTCCTGGTGAAACTTGCTATGCAGACAATACAAAGTGTACATCCTGTGATTCAGGGCCCAGAAGTAAAAGGTCTCTTTTCACTATGCAGTTTGCTGTACCTTAGGATTGCTGTGATTGGTCATAGTGGGACCAATCACAGCGATCACATGATGTAAACAGTGTATGTTTACATCTGTGAACCCTCCCCTTCTTCCATTGTAAGAATCATTCATTAGTAATGAGTCATTCACTAGTTCCTGAATCACAGTACCATACCTCCTATCTTTTTGAGATGGGAGTGAGGGATACCTATTATCAAAAGTATGTAGGCATAGGACACACACCCTGCCACACCCCCTTAAGGGAGAATTGTAAAAAAAACAAAAAAACACAAGTGCTTTTTTTTACCACTAATAATCCTTTATACTGGCTTTTGAAGTTTACCAATGCAGCGATTTAGAAATTGGATGAAAGGTTTAGCACTGGAAAACACTTTTTGAAAGATAAAAAGTCCATTTTATATACAACTATATAAAGCAGACCAAAATGGCAAGTCTAGCAATAGCTTAGCAAGTCATTTTCAACCTTGCAGCACAATTGCTTGCTATCTGTGTAGTCTTTTTCCAATATAGTAAACAATAAAAAATCATTGGTTGTCAAATGCCACCAACAGAAAGCTCTATGGATCTCAAAAATGTTATGAAATTCATTCAGGTACAGTGTTGTGACAGTAATTTTAAGGAAAAATAAATGGCCTGGTAAGGAAAGGGGTATTACAAACTGATACTCAATTGGTTAAAAGTTCAATGTGTCCTGAGAGTCCAACAGAGCTGACAGTTATCATATTATACCAATCAGTACATTTCCTCTTACACAGGGCTAAATTAGAAAGCATCAGAGCCTGGAACTGGATTTAGTTACCCTGAGCAGGTGCTACTATCACCATTCAGCGTCAATCGCCGTGCCTTGAAGATAATACGAATATTTCATTTTTTTGTGTGGCTAGAGGTGCATTGAAGCTGACTATATAGGGTGTAAATGAGGAGGTTTATTATAGAGGAAATCATCAAATGTAAGCCCTGAGTAGTTTAGTAGTTTATCCTACATTATCAGAAGCTTTTTTGAAAAATACTGAAAGGTTTGTGAATGTGAACTCTGATTAAATGAAAGCTGCATTTTAACTCCTATTATCTGCAGAATGAGATTCTCACCTTGCTAAAGATTTTTTTTTCGGTTTGGCATCTGACAGTCCTATTTTATACCCTGTGTGCAATGACTGCTTGTGTTCAATAATTCTGTGATATTTGTGCCTCCTTATGTGGCAGTGGTTAGAGTGTTTTCTTGCTGTGTAAGAAAAGAAAAGCCATGATTGACATTCATTGTTTGGGAATATTTCATCCACATGGAAGCTGTTTCAACAAAATTTTGGGACAGAGTCAAAATTGCAGCAATACTGTAACATCTGCCTATTATATACAGTATACTATGTAGTTAAACTCATATTTCAGCTATTGATTTCATTGACTGATGTTATATATACACTATATTACCAAAAGTATTAGGACACCTGCACATGAATTTTAATGGCACCCCAGTCTTTGTCTGTAGGGTTCAATATTGAGTTGGTCCATCCTTTGCAGATATAACAGCTTCAACTCTTCTGGGAAGGCTGTCCACAAGGTTTAGGAGTGTGTCAATGGAAATGTCTGACCATTATTCCAGAAGCACATTTGTGAGGTCAGGCCTGATGTTGACGAGAAGGTCTGACTCGCAGTCTCTGCTCTAATTCATCCCAATGGTGTCCTCCACACCCCAAATTCACTCATCCATGTCTTTATGGACCTTGCTTTGTGTACTGGTGCGCAGTCATGTTGGAACAGGAAGGGGCCATCACCAAACTGTTCCCACAAAGTTGGGAGCATGAAATTGTCCAAAATGTCTTGGTATACTGATGCCTTAAGGGTTCCCTTCATTGGAACTAAGGGACCAAGCCCAAACCTGAAAAACAACCCCACACCATAACCCTTCCTCCTCCAATTGATATGAAGGATTGGGCAAATACTTTTGGCAATATAGTGTGGATGAGTGAGTTTGGGGTGGAAGAACTTGACTGGTCTGCACAGAGTCCTGACCTCAATCCGATAGAACACCTTTGGGATGATTTAAAGCAGAGACTGCGAGCAAGGACTTCTTGTCCACATCAGTGCCTCACCTCAGAAATGCGCATCTGGAAGAATGGTCATTCCCACAGACACACTCGTAAACATTGTGGATAGCCTTCCCAGAAGAGTTGAAGCTGTTATAGCTCCAAAGGGTGGGCCAACTCAATACTGAACTTTACAGACTAATGCCCTGTACACACGGGTGGATTTTCCGACGGAAAATGTGTGATAGGACCTAGTTGTCGGAAATTCTGACCGTGTGTGGGCTCCATCACACATTTTCCACCGGATTTTCCGACACACAAAGTTTGAGAGCAGGCTATAAAATTTTCCGACAACAAAATCCGTTGTCGGAATTTCCGATCGTGTGTACACAAATTCGACTTACAAAGTGCCACGCATGCTCAGAATAAATAAAGAGATGAAAGCTATTGGCTACTGCCCCATTTATAGTCCCGACGTACGTGTTTTACGTCATCGCGTTCAGAATGATCGGATTTTCCGACAACTTTGTGTGACCGTGTGTATGCAAGACAAGTTTGAGTCAACATCCGTCGGAAAAAATCCCTGGATTTTGTTGTCAGAATGTTCCATCAATGTCCGACCATGTGTACGGGGCATAAGACTGGGATGCCATTAAAGTTAATGTGTGTGTAATAGTAGGCATCCCAATACTTTTCAGTGTTATTGTCTGAAGATTTTAAATTTTTTTTCTATATAATTTTCATTAGTTATCTTTTTAAAGCAACCAACTTTACTTTATACTGTATATACTGTTAATAATTGGCAGTAATTCGTCCCATCTATCACAAAGTCAAAAAATATGTTTCTGGTATAAAATGTGGCAATGTTGTTCAATTTGTTGTTTTTTTAATTAAAGAACTTTTGTTATTTTTCTCATGTGTATTTTAAAACTTTATTCTCCAAAACATGGATGGAAAAATAATTGTGCAAACAGTATAAAAAGAAATTAGGAGAAAAAATAGCTAGGGAGAGCAGGGGGGAGCACGAAGAGTAGAAGAAGGAATTAACTATGGCTAATTAAGGATAACAAGTGGTTAGGTGGTGGTAAACAGGAAAGACTTTCAGGGCCGTTTCACACAGGAACAAACAGCTCCCTTTTTTTTGTACAAACTTTATTCATTCATGACGCTTTACAGTAGTGTGATGCGCTGCACTGCTGTATAGTGTCATGCAATTCTGTACAGTACGCTGTGATAAAATGCAGCATGTCTGCATTTAAGCACAGCATGCTACAGGTCAGTTCTGTACTTTGTGCAGTGTGAACCTAAAAAATGTTCTTACCTTTTTAGAAGGTTCTTTGAAGCAGGTTTACATAGGACTGCAAGCTATTCTGGACTATTTAAAGTGCTATTAGAGGGAAAAACTAAGGAACAAACTGAGGAAAAGCGCATTAACATACAATGTACCTCCCCTAAGCCTTGAGATCCTAAATACATTATTAGGACAGACAATGTTCAATTTTAGTTTACAGATGAAAATAAGACCTGCCAGCACAGTACAGACTTAATTAATTATTAAACATAACTCCCAAGCCCCCCTCCTTAACAATACATAGAAAGGGAAATCTAGGTAGGATCTTTATGCAAGTAAAAGCAAATAAATAGATAAACAATATTTTTTTTAATTATAAATTATTTTAATTGTTTAATAATAATTAAGTTATTCTATGTGAATGGAAATTTGTAACAAATATAAAATAGTTACTATCCCAAACTGGCTACAAAACTGGAATTACACTTTTTGCAACACCTGTAATATTGATACATTGCAATCAGCTGCTCCCAATAAATATACTTGGGTTTGTTTTACTAAAGGCAAATAAGCTTTTCACTTTTCAAGGGAAGTTGCGTTATGCAAGGTATTTTTCCCCAGAGCTTAGTGAATGGGATGAAGCTTAATTTTTCCAAGAATACCCAATCATGTGAAAGGAGAAAAGGAAAACAAAATTTTTGCTTGCACACAAGTGAAGGATTGAAGTCAGCAGGACATCTCCCTATTAAGGGAAACAAATTCCCATGCAAAGTAAACAGCCTATTTCCCTTTAGTAAATCAACCCCATCACATTCATTTTGATTTACATTATAAAAATCACTGACACTGAAACACCACCTATATAACTGCTCATAGCAGCTTTGCCTCTATGACTGGGTCCCCATGTCCCGACAGCTATTTCTGTGAGCATATGCCCAGTGAGGAAGGACTTTGAGACATGGTATTTTATGAGGAATGTCTTAGGTCCTCAATTGTATATACAGCATTAACAATATATACACCAACATACTGTCAGGAACCATTAAAACAGATGGAGACAGAAAATGCAGTAAAAAATCACACCTTTTAATAAAATGGTACAACTGGTAAACATAGTCAAAACATAGCCAGGGTTTGGTTGCCAAATTGGGTAGTCAGAACAAGCCAGGAAATCAGGAAGCCAGAGATCAGTGTAGTCAGAAGCAGCAGACAGGATCAGGAACCAGAAGGAACATCAGCCAGGCAAGTCTTCAACGGGAACACAGCAGAGAGTCTCTAGATATGTTGACCAAGGCGAAGGCAATTGGTGAAATGAGCCAGGCAGTTTAAATAGCCAGAAGGCTGTGGGCTTGACTGACGAGCAGGGGATGATCAACAGGTGAGCCACTGTGGAACGATGAGTACTGGCAATTAATGATTAATCATGGTGCCTGTTTCAGTGGGGGAACATGAGTCAGAGGTTACGAGATGCCTACCTGCCTATGAGCTGGTAGGCATTGGCGGTCAGCATGGAGTCTGTACCTCTCACTGGCACGTCGCAAGGACCCTTGGACCTGCACCCAAGTGGAACAAAGATCGCAGAGATGCTCCTCTAACGCAGGAATTCTTTGAGGAACAAATTAGTCAGGCAACATGGATGGTTGGAAACCATAATTCGCCATAAACTTAGACAATCGGGAAGTGGTAGTGACGACACTATTGTGAGCAAACTCCACCCAGGGTAGGAGGTCTGACCAGTTGTTATGGTGGTCAGAAATATAGCAGCGTAGAAACTGCTCCAAGGCTTGGTTGGCTCGTTTTGCGGCCCCATTGGACTGCAGGTGATACGCAGAGGAGAAGAAAAGCTGAATTCCTAACTGTGCACAAAAGGCTCCCCTAAACCTGGAGACAAATTGGCTACCCATGTCAGAGATAATAACTTTGGGTAGCCCGTGTGACCGGAAGATCTCCCGAGCAAAAAAGGATGCCAGTTCTTTAGAAGTGGGCAACTTCCTTTGTGAAATACAGTGTGACATTTTCAAGAACCGGTCAAACACCATAAGAATAACTGTGTTGCCCTGCCCCTCTCCATTGTATATGGTTTGCAGGAGGCCCACTGGAAGGTGTAGTGGTGTCTTACTCTGTACACACACGGAACAAGCAGCTACAAAGGCGGTTACATCAGCGTGGAGACTAGGCCACCAGAATTGTTGAGAAATAGCCCAAATGAGTTGATTCTTCCCTGGGTGGCCAGCCGCCTTGGGAGAATGGTAAGTCTGGAGCACAGCAGGAAATTCTCAGGGACAAAGCAGCGGTCACCAGGTTTCTCGGGCAGAGACTGAATATGAGCGACACAAATTCTGTCACCCGAAGGTGAGGTGAGACAGGTGCGTACAGTAGCCAGAATGTGATCGGGAGGTATTACAGGAACAGGTACCTACTCAATCTTGGTAGCGGAGGAAAACTGTCACAACAATGCGTCAGCCATTACATTCTTAGTATTGGGTAAGAATGAGACTGAGAGATGAGACTGAGATGTAATTGAAGCTTGACAGAAAAAGAGCCCACCGCGCTCTTCTAGGAGATAAGCATTTAGCCTCAGACAAGAATGTGAGATTCTTATGGTCAATCAAAATAAGGACCGCCACAGTGGTACCTTTGAGGAGATGCCTCCATTCTTTAAGAGCTAAAATGATAGCTAACAATTCTCAGTCCCCAATCTCCTAATGTAATTGCATTCTGCAGAGACAATTTCTTATAAAAGTAGCCACAAGGATGCATGTGGCTCTCAGAGATAGAACGTTGAGACAGAAGGGTGCCCCCTCCAGTCTCAGATGCCTCAACCTCAAGAATGAAGGGTAGCGTAGGATCAGGATGTGCCAACACAGTATCTGAAACAAAGGCAGCCTTGAGAGACTCAAAGGCTTTAATGGAATCCGGAGACCAATTCTGTGGGTTACCGTCCTTTCTGGTCATATCAGTCAGGGGTTTGACCAGAGAAGAGAAGTTCCGAATAAATTTCCGATAATAATTGGCAAAGCCAAGAAAACGTTGTAATGGACAGAGACCTACAGGTCAAGGCCACTCTAGAACTGCAGATAATTTCTCTGGGTCCATCGAAAAAAACGGCAGTAGAAATGTCATTACCCAGAAATTTACCCTGCTCACGATGGAACTCGCACTTCTCCAACTTACAATACATTTGTGTGGTGGCTCTCTATGGATTTAGAATATATGAGAATATCATCGAGATAAACCACCTCACATTGGTGCAACATATCTCGGAGGACATCGTTGATAAACTCCTGGAAAACTACAGGAGCGTTGCAAAGACCAAACGCCATTATGAGGTATTCATAATGTCCTGTCCTGGAGTTAAATGCAATTTTCCATTCATCGCCCTCCTTGATCCTCACAAGATTGTATGCCTCTCTCAGATCGAGCTTCGTGAAAAGTGTTACTCCCTTGAGGTGGTCAAATAATTCCGTAATTAACGGAATTGGGTAGGCATTCTTAATCATGATGGGATTGAGACCCCTATAATCGATACAAGGTCACAGTTCACCACTCTTCTATTTCACAAAGAAGAAGCCAGCACCAGAAGGAGACATGGATTTGCAGATGAACCCTCAAGAAAGTGCTTTAGCAACATAGTCCTCCATATCTTTATCCGCCAAGACAGCCACGGGAGCCATAGCACCAGGTTGAAGGCCGATTGCACAATCATATGACCGGTGTGGAGGCAAACTGCCAGCTTGACCTTTGTCAAAGACATCGCTAAATTTGTGGTACTCCTCTGGCAAGGAGGAAAGGGAAGAGGTGCACAAGACCTTAGCCACTTTCCGAAAACGTGTCTTACTGCATTGTGGCGACCAGGAAAGAACCTGAGCATGAAGCCAATCAAGAGAGGGGTTGTGCCAATGTAACCACAGATAACCAATAACCACCGGATAATAAGAGGAAATGATTTGAAATTGGATTATTTCATGGTAAAGAGCCCCTACGGCCATGGTTAATGGAGCAGTCTCATGAGTCACATGGGAAGGCTGTAGAGGTCTCCCATCAATAGCCTCAATGGCAAGTGGAGTGGCACGAAGCTGCAGTGGAATCGAGTGCATCCGACACAAAGGCATTGTCTATGAACAGGCCTGCAGTCCCAGAGTTGATTAAAGCCTGTGTATCGATGGACGACTCAGACCACGAAAGTGTAACCAAAACTAGAGGATATCCTTCAAGGTAACTGGGGACATAAAAATGCCACCTAAGGTCTGTCCCCTACAGGACTTCAGGTGCAATTGTTTCCCGGAAGGGTAGGACAAGGCCACAATAAAGGCACAATCTCTCCCTCCTCCTAGAGGCCCTCTCATCCACAGAGAGACGTGTGAAGCCCAACTGTATGGGTTCTACTTCACTGGCAGACTCGGTACCAGGAGGCATTGAAGGTGAGGGAGGCAAGGGTGGAACTGCAAAGCTCAGAGCCAAACGTACAGGATGCTTCCGCAACCGCTCCTTAAAGGAAGGTCTTCCTCGGAGTCTGGAGTCAATGAGAATGGCAAATGTGATCAACTTCTCCAGATCTGTAGGTATGTCTCGGGCTGCTATCTCATCTTTGATGTTATCTGAGAGACCATGAGAAAAAGCAGCTACAAGGGCCTCATTGTTCCAAGTGACCTCTGTTGCCAGAGTACGGAATTCAATGGCGTAATCGGCAACAGTTCTTGTACTTTGTTTGATGGACATGAGGCTCTGGGCAGCAGAAGTGGAACATGCGGGAATGTCAAATACCCTTTTAAAGGAAGCCACAAACTCTGGGTAACTCAGGACAATGGGTTTTTGCATCTCCCATAGATGGTTTGCCCAGGCTAAGGCTCTATCAAAAAGCAAAGAAATGATGAAGCCTACTTTGCTTCTGTCCGTGGGGAACACCTGGGGCAGCATCTCAAAGTATATCCCAACCTGGTTCAGAAACCCTCTGCATTGAACTGGATTGCCCCTAAATCGCTGGGGAAGCGGAGCGGAACCAGACATACCTCTTACAGAGGTAATAATCGAGGCGGGGGCCTGCAAAGAGACTGGAGCAGCAGCAGGGATGGCCTGCAACACAGGTTGTACTGGAACAGCCAGTGGGAGGATCCAGGTGAGCAGTGTGAATCAGAAGCGTCTATAACACTATGGCAAACTAATCCATGCGGTGAGCCTTCTCATTCAACCTGGAAAAAATATTACCGCTAGGTGGATTGCCTGCACCTTCTGAATTCATGGCCTTAGCCTGCTGTCAGAAACCATGAAACAGACGGAGACAGAAAATGCAGTGAAAATCACACCTTTTAGTAAAATGGTACAACTGGTAAACATAGTCAAAACATAGTCAGGGTTCAGTAGCCAGCCTGTGTATATAGAATAATGTATGTGGAGAATAATATCCATTAGGAATACAGGATATAACATATCCATCTGGATAATATGCCAGCTATATGTGTTAATAAGAATATAAATCAATAAAGTGTTCCATCAACTTAAATAAGCAACAAACTGCAGGTGAGTGCTTCTCCATGGGCCACAGGTGTCCGAGCTAGCTAAAGGGTGTGTGTTATATATAATACATCGCTTTATTACTAGTGCTCTCTTTTCACTAGGATGTCTTTGTCATGTATTCTTCTTCATTTGCCGGCATTCTTTGTCCATCGCAGTGCTTATTCTTCCCTCAACTATCACTTGTGCCCATTCTTTTTAGCTGATACCGGTCCTCCACCACCTGTGCTCACTATCCACCGTCTGTACCCCTCACCTATCACCAGTGTCTACTTTCTATTGTACTGCATCACCTGTTCTCCCTTTCCATCACCTATATCTCTGCTGAATCACCTTTTTCTACCCTCTGCCACCTGTACCCTTTTCCATCCCCTGTGCTCACCTTCTACCACCTATACAGTTCCTTCATCACCACTGCCTTTATCTCCCCTCCATTACTTGTTCTCTCCCCTCACCCCTACACCCCTCCTCCATCATCTGTGCCTACCCCAACTGCCAGTATCCTTTTCTAATTACCTTTCCCTACCTTTAGTCACATTTCCCCCTCCTCTGTTACTTGTGCTTATGCTCTACCATTTGCACGCACTCTCCTTCACATGAGCCTACTCTTTACCACCTGCACCCTTCCTCCTTTATCTATGTATACGCTCTACTATCTGTACCCTTCCTTCTTTATCAGTGTATACCCTCTTCTATTTGCAAACCTTCTTCTTTATCAGTGCCTACCCTCTACCACCTGTACCCCTCCTTCTTTAAAAGGTGCCTACCTTCTAAAATTTCTACAACTTGTACCCCACCTGTACCCCTCCTTCTTAAAAGGTGCCTGCCCTTTTCTATAACTTTTATTTTTTACCAGTGCCTACCCTCTACCACCCGTACCATTCCTTCTTTATTGGTGCCTATCCTCTATCATCTGTAACCCTCCTTTTTTAGTGTCTACCCTCTACCACCTGTGCACCTTCTACTTAATCAGTGCCTATTTTCTACCATCTGTACATCTCTTTCTTTATCGGTGCCTACCTATACTATCTGTACCCCTCCTTATTCATCAGTGCCTACCCTCTGCCACCTGTACCCCTCTTTATTTATTAATGCCTACCCTTTACCACTTGTAACCCTTCTTCTTTATCGGCTCCTACCCTCTACCAGCTGTAACCCTCCTTTTTTAGTGTCTACCCTCTACCACCTGTGCCCCTTCTTCTCTATCAATGCCTATTTTCTACAATCTGTTCATCTTTCCTTTTTCAGTGCCTATCTCTACTATCTGTACCCCTTCTTCTTTATCAGTGCCTACCCTCTGCCACCTGTACCCCTCTTTATTTATTAGTGCCTACCCATTACCACCTGTAACCCTTCTTCTTTATCAGTGCCTACCCTCTACTATCTATAAAATTGGTTTATCAGTACCCCTCCTTTTTTTATCTGTGCCTACCCTTTTCCACCTGTACCCCTTCTTCTTCATCAGCGCCTACCCTTTACTACCTGTAGCTCTTATTTTTTATCGGTGCCTACCCTCTACCAGCTGTAACCCTCCTTTTTACTGTCTACCCTCTACTACCTGTGCCCTCCTTCTTTATCAATTCCTATTCTCTACCATTTGTACATTTCTTTCTTTATCGATGCCTAACCTCTACTATCTGTACCCCTTCTTCTTTATCAGTACCTACTCTTTACCACCTGTAGCCCTTCTTCTTTATCTGTGCCTACTGCCTACCCTCTACTATCTGTAACCCTGCTTTATCAGTACCCCTCCTTTATCTGTGCCTACCCTTTACCACCTGTAGCCCTTCTTCTTTATCGGTACCTACCCTCTATTATCTGTACCCCTCCATCTTTATCAGTACCTACCCTCTTCCACCTGTACACTGCCTTATTTATTAGTGCCTACCTTTAATCCCTCTTCCATCACCTGTATCTCTCTCCTCCATGGTCTCTGCCCTCTACTCCTCCTTATCTCTCCTAACTTTTTCCCACATTACTCCTTTGGGTTCAGTACTCTTCTACAGACCTGCTAACATTTACAATGCAAATGATATATAGGAACATTAATATTAATATTATATATAGTATTATTATTATTATACAGGATTTATATGGCGCAGACAATTTGGAGCGCTTTAGATAATCTTTAAACTAGAGGTGTCTGCATCACAAGAGATTAATATTGAACGTTACAAACAATGCAGCAGTGTACTCTTTTGTGTTAGCATGATTTCCTATCATGCTTCTGGGTTAATTGTCCATATGGGTAAAAAAATGCTATGAAATATAATCAATACATTTCATAATGTAATAAAATCCATACACATCTATGACTCAGTATTACCAACTATTGCATATGAGAAAGAAAAATCTTCACGGTTTGAATCACAGCACTGACAAGTGTGAAAATGTAAAGAATTCATTGGTATTCCATATAATTCATTGTTATTCCATATAATTACTGAGCTTATCGCCTCACGTAAAGAAATCCTTGTTCTAAAATAGAAAAGATTGTGTGACAGTCTGCAGCAGACAGAGCATTGATAGTCTGTGCATGAAGGATAAGAGCATTCACTGCCTGCTAATCTATTCCCAGATGGAGGTGGATACAGACGAGAAACGGCATCGCACGCGCTCCAAAGGTGTTCGAGGTACGTTCCGTGCTTCACTAAATCACTCAGGGCCTCCACTCAGCAATGACCTTCATCCTGTAGAATCTCTTTCCGCAATTCATTCTGACCCTTCCTTTTTGCATAACCTTTTGGGTAATTTTCTATATCAGAGGGATACTTATGATAGATGATAAATTTTTATATTTTCCATTCTCTCTACAGTTCCTGTGGAACCAGCCATACAAGAGCTGTTCAGGTTAGTGCTCACAGTGTAAAATACATCCCATTAGCAATTTAGAAAATTCAGGCCTTTTAATGGGCATAATGCACTTTCAAGTTCACCGGTGCCTTACTCATGCCCTGATGCATTGATTAAATTAATTCTCCTGAGGCTTGCTAATAAAATAGATTTGGCATCACCTCCCTTTTCTTTTTTAATGCCACTTATTTGATTTGTGTCTTTCTGTCTTTTTTGCCCTCCGTCTAAATAAACCTTTGGGTATTCTACTAATGATCTTCTAAATTTTAAGGCAGATATACAGATATTTGTGAATCACCTGTCTGCACTTTACTACAGGTACATGCACCCATCTAACTCACATGTCGACACTTTAATAGGGATTTAGGCACTCTGCTAATTCATCTGTGCACCGATCTAATTCACTGTCTGCACTTCAATTAAGTTACAGACACCATCCAACTCACCTGTCTGCATTTGAATTAAGCTAGGCTACATTCACACCAGCGATTAGGGCTAGTGTGAATAGTAGCATCAGGAATCAGAAATTCCTGATTCAGCCCCATTCACTATAATGACGGGTTGCCAGAGGCCACAGCTATTTGCTACTGTAGACACAGCCAGCTGCGGTGATTGCTGCAGGATGCATTTTATGTGCATCCAGCAGCAATTACCTCGGGTGATTGCTGGCTGTGCAGAGATCCATGAGTAGCTGCAGCTACCAACGACCTGCAAGTAAAGTGAACTGAGCCAACGATCTCACCTAGCCGATGAAAGCCGCATCAGGAACTGCCGCTACAATTTACACCAGCCTTAATCACCAGTGTGAATGTAGCCTTTAACAGTCACCCATCTAACTCATTAATTGCACTTTAATCTAGGTACGAGCACCCATCTAACTGAACTGTCTGACCTTAATGTGTTATTAAGCCCAAAAACGAATATTTAATTTTTTGCTGTTTATCCTTAAATGTGGTGGCTGCATCTGTTTTCTTCTTTAAACTTCTTTTTTTCCTTTATTTTTACCTGGTGATCTGTTCACACACTTTCTGTCTTATGCCCTGTACACACGACCGTTTTTTCCGTCGGCTAAAACTCTGAAGGTTGTTCCGACGGAGTTACTCTGAAACTGTCTTGCCTACACACGGTCACACCAAAGTCGTACTTTCTTCAGAGCATGCGTAGTTTTTGGTGCGTACAGCATACAGATGAACCATTTTCCCGATAGAAATTGAAAATAGGAATTTAAATAGGGATTTAAAACATGTTCTATTTCTAGGTCCGTCAGGGGGGAAAAACATTTTAAAATAAATGAATAAAAGCTGACCATTTTAAATACCCCTAGCAATGTTAAATAATTTGTGTCAACACCCTAACTGCAACTTTTGGACAGCTTGTTCTGTCAAAAGAAAGCTGAAAAATAACAGACTTACTGGCTAGATAAACAAGTTTAAAAAAAAAGAAGAAAAAAAAAGAAAACACCACATCTAAGGACTGGTAAGTTGCAATATTAATAATGTTTTTTGGTTTAATAACCCTTTGAATTCAAGTGCAGGCACTCATTTAATTGACCTGTCTGGACTTTAATTCAGGTACAGGCCCTCATCAAACTCATCTGTCTGAAAATTAATTCAGGTACAGGCACTCATCTGTCTGCACTTGTCTGACCTTTCATCCGGGTAAAGACACTTATCTAACTCACCTGTCTGCACTTGTTTGACCTTTAATTCAGGTACAGACACCTATCTAACACACCTGTCTCTAGTTTCATTTCGGTACAGACACCCATCTAACTCACCCAATCGACCTTTAATTAAGGTGCAGACACCTATCTAAGCCACCTGTCTGACCTTTAATTAAGGTACAGACACCCATCTATCTCACCTGTCTGCACTTTAATTCAGGTACAGACACTTATATGACTCACCTGTCTCTGCTTTAATTCAGGTACAGATACTCATCTAACTCACCTGCCTCTAGTGTACTTCAGGTACAGACACCCATCCAACTCACCTGTCTCTGCTTTAATTCAGGCACAGACACCTATCTAACTTATCTGTTTGTCCTTTAATTCAGATACAGACACTCATCTAACTCACCTGTCTGCACTTTAATTCAGATACAGACACTCATCTAACTCACCTGTCTGCACTTTAATTCAGGTACAGACACCCATCTAACTCACCTGTCTGCACTTTAATTCAGGTACAGACACCCATCTACCTCACCTGTCTGCCCCTTAATTCAGGTACAGACACCCATCTACCTCACCTGTCTGCCCTTTAATTCAGGTACAGACACTCATCTAACTCACCTGTCTGCCCTTTAATTCAGGTACAGACACCCATCTAACTGACCAGTCTGACCATTAATTCAGGCACAGACACCCATCTACCTCACCTGTCTGCCCTTTAATTCAGGCACAGACATCCATCTAACTTACCCATCTGCCCTTTAATTCAGGTACAGACACCCATCTAACTCACCTGTCCCTGCTTTAACTACTTAAGGACTGGAAGATTTTCCCCCTTAATGACCAGGCCATTTTTTGCGATACGCCACTGTGTCACTTTAACTGACAATTGCGCAGTCGTGCAACACTGTACCCAAACAAAATTGATGTCCTTTTTTCCCCACAAATGGAGCTTTCTTTTGGTGGTATTTAATCACCTCTGCGGTTTTTACTTTTTGCGCTATAAAAATAAAAAGAGCTACAATTTTGAAAAAAAACTATATTTTTTACTTTTTGCTATAATAAATATCCCAAAAAAAACAAAACAAATGTCTATCAGTTCAGACCAATATGTATTCATATACATATTGTCGGTAGAAAAAAATCGCAATAAGCGATAAGTGATTTTTAGCAGATTGGACACAACTGACATTTTTGAAACTTTTTTGGGAACCAGTGACATTATTACAGTGATCAGTGGTAAAAATATGCACTGTTATTGTGCTAATAACAATGGCAGTGAAGGGGTTAACACTAGGGGTGATCAGGGGTTAAATGTGTTCCCTCAGTGTGTTTACTAACTTTATGGGGGACTGTGTTACTGGGGAAACACACAGATCCGTCTTCCTGCATAGCAGAAAGACAGGATCTTTGTGATCTCCCCTATCAGAACGATGATTTGCCTTGTTTACACAGGCAGATCCTTGTTCTGTGACTGCGGGGAACGGCCAGCAGACATTGAGTCCACCCCACCCGCCGATTGGCTCTAACGCTCGTGGAGCCGTTGTACAATGACAGCGATTCGCAGGAAGCAGCCACATTGCCACAGTGCAACTGCGGGGGCTGGTCCTTAAAGAAGAAGTAAACCCTCATGGGTTTACTTCCTCTTTGTTTCCCTGCAAAGGTAAAGCATAATGGGCTACTATGCATTGCATAGTAGCCCATTATGTGTCACTTACCTGACACAGGAGCCTGCGATGTCACCACTGTCCCCTCTTCCACGAAGCGTCCATCTTCCTTCCGGGTATCGCTGCTCCGGCGCTGTGACTGGCCGGAGCAGCGATGATCGCCTTTACTAATGGCACATTCAGTGCGCCTGCACTGTTGTCTAGACATCGGTGCCCGTTTTCAGGAAAATATCTTCTTAACCATGTAGGTTAAGGAGATATTTCTTGCACCTACAGGTAAGCTTTAATCTAGGCTTACCTGTAGGTTAAAGTGGTCTGTAAGGGTTTACAACCACTTTAAGCAGTTAATTCAGGTACAGACAACCATCTAACCCACCTGTCTATGCTTTAATTCAGGCACAGACACCCATCTAACTCACCTGCCTTCACCGGGCTATGGACTTAGGACACGTTTAATTCACACATCTGCTTTAATTCGTGCACAGACACCCATCTAACTCACCTGTCTGCCTTTAATTCAGGTACAGACACCCATCTAACTCACCTGTCTGCCCTTTAATTCAGGTACAGACACCCATCTAAGGCTGGCCATACATTATACAATTTTCTTGTGCAACTTTCCTTCAGATTTACCAAAACCATATAATAGGAGGTCAAGCCTAAACACTTTCAATTTGTATGCAATCAGGCAGGCTCTTGCACTACATAGTTAAATGTAGAAGAAAGAAAATTAAATAAGAAATCTGTATGGTGTATGGCCAGCTTAACTCATCCGTCTGCCCTTTAATTCAGGTACAGACACCCATCTAACTCACCTGTCTGCCCTTTAATTCAGGTACATACACCCATCTAACTCACCTGTCTGCCCTTTAATTCAGGTACAGACACCCATCTAACTCACCTGTCTGCCCTTTAATTCAGGTACAGACACCCATTTAACTCACCTGTCTGCCCTTTAATTCAGGTACATACACCCATCTAACTCACCTGTCTGCCCTTTAATTCAGGTACAGACACCTATCTAACTCACCTGTCTGCCCTTTAATTCAGGTACAGACACCCATCTAACTCACCTGCCTACACTTTAGTATGGATTTAGGACCCATCCAATTCACGTGTCTGTGCTTTCATTCAGGTACAGGCACCCATCTAAGTTACCTGTTTGCACATTAATATGAATTTAGGCACCCATTTAAGTCACCTGTCTGCCTTTTGATTTAGGTTTAGGCTTCCATCGAACTCATCTCTCTGCACTTTGGTCTTAGGCATCTAACTCATTGCGGTACAGTACACATGAATTCAGGTTTAGACACCCATCTAACTCTCACACACACACATCTAACTCACTTGTTTGCAGTTTTATCCAGATTTAGGCACTCATCTTTCTCACTGTCTATACTTTAATCCAGATTTAAGCACCTATCTAGGGAACCTTGAATTCAGATACAGGCACACACTTGATTTACTGTCTGCACTTTAAGTCAGGTATAGGCATTCACCTGTATTCATTTTGATGATCCTACTGGCCACAGTCCCCTTGTAAGCAACACTAAGATTGCCCAGCTGGCTGTTTTGTGCAGATTTGGTGTACCGAAGCCTGTATTTTACTGCTGTACTTGGATAGCGATCTGTTATATAAGATTCACAAGCAGGTGATTCTGCAGGTGAAATTTGAGTTTCCTCTTATATATTTGAAAACCAGGAAGCTGTGGAAAGCTGGGGTTTTACTGAAAAACTCCCTTTGACTTTATTTAATTTCACGTCTGTAACATTAAACGGAATTACTGTAATTCTGCCATCTTTTAAATAGGAGCAGTCATTCTCAGGATACATGCACAGCACCATTAAAGCCTTTCCACTGTGCATGAGCATTGTTCTGTAGATAAGTTAAGGAAGATTGTCCTGTATCCCTTGATAGCTAAAATAATGTGCTTAAATTGAATAATTGTGGAATAAAGAAGGTATATAAAGTATCACCTTATCGTCTGTCTTCAACTAGAACAGAGCATACATCCCTTTAAAATACCACTCTGCATCTACCAGAAAAAGAAACATACCTTAAAATCAATTGTCTGCATCTAGTGCAGGAATCTAGAACATCCATCTAACTCACCTGTCCGCAGCTACCACAGTCAGAACAATGCTTCTCTTTAAATTATGTGCCATGGGCGAGTATCTAAAGCATCCATGTAATTCACCTGTATAGAACTAACAGATAGTGAAGAATTGCTTGTAATTAACCTGTCTACTACTCACGCAGATGCAGGTTTGTCTCAAACTTACCTCTCAATATCTAGTGTTGAATTAAATATCACCTGTGTGCTGTTAGTGTAGAGATACTGTTTGAGAATACCAGTTTTAGAAGTCTTATCATGCCCTACCAGTGTCTGAGAGATGAAGCCTGGTCTAGTGTTTTATCCAAGATATACACCAACTACATCTTTATCCCTTGTTCCTTCCCTACAGCTGTCCTACTCCTGGCTGCGATGGCAGTGGCCATGTTAGTGGTAAATATGCAAGACATAGAAGGTAATTATAGTCATATTTTTCTCTTTATTTTTCTGTTTTTAAAGGGGAACCAAAAATGGATGGAACTTGTATAGGTGTATGGTATTAGGTTACTAGGCCAACTGATTCATCTGAGGATTCTGTGTAAAGTGAACTTCGAACAGTTACATGGACTGATTTTTAAACTGCCCATTTACACTTATGCATTGTGTTACTGCAACACACTACAACTGGTGTGTTGCAGTGCCCTTAATTTTTATTTGGCACCACAATAAACAAATTCAATATCTAGCCACAAACCTACACCACATCAGACATACCATAAGTTCTGGTGTACAGCATCAAAAAATGGTGCATGTCAGTCCATGACTATTTTTACATTGCATTGTTATTCCATTCATTTTGACACATATTTGCTAACACAAATGCAGTGGTGTGAATGGGTCCATGTTAGACTTTTCTGCTTGATGTGGTCTTTGCAAAAATAGCATTAGTAGTTGGAACTCTGGAATCCATGGGATTGTTGTAAATCATGACTTGCGCTCACTTTCTGTTGAGTCTCCAAGACAAGAAAGTGAAGTAAAGAAAAAACAGCAAACTAAGAAACCTTGACAGGGGTTTTAACAATTCCCTTTTCTATCCAAAACAAAAAAGAAAAAAATTTTAACTTTAGATATAAATACACCTTTTTTGTATTAATTTCTCAAGCCCTCTCCTGGTTGTAATGAAAACAATGGTATATCCTCCTCTTACTGTAGCTTTTATTTTTGTAAAATTTACCCAAAACTGGGAGAATTGCTCTCAACCACATCCATAAAAAGACTAGACTATTTTAAATCAGAGTGGATATTGATCTACTTTATCATTTTAGATTTCTGGGCCTATGGCAACAAAGAAGTAAGATGTAAGTGTCCAACTCTTGAGGTCACCATCATTCTGAGAGGCTCTCATGATCGCTTTCTAAATTTCCATTTATTTTAGATGAAAGTGAATAATGATTTATGGCAGGACTAGAAAGATCATGGACACCAGAGGGAGATTTGACCAACCAAAGAGATATAAAAAGCCAATCAATTATTTAGCCCAGTAGTGTCTGCTGGTAGATGAAATATAAATTTTAGCCTTGAAGAACTTCTCTGAAACATATTGAAAAAAAAAAAACAGTCTTTGTTTTAATAGATTAGTGTGTGAATCTTGTGAAAGGGTGATACGTGTCCTCCCATATGCAGTAAACCTACTTTACACCTCCCTAGTTGCAGTTGGTTAGTCATAACTCTGGGGCCATGAGTGTTCTACAAAGCAGGTATGGTTTTTGCATTGTTGGGCAGATCAGGGGAGGTATGAGCATACTGGCAAAACATAAAGTGTATCTGTATTTATTCTAAAGTGACAGCAGAAATGACAAGCGTCTATGACTTCCTTTCAAAGTGTCTTTGCAGTCCCCAAACAGATAAGTTTAATATGTAAATTTTGATTTGGAGTTCAGAATTTTAGTCCATCCCTTTTAAACTACCACTCCTCACTAGTCACTAACTACTGGTCAGTCTGGCCCACATCACATTGAGTGGTGCACTGCAAAATGTGTGTTCAAGGCAGTTACGACTTGCATCCAAAGACCTTGATAGATTGAGGGCCCTGGGTTGAGTTGGCCTAATGTATTTGGCAGTAAAATTATTCATCTCCTTGTATCAGTTTACTAGGTTTACTTTTAAGTTGGCTTGACTTTAAATGAAAATGTTGTGAGTCATGTGTACATAAGTGAAAATGCCACAACAAGCTTGACTCTGGAGAAAAGAAAACAAGAACAAAGGTGGACCCTTTGTCAGTAGAAACCAGTGAGGAATCAGTTTTCATTTATGAAAAAATTAAACAAAAGGGCAACAATTCCACTCCTCCCTAATATCTTTCCGTCAGTGAATAAGCACCAATGTTGTCAAGCTTAACTAGAGCACTGCAAAAAGCAATGATGATGTAAAAAGTCATAAAAAATGTTTTACCTTCCAAACCCCCAGTGTTTACATATTGTCAACAACTGACTGTGGAGTTCCCATATGTGCAGGTGTCAGGTTTTCCAGCTCTCTTTAATATACAGTCAGGAGCTACGTGGGCAGAGCTGCAGAAATCATCATAGCTAGAAAAGGCAGATGGCATTCCATGTAAGTGCTGAAATTACCTGTGAAACTTCCTCACCCCTAGGCCTGCTGTCGTGTCTGGTCCCAAACTACCCCAGTCATTGTAAGTACACAGTAAACCATTCCACCAACAAAAATAAAAGACTTGTAGAGGGGCAACAAGAATGAGGACACTGGTAGGAAGGACATGCGTCAACTCTGGCAGCACTACCGCTGTGGACCATAATCTAAATTAGGTATTCAAACTTCACGCTTAGACACCTTCTCTTACTGTGAGCGAGAGAGTGTCACCAGCACACCACGGATCTCCAGGATGGGTCAAAGCTTTATTCAGCAATAACATCATTGTAGCAGAAGACACTATTTAGAGCCTTACAGAACCCCTTCATCAGGTCATTTGCCACATGAGGGGTCCTGCAAGACTCTGAAACATTGCTTCTGTTACAATAATGTCATCACTCAATAAAGCTTTGTATAAGAGTGTGAAGAGGATTGGATGGGACTATGCATGTACCATGTAGGGTTATAAGAACTACACAAATCAAAAAGTTTTTAAAAAAAGAAAAGTACACAATTTTATTTAACATGTATACATGAAGGAATTAAAATATTCAAAGACAAACACTGTTAAAACCATTGTTACAGTGTAACTTATCCAGGGTGTTGTGAATCCTGGTTGGAGCGTCCGAGAGATTTGCCTACGCTTTTTGCAGAGTGAACTGCTTCATCAGGGCCTCGGAATGTAGAATCAATTTTATTGTTATGTATACACTGTTCACTGGTAAGATATTGGGAAAAACCTAGTGGAGGAGTAGCCTGGGGAGCCCATGGGGATTGGCTGTGCTTCTCACTAGCTAGGGAAAATTACCCAGAAATAGGTGGTGACCTTGGTGATGAAGAGGGAGCTGATAACTATATCTTTATGAAAGCATGAGTTTAGCATGCAACTTACTTCCAAGCTCTACCCACATAAAATTGGGGAGGAAGGGATGAATGAGATCCCTTGGGAGGGATTTAGTCAGCAAGTGACTTGAATGAAGCCACTGGTGAATCTAGATCCCAGAGTATCTAAGCAAATGTTAAGATAGCTTCTTGGTCTGGATGGTCACCAATGCCCCTTGGTGACCATCAAAACCGAGGAGCTAACTAAACTCATACCTTCATAAAGATATAGTTATTAGCTCCCTCTTCATCAACAAGGTCACCACCTATTTCTGGGTCTGATGAAGCGGTTATCTCCTTGAAACGCGTAGGCCAGTCTTTTGGACTCTCCAACCAGGATTCACAACACCCTAGATAATTTACACTGTAACGATGGTTTTAAGTGTTTGTCTTTGAATATTTTAATTCCTTCATGTATACATGTTAAATAAAATTGTGTATTTTTCTTCTTTTAAAAACTTTTTGATTTGTGTAGTTCTTATAACTGTACATGTTACGTGCAAATTCCCATCTAATCCTGTTCACACTCTTATACATATTCTGGTATCCATGTAGGGTTCAACCATCTCACACTTACCCCTCTGCATTCTTTAACCATGAATAAAGCTTTGGACCCGCTCTGGAGATCATTGATGTGCTGGTGACATTCTCTTGCTCTGATTACATTTGGTTCCAGCTACAGCACCCATTAACACTCATAGCCACTTTTAAGAGATGTGTGCATTGGGGATAGTTCATTGGACCCTTTTACCGTGAGCTCCCAACCCTACTTTTTCCAAAATTTGTTGGAATTTCTGCTGTTGGAATGCAGGAAAACTAGTTAATATTTTTGCATTGCATTGAACTGTTTTCTTAAGCTAAACATTCCTCTACTGTACATACACACTGCTCATGGAGTTTAATGCACAACTAGAAACTGTCTGGGCTCTGATGCTGTATTGGCTACCAGCATACATTTAAGCCTATATTGTGGTCCTTGCTTCGGCAGGACATATACTAAAATTGGAACAGTACAGAGAAGATTAGCATGGCCCCTGCGCAAGGATGATGCAAATTCATTAAGCATGCCATCATTTTTCTAATTTTTTTTTTCTTCTGTACCTTGTACCCATGTGATGGTCCCTTCCTCTTTCTATTCATTTCTTGCTCTTACTCCTTTTTGTCTTCTTTTTACATTATGTAATCTCCTGGTATTTTCAGATGGACATTTTACTTGACACGCAGTGATTTTTCTTTGACAGACCTATTTTCCTGACCACCTCTATTTGTACTATTTTATGGTTATAGGCCCTTTATGTTGATAATCATTGCTTGTATTATAATTTGTGCTGCTTTATGTCCATATGATTGTGTCTTTTTCACCTGGTCACTGTTATGTCCTAGTATCTTATTGATACTTTTGATTCTTTTTGACTCTGTAATGCAGCTTCTTTTCTTGTCTACATTTGTTATGTATCAATAATAAAAATATATTTACCTTTAAAGTTACACTGTGCATTTAAAAGCACCTTTTCTTTCTCCCAACTGTCCCTTTTTTTGAATCAAATATATTTGATTCTTCTTCTTCATTTGACCCTCTTTTTGGTCTCATGTATAAATGCCTAGGTCAAATGTATTATTTACCTAATAAAACCCAACTCCATGCAAAATTTTAATTTAAATAATGCTTTGTGATTCAATTACCTTACTTCTAATGCCCTGTACACACGAGCAGACTTTTCGACCAGACTGGTCCGACGGACAGAATCCAGCAGACAATCCGACCGTGTGTGGGCTTCATCGGACCTTCAGCGGACTGGTTCTGTTGAAAATCTGATGGACTTTAGATTTGGAACATGTTTCAAATCCTTACGTCGGAACTCCGCCGGACCCAGTTCCTATCGAAAAATCCGCTTGTCTGTATGCTAGTCCGACAGATGAAAACCGACGCTAGGGCAACTATTGGCTACTGGCTATGAACTTCCTTATTTTAGTCCGGTCGTACATCATCACGTACAAATTCATCAGACTTTGGTGTGATCGTGTGTAGGCAAGTCCGTTTGTTCGAAAGTCCGTCAAAAGTCAGTCGAAAGTCCGTTGGAAAGACTGTCGGACCTTTGTTGCCGAAAAGTCCGCCTGTTTGTGCATGGCATAAGTCTTGATTCCAAACACCTCTTTCTAAGAGATCCTGCAGTGTAATGGATCAAAGTCACAGTTTCCTCTGCCTTGGGGACCAGACATTTTTACCTGCTTGTTATCTTCTTGGGCACTGGTTCCCTCAATGCCCTGAAGAGTTCTCCTTCTTCTGAAGCCTATGAGAGAGAACCCAGCCACTGCAAGTTCCACTGTAATGAATAGGAGATGTTCATATAGTGCAGGCAGTGATGTGGATAACCAGAGAAGGACCCCAGGAAGTAAACAGAAGAAGAGAGAAGGATTGCTACATAACTGTAGCTTTAGGTAAGTAAAATGGGCATTTGGACAGTTTTTCTTTTTTCATATCAGCAGTTAGTTAGAGAGAGTTGGAGGAAGTCACTAATAATCTGGAATTATACTACACTAAACTTTTTATTTCACTGCTAAATTCCTTAATTTGTAATTTTGAAAAGCCAGTATAAAAGAAGTGGTGAAAAAAGTACTTATCAGTATAACAGTGTATAATAACAGGGAATTGCCTTTTTATTTGGTAATATCTACATTAGTTGGATAGAACTTTAAATTCTGGCAGGGATAGCTCACCACTGGAGTCTCTGATATGTAAATGAAGATTTGTGAGGATTAAACTATTTCTCTATTTAGACTTCAAACTGCAGATAATTACAAAGTCACTGATGATAAGTGTTACACCATGCAGTATGTGGTCGTTTAATAAAAAGTGCAAGCATGCAGAATCCCTGAAAACTGCCAGCCCGACTAGTGTTGTCCCACGTATAGCAGCAAAGCCAGGGGCCTAATGACCACATTAAATTGTGTATTGTGCAACATATATTCAGGAGGAGTATTAGCCCAAAACATTGTAATCTAGAGATTGTTTAATAACCTCATTACCTAGACCTGATTCAGCTTTTTAGGTTTACAGCATAAAAACCTTTGGCATTGTTCCTTCCAGACAAAGTGCTAAGCTTATATTTTTTAAGGTAGCAAAAGTGTACATAGGCAGTAAGAAAATAAACTAATGTATAAAAAAAAAAAACACATATAGTGTTTTATTTTAAAAGGTGTGTGTGTTTTTTGTAAGTAAATAAGAAAACAATTGACTATAGGTATGGAGAAATGTCTCTTTGAGTGTATATGATATATAGCAGGACTAGGAAACAAAAAAAAAAGCAGAGTTCCACCCAGAAATGGAACTTCCACAGATCAGATTCCTCCCCCCCCTCCGGTGCCACATTTGGCACCTTTCAGGGGGGAGGGGGGAGCTGATACCTGTGAAATCCAGGTATGTGCTCCCACTTCTGGAGAAAGATCGCTGCAATCTTGTGTGGCGAACTATGCAATGTCTGGACCCTCCTCCCCCCCCCCCCCCCCCACTGCCTTCTGTGAGACACACAGGTTCCAGAAGACAGCTGGGACCATTCAGAAAGCACAGCGCGACTTGCGCAGTAGGAAACAGGCTGTGAAGCCGTAAGGCTTCACTTTCTGTTTCCCTTAGTAAGGATGCCGGTGCCTGCACCTGGAGCCGAGGGATGGGTTGGCTTTGGGTGCCGACATCACGGGCTCCCTGAACAGGTAAGTGTCCATATATTAAAAGTCAGCAGCTGCAGTATTTGTAGCTGCTGACTTTTATTTATTTTTTTTTACCTAGGCAGAACTCCGCTTTAAAGTGTATGTAATCCCAAAATTTAATTTTTTGTATGTTTTGCATCATGTCTAAAGTTTTCTTGCGCAAATTTTTTTTGCAAATATGTTGAAATTGGAAAACATATTTAAAATCGGAGTCTCAGAAGAAAACCTTAACCACAAATGCGGTGTTTATATGACGTGCTGGTGCATCACATATAATGTGCTCCCCCAGCACTACCAAACCCATCACCAAACTAAAGCTGACCAATCCCCGGTTAGTTTACCCGACAGCCTGAATGAAAGAAAAAAAAACTGGTTCCTCCATACATGCTACAGTAAATAGCATGGATGAACAAATCTCCCACTATTCGGCCAACAATTTTTCACCCAAGTCCCTTGACTAAAATTTGATTGGCTATTCTCAAACAGAGCAGGGCCAGCAGGACCATCACTGAGTGGATTTTGGCCAGTTCCTTTAGAACTGCCTAAATTTGCACAATGTATGGTCATCTTTAGAGATAGGTGCAATGTGTTGAGATAATGTTGATTTTACTTCTTACCACCTTATATGTAGTGCATCAATTACTTAAGACTACCATGTTTTACCTACCATAAAAAATGGACACTTTTACAGCATTTATATGTATATGAATGTTTTTTTCTGATGAACAGTACAGTGAGCTATTTGTGTGACAGTTGTTTTTTTCCCTAGAGATGAATGTGGTCATTCACAGATGCAGCAATGCCTCTGTGGCTGCAGATGACCACAATCTTGTGGGTGTCTGTAAGATGCAGCTCAGCACAGGTCTCAATTAGATTTTATTTACAAGGAAATCTGATTATTATTAGCTTGTGTCAGCAGAGCAGACAAGAAAAGATCACTCTACTCATTCTCTCTACCCACAGCCCCTCTCAGAACTGGTGCTAGACTGGGTTGGGTTTAGAAACTATGAAACCCACTCCATGTATTGTTTTAGGCTGAGATTCAGAGCTATTCAAAAGATATGTTGAAGTGTTGCTAAACCCACAACAGTAAAATCAGTCTGTATATACAGTAAAGCATGCTTGTTATACTTACTGTGGAACCTAAGGGGTTAATCCTGAGCATTGTGTCAAAAGGCTGTTTGATCCTGTCTTCTCTGATCTTCCCCTCCTTCCACAATCCTTAATCCATCTCCTGATAATACAGAGCCTTGGGGGCACTGCGCACATGCTCTGTTTGGTGTGTTATGCTAGAGAGTTTTTTTTTTCTTGGGAGCGTGCATATGATTAGCACTGTCCAGACAGAGGGTCAGGGGTCCTGCAGCCTCACAGGACAGTCAGAGTAGAATGAAAACTCCTCCTACAAGCTTTAACCAGACACTGATAGATGTCATAAGACTGCTGTATACTGCTGATAAGAAAAGGTATTTAGCAGTTTATATTTACTAAAATAATTGCATGTCCATGTTCTGTGCACTGTGGGAGACCAGATATAGTGAATGCAGGGTCCTGGGTTCAGTAACACAAGTACCAAAAACAGGATATGAAAGCTATTCAATCATCAAACTGATCGATGTTGCTGTTGTGGTCTCTTACATATTTTTTGGGAGTGTCCTACGCTTACAACTTTCTGACAACCAGTGCTAAAGCTCATACATAAATTCACAGACATTTCTTTACAAGATAACCCAGCTGAGGTCCTACTTAAAGCTGAGTTCCACCCATTGAAAAGTCAGCAGCTACAAAAAGTGTAGCTGCTGACTTTGAATAATCAGGCACTTACTTTTCCCACGGTCCAGCGATGTGGGCACACGAAGCCCCGCTCCTCTCCCCCTTCTCTGCACGGCTTCTGCATTCTAACTGTGGGTGCCTAGCAGTAGCTTCACAGCCGAGCGCACACTGTGCATG
This sequence comes from Lithobates clamitans, assembly GCA_037952925.1. NCBI lineage: Eukaryota > Metazoa > Chordata > Amphibia > Anura > Ranidae > Lithobates > Lithobates clamitans. Next base: position 2,578,587 of record JBBGZY010000169.1, on the reverse strand, counting down.
CGCAAGCCGTGCTGCTCGCTCTGAATGGCCAAGCAATCTTCTGGGACCTGTGATGTGTCCCAGAAGATTGCAGGGAAGGAGGGGGGGAGAGGTGATCTTCCTTCCGGCACCAGGGGAGGAAGTGGGAGCTGGGTGCCTGTAAAAACAGGGTACCCGCTCCTCCCCCAAAATAATTACATGCCAAATGTGGCATGGCAGGGGGTCACAAACACTTAAAGCAGAAGTTCCATTTTTGGGTGGAACTCCGCTTCAACCTTATCCCTTTGTCAAGGAAACGTTATCACAAATCGCTTCTCAAACCTCTCCTTAATGCTGTATGGGCTTGCATTTCACCCCTGTGGAAGCAATAGTCCACACTAAGGTTGGCCCAATGGCTCGCAAGAGTGAAGGACATTGAACAAATGGAAGATCTGACTTTCGCTTTACGGGATAAGTCAGAGGAACATAAGTCCAGATAGTTTTATTGGGACCTTTTCCGCTTCTCTGACACATTCCTCCAATACACTTAATTAAGATTTATTGTTGGTGGTCTCCACTGCTTGACTGATGCTGTTGTCCCCTGCTCCCTGGGGGTGACCCCTCCATCCCCCTACCACCCTCCCTAGCTTTCCCCCAACACCTCCCCTCTCCCTTTTTTTTCTATTTCTTTGAAAAAACAAATAAAAAACATGGTGTGCACAGACATGTGTTATTTACCCTGTTTTAAACTTCCTTCTATGATGTGATAGATTTTTCTGGTAAATTGGGGATATCCTCCCTCAAACAATCTTGCCTTCAGCACATCCTGAATGAAGGGTTCTAGACAATTGATTTGTTTTTCTTATTGTATTTACTGCTTGCCTCAGTCTTTCGCAATATAGTACAAAGTTTTGGTTGTGCCCTATAAGCTTGATATTGATTGAGTCTTTTCACTGTACCTGTGACACATCTTCAAATAAAAAAATGTAAAAAACAGGATATGAAAAGCAAGGACACCAATTTAATTTCAAAAGGCTTAAAGCAGATCTAAACCCAAAAACAAATTAATGTATTGCAGCATACTAATACTTAGCTGTGGTGTGGTGTTTTCTTTTTTTTAACCTGGTGATCCTACCAGTAACTCACTCCCGCCCTATAAAGGAGCAGTGTTTTAACCCTAGGCCACACTTCTAATTTGGACCACAAAATCTCCCCCTCTTCTCATCCTATTTAAAATGAGAGAAAAGTGTTCGGTCCTTTTGTTTGAGGAAAACAAATCTATCAGCTTAAAGCTAGACCTAACATATGCACAGTTCCCCCCAATATACATTGGACAAGGGTGCCTGTTGATGTCCAAGGTTACCCATATCTGTCCTGACATACTAATGAGTACCTCAGATGATTCCATTATACAACGGACTACAGGGAAGTAGAGAAACCATGTTGCAAATCTGAATGTTTTCTTTTCCAGAATCAGAAATGAAGTTGCAACATTAGTGGTTCTTCTAGGCAGTAGCTCATAGAATGAAGGCAATTAATGAAGCAATTATATTGTAAAGATGCAGAGACACTAGAAGCTGCCGTATGCTGTGCAATTAATAGCTCTATGGACAAAACATGGTTAAAGTCTTCTGAAGTTCTACATTTAGCCTAGCTGCAAATACTTTATGAGGACAAACTTTATTGTTGAGCAAGGAGATTGAAGCAGAAAGCACTGGCTACAAGCACAGTCATAACGAAGACTACCCCCAGTGCTAGCGACCTTTTGTCTGTCAGTGCTCTCATTATCTTCTACCCATTATCCAAGCAGAACAGTTTAAGCTACAATGTCACAATTTATTTTTGGTCCCACATAATGTCTAATAATCCAAAATATATCTGTTTAATGGGAAGAAGGGCATATGTGAAAAGCAGTCAGACATCTGCTCAGGTCAGAGTAATCCGAACTAGCCAGAGTGCAGTAAATACAAATGCATTATCTGTGGTGGGTGTATCTTTTTTTAAAGCTTGGCAAAGAACTATAAAGCCTTTGAATGTAGTCTTTCAGATATAAAATATTAGGGTAAAATATGAACTATAGTGCAACTAAGCCATTTAAGGAAGTCAATATCATGCTCAGCTCAAATACACAGTTTTCATGTGAATGAGTGTTCACAGCAGAACATTGCCCCTATTTTACTGTACTGGAGACAACCTAAAATTTTAGATTTTCCCCTTACTTTCAGTCTAAGTAGTTACCAAGATAAACAAAGTGGTTGAATCTTCCTCATGGGGACATAACAACAATATGGCCTGAAAAGATTGCTAACCCCTCACCACACTATCAAAAAAAAAAAAAAGAAAAGAAAAATAATTTATAATTTATATATAGCTACACTTTAAATAAACCTCAGGACTGTTTATTTAGGAGACCCCGTGATGGTTTTGCCCTCTCCTACAAAACCATCACGGTGATGTAACTTGCTGAGAGCTGGACTGTTATGTAATATGTAATATGTGAATGTTTGTCTAAAGCTTAAACATTTTAGTTTAGTTTGTTTAGTTTTCGATTTAGTTTAGAGTAGGAAAGGGTTAGAATCTCTGTCAAGTTTGCAATCAGTCCGCTCCTTTCCGGTACACAAGAACAGCACATGCAGCTGAGCTCCCACCTGCAGACAGAGCTTCTAGGCCGCCCAATTGATTCTGGTGCCCAAACTTATACCTTGTAGATGCAGACTCAAAGCCATTTTGAGTCACAGTACCCACTAACCCCTTAATGCTCAGAGCTCTTGACTTGTAGGCCTACAGTCTAAGGGCTCAGGCACCAAACACCTAGCGTGAATGCTACATGGGCACCCTTGCACCCGGGTCACCTGGTACCTGAGGAGATTACCTTTCACCACCAGGAAGGTGACTCCTTTCCCCTAACTACCACCCACTCCTGAGCCGATAAGGCTTGCACAATTGTTAACATGTTAAAAACGTAACAGGGGTTCTGACCCTTCCCAAATTTATCTAAAACAAAATGGCTTGAGATATACTTTAACCACTGCATCCAAAAAATTTTCATTTTTTTTTTTTACTGTAAAACATGAAGAGTTGTTTGGCTTGGTAGACTCTGGTGTTTGGTATTTATCTGGTATGCAGGAAGAATGTCAATCTGTTTTCTAGCAATTATGCAAAGCTGAAGAACCAATTTACAGTAAAGTTAGCCCAGGACTGTAACTATGTGTGATGGGGCCCCATAGCAAAATCATTGTGGGACACTATCTTTTTAACCAACATCTTAAAGACAGTACTGATAGTAGTGATAGAGAATATTCAGCGTTTGCATTGTCCACTATGGCTATAGTGGCAGCTTGAAATAGACTTTAAAGGGTTAGCCTCTCAAATCCATTACCAATAGCTAAGTCTTCTCTGGGAAACTTAGGAAAGTGCTCTGAGGTCTGGTACTAATTATACAGGCCTTATCAATAAACCTGGGTACTCTGGTTTCCTCCCACACTCAAAAGACATGCTGGTTAATTGGCTCCTGTCTAAATTAGCCCTAGTATGTGTATGTATAAATATGAGTTGGGGACCTTAGATTGTAAGCTCCTTGAGGGCAGAGACTGACGTGAAGGTATAATATGTATGTAAAGCGCTGCGTAAACTGATGGCACTATATAAGTATGTATAATAAATAAATAAAATAAATAAGGTAAATATTAATGAGTAAAGTACAATAAAACATGGTAGCCATTCAGAAAACAACTCCTATTGATATAAATGCAGTTTGATCCGAATCCTTATGGATATGCGCACTTTTATGAAGAAGCAGAGCACAGTCTATGTGAATGGATGGCACCATAAAACTAAATTCACCCATTACTGAAATCTTGGATCTTAGGCTCCAGTGCCAAGCTCTGTGAAACCATTTGTAGACAAACCAACATATCTGACAGTTAAAGGGAATTTTCTCTTTAAGAGAAGAGAAGAGCTGGCAACCCCAAAGTCTTTGATACAAAAATTTGTTGGCTACATTTGAGCATTAAAAAGCAAACAACTGACACGTTTTGTCAGGAGCCTTAGTCACAGCTATGCCGGCTTTTCTCTCTTATATGTTGCATTTAGTGTGGGAAGACACACTGAGCCTTGGCACCTGTGCTGCAGACTGCATACTAGGATTGGATTGCCTCTGTTGAGAGCACTTCATCTTTCCTCACAAACCTTTAACTACGTGCCGACCAGCCGCCGTTGTTATATGGCAGCAGGTAGGCTCCCCTGCATGAATCACCATAGCTGTACAACCCATTATAGCTCCTCAGAGAGCCAGAATGGGGATCTGTCTATTTACATTGACAGATCCAGGGTAGAGAGAGATCTGTCAGGGTAGAGAGAGATCTGCTGTTTCTAGTGATCAGGAACAGCGATCTCTCTCTACTACCTGTCAGTCCACTCCCCCCACAGTTAGAAACACCTCCCTAGGACACACTTAACCCCTTGATCGCCCCCTAGTGTTAATCTCTTCCCTGCCAGTGTACAGTAATCAGTGGCTATTTTTAGCACTGATCGCTGTATAAATGTCAACGGTCCCAAAAACAGTGTCAAAAGTGTCCGATCTGTTTGTCGTAATGTCGCAATCCCACTAAAAATTGCTGATCACTGACATTACTAAAAATGCCATAAATCTATCCCCTACTTTGTAGACTCTATAACTTTTGCACAAACCAATCAATATACACTTATTGTGATTTTTTTTTTGCCAAAAATATGTAGAAGAATAGAAATTGGCCTAAACTGAGACATTTTTATTTTTTTTATTTTTTTTTGAGAATTTATTATAGCAAAAAGTAAAAACTTTTTTTTTTTTTTTTTTAAATTGTCGCACTTTTGTTGTTTATAGTGCATACACTGTTTTTGGGACCGTTGACATTTATACAGCGATCAGTGCTAAAAATAGCCACTGATTACTGTACACTGGCAGGGAAGAGATTAACACTAGGGGGCAATCAAGGGGTTAAGTGTGTCCTAGGGAGGTGTTTCTAACTGTGGGGGGAGTGGACTGACAGGGAGTAGAGAGAGATCGCTGTTCCTGATCACTAGAAACAGCAGATCTCTCTCTACCCTGACAGATCTCTCTCTACCCTGGATCTATCAATGTAAACAGACAGATCCCCATTCTGGCTCTCTGAGGAGCTATCATGGGTTGTACAGCTATGGTGATTCATGCAGGGGAGCCAACCTGCTGCCATATAACAATGCAGAGGTGATCAAATACCACCAAAAGAAAGCACTATTTGTGGGAAAAAAAAGGACATCAATTTTGTTTGGGTGCAGCGTCGCACGACTGCGCAGTTGGCAGTTAAATTGACGCAGTGCCGTATCGCAAACAATGGCCTGGTCATTAAGGGAGCAAATCTTTCGGTCCTTAAGTGCTTAAAGCCTCTCTCAGCAGCAAATAAAAAGCAGATTCTGGAATGGGGGAGCATAGAATTTTGGACCTATTTACAGTTAGAATTTAGACCTCCTTAAGGGGCGTTGTGTGTAAACTATTTTTTTTTTTGGGTTGCAACCAATGCAGGTATATGTTTTACTGTAAGCCATGATAAATGCATTCATTCATTCAAACCATATTTTAGTATAGAAGACCCAGCACTTTTGCATTTTAAATCACTCTGTTTAAGCTGGTATTTATCTTTAACATTTTTTTCAAGTTCTATTTGGCAGTTTTGTACTCCCTTATAATATTGCAAATCATTATGCATTGAGTAAATTACAATGATTTCATTAACAACAAGAACTTGACTAAAAACATTATATTTTGCAGTAAAATGTAGTGAGTAAAATATTATGTTATTATTCAACTTTCATGGCTGAATAAAACATTATAATTTACTCAGTAAATGTTGTAGTACATGACAATGTTTTACTCTTTTGTGCAAAAAAATGTTTCTACCACAAATAAGAAAAAGAAAATGTTCAGTTGCATCTACTATAATGCATCTCTTGGACATCACTGTAAAGGGGGAGGGGCAGCATCAAGCCTAAAAATGTATAAACGGTGATAACATATTTTAGATTTAATTTCCCTCATCTGTCCACATCTTGACATTTGTATTTAAATGCAGAATATGAAGTCTCACTTGGAATGATGAGAGGAGTCAAAAGACTCATTTTAGGTCAAGAAGCATAAAATAATCTCTCTTTTCTCTTGTTTGTTGGTCTGTGCTGTAAAAGGTAGCAGTTACCTTGTACTTGGTGATAATCGAATAAAGAAATTGGATGGATTCCAGAATGCGGGTTCTTTCTATATTTCCTTATCCTGTGTTGGTGACGAGTGGGAAGTCGTCTAAACCTGAGCACCTGGTGTAGAGGTACCAGTAATCAACTACTATAAACGGAGGTTCTCACAGTTAGAGCGGTGCTTCTTTGTGTGTATGCTGTAAAAGGTAGTGATTAATATAGACAGTGTGCTATTTTCACTTGTTCACATGGGTGACTGTGCCCGTAGGTTTATGTAATTTCATGTGTGCTTTCAAGTGTGCCCCTTAGGCTTAGATTCTGGAGTAGACAACTATGGTCACACAGTAATAGCCCAGATCCAGCCTGTCTGCTTCTTTGTTATGTAATCACTGTGTCAGCCTTGAGAGTCACTTGGGGTCCATACACCGGCCAATTATTAGCAGACAAGTAGCAAAAAAACAACTTTCCCATGCACTGGTCCTTAACTTGTTTTCAAATTTCTCAGGTACTTTATAACAGTGGAAAATAAATAATCGCTTTATATTTTACATTACTTTGAAACAGAGATACCACGTGGTTTTTGTTGTGTAATAAACATTTTTTTTCATATTATTGCCCTAATTTTTTCATCCAGAAAAATTATGCCCTATATATCAAGATCAGTTGGGTAAAATATAAAGGCAAATGAACCATTGTCAGACAAACTGTCACGGCTTTGGTTCTGCCTTCCAAATCTAAGAACTGAAAGTGCAATCTCTTTAAATGATCCATTTGTGATGAGATAGCTGTAACTTACAGTCACAGTAGAGTTGGCAGACAATGACTCAATTCAAACAACATCTTGCAGATTATAGAAAGCTTTAATCCAAACTTGTGCAGATCATACACATGATCACTGGATGGGATCGAAAATCATATGTCCAGTTCAAGAAGTATATACAGTTGTGGCCAAAAATATTGGCACCCCTGCATTTCTATCAGATAATGCACCACTTTGCCCAGAAAATTGTTGCAGTTACAATTGTTTAGGTATTCTCATGTTTATTTATTTTGTTTGTATTGGTATGACACAAAAAAGTGGAGAAACAAAAACCCAAATCTGACACATTCTATGCAAAACTCCAAAAATGAACTGGACAAAATTATTGGCCTCTTCTTAAAATTGTAAGAAATAATTGTATTCCAAGTTTGTGATGGTCCTGTAATTTGTAATTAAACTCACCTGTATCAATTAACAGGTGCTGACAATATAGAAATCACACTGGCAACCAGTTAAAACGGTGAAAAATGTACCCAACCTTTCTGTTGTGTGTTTCTGTGTGCCACACGGAGCATAGAGAAGAGAAAGAGCGGCAAAGAATTGTCTAAGGATTTGAGAACAAAAATTGTGGAACGGCATGGACAATCTCAAGGTTACAAGTCCACCTCCAGAGATCTTAATGTTCCTGTGTCCACTGTGCGCAACATTGTCAAGAAGGTTACAGCCCATGGCACTGTAGCCAATCTCCCTGGACATGGTCAAAAGAGAAAAATGTATCAAAGAGTTTGCCAAAAACGTACCTGAGGAAGCCAAAATCCTTTTTGGAGAATGTGCTGTGGACAGATGAAAAAAAAATTACAGCTTTTTGGTTAAGCCCATCCTTCTACCGAAAAGAAATGAGGCCTTTAAAGGTAAGAATACAGTCCCTACAGTCAAACATGGTGGAGGTTCACTGATGTTTTGGGGTTGCTTTGCTGCTTCAGGCACTGGATGTCTTGACCGTGAGCATGGCATTATGAAATCTGAAGACTACCATAGAATTCTGGGGTGCAATGTAGGGCCCAGGGTCAGAAAATTGGGATTCCGTCAGAGGTCATGGGTCCTACAGCAGGACAATGACCCAAAGCATGCATAAAAAAGCACCCAGAAATGGTTTAAGACAAAGCGCTGAAGAGTACTGAACTGGCCAGCAATGAGTCCACATCTAAATCCCATAGAGCACCTGTGGAGAGATCTCAAAATAGCAGTTGGAAAAAGTAACCCTTCAAATCTGAGAGACCTGGAGCAGTTGACGAAAGAAGAGCAGTCCAAAATTTCAGTAAAGAGGTATAAGAAATGTATTGATGTTTACAGGAAGCAATTGTTTTCAGTTATTTTTTTTTTCCAAGAGGTGTGATACCAAATATTAAATTGAGGGTGCCAATAATTTGTCCAATCAATTTCTGGAGTTTTGCATGGTACGTGTTAGATTTATTTTTTTAGTTTCTCCACTTTTTTGTGTCATACCAATACAAACAAAAGAAAAAAACATGAGCATGCCTAAACATTTATAATTGCAATAATTTTCTGGGCGAATTGGTGCAATATCTGACAGAAATGCAGGGGTGCCAATATTTTTGCCCATGACTGTAGATGTGGAGAATGCAGTCTAAAACATAAAGGAGGGTGGGACTAACAATGCAGAGCATCCCTGAACTGCCGATTGAGGTAGAGACAAATGAAAGGCAAAGAAACACACCACGCATGTGTAACATGGCAGCTTCAAAGCCTTAAAACTGCTCCAGTCATAAAAGAGCAATCCTGTTGGATGAGAAGTGATTTTAGTGAACTCATTGATCACACAAACTGTCTGGTAGGCTAATTTTAATACATTGTTCTTTTCATGTTTACTGTGGTATATGTGCCTGATGCTCTTTTAGTCAATTAATGGTTAATAGCAAAGGTGAGTTACAATTAATATCGACATTTTAAGAATGTTTTAGGAATTTTGAAGATGTTTGGACTGTGCAAAATGTTGTGCAGCTGGGTGGGTTGTTTCTACTGGAGCACAGCGGGGAGAATCTTAAGATGCTTCCATCTTGTAGATGGGAAAAACAAGTTGTTTGCAGAGATAAGAAAAAAAGTTTTAGGTGCAGCTGTCATTAGGAATCAGCATGGAACAAAGTTAATTGGTCAATGTGTTCATGTGCTTCAAAATGTAGCATGAAAAAAATTACAAATGAAAGTCATAACAAGTAGACAAAAGCATTGGATCGAGTTTTGTTTTTAGCTACGTGAGTTGAAAATCTTAGAGAAACTGCTGAAATCACCAGGTAAAAATGAAAATTTACCATACAAAGACCACTTGCAAAAAAAGATCATTAGGACCGTTTCTGCCAATATTTTATCTTTGCATGCTTTACCTGCCAACTTTTGGAGATTGCAGCTATCCACTTAGGTAACTAATAATTGCGATAGACAATGTGTAGTTGTTCAAGGGCCACATTGGTAAATGTATGAAGTTCTAGTCATTCATCAGACTCTCCCTGATTCACAGATCATGTTGCACAGCCTTTCTCAATAGGGGAAGAAGGGAGGAGGGGCCAGGCCGCAATCTATTGTTTTTGTGGGTGTCTTTATTTTCTTTTAACATGTTTTGCATGAATTAGTAGTAACAAGGAGTACTATGTACCCTGTAGTCATTTACCTGCAAAGCGTCCCCCTATTTTTATAGGGGGCTTTCAGATTCTGATAAGCTTCCCCCTACAAACTCCACATTCCATTTATGATACAGGATGTGGGGATTAGGCCCTTTGGAGCCTGAACATTGAGGGCAAGATGCACTGCAAGGAGGGAAGGTTTGGTATGGTTCAGGGAGCGGGGAAGGCACTAATGCTACCCCCCTCCTTTCCTGGCCACCCAGGCTTCGTGCCTGGATGTGGGACTTATATGAAATCTAGGGGGACAAACACCCTTTTTTTCTTAAATGGACTGTACACATTTTCGCACACTGTATACACTTCACATATATGCCACAATTGATGCAAGTGTGATACACAGTGCAAGTTTCAGATACACATAAACCTAAACAAAGGATCACTTAAAAAAAAAATAAACCCTTCCATTACATATGCTTTTCTGCATACCTGGAAATGCTTTGACTGTATGAGCCTGAGATTTAGGGTGAGGGAGGTTACATAGTTACATAGTTGGTGAGGTTGAAAAAAGACACAAGTCCATCAAATCCAACCTATGTGTGTGATTATATGTCAGTATTACATTGTATATCCCTGTATGTTACGGTCGTTCAGGTGCTTATCTAATAGTTTTATTGAAACTATCAAAGCCCCTCGCTGAGACCACCGCCTGTGTAAGGGAATTCCTCATCCTTGCTGCTCTTACAGTAAAGAACCCTCTACGTAGTTTAATGTTAAACCTCTTTTCTTCTAATTTTAATGAGTGGCCATGAGTCTTGTTAAACTCCCTTCTGTAAAAAAGTTTTATCCCTATTGTGGGGTCACCTTTATGGTATTTGTATATTGAAATCATATCCCCTCTCAAGCGTCTCTTCTCCAGAGAGAATACGTTTAGTACTCGCAACCTTTTCTCATAACTAATATCCTCCAGACCCTTTATTAGCTTTGTTGCCCTTCTTTGTACTCACTCCATTTCCAGTACATCCTTCCTGAGGACTAGTGTCCAGAACTGGACAGCATACTCTAGGTGCGGCCAGACCAGAGTCTTGTAGAGCGGGAGAATTATCGTTTTATCTTTGGAGTTGATCCCCTTTTTAATGCATGCCAATATTCTGTTTGCTTTGTTAGCAGCAGCTTGGAATTGCATGCCATTGCTGAGCCTATCATCTACTAGGACCCCGAGCTCCTTTTCTATCCTAGATTCCCCCAGAGGTTCTCCCCCCAGTGTATAGATTGCATTCATATTTTTGCCACCCAAATGCATTATTTTACACTTTTCTACATTGAACCTCATCTGCCATGCAGTTGCCCACCCCATTAATTTGTTCATATCTTTTTTCAAGGTTTCCACATCCTGCGGAGAAGTTATTGCCCTGCTTAGCTTAGTATCGTCTGCACATATAGAGATTGAACTGTTTACCCCATCCTTCAGGTCGTTTATGAACAAATTAAATAGGATTGGTCCCAGCACAGAACCCTGGGGGACCCCACTACCCACCCCTGACCATTCCGAGTACTCCCCATTTATCTCCATCCTCTGAACTCAACCTGTTTTCAATCCATGTACTCACCCTATGGTCCATGCCAACAGACTTTATTTTGTACAGTAAACGTTTATGGGGAACTGTGTCAAATGCTTTTGCAAAATCCAGATACACCACGTCTATAGGTCTTCCTTTATCAAGATGGCAACTCACCTCCTCATAAAAGGTTAATAGATTGGTTTGGCAAGAACAACTCTTCATGAATCCATGCTGATTACTGCTAATGATACCATTCTCATTACTAAAATCTTCTATATAGTCCCTTATCATCCCCTCCAAGAGTTTACATACTATTGATGTTAGGCTAACTGGTCTGTAATTCCCAGCGATGTATTTTGGGCCCTTTTTAAATATTGGTGCTACATTGGCTTTTCTTCAATCAGCTGGTACCATTCCAGTCAGTAGACTGTCAGTAAAAATTAGAAACAATGGTCTGGCAATTACTTGACTGAGTTCCCTAAGTACCCTGGGGTGCAAGCCATCTGATCCCGGTGATTTATTAATGTTAAGTTTCCCAAGTCTAATTTTAATTCTGTCCTCTGTTAACCATGGAGGTGCTTCCTGTGATGTGTCATGAGGATAAACACTGCAGTTTTGGTTACTGAAGCCCCCTGATTCCCTCGTGAAGACTGAGGAGAAGAATAAATTCCTTCCTCATTCTTTATGGAGCCAATATGGTCTGGCCTCCCTTTTTTACTGTTTACATACTTAAAGTATTTCTTGGGATTTTTTTTTGCTCTCCTCCGCTATGTGTCTTTCATGTTCTATCTTAGCCGTCCTTATTGCACCTTTACATTTCTTGTTGCATTCTTTGAGGATGATAGCACAAAGAGTATAACAAAATTAATTGGGAGAAGCATAGCTCATGCAGTGAATAGAGGGTGTGGCCAACATATCTGAGTATTTAGGAGTGGGGTTTGGTAGTGAAAGTACTACCAAAGATTAAATTACAGTAGCATAGTCATTTAGGCAAGCAGCACTGACTTAACAATGTTAAGGTAAAGAAATGGACAACTCTGACAAAGTTGGGCTATAAATGGGCAAGCCTGATAATACACAGGTGACAAATGGGTATTGTACAATAATAGAATGTGTACGTTTGAGTAGGAACACCCCTTACATAGGTGTCAGTGGGAGTAGGAATGCCCCTTACATAGGTATCAGTGGGAGTAGGAATGCCACTTATAGAGGTGTCAGTGGAAGTAGGAATGTCATTTATGAAGGTGTCAGTGGAATCAGTGGGATTAGGGATGCCCATTACATAGGTGTCACTGGGAGAGGGAATGCTCCTTACACACAGATGGTGTCAATGAGAGTAGGAATGCTCCTTACATACTGTAGGTGTCAGCGGTAGTAGGAATTCCTTTTACATGCTGTAGATGTCATTAATAGAATGTTCCTTACATTAGTGTTAGTGGAAAGAAATGTTCCAATATTTTCCCATTGCAATTCGATATGTTTAATCATATTAAAATAAGTGATCGACACGTATAATCCACTGCAGTCTCCTAGAAGCATTTTCTGCATTAACAAGACAGGGGTAGACTCCCTGTCCAGTCTAGCACCCCAGTCCAGAAGCATCATGAAAGCCTTAATAAATCAGTTCCAATGGAGTTATGTGAAATTTGAAAAAAAAAAGACTGAGGTTGATTGAATACATTTTCTGATTGCAAAAAAGAGGATAATGTTTTGTAGATAATATTATTGTAATTCTTTCTTTTACTTTTTCTTAAAAAGTATCCAACTATGTACACATAACAGCAATATAAAGGCTTGAGGTAGTTTATCGATTTCCTATTGCATCCCATAATGCACCTAGTATTTCATGGCAGGTTTTATGTAGTTTTACGGCTGTTTTCCATGTGCTCAGACAACAGTCTATGTTGGCGAGGCAACAGCATGTCAACCAGCATGAGCTAACTAGAGATTGTCTGGAAGGGATTCATTAACATGCCTGGTGCCATAGAGTGGAAAGTTATATGCTGCTGGTGATGAATCAGAAATGATTGCTACGTGAGAGAAATGCTTATTCTTTCTAACAACAAAAAAAAGGAAAAATGAGATTCCTTTAGTAAGCTTAAAGTGAACCTGTGCTTTAGAAATACATTTTTGGCTCATAACTAGGGTGCGCAGCCTCACTGGCTAACAGGCAGTTTCATGGGGGCAAAAGGAGGCAAACCACCCTTCAACAATACCAGGAAGCATTCCTGTTTGTAGGTTTGGGCTCCAGGACTTGGGTCTCATACAGCATTGCTATTTTCTGAAAGTATGAGTCTGCATTTCATGCTGTCTACAATTTAACTACTTAAGGACCAGGGCTATTTTTCAGACTCCGTGTTTACAAGTTAAAATCTTTTTTTTTCCTAGACAATTACTTAGAACGCCCAAACACTATATATATATATTTTCAGACACCCTAGAGAATAAAATGGCAGTCTTTGCAATACTTTATGTCACACCGTATTTGAACAGCGGTCTTACAAGTGCACTTTTTTTGGAAAAAATACACTTTGTTGAATAAAAAAATAAGACAACAGTAAAGTTAGCTCAATTTTTTCTATATTGTGAAAGATAATGTTAAGCCGAGTAAATTGATACCCAACATGTCACGCTTCAAAATTGCGCCCGCTCGTGGAATGGCAACAAAATTTTACCCTCAAAAATCTCCATAGGCAATCTAGGGCTAGAATTATTGCTCTCACGTTAACGATAGCGGAGATACATCACATGTGTGGTTTGAACACTGTTTTCATATGCGCTTCTGCGTGCTTCTGCATGCAAGCTCGGCGGGATGGTGCGCTTTAATTTTTTCTTCTTATTTAGTTTACATTTATTTTTTATTTTGACACTGTCCTTTTAAAAAATGGGTCACTTTTATTCCTACTACAAGGAATGTAAACATCTCTTGTAATAAAAAAAAAAGCATGGCAGGACCTCGTAAATGTGAGATCGGAGGTCAAAAAGACCTCTGATTTCATATTTACACTAAGATGCAATAAAAAAATAAAAATAAATGAAATGACATTTAAAAAAAAAAATCACCCTTTAAGAGCATTGGGCGGAAGTGACGTTTGACGTTGCTTCCGCCCTCCAATGCTATGGAGCAGACGCAGAGACAACCGGAGCGCGGTGGGAGGGGGGCTCTCTTCCGCCACCGGAAAAAGTAATCTTGTGGCGAATCTGCCGCAGGGACCACTTTTATCTGAAAGAGGGTAGTCCGCCGTTTTTAAAAATGCCAGGGTTATGGCAAATAGCTTCTGCGTCAAATTACGTCAAATTAGAGACGTATAACAACGACGGCTGTTCCTTAAGTAGTTAATGCATGTTCAAACTTTTTTTCATAACACCTATGACTAAAAGAACTTAAAGATTTACTCAATTAATTTTAAAGTGGAACGTCAAACTTTTTTGTTTTGATTAGAGTGGGAAAAGGTAATATCCCCTTTCTTGTTTCAATTTTGGTCAGTGTATGAGTGAAGATTTGCACTTATATTTGCTCATCAGAAAGAGCACAGAATCCCTAAAGTGACTAAAATTTCACAATAATTTTAATTTCTGGCATTGGAGGGTCTGCTTTGTGACCCTTACTATCTCCTTGATATATCACTAGTCACATTCCAAATTCCAAGGCAAGTCTGAATCTGACCGAACCGTGGTGAAGTCAACATGTAGTAAAATAATGTAACTGTGATAAAAATGAACTTAACAAAAATACTTTCATACTTCTGTATGCAAAAAATAGCAAGGAACCTACAGTGGGTGTCGTTAAGAACAACTCTCTTGTGAACAAAAGGGATTCCCAGATTACTATTACTATTATTGACAAAAAACTGATAGGTGTACTTGTGAACTACAGCGATGACTGCATAAATCATTTAAAGTGAGTGTGACCCCGTTGCAAAAAATATTACTGTAATCTCTGTTACCTGTAAAGAAGACAATACATACTCACTTGGTGCTCCACCTTTAGAGCACTGCTCTGATAATTGGAACTGTTACCGAAAGTCTGCTGGAATACAAACAAGTCTGGTGACATCAATCTCCTGCAGATCCCAATGGATCCCCCCTCTGACCACACATCAGTGTAGACTACAGAAGTGACATGAGGTCAGAGGGAGGAACCAATGAGAACTGTGGGCAACTCAGGAGATTGACACTCCAGGAAGTATCAGTTTTGTGACAGATTTCAGAGGTCCAGTTTTAATAATGAGAATGTTGTTCCGTGGTGCAGTCATCATGAAGGGTGGATATTTACTGCTTTATTAAGAGCAGCATATGGGAAACATAACCTGGTAATCAGGGGCGTTGCTAGGTAGCAAAAAGACCAGGGGCTCCAGCCCGAAGTCAGAGCCCAGCACCGGGGGGGGGGGGTGATGGTGCGGCAGACGGTGGGGTTGTATGGAGGGGGGTGTTACCTACCTGACATACACTGACCTACCTGACACACACTGTCCTACCTGGCTGACATACACTGACCTACATGACATACCTGAAACGTACTAATCTACCTGACTTACACTGACCTACATGACATGCACTGACCTACCTGACACACACTAACCTACCTTGGTGACATACACTGACCTACATGACATACCTGAAATGTACTAACCTACCTGACATACACTGACCTACCTATCTGACATACACTGACCTACATGACATACACTAACCTACATGGCTGACATACACTGACCTACATGACATACCTGACACGTACTGACCTACCTGACATGCATTGACCCACCTGACATACACTGACCTACCTGGCTGACACACAATGACCTACATGACATACACTGACCTACCTGACCCACACTGACCTACATGACATACACTTACCTACATGACATACACTGACCTACCTGAGACACACTGACCTACATGACATACACTGACCTACCTGAGACACACTGACCTACCTGGCTGACATACACTGACCTACATGACATACCTGACACGCACTGACCTACCTGACACACACTGACCTACCTGACACACACTGACCTACCTATCTGACACACACTGACCTAATTGATACACTGACCTACTTACCTGACACACACTGACCTACCTATCTGACCTACCTGACACACACTGACCTACCTATCTGACCTACCTAAGACACACTGGCCTACCTATCTGACCTACCTGACACACACTGACCTTCCTATCTGACACACACTGACCTAATTGATACACTGACCTACCTACCTGACACACACTGACCTACCTATCTGACCTACCTGACACACAGTGACCTACCTATCTGACCTACCTGACACACACTGACCTACCTATCTGACATACACTGACCTACCTATCTGACATACACTGACCCACACTGACCTACCTGACATGCACTGACCTACCTGCCCTTGCCCCCTTAAAGCCTAAGTTTATTTATTTAAAATTAGCCAAGGGGCAGTCAAATCATCAATTGCAGCCACTAGGCCCGTCAAATGCAGCCACTGTGCCCCGTCAAATGCAGCCACTGTGCCCCGTCAAATGCAGCCACTGTGCCCCGTCAAATGCAGCCACTGTGCCCGTCAATTGCAACCACTGTACCCCATCAATTGCAACCACTGTGCCCTGTGAAATGAAGCCACTGTGCCCGTCAAAAGAGAGAAGAGAGAGAATAGAGACAGAGAAGAAGAGAGAGAGAAGGAGAGAAGGGGAGAAAGAGAGAAAGCGAGAGAGAGAAGGAGAGCAAGAAACACAGAGAGAGAGTGACACCTTTTTTTTATATCTTCGTTCTGACCCACTCCCAGTCACAGCCACCATGGCCGTTATTCAGCGTGACTCTGGAGGTTGAGGGAGAAGGAGGCGTCGCCGTGCCGGTGTTCTCTTGAGAGAGGGGGTGCTGACACAGAGGGGGGTGGTGCTGACAGAGAGGGGGAGGGCTGACGGGGGGGTGCTAAAAGAGGGGGGTGCTGACACAGAGGGGGGTGGTGCTGACAGAGAGGGGGAGGGCTGACGGGGGGGTGCTAAAAGAGGGTGTGGGCTGACAGAGAGGGGGCGCTGACAGAGGGGGGGTGGGCTGACAGAGAGGGGGGCGCTGACAGAGAGGGTATGGACTGACAGAGAGGGGGGTGCTGACAGAGAGGGTATGGACTGAGAGGGGGTGCTGACAGAGAGGGGGTGCTGACAGGGGGGTGGGCTGACAGAGAGAGGGGTGCTGACTGGGGGGGTGGGCTGACAGAGAGGGGGTGCTGACAGAGAGGGGGTGGGCTGACAGAGAAGGGGGTGGGCTGACAGAGAGGGGGGTGCTGACTGGGGAGGTGGGCTGACAGAGAGGGGGGTGCTGACAGATAGGGGGGTGCTGACTGGGGGGTGGGCTGACAGAGAGGGGGGTGCTGACAGAGAGGGGGGTGCTGTCATGGGGGTGGGCTGACAGAGAGGGGGGTGCTGACTGGGGGGGGTGGGCTGACAGAGAGGGGGGTGCTGACTGGGGGGGTGGGCTGACAGAGAGGGGGGTGCTGTCATGGGGGTGGGCTGACAGAGAGGGGGGTGCTGACTGGCGGGGTGGGCTGACAGAGAGGGGGGTGCTGACAGGGGGGTGGGCTGACAGAGGGGGGGTGGGCTGACAGAGAGGGGGGTGCTGACTGGGGGGGTGGGCTGACAGAGAGAGGGGTGCTGACAGAGAGGGGGGTGCTGTCATGGGGGTGGGCTAACAGAGAGGGCGGTGCTGACTGGGGGGGTGGGCTGACAGAGAGGGGGGTGCTGACAGGGGGTGGGCTGACAGAGAGGGGGGTGCTGTCATGGGGGTGGGCTGACAGAGAGGGGGGTGCTGACTGGGGGGGTGGGCTGACAGAGAGGGGAGTGCTGTCATGGGGGTGGGCTGACAGAGAGCGGGGTGCTGACTGGGGGGGGTGGGCTGACAGAGAGGGGGGTGCTGACACGGGGTTGGGCTGACAGAGAGGGGGGTGCTGACAGGGGGTGGGCTGACAGAGGGGGTGGGCTGACAGAGAGGGGGGTGGGCTGACAGAGAGGGGTGCTGACAGAGAGGGGGGTGCTGTCATGGGGGTGGGCTGACAGAGAGGGGGGTGCTGACTGGGGGGGTGGGCTGACAGAGAGGGGGGTGCTGACAGGGGGGGTGGGCTGACAGAGAGGGGGGTGGGCTGACAGAGAGGAGGGTGCTAACAGGGGGGCGAGCTGACAGAGGGGGATGCTGACAGGGGGGGTGGGCTTACAGAGAGGAGGGTGGGCTGACAGAGAGGGGGGTGGGCTGACAGAGGGGGGTGCTGACAGGGGGGGTGGGCTGACAGAGAGGAGGGTGGGCTGACAGAGAGGGGGGTGCTGACAGAGGGGGTGCTGACAGGGGGGGTAGGCTGACACAGAGGAGTGGGCTAACAGAGAGGGGATTGCTGACAGAAATGGGCGGGATGACATAGAGGGGAGGGATGACAGAGAGGAGCACTCTGACAGGCTGGAGGAAGAGCAGATAACAGACCTCAGTAAAGAGGAGACACATCGCGCGCCAGGCAGGGAGGCGGGACTTCGGGCGGCCGAGATCATCCACAGTCCAGCCCAGCCCCGCCTCCACATGTGACCAGTCACCACCTCCACCGGGCCAATCACAGACATGTCCGCTGCCTGCACAGCAAATCACAGAGCGCCCGCTGCCCAGCCCTCGACAGTGAGTGTAACACAGATGTCAGTGGGCACGGGAATCGGGATGCGCCGCTCTCGATCTTGCGGCCGGGGCCACTGGTCACAGGACAGCTGAGCATAATGTCTGTATGCAGCCCCGCTGCATAACTAAGCAGGGAGAAGAGGTGAGCGCTGCGGGTGGGGGGGGGGGTGAGGGAGGTGGCAGTCCGATGGCTCAGTGCTTGTACATGCCTGCTCTTCTCTCCTCCACCTCCAATGCCGCCCGCCGCAGCCGCGACCCGCCCGCTACTTTCTCCTCCACACCCGCTGAGACTCGGGGCTATGGGCTCCACATTCGGGGCTCCAGCCTCGATAGCCACCCCCTGGTGACGCCTCTGCTGGTAATATTACCACCACATCCCAAATGCGCAAAGGAAACAACATGAAAAAAGAAAATTGAGACTTTTTAGATTCTAAACATAAATCCAAGAAATAAAAGCACCTGACCTTGATATACAATTTACAAAACTTTATTGATCCATAAGTTAAAATCATTTAAACTATTAGATATGCCAATCCAATCCATGAAAAAGGCACTACTTTCTGCCAAGCCCTGTTTGACCTGTATATATAGTATATTACACATTTCCATGCTTATCCATAAACAAAATGATAGGGAAAAAATGCTGGAAAACTGTTGTAGGTCCCAAATCATTTCACAATTTTGATGCTTCCTCAGAAGACCACACAACAATGTATCTCATGTGGCGTCAAATTCAGAAGGAGAGAGGAAAACAAGAAATCTGATATTACCCCAGGATAACCCACAAACTGGTAGAGTGATAGAAAAAAGATTGTGGATTGAGATAAAGGTCCAAGTGTGCACGTCAGCCAAAAACTTCCAAGAGCAAAACAGTCCCATCCAGATCAAGCCCATCAGATGTGGTTCAAAAATAAGTTTTGTGAGATCCCAAGGCAGCTTGGAGGCCAATATATTAATCTCCATTTATATAAGAAAACCAAAGATGACGCCCATCCTCAAGGCTCTGCCGCCATGCCTGCCGATGCTAGCCTTCTTTTTAAAGGTGCTATAGTAATGCTTTTTACTAAATTGTTGCTTTAAAGCTGAACTTTCACATTACTCTGACCAATCTAGGTATGTTTGTGTCATACTAATAACTTCCCTGTGGAAACTGGAAATCACTGTGGTAGGCACCACTACTACAGTAATTGCTGCTGGATCCCAGGTCCCATGCCAAGCAGCTGCATTGCTGCTTGCTGAAGATAGGAGTTTACCTGCTTGGTACAGGCGCCATTCAGAGAACACTTTGCATTTTCTCAATGAATGTAAAGTATTCTCTGATTGAACAAGGTGGAGATTGTAGCATCACTGCCCCATTTCTCCAACTCATCTAATCAGAGAATGCTCTGCAATCATTGAGAAAATGCAAAGTTTTCCTTAAATGGCACCCCTACCAAGTAAGTGACCTCCTGTGTTCACTTTTCAGCAGGGTAGCTGCTCAGCACTGGACCCAGACTCAAGTGAAAATCACTATACTAGGGTGCCTACTACAGTGATTTCCAGCTTCCAGGGGGATCCCACAGGTGTGGCACATGTATGCTTACATTGGTCCAAGCTGGACCAATTTATCTATGTAAAAATTGGCATAGTTAAACCCAGTTTTGAAGTGGTTGTAAACCTATTAAAAAAAAAGAAAAAAAACTAACACCTGCAAGACAAAGGCATAATAAGTTAGTATGCATAGCATACTAGCTCATTATGTAATACTCACCTGAGATCAAGGCCTTGCTGCGTTGCCCGTACACCGCTCCTATCAGCGACATCACTCCTAGTTTCCCTCGGGGTATCGTGGCTTCGGCGCTGTGAGTGGCCAGAGCCGCGATGACATCACTCCCGCGCATGCGTGGGGTAACGCATATGTGCCATTGCTTCAGTTTGTGTCAGTGCGCATGTACCGATGTTGTCGGCACATGCAAATACAGGGGATTTCTCCTAAACCGTGCAGGTTTAGGAGATATCCTGGGTAGCTACAGGTAAGCCTTACTATAGGCTTATCTGTAACGAAAAGTGGTCTGTAAGGGTTTACAACCACTTTAAGTACTGACCAGGTAGCCTGTCCCCCCAGTGTTCATTTAGTTCTGACTCAGGTGTACTAGAACAAAAAGTTAAAGGTATTGTAAACCCTCAAGGTTTTTCACCTCAATACATTAATGCTTTGAGGTGAAAAACCTCTTGTATTGCATAAGCCCCCCAGAGCCCCCCTTTTACTTACCTGAATCCGATCATTCCTGAGCCAGGGAAAAACACACCAGCTCGAGCCGGTGTCTCGGGTCCTGATTGGATAGATTGATAGCAGCGGCTCCCGCTACTGTCAATCAAATCCAATGACGCGGAAGCCGGAGGCGGAGCTGAGTCCTGCTGTTTGTGTCAATTAACACAGTAGCAAGACACGGGAGTCCCGAGGGAGAGCACTTCTCTGACCGGCACTCCAGAAGAGGAGGAGCTAGGAACACCGCTGAGGGACCCCAGAAGAGGAGGATCGGGGTCACTCTGTGCACAACCAACTGCACAGAGAAGGTAAGTATGACATGTTTGTCTAAAAAAAAATATTTTTACATATCCTTTAAGCCAGCACATACAGTATTTCACAAAAGTGAGTACACCCCTCACATTTTTGTAAATATTTTATTCTATCTTTTCATGTGACAACACTGAAGAAATGACACTACAATGTAAAGTAGTGAGTGTACAGCTTGTATAACAGTGTAAATTTGCTGTCCCCTCAAAATAACTCAACACACAGCCATTAATGTCTAAACCGCTGGCAACAAAAGTGAGTCCACCCCTAAGTAAAAATGTCCAAATTGGGCCCTATTAGCCATTTTCCCTCCACAGTGTCATGTGACTCGTTAGTGTTACAAGGTCTCAGGTGTGAATGGGTAGCAGGTGTGTTAAATTTGGTGTTATCACTGTGATGGACTGGCCAGGCATGTCTCCAGACCTAAACCCTATTGAGCATCTGTGGGGCATCCTCAAATGGAAGCTGGAGGAGAGCAAGGTCTCTAACATCCACCAGCTCTGTGATGTCATCATGGAGGAGTGGAAGAGGATTCCAGTGGCAACCTGTAAATCTCTGGTGAACTCCATGCCCAAGAGGGTTAAGGCAGTGCTGGAAAATAATGGTGACCCCACAAAATATTGACACTTTGGGCCCAATTTGCACATTTCATCAGTGTTGTCACATGAAAAGATATAATAAAATATTTTCAAAAATGTGAGGGGTGTACTCACTTTTGTGAGATACTGTATATCTTCACTATAATTCAAAGTATCCTGGGTGGGTAAGAAGAGTATGAGTATGTCTAGGCACCTATAATTGCCTGTTTCCAACTTCTGATGTCTTCTTCAAGAGAACTCAGCAGCTATTTTAAACTTATGTATGCCCTTCTAATTCTGCTTTGACTTTGTTGATAAGTCTATAGCTTCTTTGACATTATAGCTAGCAAATGCCCCAAAATTGAGGCCCCACTTCCAGACAACTTGTGCATCAATAAAAGTGCCTAAAAAAGTAAAAAAAAGTACCTTGTGTGAACTGTATGCCGGAACATCTAAAAGATATTTGCATTTGCCTTTAGGTTATATCTACAGCAATTGTATTTGTACAAGGGTCTTGAGAACTGTGCAAATCACAAACATTTCAGATCACACAAAATGCTGTGTTTAGAAAGAACCTAGCAGCTACATAACTGAAACCCAAACCTGCTGTAAAATTGGGCAATTTAATATACATGGATGTATTTCACATATGTTATTATTTGAGGACATTTTCTTTTTTTATCAATGTGAAACACCTAAAGCTGGCCATAAACATTCCAATCTGACGCATCTGGCATTTTTTTTCTGCCTCTAAATGCCCCTCCATGTTAGCCTATGTGTCCTTACAAACATAGGTGTTTAGAGGCATTTTGAGGCAGAAAAAAAAACACTGTCAGAGAATCCAGGAGCAGCAGGTTTTTGGCAGAAAAAAACCCTTGGTGACACTAGGCATATCAAGCGCTTGAGCATTCATTAATTTTAATGGCTGGAATAAATTATTATTCTGACCAATTAAATGAATTAACACCCAAGCCCTTGATGCATCTAAATGTGTCTAGACGCGTCCAGCATTTTTTCAACCACAAGCTGCTGCCTTGAGGAAAGGCATGTAGGAGATCCGGGCAGTGCCCTATGTGCATGAGACCTAAATGTGCAATATCCAATTTTTGGCCATGGTTTGCCAACTTGGTGAAAAATCGGCATGTGACCTGGCTAGTCTTTTTCTTAATTAAAAGAGTTAAGGAGGGCATTCATCAGTTTGTCAGAAGAAATGCACTAGAAAAAACATCAAGTGACGGTGTTAAAGACAACTGACAAAACTCTATGTGCCTTTTGATTTCAGTTTGATATATGGTATTATTAGTTGGAGCAGTTTTTAAAGTATTAGGAAAAACATATTTTAAGTTCCCCTGTGCCCAGACTATGGACATGTTTCTATTTACGTATTACTAAAAAGCAATTAAAGGGCAGCATACACCTTCATTTCCATTATCAGCATTGTATTAGCAATACAAACAATAGTTACTTTTTGACAATCCAATATAAATAATAATCCAAGATATTAATAGAAAAATCTCATTACATGTTGTGAGTTCTGCCTGTCTGCTGGCCATCTCTTTCCTCAAATACCTGGATTCCTTGCATGCTTTGCAGCTTCTCCTCTGCTGTTTACTTTCCATTTCTAAGGACTACATATCCCATGGTACCTAGCTGGCTGCATGCAGTGATTCCCATACTGACTAAGCCTCCTGAAACTCCTACTTTTCTAAGCACCTCTATAGATCAGAAGGTAGACTCAGGAGTGCCTACTCACAGAGTATAATGAATATGTGTCACAGATTTCAAGGAAGTAAATGTGTGGCGATTTTCACAAAGTAAGTTTACAAACTTCAAGATCATTAAGATCAATAGGAGAAGGCTAGAAATAATTGAAATTCAATGTGGAAATAAATATAAAGATTTTAAATGTTGACTATAGATATGCTTTAAAGTGGTAATAAACCCCAAACCAAAAATGTAACATATTACAGATTACCAATCATTACATTAGGTGGCTGCATTAGTTTCCTTTTTTAGGCTTATTTCCTCTCTGTTTTTTACCTGGTGATCTGGCTAGTAA
Source organism: Lithobates clamitans (assembly GCA_037952925.1). Classification (NCBI taxonomy): domain Eukaryota; kingdom Metazoa; phylum Chordata; class Amphibia; order Anura; family Ranidae; genus Lithobates; species Lithobates clamitans. Next base: position 2,554,616 of record JBBGZY010000169.1, on the reverse strand, counting down.
CACACCTCTTCTATTAGAGTGCCCCCCACTTTGGATGAAGGAGCACAGAAGCACCTTTGGACAGTAGCATTGTAATTGTCAGAAGGGGAGAGTTGGATGGAGTAGCAGGGTTAGATTCACTAACAAATTGAAGCCAAACTCCAGCTAATACTTTATAAACATTTATAGAAACAGTTTATTTTTCCTTTGGGTATAAAGGTTTTCCATAAGTAAATAAAAGCTGATCATTGTAAGCACCTCTGTCAGTGTTAAATGGTTTGTCTCACCTCTGTAACTGATACATTCTGCTGTAGAAGTTGTTCTCTTGAACAACGGGCCTACTGGCTGGATCACCAGGTGAAAAATAAAGTAAAGAAAACCTGGTGGAGGGCTGCAGTGATGGTTGACTTTCTACAACTTTCTCCCATCTCCCGACTGCATCTCTGGAGCTCAGCCACAGTGATCTTTTGGGTTGTTCTTTACCTCTCTCACCGAGGCTCTTCTCCCCCGATAGCTCAGTTTGCCCGGATGGCCAGCTCTAGGAAGGGTTCTGGTCATCCCAAACGTCTTCACTTTAGGATTATGGAGGCCACTGTGCTCTTAGGAACCTTAAGTGCAGCAGAAATTTTTTGTAACCTTGGCCAGATCTGTGCCTTGCCACAATTCTATCTCTGAGCTCTTCAGGCGGTTCCTTTGACCTCATGATTCTCATTTGCTCTGACATGCACTGTGAGCTGTAAGGTCTTATATAGACAGGTGTGTGGCTTTCCTAAACAAGTCCAAACAGTATAATCAAACACAGCTGGACTCAAATGAAGGTGTAGAACCATCTCAAGGATGATCAGAAGAAATGGACAGTACCTGAGTTAAATATGAGTGTCACAGCAAAGGGTCTGAATACTTAGGACCATGTGATATTTCAGTTTTTCTTTTTTAATAAATCTGCAAAAATGTCAACAATTCTGTGTTTTTCTGTCAATATGGGGTGCTGTGTGTGCATTAATGAGGAAAAAAATGAACTTAAATAACGTTAGCAAATGGCTGCAATATAACAAAGAGTGAAAAATGTAAGGGGGTCTGAATACTTTCTGTCCCCACTGTATATTATTAATTATCTTTAAAGTATTATTTTATTATAGTATTTTACTGTGAATGGGGGGAGGGTTGTCGGCACGGGGCGTGACTTCCCTGAAATGAGCTTGCCACCTCCCTGAAATGGGTTTTTGCAAGTTGGGATGTCTGGAGGCGCTAAGTTAACGCTGATAGCCACTGCAGATTGCAAACGCAGTATGTTTTGCCCACAGTGCATGAAACACGCACAGAGACTCAGGTTTCCACTTTCTGGTTTGAACTAGCCCTTAGAGAGGATTTCCTCTAGGTCTGGAGAGACACAACAGGAAGTGAGAGAAGCTCACTTCCTGTTGTGTCTCTAGGACAGGAAGTTTAGAAAACTTTTCTTGATGGTAAACCACCAAGAAGCTGATTATAGTTTTAACCCTCTCTACCCAGTTAAAAGCAAAATAAGGAGTCATGCGCTTTAGTGGAAAAATTCAAAGCCAACTTAGTTTTCCTTTTCTGGGACAAATATAAAAAAACTTGCTTTATATAGCATCTCTTCTGTTTACTTTGAAAATATTGTTAGTTAATTTGGCAGGGCTATAATTCCTCTTGTTTGTGCTAATTTACTTGGTATAGTTCTTGTATATATATATTCACTGTACAGTGCTGCAGAAAATAGCCGATCTAACAGTGGCAATTTTTTGGCATACACACAGGTAATACATATTGCATTGCCTGGTTATTCAGGACTAGTTTCATCCTGGAAGCCAACAAGGCATGAAATTCAACAATATTGGGTACTGCTTTGGATACAAAAAGGGTTTGGGGTAATGTGGTTCTGTTTTGGAGTTAGCAGGAATTATGATAAAAATAATGGGGTTGATTTACTAAAACTGGAGAGTGCAAAATCTGGTGCAGCTCTGCACAGAAACCAATCAGCTTCCACTTTGTTTTTGTTTTTTTGGCAAAGCTTTATTGAAAAAGCTGAAGTTAGAAGCTGATTGGCTACCATCCACAGCTGCACCAAATTTTGCACTCCCCAGTCTTGGTAAATCAACCCTAATGTTTTTTTTTATGATAAAAATAAATTTCAGTTAAATAAAAGCAGTCTGTCTCATATTCTGTATCCCATTTATGCAGACATAAGTAGAGGTAAATGTCACTATGGAAATGTCTATAATGTGTATTTGTTCCTCCTTTAAAAAAAGTCCTTCTGTAAAATATGCAGAATTTAGGAGCTTGTTATGGTATAAATGAAAAGAAGTTGTATTTGCATTGTTTATTCAGCTAATTAGAACAAAGGGCAGATTTCTGAGATGATGTGATGATCCTGAATAATGTAGGTTAAAGGAAAGTGGCCATAACACAGATCAGATAAGACTGTGCAGCAGTAATTAGTAGAGAATACAGCACCGCTTTAATCATTTATTGTGTGGAGCCTTGCGTTTTCATTAAAACAAAAGCTGGAAAAGTTGCTAATAGTCTAACTAGGGTCTGTGGGGTTCTAGATCATGACTGTGCAATCTCACACTCCACTACATACATTCAATTTTGCTTCCTGGTATGATGATGTAGTATGGTGATTTGAATACTAATACCCAATGTTCATACCAATGCATGTAGTGCTCAGTGTTAATATAATAGCTATAATGGTGTCCAGTGTTTACGTGTGGGCTCTTGCTTTTAAAGTATGTCTAAACCCAAAAAATGTTTTCGTTTTGAATTTAGTAGAGAATAATTTTGTTATGCTGTCCCTGTCCTGTTTCGTACCTCAAAGACACAACAAGGAGATAATCACTCTAAAGAGAGGTGAAATCCACTCCCTGAGACATTTGTCATCAGAATACATGTCGCTATTGTAAGATTTCCTCTCTGTTTCTGTTATAGTGACAACTGTAAGGCCTCCTTCTAAACTTGCAGTTGGAGGGTGGCAGAAATGTGTGGTTGAACTGCATTTTTGCTGCGTGCCAATGGTCCCCCACTTAAACTGCAATAGGCAGGGGAAAGGTGCTGTGATTCGCGTCCACTGCAAAGTTTACCCAACTTGTAGTGATTGGCAAGGGACAAGCCCACCAAACGCCACATATTCATATCAATGGGGAAGTGCTGCAAAGGTCCCACGGCTAGGCGAAAAAATGGGGTTAAAACAGACGATGAGTAGTAGCCTCCTGAGCGCGATCCAAGCGCAGATCAGGCTTCACAGGCAAGGGAGATTTAGACACACTTCTAAATCTACCTCAAACATTTTGAAATTGCCATAAATTTTGGAATTGCCTCATCTTTTATCACCATTAGGCATGGGCTGTTTATAATTCTTCCCAAAATCAATCAATCAATCTAAAAAAGTATCTAAATATGTGTGACACTGCATAAACCCCAACCATCTCAATTTTGGCAGCAACATAAAAATATGACTACATTATCAGTGGGCCCAAGGAAAGTTTTAGAAGGATATTGTTGATGTCTGAATTTGTCTAGTTTTTTACATGTTGGACTATTTCTGAATTGAAGTTTTTACAATAAGCTACCTAACGTCTGCATGTCATTTTTAGCAATGGGTCTGACTGAGTTTTTTTTTAACTTCAGGGCTTGGCAACCTATATTAAGTTGTAGGAACCACCTTTGTCACTGTGATATTTATTATCTTAAATTGCCAATTAGTTTTCAAATAATTCATCTTTTTTTATTACTTTAATATATGTTCAGCCATTGTAGGTGTTTGTGAACCAACATCAATATGTCACCAAGTAGGCTTTGAACTAGGTTTTGTCTTTGCTCCATAGTTCCCATTCCCTTACTAAGCTAAATACTGACATATTTTTCTTATGAAATATAAGTGACATTAAAGCCATCATAACCAAAAAAATACTTATTTCCAGACAGAAGCTAATGTCAGGTCATACTTGTGGCATTGTTCTTTTTGTTTGGGCAATAGTCCATTCATGTAAACTCATCAGTACCAATTGTGGTATATTAGACTCAGCTACTCAACCCTGTACCATACTATAGCATCACAATACTATAATACAGCTATGACAGAGTTAAAGCTAGTCTATAGAAATGATGCAAATCAGGGCTTCCACTTCCTTCATTAGAAAATTACTGAATTCTATCTGGTCTGTTGTGCTGCACTTCTTTTTTTCTCTCTTCATTTCATATACCTTTTCACCCACCAGTTTGATTGCCATGGCTGCAGCCGTGGGTGAATAATTGCCTGTCTTCACAGGAGCATGTTCTGGAGCTAAAGTCGAGTGCTTTTTTCCTGATGTATGCCTCATTTGGATTCAGCCGACAGCCTTGGGGCTGTATTATTCATGCCTTGACAGATAGCACTCAGTAAAAGCATTGGAACAAGGCCAGGTACTGGCAGGGAGATAGTAAAGCATTGCAACTTGCAACCGAGATGACTGTGTATTATACCCAAAAAAAAATAGGAGAAATCCTTATTTTTTCTGTTCTGCAGGTTTCACCACGATGGGATATTCATTTGCATCAAAATAAAATATTCTAAAAATAAATGCATTTTTCTTTTTGGTCCGTGCTTGGAAATAGAAGACAATTTTCCACATTTAATTGCAAAGCTGATTTTAATTAGTATGGCACTGCATGTGAAAAATGAAGATTTACTTGGATGAGTGTAACACATTGCAGTGTCTGCCGAATGCTCTAATTAATGCATGGCTCATCTACAACAGGGAGCACGGTGGGATATTCATAAAATATTCTGTACACACTGTCAGTCTCTCTGTATTTCGGTTCATATTGTCTAAGAGAAAGTACCTTATGTACTGTCTTTTTATTTTATTTTTTAGTGCTTGTATTTAAAGTCACAAAAACTACAATTTTAAGTAATTTTAGCTGGTGAAAGCAGGAGTCCAAAGGTGTCTGCACATACCTTTCAGTGTGAAGAAAAAAACTTGCTTCTTGCAAGCTCCAAAGCATGAATGCATGCACTCTACATATTTCGAGATACACTTAAATGTGAAGGCAGGCGGTTTTAATTGCTTTGGGCAGGTGTGTTATTATGCTTTGACATGCACTGCTATTCCTATTGAAAGCCCTTATAATGCACCTAAAGCCGTGTACATACGACAGGACTTTTCGACCGGACTGGTCCGTCGGACAATCCAACCGTGTGTGGGCTTCATCGGACATTCAGCGGACTTTTTCTGTCGAAAATCAGACGGATTTTAGATTTGGAACATGTTTCAAATCTTTCTGACTGACTCGAGTCCAGTCGAAAAATCTGTTTGTCTGTATGCTAGTCCGACGGACAAAAAAGGACGCAAGGGCAGCTATTGGCTACCGGCTATGAAGTTCCTCATTCTAGTCCCTTCGTACGTCATCACGTTCAAACCAACGGACTTTAGACCAGACTTTAGTCCGTTCGTGTGTGGGCAAGTCTGGTCATTCGAAAGTCCGTCGTAACTCCGTCGAAAGTCCGTCGGAAAGACTGTCGGACCTTTGATGCTGAAAAGTCCACTCATGTGTACGCGGCATTAGAGAATAAAAAAATGGACCTGAACTTTTTTGGAGCACCACATGTCAGTGCACCGCATATATTTGTGAACTAGTGCCATTATGAACAATGGAAAACCTCTGCACTTGTTAAAACATATGTTGTTTAAACACATAGGTGTGAATGGACACTGAAATTTTGAGACTTCACTTATTCCTTCAGACTATCTCATTATGCCCACTGCACTTAGGTCACGTAGGAGCACACTGTAAGTAATTTCAATTGTTCTCATATAGATTTGATCACTTACAGCGAAACTTTTTATTATCTGTTCAACCAAAATGAAAATCTACTATACTGTGCAGTTCAGGTGGTCTCCTTGTTAAACTCTATGAGCCAGTTACTGCTATATATTTCTAAAGAGACACTGCTTGGTCCGGTGCCGCCCTTTTAATTCTGATGTCATCTGGAGGCCCGCCGGCTCTTCCTTGTTCAGCCAGCAGGGCCTCTCAATGACTGGCCACTAGACCCCCCCCCCTCCTCCTTCTCATTCAATGAACGTCTAAAGGCATCCCAGAATATGTGACGTGCACATCATTCGCTTAGGAGAAAGACGTGCATGGAGGGGCAGGGCTGCGCTCTTTATAAAAAAAAACACTGCCCTTTTCTTTTACAGAAAGGGGCAGAGGGGTTCATAGGAGAGAACTTTAAATACAGGGTGAAGTTCTGCTTTCAGTGAGAGTATATTTGCCAATATAGTAAGCCTCTACTGATTGAAAAGCACAATAGACATGGCTTTTTAATAGAAAGGTTCACAGGTTGAACATACAGTAGATAAGCAGAGGGCTCATTGAGACTGAAAGGTTGTGTGACATCTGCATGTCCCCACATCATGTACTATGACTGAAAACCAATTATATGGGGATCTGGAAAATCTCTTTGTATAAAAAAAGAGTGCTTCTTCCCAGGAGAGAACTTGTAACATTTGGCATGGAAATCAAACATGACCAGCAGGCCCTTTCATGGCAGGGACAATTTGCCATGGGCTAAAGAATGTTCATCACATAAAGTGCACCACAGAGATTGGTGCTCATGGTGAAAAGTGAGTGTTCCTTCTTAAAGGACATGGTTTTATTATGACTAGGGATGAGCCGAACACCCCCCTGTTCGGTTCGCACCAGAACATGCGAACAGGAAAAAAATTCGTTCGAACATGCGAACACCGTTAAAGTCTATGGGACACGAACATGAATAATCAAAAGTGCTAATTTTAAAGGCTAATATGCAAGTTATTGTCAATAAAAGTGTTTGGGGACCTGGGTCCTGCCCCAGGGGACATGAATCAATGCAAAAAAAAGTTTTAAAAACGGCCGTTTTTTCAGGAGCAGTGATTTTAATAATGCTTAAAGTCAAGCAATAAAAGTGTAATATCCCTTTAAATTTAGTACCTAGGGGGTGTCTATAGTATGCCTGTAAAGGGGCGCATGTTTCCCGTGTTTAGAACAGTCTGACAGCAAAATGACATTTTGAAGGAAAAAACACATTTAAAACTACCGCGGCTATTGCATTGCCGACAATACACATAGAAGTTCATTGATAAAAACGGCATGGGAATTCCCCACAGGGGAACCCCGAACCAAAAAAAAAAAAAAAAAAATTGATGTGGGGGTCCCCCTAAATTCCATACAAGGCCCTTCAGGTCTGGTATGGATATTAAGGGGAACCCCAGCCAAAATTTAAAAAAAAAATTGACGTGGGGTTCCCCCTAAATTCCATACCAGACCCTTCAGGTCTGGTATGGATTTTAAGGGGAACCCCGCGCCAAAAAAAAAAAAAAAAAACGGCGTGGGGTCCCCCTAAAAATCCATACCAGACCCTTATCCGAGCACGCAACCTGGCAGGCCGCAGGAAAAGAGGGGGGGACGAGAGTGCGGCCCCCCCCCCCTCCTGAACCGTACCAGGCCACATGCCCTCAACATTGGGAGGGTGCTTTGGGGTAGCCCCCCAAAACACCTTGTCCCCATGTTGATGAGGACAAGGGCCTCATCCTCACAACCGTGGCCGGTGGTTGTGAGGGTCTGCGGGCGGGGGGCTTATCGGAATCTGGAAGCCCCCTTTAACAAGGGGACCCCCAGATCCCGGCCCCCCCCCTGTGTGAAATGGTAAGGGGGTACTTACCCCTACCATTTCACTAAAAAACTGTCAAAAATGTTAAAAATGACAAGAGACAGTTTTTGACAATTCCTTTATTTAAATGCTTCTTCTTTCTTCCTTCATCTTCTTCTTCTTCTGGTTCTTCTGGCTCTTCTGGTTCTTCCTCCGGCGTTCTCGTCCAGCATCTTCTCCGCGGCGTCTTCTATCTTCTTCTCCTCGGGCCGCTCCGCACCCATGGCATGAGGGGGGAGGCTCCCGCTCTTCTCTTCATCTTCTTCTCTTCTTCATCTTCTTCTTCATCTTCTTCTTCATCTCTTCTTCCTTCTTCTCTTCTTCATGTCTTCTGCGGGCCGCTCCGCAGCCATGCTGTGGCATGGAGGGAGGCTCCCGCTGTGTGACGGCGTCTCTTCGTCTGACGGTTCTTAAATAACGGGGGGCGGGGCCACCCGGTGACCCCGCCCCCCTCTGACGCACGGTGACATGACGGGACTTCCCTGTGGCATTCCCCGTGACGTCACAGGGAAGTCCCGTCATGTCACCGTGCGTCAGAGGGGGGCGGGGTCACCGGGTGGCCCCGCCCCCCGTTATTTAAGAACCGTCAGACGAAGAGACGCCGTCACACAGCGGGAGCCTCCCACCATGCCACAGCATGGCTGCGGAGCGGCCCGCAGAAGACATGAAGAAGAGAAGAAGGAAGAAGAGATGAAGAAGAAGATGAAGAAGAAGATGAAGAAGAGAAGAAGATGAAGAGAAGAGCGGGAGCCTCCCCCCTCATGCCATGGGTGCGGAGCGGCCCGAGGAGAAGAAGATAGAAGACGCCGCGGAGAAGATGCTGGACGAGAACGCCGGAGGAAGAACCAGAAGAGCCAGAAGAACCAGAAGAAGAAGAAGATGAAGGAAGAAAGAAGAAGCATTTAAATAAAGGAATTGTCAAAAACTGTCTCTTGTCATTTTTAACATTTTTGACAGTTTTTTAGTGAAATGGTAGGGGTAAGTACCCCCTTACCATTTCACACAGGGGGGGGGCCGGGATCTGGGGGTCCCCTTGTTAAAGGGGGCTTCCAGATTCCGATAAGCCCCCCGCCCGCAGACCCTCACAACCACCGGCCACGGTTGTGAGGATGAGGCCCTTGTCCTCATCAACATGGGGACAAGGTGTTTTGGGGGGCTACCCCAAAGCACCCTCCCAATGTTGAGGGCATGTGGCCTGGTACGGTTCAGGAGGGGGGGGGGCCGCACTCTCGTCCCCCCCTCTTTTCCTGCGGCCTGCCAGGTTGCGTGCTCGGATAAGGGTCTGGTATGGATTTTTAGGGGGACCCCACGCCGTTTTTTTTTTTTTTTTTGGCGCGGGGTTCCCCTTAAAATCCATACCAGACCTGAAGGGTCTGGTATGGAATTTAGGGGGAACCCCACGTCAATTTTTTTTTTAAATTTTGGCTGGGGTTCCCCTTAATATAAATACCAGACCTGAAGGGCCTTGTATGGAATTTAGGGGGACCCCCACATCAATTTTTTTTTTTTTTTTTTGGTTCGGGGTTCTCCTGTGGGGAATTCCCATGCCGTTTTTATCAATGAACTTCTATGTGTATTGTCGGCAATGCAATAGCCGCGGTAGTTTTAAATGTGTTTTTTCCTTCAAAATGTCATTTTGCTGTCAGACTGTTCTAAACACAGGAAACATGCGCCCCTTTACAGGCATACTATAGACACCCCCCAGGTACGAAATTTAAAGGGATATTACACTTTTATTGTTTGACTTTAAGCATTAATAAAATCACTGCTCCTGAAAAAACGTCCGTTTTTAAAACTTTTTTTTGCATTGATCCATGTCCCCTGGGGCAGGACCCGGGTCCCCAAACACTTTTTATGACAATAACTTGCATACAAGCCTTTAAAATTAGCACTTTTGATTTCTCCCATAGACTTTTAAAGGGTGTTCCGCGGCATTCGAATTTGCCGCGAACACCCCAAATTGTTCGCTGTTCGGCGAACTTGCGAACAGCCAATGTTCGAGTAGAACATGAGTTCGACTCGAACTCGAAGCTCATCCCTAATTATGACATACCTTTTAAATACATATGCTAACAAGAAGGACTGTAAAGGATGTAAACACGGAAGTACAATGTTAGCTAAACAAGATGGTTACTGTTCTTTAAAAATGATATAGACTCCCCTAGATTAAATACGAACTAAAAAACATGCTGATATAAGAAATAATGCTTTTCATTTGACTTCCTTTACCAAATGAGCACAGCACGTTTTACAGTTCTGCTTTCCTATACCACTGAATTCTCTTACAGCTCTCTGCATTTGGTCATATACTGTAACATGTCAGATCTTCAAAGAAAGCAGATGATGAAAAACAGCAGATCTGACCAAGAAGAAGTTAGCTTTATAATGCCAACCAAGTGTCACCAACTGCAGGTTCTGCTCTGATTGGGCTGTATCTCCACTCAAGACCACCAGCCCAGTTCATATTATTTCTATTAGCCAAGGGGGCAGAAGCCCCAAACCCATTCTTCCCTGCTTCTGACCTTTGCCAGCAATCTTTAGTGCTCTCATGGAAGCACTATACAGGCCAGCTGTCAGCCAATCACCACAAACAATCCTAAAACAGACACAACACTTTGGGGCTGTGAATATCGACTCTTCAGTTCAGCCTTTATAATTCTTTAACAGGCTTTATACTAAAGACCATGGAAGGTTCATATGTCACTTTGCCAGGGCTGGTGCTACCATTAGGCAGCTTAAGCAGCCGCCTTAGGATGCCAGGATAAGGGGGCAGTAAAATCTAAATCCCCAGCCACTTGCTGGGGATTCCGATTTTTACAGTGCTGCAGACTTTGTTTTTACACATATGTGTGTTCTTCAGTAAAGCTGACTGTTGGCTTTCCTGTGGAATTGATACAAGTGGATGTGAAGCCATCTATTACTTTCACCACTGCCGCAATGTGCCGCCCCCCCAACTATACCAATACCAATACCAACATATTATTCTCTAGGGCAGGGGTCCTCAAACTTTTTAGACAGGGGGCCAGTTCACGGTCCCTCAGACTGTTGGGGGTCCGCACTATAGTTTAAAAAACTCAAAAAAAAGACTCACCCCATAACAAAGCCCCCCCATGACAGATCCCCCATCACAAAGCCCCCCAACACAAACTCCTCTCCATCACAAAGCCCCACATAACAGATTCCCCCCATAACAGACTCCCCCATATCACATACTTCCCCCATCACAGACTTTCCCCATAACAGACTCCGCCATCACAGATCCCCCCATAACAGACTCCCCCATAACAGACTCCCCCATCACAGATCCCCCCATATCAGTCCCCCCATAGAACAGACTCTCCCATCACAGATCCCCCCATATCCCAGATCCCCCATAACAGACTCCGCCATCACAGATCCCCCCATAACAGACTCCCCCATCACAGATCGCTCCATATCACAGATCCCCCATAACAGACTCCACCATCACAGATCCCCCCATAACAGACTCCCCCATCACAGATCCCCCATAACAGACTCTGCCATTACAGATCCCCCAATAACAGACTCCCCATCACAGATTCCCCCATATCACAGATTCCCCATATCACAGACTCCCCCTATCACAGACTTTCCCATAACAGACTCCCCCATAACCGACTCCCCATATCACAGACTCCCTCATAACAGACTCCCCCATCACAGATCCCCCATAACAGACTCCGCCATCACAGATCCCCCCATATCACAGATCCCCCATAACAGACTCCCCCTATCACAGACTCCCCCTATCACAGACTCCCCCATATCACAGATCCCCCCATAACATACTCCCCATCACAGATCCCCCCATATCACAGATCTCCCCATATCACAGATCTCCCCCATAACAGACTCCCCATATCACATACTCCCCCATCACAGATCTCCCCATATCACAGACTCCCCCATCACAGATCTCCCCATATCACAGATCTCCCCATATCACAGACTCCCCCTATCACAGACTTCTCCATATCACAGATCCCCCCATAACAGACTCCCCATATCACAGATCCCCCCATATCACAGATCTCCCCATCACAGATCCCCCCATAACAGACTCCCCATCACAGATCCCCCCATATCACAGATCTCCCCATCACAGATCCCCCATATCACAGATCCCCCCATATCACAGATCCCCCCATATCACAGATCCCCCATCACAGATCCCCCCATATCACAGATCCCCCCATATCACAGATCCCCCCAATATCACAAATCCCCCCATATCACAGATCCCCCCATATCACATATCCCCCCCATATCACAGATCCCCCCATATCACAGATCCCCATCACAGACTCCCCATATCACAGATCCCCCCATATCACAGTTCCCCCATATCACAGATCCCCCCATATCGCAGATCCCCCATCACAGACTCCCCATATCACAGGTCCCCCATCACAGATCCCCCCATATCACAGATCCCCCCATATCACAGATCCCCTATCACAGACTCCCCCATATCACAGATCCCCCCATATCACAGATCCCCCCATATCACAGATCCCCCCATCACAGACTCCCCATATCACAGATCCCCCATCACAGATCCCCCCATATCACAGACTCCCCATATCACAGATCCCCCCATATCACAGACTCCCCATATCACAGACTCCCCTCATCAATATTACACTGCTGCCCCTTGTATAATGTCACAGCACTCCCACTCAGCACTTACCTGTATCACGCAGGACGCAAGGCATGGTAGGTCTGGACGGAGAGTGGGACTTTGGAAGTGAGGGGCAGGTGATTGGTTCCTGGGACCGCCCCGATGCCTAGTAACCAATCGCCTGCTTCTTGGCACAGAAGGTCCTTTGTCCGGGCCTGTCATGTTTCCCGTCCTGTGTGATGGAGGTAGCAGAGGGCAGGGGGAGTGCTGCAATGTTAAAGGGGCAGTCCGCGGGCCGGATAAAAAATGCTGGAGGGCCGGCTTTGGCCCGCGGGCCATAGTTTGAGGACCCCTGCTCTAGGGTGTCTGCTTTCAAAAAATAAAAATAATATTTTGGGGGTTTTAAGTGATTTTTAAAACATGTAAACCAAAAATTTCAAAATGTAAAAAATGGCTCCAGGACTGCCATTGTGCATGGGAGGGGGTGGTGGGAGGACAATGGGGAGGTGGGAGGACGGTGGCCGGTGTGAGGGGGGAGGGCGTCAAAATGCACATTCGCCCAAGTAGACAAAAATCTTTGCACCAGCCCTACACTTTGCTAAAGTAAAATTTACAGAACCTCTCGTTTCCACCTGCTTATAATTAGTAGCCCACTGATTTTGGTTGTGTCTGCTATGCCTCAGATAATATATACTTTTCATATAGAGGGCTACTGTAGCTTGACACCAACATTGTGGTGAACATGCTCAGAAACTGTAATTTACCAAGCAGGAGTTTGAATAATAAGAGACCTGATCTAAACTCGCTCAACATTTTTTAAAATTTTGAAGACTGGACAGTCTTCATGACAGAACCTATGACAAAGATTTTCTACATAGTTATTAATAGAAAGAAGGTCATAAGGCCTATATTGTTTCCCAGAAATGGTCATGACATTATTCCTAGCTGACTTCTATTAATATAGACAGTGTGGAATCAACAGTGAGAAGAAGAATCTGAATTGCTGCAATAATTCCTTATGCTGTGCTGTAAGGTACGGATGAGTGGATTGATTTTAACAAAATTGATTTTGCTGCAAAATGACTGATTTTGCCATTGGAAGAATTCACCAAGGCAGGAATTGTTAAAATTTACTATTTGAGCTGCTTATGCGAAATAGATTTGCTGGGGAAAAAAATCCTCTTTTTGTTTAGAGGGTGTTTTTTTAAAGCAGTTTAGTTTCACTTAATAATCTTTTGTATTTTTTATTTCCCTTTTTCATGTATTTGATCTTTTTTTATATTCTACTCTTGCTTTAATTTTTTACTTTTCTTTTTTCCTGCTGTCAGTTTCGTTTTCTCTTTGAAAAAAAAAAATAACTTAAATTTAAATGAGGTGTTTTTTTTTCACAAACAGAAAAGAAATGTCTGCACTTAATTTTGGAGACATGAAAACAATCAATTTTCCTCATCCCTACTTATAGGAATGCTTGCTCTCTTGTTTTACCAAATAGATAGGCACATGATGTGTGTCAGTTAATGGGTTCAAATAGATTTTTCTTATGTAATGTGTGTGAATTGTAAAAGAGAACCAGAACAAGTAAAAGCACAACCAATACAAACTTCATGAAAATGGTTACTTTGGCAGAAACCGGACCCAACACCTCTGCCATGCAAAGCTGCAAAGTGCAGACATGGCATCTGCCGGTATAATGTACTTAATGCTGCAACATATAAGTGTCTGTCTCTGACCTGAGAAATAATATAATTTAATTACTTCCAGTAACACTCCTTTCTTTTCTAACATAAAATTACTGTGTACGTGCAGCATTTTGCCATGCGCTCCACTGACAGCCCCCTCGGTGACTAGCTAGGTTAATGTATCGGACTAAAATACATGCTTCCATTTAGTGATTGAAGCCTTAATTATCCACCATTTCACGTCTGTTGCCCCTATTTCCTGTCTGTGCTTGCCTGACCTTTATTGTTAATGTACATGTAAAGTGACTTTCTATAAAATGAATGCCATCTGACTAAAAGCAAGTAAACCGGCTGCCTTGATTTAAAATTAATGTGAAAGTATGGCATATTTTATGAAGCTAACTAATATTTAAAATAAAAGTATTATTACCAATTCCAATGTATGTATGTATGTTTCTAACCACAAGTTCAGTCAAATCAGGTGAGAGCAATGGTTCACCATGTGCATCTTGTAGCACTGAGGTCCTGGAATCAATTCCCACCTTAGGCATCTGCGTAGCTTTAAGTTATCGTAGCACAGACTCCAGACTGGTCTGGCAATTTTGTCCCAGGTTTTATTCCCTATTTGGTACACGGCAGCCACTCACACAGCAGTTCCACAGTCTCACAACTCCAGAAGCAGCATGTCTTTTTGTAGCTTAATGCTGGTTAAACTTGCAAAGTACAACAGAGGGCACTCTCTGGCTATAACTGAACTCTTCAGGGTGAATCCCCTTTGTGGCTAGTGGTAGGTGAACATACAGCTCAGGAAGCCTCAATCCATAAACAATCCTACACAAGCAACTCTGGAATAGTCTCTCCAAGGGTTAACAAGGACAGTCACTAGGATCTCTCTCTCTCTCTCTGTCAGAAACCATGAAATTAGACCGAGACAGAAGTAAAGTTAAATCATACTTGTTTAATAATAAAGGTAAAAAGAACAAATGTAGTCAAAACATATCCAAAGTTCAGTAACCGGAACGGATAGTCAGCCAAGCCAGAAGTCAGGGACCAAAGTAGTGGAACAGCAAGCAGGATCAGGAGCCAGAAGGGATGTCATACATACTTGAAATACATAAAATGAACTGTTTTATGTGCATAAGGATTTTTGCACTCATGTTCAGCCAATTTATTAACATATTTTTAATCTTTAAAATCTTCCAAATCTAAATAATTAATTATGCTATTCTCTTGTTTTTTGTTACCAAAATATTAGATTTTTCTTTTTTCTCCAAAATTGCCAAAACATTCTGAGACAACTACAGATTAATATTTCCAGTGCATGTAATGTCAATGTTAAATAGTCACACAGTTAGGTTAAAGAAAGAAAATAAAAAATTATTACACTGAAAACCTCTATATACAGAAACCTATGCCAACAGTTGAACCAGGGGAATGAAAAAAAAAACCTCTATAAAACATGATCCAATTTGCACCACTGGGGGGTAAAACATTTCTTCCTTGCTTGCCCTTATTAGGTCAGTGATTTACCAGAATTCCCCAAATCCTTGTTGTACTCCCCATAGAGTGTTCGGTGCATGCGTGTTTTCACCCCTAAATGGATAATATTATATTTGCCAACAATAAATCTCATATTCCACAAAGTTGTCTAATCAAACATTGCATTAAGGTCTGTCTGTAAGTTAGAGACATCCTATACAGACTTTATTCCACTGCATAGCTTTGTGTTGACTGCAAAAACAGAAATTTTACTTTTATCCTAAAATTTATATACTGTAACTTATACATTGTTTAGCACCCGATTACAGGTATGCAAAAGTGTGTGACGATCCCATGGGTGACCCCAGGATCAACAGTGCTCAATCTCAGTAACCATCTGTGCAGGTTGTCAATAAAGGTATGAAAAACAAACCACACAAGAAATAAATTAAAAATGTGGGTAGCTTAAAACTAAATATGTGGCTGAACTATCCTAATTTCACTCCATGTATGGCCGTTTTAAGCCATTTTTTTAGTTCCTAGAGTATCAGGAAGATACCCCATATGCAACCTTAGGGTACCTTAATTCAATCACCATAGAATGGGTAAATTATGGTTTTCCAAGAGCAGAATGTGAGTTGTGAAAGTTGTGGTGTCATCTTGCCCTAAGCACGTAACCCCATGTAGGTGTCAGGAAGCCTGAATAGGTGATAGTTCCTTGATTTGCATGGCTAAAGGTGCCAAATGTTGTCAAATGGTTGAGATGTTAAAATGGCATTATATGTGTGAGAAAGATGGCCCACACTCCTGCTCATGGATGGTTGTTCCATCTTGATGTAAATTGTTACCTTCACAGCTCTTATGACCAAGTTGTCCTCTCTGTACAAAATGTGCACTACGCTGTCCTTGAAAGAACGTCCCTTTTCGTTAAAGTGGTAGTGAAGTCCAATCTTACAAAACTCTCTAACAGACAGGGTTTTTATTATAGAAGAGACTCTAGTATGCAGTATACTCGTACATTATGGCTTAAAGCTGCCAAGGGACCCTTAAAAGAAAAAAAAAAAAGTATAGACTTTACTACCTCTTTAAGGAGTAGGAAGTCTTGGCCTGTAGAATTTACCCTCCTATATTGGGTCATTGCTTTGTTGAGAGGTTCTGCTCTCCAATGTACAGGTTTTTGCATTCCTCACTACAATCACCTATATTTGCTTATAATATAGGCTTCTAACAAAAGATCTTCAATATGCACTCTTGTATCAAACTCTGGAGTATTATATATAAAAGCTAAGCTAACAGGTCTGTAGTTACTTGATACTTATAAGTACCACATTAGTGTGGTCCATTGGTACCACACCAATCAATAAAGAGTCCCAAAAATTTAGAAACAATGGCTTTGAAATAACAGAGCTCAGCTTGAGGACGGGTGGGTGTAAGCCTTCTGGTCCAGATATTTTATTCACCTTATTCACCTGGTTTGAGTCATGGTGGTTCAGTTGAGACTGTGGCAATACTATCCCCATTATGGACTTGTGTTCCACATTCTTCTTTTGTGTACACAAAGTTGAAGAATGTATTTAATATATTTGCCTACTCTTTGTCTCCACCCACCAACTCTTATCTTGTAAGACACCTACTTGGTCAGACCTGATCTTTTTATTATGAATATATTTCCATTTTTTTGGGGGAGGAGGTCTGTCTTAGGGCTGTTTTTTTAAACCGCTTATGGGGTGGGAAAGGCACATTTCCGTGCATATTTGCCACACTGCATTGAAACACTCTGCTCACTGCAGACACACGCAGGTGTCATCAATTGTTATTGGGACCCCTATGCATCTAGGTAGCATGGGTGCATTTGCAGCCACCAAAACGCAAGGTTCTGCAGTACCACGCAGTTTGATGCAATGTGATTTTTAAGAATCATGCCTGCAGTATTTTCTGTGCATTCTCACACGTTTGGCTTCCCATGAAATTAATGACCTGTAAAAAACATGCTGCACAGAAACACACAAAAATACAAGGGCTCCAGTGTACCTTTTGTGGTGTGAACCAGCCCTTATTCTTGCACAGCCTGTTTTTAATTTTGAATTTTTGTAATCTTGATTTCCTTGTTCCATATTTTGTAAATTTCAAATGATGAAAATGTCCATTCATTTTTATATATATTTTTTAAATGCCGTTTTCTTTTATGGCTTTTTTTTACTTTAGACTTAAGCCACATAGGTTTTACTTTCAGCCTTTTAAATGTATTGCCCATGGGAATATATTTTGCAATGTGTTTGCACACAGTTGATTTAAAAATTATAATATCCTTAATAAGTTTATATATTTACACCCTTTTCCTGTTTCCGCAGTGCCATCACACAAATCAGTTTAATGGTAGATAACATCTCCAATTAGAAATACGCTCTCAGCCCTTTCTCTGTCCCAAGTCCTAAAATAGTGTGTACACCAATATGTAGCTCTACCCATAATGCTTCAGTACCATCACACTCTTTATCCACAAGGTCTTTTTTCACACTTACTTCTCACATAGAGATGGACCCAGCCATCTTTTTGTTTCACCCATTGACCATATATAAAATAAGCACAACCTTTTGTGAAAGATTTGAGGCAGATATAAGGATCCTGTTCGTAATTATTTACAGGGGTTTTGTGATTTTATTCCAGTTACTCATTGCCTATGTATGTGTTGGTGAAAGGTCCACACAAGTTCTGAGCAATTTTAATAATTGTAACTTTTCCTCTTTGCCTTTATTGGAGTCAATTTACACTTGCATTTAACCTCCCTGGCGGTATGATTATTTCAAATTTTTGATGCTCAAAGCGGTACAATGTTTTGCATGGAAATTTGGCATTTTATATTGTAGGCCTGTAATTCTTAGGAATAACTCACTTAAATCTGTCCAAACAAGAGTCTAGTAGACAACCCGGGTATGATAAAGTTTGAAACACAAAATCATAAATTATAATATAATAAATAATTATAACAAATAATAATATAATAATAATAAAAATTATTCAATAATGTAATCAAATGAAAAACACTGAAATTTGCTCAGTTGCAGAATTGTCGCTGTCATTACTTTAAGTGTTTGATGACAAATTTCCCCACAAATCACTATCGCTCAATTCTGCAAGTGATTCTAATTTACTATCGCTGTTTTCCAGCTGTTCTAAAACCACTTTTGATGTAAAGGGACGGTTTTGGTTGCTATGGATAACCTCCAGTTTCCAGGCAGAAAGAACAGTATTTATAACATAAAACTGCATGCAGGGCACTGGAGAAACCACTAGGGACAAAAGGGATGTGGAATTATTTACACAGTAATGTAATCTGTAAAAATACAGTGTACTGTATGTATTGTGTGTGTTTCACTTTTTGAATTTGGCGCCGTTCTCCATCCCTGTGCGTCGCAACGCTTGCAGGGAATGGAGCCCGGCGCTGTGATGAATCGAATGGAGGACACGGCTCAAACACACACGGGGAGACATCGCAGGATCCTGGGGACAAGGTAAGTAACTTTACCAGGATCCTGCGATGCGATCCCGAGTGTGGCTCGGGGTTACCGCTTTTGGTACTGAAAATCCACCCCGAGCCACACTCGGGAATACCGCCAGGGAGGTTAAGGCTAAGTTCACTTATGCAATCCTTTTTTGGTCCAAATTACAGTGCGACTTTGTAGTGCTACTTGGATGCAACTTGGATGCAACATGGATGCTTCTTTGATGCTGCTTTGAAGTGGTTTGCCAAAATCATGCTGTTACCTTTTCTAAAATTGTCCCATGCTGAGTTTCATTGATGTGAAGGGGAACATCAGCTTCCAGGTTTTTTTGTCAAAGTTTAACTGAACAAGCTGAAGTTAGAAACTGATTGGCTACTATGCACAGCTGCACCAGATTTTGCACTCTCTGGTTTTAGTAAATCAACCCCAATGTAATTTCCATTGTCATGCAATTCTGTGCAACTCAAGTTGCATCTGAAATTACACTAGTGTGAACGGAGCCTTACATCCACTTGCTTTCCTCCATATTTATACATCTTGTGTTTTTTTTTAGAAACCACTGGCTCTAATACTTTCTTCTGTTCTGTTATCTATTGCTATTGAATATACAAATTGTGCACTTGTGAGCATTTCAATTCATAAATCACAAAAAAATCTAAATTGGATGCTGCATCAGTATTTTATAAAGATCTGTGTATTTTTAAAAATGTGGGATGTACCTTGACTTAACAGTTCCTTGTGCTGCAAATAATTCCCCTATAATGTTTCTGTGCTTAGCATCTGGAGACAGTAAGGACAAAGAACATGTGCTACCATACCATTTTAGATTTAACCACTTAAGGACCGGGCCTATTTTTCAAACTTGTTGTTTAGAAGTTAAAATCGATTTTTTTTTTTTTTCTAGAAAATTATTTAGAACCCCCAAGCATTATATATATTTTTTTCTAACATCCTAGAGAATACAATGGTGGTCGTTGCAATACTTTTTGTCACACCGTATTTGCGCAGCGGTCTTACAAGCCACTTTTTTTTTTTATTAAAAAATAAGACAACAGTAAAGTTAGCCAAATTTTTTTTTATATTGTGAAAGATGATGTTACACCAAGTAAATTACTACCCAACATATCAGGCTTCAAAATTGCACCCGCTTGTGAAATGGCAACAAACTTTTACGCTTAAAAATCTCCATAGGCGACATTTAAAAAATTCTACAGGTTGCATCTTTTGAGTTACAGAGGAGGTTTAGGGCTAGAATTATTGCCCCACATGTGCGGTTTGAACACCGTTTTCATATGCAGGCGCTACTCACATATGTGTTTGCTTCTGCACGTGAGCTCGGCGGGATATATTTATTTTACCTTTTTTTTTTTTACACTGTTCTTTAAAAGAGAAAAATGGTGTCACTTTTATTCCTATTACAAGAAATGTAAACATCCCTTGTAATAGAAAAAAGGCATGGCAGGACCTCCTAAATATGAGATATGAGAAAAGACCTCAGATCCCATATTTACACTAAAATGCAATAAAAAAAAATTTAAAAAGATTTGCTTTAAGAGCTATGAGTGGAAGTGACGTTTTGATGTCGCTTCTGCCCTGCGTTGGTATGGAGCCAGGTGGGGGCCATCTTCTCCTCACTCAGTTCCATAAGACAGAGGACACAGGATTAGATCGCATCCACTGCTACCGACGGCTCCAGTAAGCAGCGGAGGGCACTGGAGCATGGCGGGGGGAGGGGGCCCCTTTCCCGCCGCCGATAAAAGTGATCTTGCAGTGAATCCACCGCAGAAATCACTTTTATTTTAAAGCGGACCGCCTGATGAAGAAGATGATACCCGGGTTATGGCAGCTAGCTGCTGCCATAATAACAATATCCCTCTTCAAAGTGCCGACGTATAACGACGGTGGGCAGTCCATAGGTGTTTAATATATAACCAAAACAAGGTAGCCTAAAGTAATAACAGGTTTGCTTGAACACCTTTTGTACAGGGATACGTCTTTGAACAATGGATCAACAGTCTGTTTATAAATGGCACAGAATAAACAGCAGTCAGACGGCCTGGTAATTTCTGTTTTCCAAGCTATCATTAAATGGCTAGGTAGACAGACACACTGTCTGAAGCTGATCAGAGGGACTGGGTACCATGTGATCACTGTGATTGGTCATCATGCTTTTGGAAGAGAGATTGTAGTACATGTTAATAGGGAAAGAGTGACATATTATCTCAATGCTGTCTAGTGACCTGTATATTAACCCTTTAACTCCCTTATCCTGAAAATCTATTATTAAATAACGCCAAAATAAGCTCTATCTGTCTCAAAAAAAAATTATACAAAATTAAAGCAAACCTTCACCCTCAAGGACATGTTGTGCTGAACCCCCCTTACAGATGGAATATTCTCTTTTTTTTAAATTTTGTTAATGCATTATTTGTTCTGCAAAGCAGCACCTATGTGAGAGTTTCTTCTTGCCTCCGGCACGTGTGCAGAAGTGCCTCAGGGTTCAGGTCCAAGAGAGCCCTTTGGTACATCTGTGCATATGCAGTTTCCCCGGCCATGTGGGTACGTGTGTGGTTTTCCAACATACACGCAAAGATTACTAACATGAGAGTCTGAAACCTTCCTTATCTTTGCACATGCATGGAAAATCACCTGCGTGTGTCCTGATTAGCTATGCCAGGATCTGAAGGCCATAATAATGGTATCCTTGGGTGGGGGGGGTCACCCCCCTAGGCAGACTGAAGTTCTGCTTTATTTAGGTACAGTTTTCCATGAAGGAGTAGTTGTCAGTCAAACTATTACATGATGGAAGGGATATTACAGTCAGGTACTCAAGTTGTTAGTGCCCCCTCCCCCAGCAACATATACTTATCTACTCAACTGCTCTATTTAGCTACCAGAAATAAAGAAATACCCAGTACTTGCCCCCTTTCCTCTCAACTGACACTGAAGGTGCTTGGTCCAGCACTGTCACCTGAAGATTGGGAAAGGGTCCTCAGTTCTGTGTAAGTTTCAAGTAATACAACATGGGTATACCAGAAGGCATGTTTTCTTCAAGCCTGGCCGGTGAACAATGAGGTGGAGTAGGAAAGAAGGGGTAAGTATGGGCTGCAGGGGATTATCAAAAACTTGTTGCTGTGCCCTACATTTGCAAAGCACAGCTTTGCTTTGAACTACACCCAAAACCAACCAAAGCCAATGTAATAACTTTATACATGTTACAAGGCCAGCTATTGTTCACTACAGTGTGTTACATGTAGAAACTATTAGTACATCAAGTTCTGTGATTTTTTGCTCGATATGTTGTCTTCATATACTAATTCATAGCTTTTTTTCAGATGAAATAAAGATGTGGTCTGGTTTTAATGCAAGTCGATTCAACTTATTATGCCCTATCTATGCACTGTTTTATGTTAATTGGAGTGCAGCAACATAGCTAGTTTTCTCTTAAAATAATCTCTCTCTAATGCTAGCTGACATCATGTCCTCTTTTCAAAATCTTCCTATATTGGTAGCAAACATGGTTCTTCACCCTAGGCACATTGTACTAGAAGTCTTTGACAGACGTTTCAGAGGCAAGTGAACAAATACAAATCAAATTGGCTTACATCTGCCTGATATGGTGGAGGGACGCTTTTCCCTGCACCACAAATCACATCAAAATCGCTGGTAATGCAGCTTTGAAGTGTCAAAGCATGAACATACCATTAGTGATCCTTTACAGGTTATTCTACATATTTATCAGGAAAAGGGGCTCCAGATTACTTTAATTTTACAAATGAGTGTGCAACGTGGCCTGAGTAATACCTCTATGTGCATGGTCATTGTACGCAGTTAAATGTTCTATGTAAACATACAACCCTATAGGCAAATCATTAAAAACTCAGCTGGTGATATGTATATATATTGATGTTAGAGGAGGATTATACAGCTAAATGGATATATCTGGATATACCAGAATACCTGATTTGCCATAATCTCCTGCCACTGTCATCCCAGCATCATGCTGTACCATGAAACTAGTTCCATGTAGCTGTTCGGTAGAAAATTCTTTAGGTGCAGAAACATACATCATCACATTCATTTTCTTTAACCTCATCCAAGAGTAATTAAACATGAATGCATTTCCTGCCCTAGGGGAGCTAAATGGTGTTCCCTCATTGGTACGTGAGGCGAATGTACAAACGGCAACATTCGTAGATGAATTCTGAAGCTTCGTAGCAGGAGGGCATGAAATCTGTACAGAGCATGGGGGTGGGGGCTTATATAAAAATAATATTTATAGAAAGAGGAAGCAGTGCTGATAAGTACGTTGACAGTCTAAAGAGGCTAATGGATTAAGAGATTGAGCATTACTCTCCTTCAGACAGTAAGCATTTTCAGGGATCATTAAACCTGGAATCATCATTGCCTGCGTTGTAGTATTTCAATAATTATTTCAAGTACAGAAGCCCCAAATTTGTGCATTTCGCTTAATGACAAAATTACATTTTAGTGATGTGATTATCTCCAGCACTGGAGTCTAGAGCATAAACAGCATGAATCATCCTAAAGGAAAAATGTTATATATATATTATTGGAAAGCTGCTGCAGATACGACAGTTAGCAGACAAGATGATGCTGGACACATGGGTGAACCCTTCTTGCTTATTTGGAAACAAGAAGAACACAGAGACAGGAAATGTCATCATTACCATGTAGTAGTTCCACAAGAGAGGATATTACGTACATTATGCAGACATTAAACAACACACTTAGTTGTAGAAGTACTAGTCAACAGTGTGATATACTGTATAGGAATGGTGTATTGACAGCATGCTAATACCCCTACTAAACAACTACATCCTCTTTTGGAATTCCTCAAACGTTGGCTTTGGTAGTGGCTTTGTCATAGCATATGTTCTTAGTGTATCGGTTTTGGAGTATGCAAGCAGAGTTACCTTTTATTCCACAATATCTCTGAAGAAATGGTACTTGACGTCAATGTGCTTGGTTTTGGCAATGATCTTTTCATTCTTTGCAAACTTTATATATTTGATTACACTTTATAGTCTTCATACAAAATTGTTGGCTGAAACATTGGTTGTCCAAGATCTTCCACAAAGCTGCTACAACCAAATGAGTTCTTGACAAACATAGGCTGCCAAAATGTTTTCAGCATCCGCAGAAGATAATGCCACTGGAATTTAATTTTTCCAAGAAAAGGATATTGGGCTATTGCCGAATTGGAGCAAGTAACCACTTGTAGATTTGCAAATACTGGGATCACCTGCCCAATCTGAGTTCCCATGTCATATAGGTTCTAGGTCACTATTTTCAGTTAATGTTAGGTTCATGTCTTGGGTTTGTTCAAGGTACTGCATGAATCTTAGATTGCATTCCAGTCTTTTTGCTAGGATTACCTTACACTTCTGCAGAGATGTGACTTGGCAGCTCCTATACTGTATCTGGATATGTAGAGGCAGCAGTGTAAAACAGTGCTCCCACTGCTTGTCTGTGCTCTCCATTGTTGGGTAGAAGATCTTCCTCTCCTTTCAACTTGAATCACTTCAGCCCCGGAAGATTTGGCTGCAATACGTCACTGCGTCGCTTTAACTGACAATTGCACAGTTGTGTGATGTTGCACCCAAACAAATTTGACGTCCTTTTTTTCCCCACAAATAGAGCTTTCTTTTGGTGGTATTTGATCATCTCTGCGGTTTTTATTTTTTTCGCTATAAACAAAAAAAGAGCGACAATTTTGAAAAAAACATAATATTTTGTACTTTTTGCTATAATAAATATCCCCAAGTTTTTTTAAAAAAAAGCTAATTTTTTTATCAGTTTAGGCCGATATGTATTCTTCTACAGATTTTTGGTAAAAAAAATTGCAATAAGCATATATTGATTGGTTTGCGCAAAAGTTATAGCGTCTACAAAATAGGGGATAGATTTATGCCATTATTTTTATTAATTTTTTATTTTACAAGTAATGGCGGCGATCTGCGATTTACATTGTGACTGCGACATTATGGCGGACACATCGGACACTTTTGACACATTTTTGGGACGATTGATAATTATACAGTGATCAGTGCTATAAAAATGCACTGATTACTGTATAATTGTCACTGGCAGGGAAGGGGTTAACACTAGGGGGCGATCAAGGGGTTAACTGTGTTCCCTGACTGTGTGTTCTAACTGTAGGGAGAGGGGACTGACTAGAGGGGATGATGGATCCTGGTTCCTAGCTATTAGGAACTCACGATCTGTCTCTCCTCACAGAACAGGGGTTTGTGTGTTTACACACAAACGTCCTTGTTCTGCCTCTCATGCACGCGATCGCTCGTGGATGGCGGTCATTGCGACTGTCGGCCACGAGCATCGGCACCCCCGCAGTGCAGCAGGCACGTGCGCGCCTGCTATCCCGCTTAAAGGAGCCGACGTATAGCTACGACGGCTTTTGGGAACATGCTGACCTGCAGCAGTATAATGACAGCGGCTGGCGGCAAGTGATTAAGAGAGCTGTTTTCTATTGGTGTACCTATGCTTTTGCATTCTGTCTTGGAACTAGATTATAGATACCATTTATTCACCTGCAGCCTTAAACCACATTTACAGGATGTTAGGATGGTGAGATTCCAGTGTCAGGATGATGAGATTCTGTGTATTGACAAGTAAATAAAAAGATAGTAGCAGAAAGGTACCATAAATAAAATAGCTTACTGGTATGCAGACACCTGGAAGCAGGATTGAGGTGAGGAGACTGACAACGTTTCAGGGTGAGCCCCTTTCTCAAGTCAGAACCACCAGGTATGTGCCAGTAGCCCACTGGAGCATACCAGTGAGCTAATCTATTCCTGGTACCTTTCTGCTGCTACCATGTTTTGCTTAGAACCCCCACATATTATAAAGGCAGTATGCTCAGGGATATAGTACTTTTTGATCTTTCTTTATCCGCTCATCTGTAGGTGGGTTTAATTTCAGCTTTTGCATACATTTCCATGTACCCTCTCTTATCAGCAGCATCATAAATTTCCAGGACAACTAGTTTGGGTTTGTCAGGTTAGCAACTGAAGATTTTGATGAAGCACTGTTAGTTGCCATGATATATACTTTCTGGCCTTTTTCATTTTCAAAGACTGTTGTGCTGGAACTATGAGCTGTATCTGTATGTACGGTGTTTTTGTTGTTGTTTATTTATGTGTTTTTTTTGGGGGGGTTTTTTGCTACTTTGGCTGTAGCTGAGCCCATAAACTGTTGGAAGGCTGATACGGTAATGATGGACTCATGGCTGAGTCCTTCTTGTTTTACTGGAAACAAAAGGAAATACAGAGACAGGAAATTACTTCATAGCCATGTAGTTCCACTAGAGAAAACAATTCATTATGTCAGCATTAAACAGAAATAAAATTGCCATCTAATGGGAGAAGTACTAATCAACAGTATAATATATGAGAACGGCTGTTGCACCTATGTCCGTATAAATGGCATGCTAACAGAATGGAAAGAGGAAGAAAGAAAAATAGATAGATAGATAGATAGATAGATAGATAGATAGATAGATAGATAGATAGATAGATAGATAGATAGATAGATAGATAGATAGATAGATAGATAGATAGATAGATAGATAGATAGATAGATAGATAGATAGATAGATAGATAGAGAAACAGCAAGAAACAGAGATATATGATAAAGTAAGAGAGAGAGAGGGGGGGGGAGTTATATTGATAATGGACAGAGATATGAGAGTTTCTTTTTTTATTACTACAGTTTTCACACTTATCATATTAGCTAATTTAGTTCTTTTGGTGACAGAAATAGATTAGTTTGCAGATCAAGTGAAGATAAATAGATAGATAGATAGATAGATAGATAGATAGATAGATAGATAGATAGATAGATAGATAGATAGATAGATAGATGTTTCAGACTAAGTACAACCATTATTAGTAAAATTAATTCTTCCGCTGATTTGCATTAGTCAGTAAATGATTAGCCGGTGCCTAGGAATGTAATTCAGGACAATAGGAAGGTTAGTTGAAGTGCAGTACAGTGCTATGCACGTGGGAGAGCCAGGAACAATTGGAGAGATTGCAATCGCCAAGCCTTGTCCTCATCTGAACTCTGCAGAGTCTATACTATACATTTTTAAAGCCATGTCTCTTATAGAGCATATGAAATCCCTTCTGCAGGAGCTCTGTATTTATGTTTCATGTTCTGGTTGTGAAGGGTGGAAGGGAAGGAGGCAGCTGCAAAGCAATGAGCTTGTTTCTTATTTTAGCATCTTGCCTGGGTGCCTGGCTGCAGATGGATTCGGGGGAATATCGTTGAGCCTGTGATAAAATCACTGAATTATGAAACTCATCATCGTAAATAACATGTAGTTACTGGTGATGGTGTTTAGAGATATATAAGCTTATTTAATGTGGTCAGGAGTCATGCTGATGGTATATTATACTATAGTAACCAATAGTACAATCACCTGTCACTGCTCTGGCTACTTCCGCTAATAAAAAGTGAAATATGATTGCCATAGGTTGCAGCATTTCTATCTAGTCTCTGTACTTAGTAATTTAGGTCAACTACACCCAAAACCAATGCTTCAGATTTGTGTTTGCTGCCAACTGGAATCATATGTTATATCACTTGGGAATTGCAATACCAAGATATAACAATTAAATTCCACCCAGCTGAAATTACAAGTGGAAATTATGGTGTCCCCAATCCCTTTTTGCTCTCCAACATGTATAGTAAATGTTTCACTGGTAAATTCAGCTGTGGCAGAGTGACACATTTGTTATGGCCTTGTGGAGGGGGTAGGAGAAACAAATCACCACAGCGGTATATCGCTGTTGGGGGCTCAAAGTAATATAGCAAACATATGAAATCTAACCCACTAGTGGGCAACCAAAGTCAAAATACAGACTTGTAGGGAGCTGGTATTTCATTACGCTCAACAGATTTTTTTTTGCAAATGCTCAGAATATTAAAAGAGAGTTATGTTTTTTTTTTTTTATTTTAGATTCATACTTACTTAGGTGGATGCAGCATCAGAATGATGCTGCAGCTGTCCCCGCCGTCTCTGCACTGTGAACAGAACACCGCTGATGGCTCGTTTCCTACAGATCCCCGAGAGGAGAGCTGCTGCCTGTCAGTCAGCATCTCTCCCATCTGCTTCTCCATGCTCATTGGAGCACTGAGCCGTGGAGTGGCAGGGAGTGGCTGTCTCAGCATCTCAACGGCTCGCTGAGCCTCTGAGGGCAGCTGGCGGATCCAGACTTCGGAAGCCGGTATGACACGCTGCCTCGACTGATAGCAGTGATGTCAGTGGAGAGTGGACTTCAGACCGCTCTCCTCTAAAAATGGATCACAGAAGTGCAAAATGAATTGCACGCCTGTGACCCAGAGGAGAAGCCCAGCCTAAAAAGCTCAGGCTGGACTTCTCTTTTAAGTATTACAAAGCAGCTAGTCAGAAACCATCCTTTGTTAACCAGTTGTGGACATCAAAGTAAACATGGTGTGTGTAGTATGCCTGTCTTTCTGCCTGTTTCCAACTCACCCCTCCCACTTGCCGGAAAAATCCCAACTGTCAAAATGACAGCCAGTATTTGCTCTGTAAATACAGCTGCTTTAATCGCTGCTGCTGCTGCTGTCAAAAAAACTGACAGTCTGACACTGTTTAGATGCTGAGATAGATACAAAGTAACATTACTACTTTTGTATCTACTCTGTTTCATTAGGCTTCCTGCATCGTGGGGCTTTTATAAATGCATTTAGAAGCTTATTTATAGCAATCAAATTTAATTTGATTGCTGTACTGTAAGCATTTACGTTGTCACTTGGGAAATTTTTCCATCAACTTTATCTATTTGGGAAATAGCAAGATTGATATGCTTAGGTCCATGTTGGACTGTTGCAAGTGCAACCTAACATTGTTTTTTTATGGTTTAAAGTGTTGGTGAGGATTAGAGGTGTTTTAGGTTTGCTGCTGCAGTATAACCTTATAAATTCTTCTAGTGCGCTGTTGGACTTTATTGTAGAAAAAGAAAACAAATGCAGACACCACATGTAAGAATTGGTAAGCTGCAATGTTATAAATGTTTGCTCTTGGGTTTAATATCGCTTTAACTATTATTTTCCTAATGCTTTTTACATTTCTATTTTTCTAACCATTATTATTCCATCTTTTTTTGTTTTTAGTAATTTTATTGGTTATTTTTTCTAGTGTCACATAAAAAGTGGAAACTTGAAAAGTTATCTACAATAACTATTTTTTTAACTAGCACTGATAAAAGTCTTCCTTTTCCTTGTTTCCCTATCTTTTTTGTCCATGGATGGAATAAAAAACAATTTTTCAATGTCAACGTCAACAAAAGAAGGCTTTGTTTGTCCAAACAAAAAAAATTATATATATATATATATATATATATATATATATATATATATATATATATATACACACACATACACACAGTATCTCACAAAAGTGAGTACACCCCTCACATTTTTGTAAATATTTTTTCATGTGACAACACTGAAGAAATGACACTTTGCTACAATGTAAAGTAGTGAGTGTACAGCTTGAATAATAGTGTAAATCTGCTGCCCCCACAAAATAACTCAACACACAGCCATTAATGTCTAAATCACTGGCAACAAAAGTGAGTACACCCCTAAGTGAAAATGTCCAAATTGGGCCCATTTAGTCATTTTCCTTCCCCCAGTGTCATGTAACTCATTAGTGTTACAAGGTCTCAGGTGTGAATGGGGAGCAGGTATGTTAAATTTGGTGTTATCGCTCTCACTCTCTCATACTGGTCACTGGAAGTTCGACATGGCACCTCATGGCAAAGAACTCTCTGAGAATCTGAAAAAAAAAGAATTGTTGCTCTACATAAAGATGGCCTAGGCTATAAACATATGGCCAAGACCCTGAAACTGAGCTACAGGATGGTGACCATGACCATACAGGCGTTTAACAGGACATGTTCTACTCAGAACAGGCCTCGACATGGTCGACCAAAGAAGTTGAGTGCACATGCTCAGCTTCATATCCAGAGGTTGTCTTTGAGAAATAGACATATGAGTGCTGCCAGGATTGCTGCAGAGGTTAAAGGGGTGGGGGGGTCAGCCTGTCAGTGCTCGGACCATACGCCGCACACTGCATCCAATTGGTCTGCATGGCTGTTGTCCCAGAAGGAAGCCTCTTATAAAGATGATGCACACGAAAGCCCGCAAACAGTTTGCTGAAGACAAGCAGACTAAGGACATGGATTACTGGAACCATTCCCTGTGGTCTGATGAGACCAAGATAAACTTATTTGGTTCAGATGGTGTCAAGCATGTGTGGCAGCAACCAGGTGAGGAGTACAAAGACAAGTGTGTCTTGCCTACAGTCAAGTATGGTGGTGGGAGTGTCATGGTCTGGGGCTGCATGAGTACTGCCGGCACTGGGGAGCTACAGTTCATTGAGGGAACCATGAATGCCTACATGTACTGTGACATACTGAAGCAGAGCATGATCCCCTCCCTTCAGAACTGGACCGCAGGGCAGTATTCCAACATGATAATGACCCAAAACACACCTTCAAGACGACCATTGCCTTGCTAAAGAAGCTGAGGGTAAAGGTGATGGACTGGCCAAGCTTGTCTCCAGACCTAAACCTTATTGAGCATCTGTGAGGCATCCTCAAATGGAAGGTGGAGGAGCGCAAGGTCTCTACCATCCACCAGCTCCATGATGTTGTCATGGGGGAGTGTAAGAGAGAGGGAAGGGAAAAGAGATCCCAAAAGAGGTTTGTACCTCAAAGAAGGATAGGAACAGACTGCGGAATATTCCTTAAATAGACTTTATTCAAAAATATACAGAATACAAAAAACAGGACGTTTGCAATAGGTTATGTCAATGCCTAAAAAAGAGACAACATTGTCCATTTAAAACACACACCTGGAATCACAGTCATGCTCACCCTGATGAAACCCACATAGCAAGTGGGTGAAAAGCATCGGTGAAGGGCCTACACACACCCACTAATCCCACAAGGCATGGGTGATCTACCTTGTAGCCGCCTACCACCAGTTACGGTGGCAGGAAGTGTAACCCCGGAACCGGAAACCGGAAGTGAGTAGCCGGCCGATGCTCTGTCTGTATCTGTCATCAGCTAAGGAGTCGCAGTGAGGTGAAGCGCTGACACCACAAGAAACATCCGTGAAAGAACACAGAGGAATTGGCCCTCCATTACATGAAAGACTACCCCACCAGAAAACCGTGAGTCCTGCTCCTCTGCTGGGGATGAAAACTATCCATAGGAGTACTGTGCCTTGCAGTCATCACAGGCTGTTCAGCCAGCAGTGGGAACAGTGACTATTGTGCAAGCAACAGGTGGTACAAATTGCATAGGTCACTTTCTTGTCCATGGATGTTAACTCCTAGATTAACTGTCTGCCTACACCTCCTGGGTCACCATATACATTGATCTAAGCAGACCTGTGTCTGCCTTAGCCACACTGCTCTATAATTTTCTGTGCTATCCCAGTAGCTGAACACAGTACTGGTGAAGACTGCACTGAATACTTATCTTTCTCCATTAGTCCGTTGTTTCACCTACTTCACTGTATGCTTACACATGCTTTATCTGCACTAGGGCAAATATTGGGCCAGGACGTCCCAGAGATAGGCACACAGCACTTTGCTTGCTAGTGCCCTACTGGTTTTCAAGGACCCGATTAGACCCCATGAATGCTTTATTACACTTGTGATATAGTCACTGTGAACTGTATATGGATGAGCATGATTGTGATCCCGGGTGTTTGTTTGGAAATGGACAACATTGTCTCTTTTTTAGCCATTGACATAACCTATTGGAAACGTCCTGTTTTTTGTATTCTGTATATTTTTGGATAAAGTCTATTTAAGGAGTATTCCGCAGTCTGTTCCCATACCTCTTTGAGGTACAGACCTCTTTTGGGGATCTCTTTCCCAATTCCCCTTCTCTGATCTCCATAATTTTTGGTCCTCCATTGGTGAACTCCACCCAAGATTGGATGAGTCGGTACTCCAGCATTTGACCAGACCAGTTTGATTTTGGTCGCACAGTCATTGTCCATTTCCTTCTCCCCATCCCCCCTATTGATGGCGTGGAAGAGGATTCCAGTTGCAACCTGTGAAGCTCTGGTGAACTCCATGCCCAAGAGGGTTAAGGCATTGCTGGAAAAAAATGGTGGCCACACAAAATATTGACATTTTGGGCCCAATTTGGACATTTTCACTTGGGGGTGTACTCACTTTTGTTGCCAGCGGTTTAGACAATAATGGCTGTGTGTTGAGTTATTTTGAGGGGACAGCAAATGTACACTGTTATGCAAGCTGTACACTCACTACTTCACATTGTAGCAAAGTGTCATTTCTTCAGTGTTATCACATGAAAAGGTATAATAAAATATTTACATTCATGTGTGTATTCACGTTTGTGAAATACTGTATATATATATATTATTTTGTTATCTTAAATTAATAAACAGGCCCATAGCAGAAGAGACGAAAGTGATCTGGACCATAGAGGGTGGACAGGTGTAAGAGCTGCACTGGTTAAACAATGTTAGAAAGCTGTACGTTAAAATCTATTAGCTTGAACGAATTACTGCTCTTTGTACTGTTAGTATGTTACCAAAGGGATATTCCACTGTAATAGATAATGCAGAAGAACTCTCAGACTATATGCCTTTATCTGGCTGAGAACTAGTCTGAAAACCAGAGGTCACTATCCATACTGTCTCAGAGGACCAGAAAACCCTATGTAACAAAATATGGTGTGCTTGTCAAATTAAGATGCAGATCTATGAATTTTAAATGCTGACCATGAATGAACAGTAATTAAATAAATATATAAGATATAAATATGTATTACAGATCCCTCAAGATTAAGGGCAAGATTTGTGACTGTTGAACCATAGCAGCAGCTAGTTTGCCTGTATCGTGTTGGAATGTAGTCGGTAGACTACATGTGGGTGGTGATAGGAGTCTGTAATGCTGGAGAATTGGTACTCCCGTTTTAGCTGCTCTCACTAACTCTTGATTTGTTTTCTAAATTGTTTGTGCCAACTTCTCTTGATAGCAATTAATGGCTCCTTTCATGATTCTAAGCCATTTTTCATCCGTGGTTAAGGAATAAAAAACTCTTGTTTGTCCTGATAGCCACAAAAGTCAAGAGCAAACGCAAAGCTGGGTTTAAAACAGTAGCTGAAATAATTTGCTGTTCAAGCTGAAGCCCTCATCTCTTTGATGCTCAACTTGTTGACTCAATAACAGTAACATTTGGAATAGAGGGCATCCTGCATATGTAGCTACTGACTTGGGTGTCACATGAGATTAAGCGTCGTTATGCTGGATGATCTGCTCTACAGCTGAGCACACTGATCATAGTGGCTGCTATATTTGCCACTATGATCTGAGTACTCCTGTGCTCACAACACCTGTGTTTGCTTCTGCCGTTCCCAACCCTCTTAGTGATCCTTGATCCTGCCTTCAATGAGTAAGTCTTTGACTCTATTGTTGAAACCGATGGTCATCATTGGAATCCAAGGTAGCAAGCTCCTGGCAAACTGATATTTTATTTGGTGGGCCATCAACAGAATCACAAAAGGTATAACCCTGAAATATCAGGCCTTTAAATAAGCATAATAAATGGCTTGGTTTATTAGGAAATCCTCATTGGACTCTAGACTGATTTTTTTCTGACCCCAAGTTGACTCCTCAAGGACCTTGTCCTCCTATATGAATTTGACTGTGCTCAGCTATAGCGTGGGGAGAAATAAGGGAGATGAAGTTGAAGGTGCTGGAAAAAGTCCTCCTGAGAATGAGTTTGTATTGTGATGTCAAGAAATGTATTAACAAATGTCCAAACAAGGGGCCAGCTTACTGTGTTTCAGGCTTTAATGGCCAGTGCGAGTAGAAATGCCCCAATGTCAGTGGGAGTAAACAATACCCTAACATCATTGGTTTTGCTGGGAGAAATAGTGCCATAGTTGGTACAAGTGAGGGGAATATTGCCCGATTGTTGGTGTCAGTAGGATAAATGGTGCCTCATCATTGTGAATGGAAGGAATAGTGCCCCAAGGGCCAGATAAAGGCAGGCAAAGGGCCACATCCAGCCCCCAGCCTACAGTTTGGAGACCACTGATTTAGAAGATGATTGATAGACCCAGATTAATATCTGACCCAGCCAATACATCTAAGCAAAGTTTATTGGTCAAGGGTCAGTACAAATGTTTGTGTATAGGGGAAAATGCTTTGTGCTTTCAGTTGCATTCAGCTTGCACTTAAAATCAGTTTGAAATGCTTCCCTCACAGGTGCTTTTGACCTCAATCTTAGGTGCATCAACTACTTCAATCTTTTACAATCCTGTTGACTTCTATGAATAGAAAATAAGTTCTGACATGTTCAAATGTCTGTGTACACAAGCTCTACTTGTGATAGTCAATTTGGGCAACTGGGAGGGATTTATATTTCATTAGGCTGAATGCAAGCCTATTCCCTTCCCAGTTCAATCCAGTGTTGGCAATTTGGCAGGCATGTCAGCTATCACCAAGAAAAGGATCTGCTGATTAATTAATGAATAACACTGCACATGTTATAGAATTGCAGCCCTTGCATATTAAAATTGTTCTTTCTTTGTCATTCCTCCAAAGTTTCCAAAAATGTGTTTAACTCATCAAGTCTGCTGTTTTTTCTGTAAATGATGGTCTGGGATTTGGCAGCCTTTTGAAGCTACACAATTTTTTTGTTTTTGTGCTCAGCTATAGTAATTCTTTCAGCATTTGTAGGTTTATTTTTGAATTGGCGTATTTCTAGCTAAAAACTAGAAACTAAAGGGCCAGTGCATGTACTCTCTAGAACAGGGGTCTCAAACTGGCAGCCCTCCAGCTGTTACAAAACTACAAGTCCCATGAGGCATTGCAAGGCTGACAGTTACAAGCATGACTCTCACAGGCAGAGGCATGATGGGAGGTTTGCAACAGCTGGAGGGCCACCAGTTTGATACCCCTGCTCTAAAAGATGTTTTTTTTTTGTCTGAACATTTTACTCATGGTAAATTATTACAGGTGAACTGAACTTACCTATTTTATTGTGTGCAGAACCTTGGCTGAATTTATGAACCAAATCTGGCATGGCACATAATATGACAGTGTTGGAGATGTCCTTGTTTCTTCTTCCTTTGGAGATTTCTTCCTAGTGTGGCAGTTTAGTCAGTTTGCTGTGGAGATAGGCAATAGGATAGGGTCTGCTTCAGCTTTCATTATAGGAACATTGATTCAGATATCTTCTGATGAGGTTGGAATGTTTTTGGGGTGAGAATCAGGGTGCAGTGATCACTTTTTATCTGTTTTTGCTGCTATGTCATATTTTTTGAAGTTTCAAGATTTAAATGTCTCAGCCTTAGCTTCATATCTATTTGTTCAAGAAATTAAAAATAAAAAAAGATTACAGTTGTCCTAGATGTTAGTGGTCTTGATTCATTGCTAATTTTTCAACTCTAGCTTCTTCCCATTACAATTATTTCTCACAGGTGAAAATAGCATTTTCACAGCTATATTCCTTGTGTTCTTCTGTGGCTCTTCTTTTGTATGTGCTCAAGGGGTATTCATGTTTATGATGTTCAACTATACACTGCTTTTGTTTGTATCTCTCTCAAAAAATCTGAAACTAGTAATTGAAGAGTGTATGGTAAGAGGATTTTTATCAAGATCCTTATGCCCTATACAATGGATTTCCATGTATTTGTGGGTTTTCCCCCCTAATGGATTACTTTTAATTCAGGCTGACATTTTATCTATTGGTTGCTTATAGTTTCAGAAGATATCTAACCTATTCATTTCTCATGTTGGTTAACTCTCTGCTGTGCTCTTTGCCTTATTGGAGTGGGTGGGGGGATATAGAAGCTTCTTAAAGAGGTATTAAACCCAAAAACAATTTTGCTTACTAATTCTTTTAAAGCATTTGTAAAGATTCAGATTTTTTTTTTAAATAACAAAAATGTCATACTTACCTGCTCTGTACAATGGTTTTGCACAGAGCAGCCCTGATTCTCCTCTTCTCGGATCCCCTGTCAGTGCTCCTGGTCCCACCCCCTGCTGAGTGCCCCCACAGCAAGCTGCTTGCTGTGGGGGCACTTGTGTTTGCTTGCTCCCGAGCCACCCCTGTGTGTCTATGACATGCAATGTGTGTCTCAGCTCCGTTCCTGCTCCCTCCTCACTGGCTGTGATTGACACCAGCAGGAGCCCATGGCTCCCCCAGCTGTGTCTCAGCCAATGGGGAGGGAAAGATGCAGGAGAGCTTCTGCTCTTGTGCACATTACTGGATCGGGCTCGGGCTCGGGGTCAGGTTAGTATAAGTGGGGGAGGAGAACACTGAAGGTTTTTTACCTTCATTCATGTAAAATAAGTCAGCCTTTAAGCCACTTTAAGGCTTTTTTTCCTTTATTTTCACCTGGTGATCCTTATGGCATTTTTTGGGGCCACAGAAACCTGCAAAACTCTGGTTGCGAATAGCTGCTCTATCAGGAACCTATGGATTAAGAAATAAACAGAGTTAGTTTTACTGTTGGACGTTTCATCTGTAATGTGATACCATGGAGGAAAAGCTGCTATTAATTTGATATGCTGTATGCAAGCGCATGTTTGTGAGTATCATTCTTTGTTTTTATAGAATAAAGTAATTTTTTGAGGATAATGCACTAGGTCGGTGGGCCCTCTGTTTATTTCTTAATTTAAGTGCATCTAGAGATCCCCAGTCTTATGAGGGCAGCAAGGTGGCATTTATCCGGATAAACTAGGACAAGAGCCTAGAGTAACATTACTGTTGGGCCTACCTTCGAGCGCGGGAGATATGTGTTATTTATGTTGAGAAATCTAAGGATTACCAACTGTATGCTACACAGGCTACAGGCTAAGACTAAGTCTCCATGCACACTGGCTTAGAAAATGTTGCTTCTACAGGAGTTTTGTGTTCTGCCTGCAGAAGCAGCTCAGTGTTATCCTATGTGTCCATGCATGTTAGGATGATTACAGGCATATTTTGAGCTCAACCTTTTGAGGCAGGAAAAAAACCCTTCTGGTTTGCGTTTCTGATTGGAGCTTACTGGCAGAAAAAAAGTAAACTCTCCTAAACCTGTCTAAACTTTGTACAAAAAATGCTCTATATGAGCGTTTTTTACTGCCAAGAGAACAGACAATTTTTTAAGCCCAGTGTGCATGGAGCCTAAGCCCTTTCCTAGAAAATTGATCCACTCATCACTAGCAGTACCCTTTGTAACCTGATTTCAGAGGTCTTCAATCAAATTCATTCTGATGGATTATTGTATTTGACCTTTTTTTCTTTGCCTACAGTCTAGGTTCTGTGTCATCAGATCCATGCAATGTTTATTTGGTCTTGCTGCCATTTTTAAAGTAGTTTTAAAAGTTAGTCAATGTGTTGGGCATTGTACCACTTTAAAACTCATCATTAACATCATACCAGCTATTTTTATGTCAAGGAAGTGACAGGCATGGACTTTAGAAGCAGCTGCATGACCCAGACAGAGGATGAAAGATCCATATCAAACATGGTAGACCAGAAGTAACTCATTCTGACAAATATGTGTGGGGTGATCTCTACATCAAAATCGTGCCAGAGGCAAACATGTACAGAACTGAGTTTTGCTTGGGTTTCCTGCATAGTGAATTACTGAATTATGTGTGAATGATATCATAGTATAACAAAATATATAGAACATTAAAGTATTAACCATGTTTAGAATGGTTCTCCTTTATTTATACAACATTTCCAGTCGCATCCAAATTTTCAACAAATTTTCAACTCCTAAAATGCAATATATGACCCACTGATGAAAAATTGTATACATTTTCAATAAGGAAAGGCAGCTAATTCTTTCTTCTCTGCAGCTACCTTCTTACAGAACATGTGTAAGATTGTTCTTGTTTATGGAGCACGCTAGAGGGAGCCTACTTCCATTTAAAGAAATATACTTATCCACTAGACTAGACAGAAGATCTGTGCAATGTCACAGGTTTTCCCTGAACTTTAAAGCTTATGGATGTGTCTAGGAAATATAGGAAAAATAGAAAAGCAATCCTGTTTAAAATACTTTACTTGCCGTAAACAAAGGTGAATTATTAGAACAAAGATTACTGTTTACAGAAGCAATAAAAAAAATACAAAATGCTAAAAATCTGAAAAGTTAAAGTCCAGCTCTAGTCAAAATTTTTGTTTTGAATAAAGTAGAAAATAATTAAAAACCTTGTTGGGTTTCGCCTTACTTCCCATCGGGTCAGAAAGTGCTGAAAAATCTCTCCAACAGGAAAACGGCAGGGAATTCAGATATGAGTAAACAAAATTACCCCTAAGTGTTAAAATGTTATTTATGACTTGATCAGTTCTAGAGATAAATCACATTTTTGAAAAAACAGAATTCAATTTTCAGCACATAAACCTGTTTTTAGAACATGCCTTGAGGCATGTATACAGTAAACAGGTGGTCCCCGGGTTACAAACAGGATAGGGTCTGTAGGTTTGTTCTTTAGTTGAGTCTGTTTGTAAGTTGGAACAGGTAAATTTTTTAAGTGTAGCTCCAGCCAAAAAAAAATATTTTTAAGCTTTTTGGATAGTATAGGGAAGGGTTAACACCCCTCTAACGTTTGTTTTGCTGTCTGTGCCCCTGTTCAGAAGATTTCACCTCACTTTCTGTCCCAATGATAATTGGATTTTGAAAACTGTGGGTTGTTCTCGATAACAAGCCCTGGTGCTAAAGCATCAGTGGAGGTACCTTTTTCTCATAATAACTCTTACAGGAGTGAATTCCCCTTCCTAGGGGTAGTTTTCCTCTCACTTCCTGTTCTCTCCCTCCATTTGTAAGTAGGAGTCATTTGTAAGTCGGATGTTTGTAACTAGGGGACTGCCTGTACTGCCTTTATACTGTAGAGTATGGGCATAGACTGGTGGCTTGGGCTTACACCTCTGCAAGAAATGGCAAGGAGCAGTAGAGAGTAGCTTCGGGGAAAGGTAAATAGTGGAGCTTGCTACAACCAATTCCCTAAGTGTATTAGCTGGCAGTTTGAAATTGAATTTTCCCCAAAAGCAAATGAAATGGATTGGTGATATTTATGGAGGCAATGATTTTATTTGCTGGTAAAACAGTGCATTAACTATCCTGTGGCAAATATTAAAATATGTGGACTTTCCAGTATGAATCCACCCTGAACGCGTTGTATTATGGGTGTGAGAAAAGGAGATGAGAAAAAAACAGTTTAGCTAGGATTTTGTAATTACTATGTATTGATCTTTCATTCAATAAAATGTAATCTTTTCTTAGTAAATTGAACTCTCTAATAATATGGTCTTATATTATGTCTGATCTGTGGACCAGCTGAATCCTATCCTCCAGAATTCCTGGATAGGGCACTTTAAAGAACATGTAGAATATCAGATTAACCACCATTTTCAGGGGAATCAAATAACCATGCCTAAAAAGATTTATTTTACCCAATCAACAACTTGTACAAATGTAATACATTTTTGGATGAAATTGCTCATGTGATTAAGGGTCTTCAAAACTTTATTTCAAATATATTAAAGTACAAGTACAATTTAGCCTATTCTCCTGAGCCCCCTTAGCCTATTCAACCTAGAACCACTCCCTTCCAGGGGCATATTAGCCTACCTGTAGTGACAGCATCTTAGGCTGTGTACATCCTCCTGTGCAGTAATTTCACATAGACATGAACAAAGCAGTTCTCTTACAGAAAAGACATTGATATATGACTTCATTCAAGTCTATGAAAAGTGACTGTACAGGTGTAGTCTGCAGAAGACTTTTGCACAGAGGGTATAAACACCACGGGAGGCCACTGTCACTACACAGAGGTAACTATGCACCAGGTTAGGGGAGTTCATGGTTACATAAAACACTAGGGGATTTTCTACAAAATGTTTACTTGTATATTAAACTCTTGTTATTTTATAACAGTTATTTGAATTTTTCTTCATTTATTTATATAACATGCTATCATTCAAAGTGTTATATTTGTAATACTTAAAGTGTAACTTTTGCCATTTTTGTATTTTTTTGAACAGTAGAAGAAGGGTCATATAATATGTCCTCAGGGCATTTTATTACTACCTGTGGTCCTGTTGAGAGACATCCCTTTTTTTCCCTCCGGCTATCCACAAATGAGTGGAAATTTCCAACAGGAAAACAGACAGCGCTGAAAGAATTTCTAGCCTTTTTCTCAGCTTTTATAGCTGTTCTGTCCCTGTTTGAGAGAATTCTACTTATCTCCCCAGTAGAGACATAGGTAAACAGAAGAACCCCACAAAGGGTATAAATCTTCCCTACCCTACCCAAAATGTAAAGTAAAGTGGTTTGGTTGGTGTTTTGATTAAATTTCAAGAAATGTCTTAATCCCATATTTTTTTCCCTATTGTAGTGTTTACGGCTGTCCTTTAGCAAAGAAAAGGAAAACCCAAGATAACAAACCTTTGGAACCCTCACCCAAAAGAAAACCCTACTCCTCAAAAACAGACAACTCCTCTGTCGATGAGTGCTACGAAACAGATGGAACAGAGGAAATGGATGAGAAAGAGGAGGAAGAAGAGTATTCTGATGACAATGAAGACCAAGAAGATGAGGAAGATGAAGAAATAGATCGAGATGATGATGATGAAATTGAGGAGGATGAAGAGGAAGATGAAGAGGAAGGGGAGGAAATAGAAGACGATGAGGAAGATGATGATGAGGATGATGAGGATTATGATGAAGGTAATAGCTAAAAAATATTTTTAAGCAAAGAGTATTATTGCAAGAAGAAAAGTCTGAGGCCAAGGGACATTGGTTCTGGCACTTATTATGTTTCATGTGGAATGTAAATCTGCACTACATGGTCCTGTAGATAGTGATATAACCAAGATAACCAAGATAAGTTATACCTTAGAAGAAAACACTTCAACACATACATTTCCAACGTGGGTAAGGGCTGGCCACAGGTTGGCTTTTTATTTCCCTTGCAAACAATTTAAAATGTAACTTTAGGCCGATATAAAAGGCACCAGTTATTAAAAATATGTTTTCATTAAAAATCATTAAATATATTTTTCTTTAAAGGAAACTAGAGTAAGTATCGGAATTTTACTCAATATCAGCCTCATGCAATCCCTGTACAGCAGCAGTCTAGGAGAGGTAGGGGAAGGACTGAGGGCCAATCAGGCGTACTGCAAGCAAATGTGTGATACGGAACATCTTGTTAGGGGGAGAGCATGGAATGAGTAGGGGGATGACCTCATCAGTCTGCGGTTGACTTTTTACTGTCAAGTCAAAAGGCTAGGAGTGGAGATAGGACACCAAGGTATTCTTGAGTTGGAAAAAAACATCCTTTTTGCTTGCACATGATTGGATGATGGATGCCTTTAGTAAATCAACTCACACACCCAATGTTAAACTGGGAAAGTGTGAAAAGAGAGTACACTATGGGTTAATAAATATGGAATCTTTAAAAGAAATATACACAGTGAATGTATGCACTTATCCTTTTTACCCCCTTTAGCCTACTCTGTCCAGGTACATGCTTACCTTGAACTGATGGCTGCAGCCTCCTCTATTGGATTACATCCATTGCCAAAATTCTTCTGTGTGGGATGGCAGCATTTGTGCAGCAGCTTACCATAGACTTCTCTGGGGCCCTCACTCAAGCACCTCCAGCCTCTGGACACATCTAATGAGAAGTTTATGTGAATCTACTGAACAAGTGTGGCCAGTGCACAGAAGTTTTTTTCCAAAGAATGTAAACAAATAGCTGACGCCAAATCCCAGAGGTAAAGGTAAATATGCACCTGGAGAGAGGGAGTGTGAGTTAGTTTAGGTCAGGGAAAGAAAGTAAAAAGGGCTAATGCACTTTAAAATAAAGTGCACTTTTCCCAATGGATTTGATGGATCCTAAATACCTACAAAGATAAAACGAGGTAGATATTCACAGCATTTTACTTTTAAACTGAGCATACAATTTTCTTGCTGAATGGTGGAAAATTTTACCTTGGTTTCCATGGTGTGCTGTTCTATGCTCTGCTGTCTAAAAGTATACATTTGCCTTATCTTTAGCCTGAAGTATGGGCCACGTGTGTTCGCTGGTTCAAAGCTGTACTTTCTATGAGGACACTCCAGACTAATGCCCCGTACACACGGTCGGACTTTGTTCGGACATTCCGACAACAAAATCCTAGGATTTTTTCCGATGGATGTTGGCTCAAACTTGTCTTGCATACACACGGTCACACAAAGTTGTCGGAAAATCCGATCGTTCTGAACGCGGTGACGTAAAACACGTACGTCGGGACTATAAATGGGGCAGTGGCCAATAGCTTTCATCTCTTTATTTATTCTGAGCATGCGTGGCACTTTGTCCGTTGGATTTGTGTACACACGATCGGAATTTCCGACAACGGATTTTGTTGTCGGAAAATTTTATCTCCTGCTCTCCAACTTTGTGTGTCGGAAAATCCGATGGAAAATGTCCGATGGAGCCCACACACGGTCGGAATTTCCGACAACACGCTCCGATCGGACATTTTCCATCGGAAAATCCGACCGTGTGTACGGGGCATAACACATAGAAAACTATGAAAAACTTGCTGAATTTGGCTACAAGTCATTATAAAAATCTCATATGAATGGTGTTTAGGGTAATGGTAATGGCTTTCTTATTTTAACACAGTGAGGTTGCTAGATAGTATTAGTTGTTCAGTGCCCAATTATGCTTGTTGCCTGGAGCCGCATTTTAAGTTGCCCTCTGACTTCAAAGTCTCAATGAAAAAACAGAAACGTGACACAAAACAATTATGGTTTTGACATCTTTAACTACCCTAATATAAATCGTCAAAGCACTGCAACACAAAAATATTTCAAAATGTTAACTGTAGACCGAAAAAAAGGATACTGCCACCCTCATCTTCAGATCTGCTCAGGAAATCTCCACTCAGGGTAACACCACAATTTCAAAAGAGCTGATAACTAATTGCCCAGTTTCTACACTTCTTACCATGGTGAATAGAAATAGATGTCGCAGTATTCTAGCATGCAGGTTCATTTGGAATGAAATGAAGTGTCAGGAAAAGAGGCACGAAGACTCCAGTTAATAATGTGCTTTATTTGAGGTGCTGCGCTGGCACAAGTTTCGTCTTAATATCTTGTTGTCACAGATTCTTGTATTG
This sequence comes from Lithobates clamitans, assembly GCA_037952925.1. Classification (NCBI taxonomy): domain Eukaryota; kingdom Metazoa; phylum Chordata; class Amphibia; order Anura; family Ranidae; genus Lithobates; species Lithobates clamitans. Next base: position 2,511,413 of record JBBGZY010000169.1, on the reverse strand, counting down.
ATTCTTCTTGCTTGCTACTGGCACGTAATAATTAAATGACAGTCTGACAGGTCAAAATCAGATTTTATATTGCCACTTTTTCCCAGACAATGCTGAAAGGCTAAATCCACTATTTATTAACTTTACTACAATGTTCTCTGCCCAATACTGATCTTGGTAGGACAGGAAGTGATTTTTGGACCGCTGTAAAGACAGGGCTTGTAAAAGATGAGTAGATGTGTAGAAACATATCGGGGTTTGAGTGGATTGGAGGTGGTATGTTAAGTGGTCCTGATTTTTTAATGAACATGTTGCTTTTCTACTGTCTTCTTTTAAAGCAACATTGTTATGCGCTCTGTTTTTGGCTTTATGTTTTAAGAATTTAGGAGTCGTACATCTGTTTGTTGTAGAGATATTAGCTGGGCATTTAGCCAAGTAAGCACTCCAGCCTTTTGTTTTCCTGCCCTCAGACTTGTTCTTTCCACACTAATCCAAGACATTCATTGGCTAGGAAGGATAGATTATCTTTACAGCTTATTCCTATTCTAAAGATACCCCTTCCAAATGGGCAGTAAGAATATGTGCAGGGAAAGCTGGTTAACAAGCTCTTTACAACACTATACACAATAGTCTTCTTCTACCAGCTATGTAAGAAAAAATATTAACTACTGAAATTCTTATAATCTAATCAAAAGGGTACCTAAAAATATATCCTGTTACTCCACTAGTTAAGATAAAACAATAGTATGAGTGGAAAATATGCTCATAGTATGAAACATTGTCTTTGGACACCAGTGTTGTAAGTCAGTCTCTTATATATGGATGTGAACTGATAAGTGACAAAGCTTCTTAGTGCAGACTGATCACAGAGTAAAATAAATAAAGGATATAAAGAGCTTTGATGACACAATGCATTCAGGTGCTATACTAATAGCTTGCAATATTTTCTAACTCGGAAATAAAGGTGCATGAGAAGATTCCTCAAGTAGCCAAAAATTTGCTATCATTCGAAAGCAAACCAGATGCTGTGTTTTATCCATGCTCCTTGGATAATTCCTAATAAAAAAACTAAGGAGCCATAACAACATTAGACTTCTATTAGGAAAGATTCTGAATCAGGAACAGTTTGAAAAAAATAATTCTGATTGGTTAGTATGAGTTACTGCATTTTTCACATTGCATTTAATAAAGGAGACCTACACTTACTTAATAAATGAGGTCTACGCTTGTGTTAAAATACTATAAAACTTAAAAAGCAGTGGAAATCATTGTAACCGTTCCCCAGTTCCTATTCCCCTGGGCTTGTTGATGTTCTGTATATGTCAGTAAGCCCTACCAGTGGGAGCATGATCAGAGAAGAGCTTTTATATAACCAGACCTGTGAATGCACTCTGATTTTCTGCGAGGCTCAGTGATTAAAATCAGCGCTTCAACATCAGCTGCGTCAGTTCCCAGAGGCACACAAGTCGACATGTCTGCGCTCAGGGCAAGGACTGACTGGGAGGAATTCAGGTGGCTTGTTCCATGAAAGGTTGGACAACGCCAGGGCATCATAAAGCCAGTGACAGGAACAGAAGATCAAGTGTCTGTTGAGGTGAAATGTGAATAATGCATTGTATACTGGATGTTGGCTGTAAAATTATAGTATGGCAATTATCAGACAGAGTTTCCTGCTAGTTTTTCTATAGCTATCAGGACACCTCTAAAATTGAGGGAGATGTTGGATACTGATTTATGCATTAATCCTGATAATGTGGATTGATGAATATTGCATATCAGCATTCAGCATTAAATGTCTTAAGTGCAAAAATCCATATAAACGGTCATAACAGAATTTGGTACAGATAAAGAGCGTGTTTAAATGAAATGCTACAGTGCCCTCTTCTGACAGTGCCACAATATAGTACACACTTACATGTACACATTTTGAGTCTTTTCATTCAGTGCATCCCATGTGTATTCTCTTTAAGAATACATGGAAAGTCTTATTTCAACTCACACTTCAGGTTTTGAGTTGACAATGCTGCATATCACAGCCATGTTGGGGTGGGTGAAAATGTCCTCAGTGCAGAGACCTGGCAGACTTTGCTCCAAGTGAAAATGCTGTTTATGTGCTGGGAGCATGGGCAGTAATGAAAACACAAATCAAGGGCTTTGTCCATATAAGAGGCCCAGGCAGGTCAGTCTGGAGTCACTATCACAGAGAATGTGCCGACAATAACAATGAACTATCGGTAATGAATGGTTGCATTTGTGGTGAAAAGCTAGTCAGTCCGCAGTTGAGCTGTGGGCATTAGCTAGTAACAAGTGAATGCAGCAGATGCATCATTGTAGTAACAGATGAGATTAGGGGAGCCACTGAAAAATGTTCCTGGCACAGTGGTGTAGACTCTGCATAAAGGGTTGATTTACTAAAACTAGAGCACTCAGAATCTGGTGCAGTTGTGCATGGTATCCAATCAGCTTCTAACTTCAGCTTGTTCAATTAACTACTTAACCTCCCTGTCGTATATTTATTTCATATTTTTGATGCTGAAAGCAGTACAATTATTTTGCACAGAAATTTGGCGTTTTATATTGTAGGCCTGTAATTCTTAGGAATAACTCACTTAAATCTGTCCAAACAAGAGTCTAGTAGACATCCCGGGTATAATAAAGTTTGAAAAATGAAATAAAAAATTATAATATAATAAATAACTATAAATAATTATAACAAATAAAAATATAATAATAATAAAAATTATTCAATAATGTAATTAAATCAAAAACACTGAAATTTGCTCAGTTGCCGTATTGTCGCTGTCATTACTATTAGTGTTTGATGACTAATTTCCCCACAAATCACTATCGCTCAATTCTGCAAGTGATTCTAATTTATTATCCCTGTTTTCTAGCTGGTCTAAAAGAACTTTTGGTGTAAACGGAAATTTTTTGGTTGCTATGGACAATCTCCAGTTTCCTGGCAGAAAGAATAGTATTTATAATATAAAACTGCATGCAGGACACTGGACAGACCACTAGGGACAAAGGGGATGTGTAATTATTTGATACAGTACTGTAATCTGTAAGATTACAGTATACTGTATCTATACTGTATTTTTTACTTTTTGGCGCCGAACTCCGTCCCCGTGCGTCGCAACGCTCGCAGGGAACAGAGCTCGGCACTGTGAATCAAGCGAGACACGGCGGCTAGCAGATCACAGCGGGGAGACATTGCAGGATCCAGGGGACAAGGTAAGTAGCCTCTACATGGATCCTGCAATGCAATCCCGAGTCTGGCTCAGGGTTACCACTTTTGGTAGTGAAAATCCACCCCGAGCCAGACTCGGGAATACCGCCAGGGAGGTTAAAGACCGCCTACTGTATACTGCGGCAGAGCAGCTCTATTGCGTGAAATAACGTACCTGTACGTCATTTCGGAAATATAGATACTGTGGGCATGCCCATTGGACAGAGGGGGAGCTAGTCAGCGGTCATTCCCCAGAGAGGCAGAATGGTAATCTGCCTATGTAAACAAGGCAGTTCGCGGTTCTGACAGGGGAGGACACAGAGATCTTCTGTTCCTGCTAAGCAGGAACATGGATCTCTGTGTTCACCCAGGCAGTCCACCCCCACACAGATAGCAAGCACCTCCTAAGGACACACTTAACACTTTGATCGCCCCTGGTGTTAACCCCTTCCCTGCCAGTGTCGTTAGTAAAGTAACATTGCATATTTTTAGCACTGATCACTGTAATAATGTCACTGGTTCCCAAAAAAGTGTCAAAAGTGTCAGTTAATGTGTGAAAAAAGGCGCTACCTAACCAATATCATGTACCAATTATTATTATTGTTATTATTATTATACAAAATTTATATAGCGCCAACAGTTTACGGAGCGCTTACAATGTAGAGGGGGGACAGCACAATTACAGTACAGTTCAATACAGAAGGGACCGGAGGGTCCTGCTCGTAGAGTTATATTCCAAAGGGAGGGGGTGGTGGTACAAAAGGTTATAGATGCGAGGAATGATTTGATGGGGGTGGCTCTGGGACAATTGTTAGGTGGGTGTGGGATAGGCTTCCCTGAATAAGTGAGTTTTCAGGGATCTCCTAAAGGTGGACAGGTTAGGGGCTGATCGGACATACTGGGGCAGGGAGTTCCAGAGTATGGGAGAGGCTCTGGAGAAGTCCTGAAGGCGAGCATGGGAGGAGGTAACAAGGGAGCTAAAGAGCAGGAGGTCCCGGGATAAACGGAGGAAATGATTTGGGTGATATCTACAGATGAGGTTGGTGATGTAGCTGGGGGCGATGTTGTGGATGGCCTTGTATGTTGTGGTTAGCATTTTTAATTTTTAAATGGTGGGGTAGGGGAAGCCAGTGAAGGGATTGACAAAGAGGAGCAGCAGTCACTGATTCGTCAGTGAGGTGTATTAGTCTAGCAGCAGCATTCATAATAGACTGAAGGGGGGATAGCCTGCGTAAGGGTAGGCCATTAAGGAGAAAGTTGCAGTAGACAAGGCGGGAAATAATCAAGGAGTGAATAAGTTGCTTTGTGGTGTCATTAGTCAGGAAGGGTCGAATTCTGGAGATGTTGCAGATGTTAAAGCGGGGTTCCACTCAAATTTTTAACTTATTCTTACCCCCTTCAGTTAATTGCATAGATGTTCAAATGCCACACAAAAAATGTTTTATCGCTGTAATTACCTTTATATTGTACTTTATTGTGGCACTTCCTGTCTCTCCTCCCATGGGAGTAGGCGTGTTTATTGCCTTTCCCCAGCGCCGCACTGTCTCCTGGGAGCTTAGTGTCAGGCTTCCCAAGATTCAGTGCGGGAACAATGATCATGCTTGTGAACAAGCTGTGAATGAACAGCATTCACTGCATCCAGGAAATCAATGCTTGTGGGCTTCACATGCCCACAAGCAAGATGGAAACAGCCAGCATAACATTTTTTAAGTTATTCTTCAGTACGAAAACAGACAGAAGCGGAAATATTACACCCAAACTGTGAGTATTATTTTGGGGTTAGCAAAGTGTCTCAATGGCCTAAAAAAAAAAAAAAAAAAGATTGGTCGCCGGACTCCTGCTTTAAGGTGGCAGGATTTAGCCAGTGATTGGATGTGGGGGCTGAAGGAGAGGTCAGAGTCAAGGATCACACCTAGCACCCTGGTGTGGGTGAAGGGACCAATGGTTGTGCTGTTGATCTTAATTGTAAAGTCATGGGGGGGACCGGGAAGGAGGAAATATAACAAGTTCAGTTTTAGAAAGATTGAGTTTGAGTAACTGGTGACATCCATACCGATATGTCATTCAGCAGGTTTGAGATCCATGAGGAGATCGAGGGGGTGAGTTGAGGAGTGGAGAGATAGATCTGGGTGTCGTCAGCATAGAGGTGGTATTGGAAGCCATGGGAGGTTATCAACTGGCCCAGGGAAGAGGTATAGAGCGAGAATAGGAGGGGCCCAAGGACAGAGCCTTGGGGTACCCCAACAGAAAGAGGAAGAGGAGCGGAGGAGATGGGGTTGTAAGTGACACTGAAAGTGCTCTGAGATAGGTAGGAGGAGAACCAGGAAAAAACAGAATCACAGAGGCCAAGGGAGTGTAGGTTGCTGAGGAGGAGCAGGTGGTCAACTGTGTTGAAGGCAGCAGAGAGGTCTAAAAGTACGAGTATGGAGTAATGGCCATTGGTTTTAGCAGTTAGTAGGTCATTGGTGAGTTTTAGTAGGGCAGTTTCAGTGGAATGTTGTAGAAGGAAGCTGGAATGTAGGGGGTCAAGAAGGTTGTTGTCCGTGAGGTAGCGACTAATTCGGTCATGGGCAAGGCTTTCCAAATTACATAAACTGTGAATATCCTATTAAGTAATGAACATCTAATACCATAAATAGAAAAAATATGAAAAATAAAAATGAAAATGACAAATGTAGTCCATGTGAGAAAATTGCTGATATCTTGTGACAAAGCCAAAATATAAAAATTATTAAATGTAAAAGTTCTAAAATAAAAAAAAAAAAAAAAAATTCAGTCCACAGTTTTATTGGTATATGGTATTGGTTAGGTAGCACCCTTTTTTCACACATTTACTGTATTTGGTGTTCCACTAACATAGGTGTAGCAACCATTTCCACAATCATTTTTACTTTATATTTATTAAGGAGTTGGCGCCCCTTTCTTTCGCTCTTTTTAAAAGTGTCAGTTAGGTGTTCGATTTGTCTGCCGCAATGTCGCAGTCCCGCTAAAGATCAAAGATTGGGGCTATTAAAATAAATAAATAAAAATGCCATAAAAATATCCCATAGTTTGTAGACACTATAACTTTTGCGCAAACCAATCAATATATGCTTATTGGGATATTTTTATTTTACCAAAAATATGTAGCAGAATACACATTGGCCTAAATTGAGGAAGAAATTAGATTGTTTACATTTTTTTATTGGGTGTGTTTTATAGCAGAAAGTAAAAAATATTGTTTGTTTTTTTTTCAAAATTTTCGCTCTTTTTTCGTTTATAGAACAAAAAATAAAAACAGCAGAGGTCATCAAATACCACAAAAAGAAATCTCTATTTGTGGGAAAAAAAAGGACATCAATTTTATTTGGGTACAGCATCGGACGACCGCGCAATTGTCAGTTAAAGTAACTCATTGCCGTATTGCAAAAACTGGCCTGGTCATTAAGGAGTAAAACCTTCTGGAGCTGAAGTGGTTAAGCTTTACCAATTAAAACAGGAAACTGATTAGTTTCTATGCAGAGATGCACCACATTTTGCACAATGCAGTTTTAGTAAATAACCCCCAAAGACGGCTATCCAAAGGAAGCTTGGCAAGGAGGCATATGCCACCTTGGACACATTCCATTTAATAATCCAGCACACCTGGGTTCAACTGCTTATAAACACATTTGTCCTATCCCACAGAAGTAATAATGAGATTGATTTTTAAAGGCAAATAGGCTGTTCACTTTGCAAAAGGAATTTTACTTGAGCGTGAATGTGGTGAAAATTCACCTTAAAAAACATACCCAATCACTTGCAAGGAAAATAAAAAAATATAAAAAAATAAATTCTTATTTTTTTTCTTTCACATGATTAGATAATGAAAGTCAGCAGCGCTTCACCTCATTCACAAAGCTAGGGGGAAACTATTTTTCAAAATAAACAGCCAATTTGCCTTTAGTAAATAAACCATCAAAAGGCATACCCGTGAACTTACCAGAATTGACCCTGCAGTACTGGAATTTTTCTCTGTTTACAAGGTCATTACCAGATTTGTTACATTTCCATCACGCATGTTGCTCCCTTTAGTCAATTCTCAAACAAAACCAAATAAAATTCCCAGATCAACTTACCAACCAGCCTGCAACCAACCAAACTATCTTGTCTAACAGTTTGCATTAAAAACAGGGGTTTAGTTTGCACAGATTTGAGAATACATGCATAAACTGCAGAGCTACTTCACGACACCCCAGTATTATCTGCAGTCCTAACTCTACACATTTTTGAGAGCCTCCATAGTAGAAGCACATGTATTATAATTGATAGATAGAGGGCAGGTTAGCCTGAAGGGAGCCCACCCCTCCTTTAGGGCGCAGGGGCACACTGAACACCCAGCATATAGCACAATGGCAGCAAAGGTGTCCAGTGTGTCTCCTCACCAGTATTCCAACAATAAAAACAAATGGCCCTTTATTCACTGGCTGTTAGGAAAGGAGGAGAGAGGTAAATGAGTAGAAGCTGTGCAGGAACAAAGAGGATGGGGCAGTGATGATTTTCCATAGGTAGAAGCCTAAATGATGCTGCAGCCCCCTAGCAAGAACAGGGACACAGGGAACCAAAGATTTCAGCAGAGAGATAAGTGTTTGATTGTGCATCTATGTTATGCAATATGTATGTGCCTGTGTATACAGTGGGTATGCAGTGTGTGTATGTATGTGCATAGAAAGGTACTGCTGTGCTAAGCATAAGAGGGTGGTGGTGAAAAGAATCAAAGTGGGTGCTGTGCACTAAGTTAAAAATACTTCTACACCTGATCCCTTCACTATGTGCATGACCTATTCCCAGGGCCGAAACTAGGAGGGGGGGGGCTTCTGCCCTGGGCGCCCTATTGAGAGGGGCGCAGGTGGCATGGTTTGGCTATGAAGAAGGAGAGGCGCATGGACAGTGAGCTCTGACATACTGCTTTTTTGGCTATACACAGCCTGGCTTCTCCTCTCACACAGCCTCAACACCAGCGTACCCCCTAGTAGCCACCACTGTGATGAACACATGCTCTACCACGTTCTGGAACACAGACAGACCCACCCTTCCCCAGACCAAGCTGACACCTCTCCTCCCTCATCAGTGGCAGTCAGCTCCAGCCTCTTTGTGTCTTCTAGCCAGGGCTGAAACTGGGGGGGGGGGCATTAAGAGGGGCACAGGCACTTATTCCTGACCCCCATACACTGTACATTACACCATTACACTTCAGACACTTGCACCTTGTAAGTTGCACACCCTGGACCTCTTCATGTATGTTACATACTTCTGACGCACTCTGTACGTAGTTTTAAGCCCCTCCCACTGTTAGTATAATTTTGTCACACCCGCCATTTGTCATTCTCCCCTCCCTGCACCCATTCTCAAGAGTTATGATTTTCAAACATTCCATGGTATACTAATATGTTTTATGGTTGAATAGGGAAACACAGTCCATATGAGCTCACACTGACACAAAGAGACACTCTAACACATGCCCTTTTTATGCCAAACTGCCAGTGCAAACCTGTTAATCCTTTGTTCATAGTTCAATTATCACTGGGTGGTACAGCTGGCTTTTAAATGGTAGTGTCTTTGACCACTGCTGACTATGCATGTGAAAACAAACAGTAAAGTTTACCCATAACTTCTCAGCTCAGAAGTAAAAATCTTTTACAGCTCATCTTTTCAAGTATAGCACTATATTTTTACTCTAGTCATGACAAACTAATGTTATAAGATACAATAAGGAACATAATAAATAGGAGGAATAATAATAATAGTAATAATATAAATAATAATAATAATTTGGGTTTCTTATGTTATGTGGGTTTTTGAACCTATTTTAATCAATTTTAATCCATTTTACCTGGTAGAAAACAGTTGCATTTTTCTAACTGCTCCCCATGACCTATGGTAAAAAAAGTTATCTTTTTTAAGATCAATGAAAATTTAGCAAACAATTCCATCTTGCTCATCACTATTTATGGGAGCATTCCATTCTCAGCTATAAACAGATTCGCCCTGATGGATTCTTCAAAAGTCTCCAGAGGAATCATGGAACAAAATAGGTTAACTCTATGTTCACAGTTTCATATTTACTGCCCTCTGTTCCAAATGTGACGTTAAAGTGTAGTTACACTCTCATGTGCCTTTGTACTATAGAAATTCCTAGCCCTGAATCACACAGATGTACAATGAAGAGAGAATGTCAGGGACACTAGATGTTGGATAATGAATTACTGAAACTATCACTATATTGAGTAGGGCTAAAATTATTATTTATCATATACTGCAAAATGACAAAAAGCAAGTCATTTATCAATAGCTTGAGGGCTGCAAAAATGTAAAAACTGAGCAATTTACATATTTTGCAACATAAACTTCTCACTGATTTATGTGACTGTCCTGAATAAGAAAAGAAATGCATATTCATGCTGGAAACACCACAAGAGTTATCAAATCACAAAACAATTTCAATGTTTAAAGAGTAAGCTTGTTGGCCAGAAGAATAAATCCACCAAAGTTGATTGTTATAGTTTTACAGTATTATACCAAGTGCTAAGCATTTGGAGTATTGTCCTGTAGGCAGTCTAACAGTCCATCATCCATCATCCTAGACCAAATACTTCGTATGAGTGGTCCTACATAGACTGAAAAATACATATATTCATTTATTTTATGTATTATATGTACATATATAGCAGAGTTGATTTACGCAGTGCAAATTTGAACTGAATATTATCTATCTATCTATCTATCTATCTATCTATCTATCTATCTATCTATCTATCTATCTATCTATCTATCTATCTATCTATCGATCGATCGATCGATCTATCGATCGATCTGTCTATCATATCTATGATGTGGACAATAGTTGAAAAGGAACCAAAAAATGTACTCATGTACAGGGACCCATTGTGACTATGCCCACCACTGATATCTTCCTGTGATGCTGGAACACTAACCATATGCCCCTTGCTTCCTCTTGTATATAATACACCTACTGTAAAATAGATTTAAAATTCAACAAAAGGTTCCTGTGTGTAAGTCTGAACAAGCACCAATTCCACCCCCCCCCCCCCCCCCCCAGGCTGCATGGCACAGCATTAAAACACCCCCCCTCCCCCCTGGGCAGTAGGGCACTTACCCACGTGGCTGTAGTGTCCTCTCCTCCTCCTCTCCTGGAGTGCGGGCAGCGGCCGTGTCTCCTCTTCCTCCAAAGCGCTAGGCATCCAATTGGATCGCCTGATGCTTTGGCCAGTCGGAAACAGGTCTCACAGACCTGCCTCCTGATTGGCGGCGAGGAACTTTAGTGTGAAAACTAACGAAAATTCATTCGCTATGGTCACACAACTGGGTGGCCTTGGAGCAGTGGCGTCTCCAGGTTTCATATCTAGGGGGGGCACATGGGGGGACAGAGACAAAAATAGGGGGGGATATAAAACGCAAATATATATATATATATATATATATATAGATATATATATATATATATATATAGATAAAATATATATAGATAGATAGATATATAGATATATCTATCTATCCTGGGGCCCTTTACCCCTTTACTACGATCCCACAACGGCCCTTTCACATGTTCTGCAGTGAGCTCCCTTCCTACTGTATTGGGGCCCCCCAGGGTGACAGAGAACAAGAGATATATGTCACCAGCATACCAAGAAAATATAACGGTCCAAAGCAGTGGGAGAACTATCAGGGTTTCAAAGGTTGTCTTGCCACCGGGCCCTGGTGTTCTGCCACTGTGGGGTTCCCCAGCCTCCTCTTGCTGTCCTGCCCCTGCCCTCAGTCTGTTTTTTCAGTAACTGAGAGTCCTGATGGAGTCCTTCCTGCAACTGGCTCTTCTCCCTGCCAATGAGGATGCAGGAGAAGGAGCAGATCGGGCGGCCGTGGTTGTGTGAGCGCTCGCATTATGCAGTGTCAGCGAGCAGAGGGAGGGGGGAGGAATCACCCACTGGGGACGTTCTCCCTCTCAATAGAGATTGTGTTACCCCAGCAGTGGCCTGAGTAAGATGCAGCACATCCGATATGAATACAAACAAAAAGAAATTGCCTTTTTGTAAAAAAAAAAAAAAAAAAAATTTTTGGGGGGGGGCACAGGGTGAGGCCCAGCATAATGTTGGGGGGGGGGTCAGGGTCCTCTCTGCCCCCCCCCCTAGGGTCGCCATTGCCTTGGAGTGCAGTGCTCTGCGTTCCGAGGCCACCCTATTTTGAAGCTTATTAGAGCCTCTGTCTCTAATCGGGTTCTTAAAAAAAAAACATCCACCCCGCATTGAAATCTATGGTCTGGAGCCACTGATATGTAGATCAGGGGCCAGACACATTGATAGGAGAGAAGGGGCCCGTGCGCCCTCTATGGACGGGCCTTCACTGCTGACTTCCATCATCCAATCATGCGCAAACAAAAATGTTATTCTTTGCAAAGTAAAGTTTTACCGCATTTACTAGACTCTGGAGCAACTGCATTTAAAGAGTGCAACTGTACTTTGCAAAGTGCACAGTCTATTTGCTTTTAGTAAATCAACCCGAGTAGCTCACAGTGGGAGGGTTTTCGTAATAGAGGCAATGCTGTCAATTCACAAAGTAGTGAGCATAACTAAGTGTAGCTTGAGCTGGTATATAAGCTATAGGCTTGTGCATCAGCAATGACAATGCTGATAGCTATGCCCCCTGGAACATTTTTTTCAATCCTGAGCAGACACACCTTACATTGGAGTGATGATTCTGCTCTAAATTCACAAGCAGTGCAGCATCATTGCCACATCATCACAGGAATCTGCATTATGTGTACTTCACTGGAAGGATTAATAAGCATATGTGGGATTTTGCAGGGTGAATATATGAAAACTATAATTAAGTGTCTGTTGGGCATACGTTTTATTGTGAGGCCATAGTTCTATTTTAATAGCCCATTTCCAATCTATCCCATACTATTAATTTTTACCTTCCTTTCAGCTTCTCGCACTGCCCCATATCAGCATAGTTAAATATCCCAATTGCTAACATTGTTCCAACCTGTAAAGTGCATTCCATATGATTAGAGATGTGAGTCTCTACCATCTCATTAGTATTAGAGTTGAACCACTGCACCAGGGGTGTCTCTAACTGAATGTATTCAGTTAATTATACTAGTAACAGGAACACCGCACACAGAGATGCAAAATAATATTCTTCCTTTATTAAAATAGCCCAGCAGGAACAAATTCCAGGCTGACACATTTTGCTTTAGGCACATCCCTTTTCTCAAATGTCTTGCCCATCAACCTTATATCATTGTAATGGAGCACATTCTCTGTGCCAGTGAATTTATTAAATTGAGCCCCTTTCCCCACCAGTTACCCAAGATCTTGATTTACCATTCTTCAGGTGGAAATCCTGGTCTAACTTTCAATATTCATTAATATTTAATACAGCCAAAGTGTTCAAATTACCCCGTGTATATATAAGACTGCTGCACTATTATTGGATACAAAAATAATAATAAAAAATGTATATATACTAACTGTGTTGCACTGTCTCTTTAAATAAAAAAAAATAAAAAAAAATGTGCAATCATAATACAATATACTGTATATAAGCAAACTGTGTTACACTGTCTCTTTAAATCACAAACTCTAAATTATTCAATGACCCTAATTCAATATATATCACATAAACACCTCTTATCACCATAATCTACAATCTACTGTGAATCACAGTACTCCATGTATATAAATGGCAAATTAAATAAAGTACAAAAATGTGTGAATGATCACCGAATTCTAATAGCGCTTAATGGTTTTCATGTAATCCCTGCTGGGCGAATGGATCGATCATTCCTCCATAGAAACAGCCTTTGCCAGTCTCCAAAGGTCAATGCATGGAAAAGACACAGAGCAGACCCCATTTGTAAACAAAAAAAAACATAGGATAGCAAAAACAGATTTTTTGATAAAGAAAAAAACAAAAAAACAAAGTCAAAACCTATCCAGCAAACTTAGTGGCTTCATATTATTCCTATGCCCCTTGAAGACGTCCCTTGTGATGAAACTTGTAGAATTGAGCTTAGCAGTGACGTCATCACGCCTGCCGATAGGAGTGGAGCACTTTTGTGACACGCTGAATGATTTTTTTGTAAGTACCAAATTTGCATCAATAAGGTGGTATTTGAAGTACTGCACTATGGGGTCTGTTTTGTGTCTTTGGTGCGGTTCTTTGTGAATAAGTATAATAAAGCCTATACTTTTTTTGCCAGTGTAAAAGATTTAAAGGGCACAACCTAACATTCTATCCACTCTTCTCAGGTCTGCTAGGCCTTTTGACTGGTAACATTCTTCAATGAATTCACCTTTTGTTGTCTTATTTCAGGTCCTTTATCTAAACAATATATGTAAGAGCCCTTTCACACTGGGGGCGGGTTGGCGTTAAAGCGGCGCTATTGTTATTGTACCATCGTTTTAGCTGTGCTATTCGGCCGCTAGCGGGGCAGTTTTAACCCCCGCTATCAGCCGAAAAAGGGTTAAAACTGCCCGCAAAGCGCCACAAAGCGGCGGTTTGGCGGCACTGCCCCCTTGTTTTCAATGGGCATGGGACGCTTTAGGAGCGGTGTATACACCGCTCCTACAGCACTGCAAAGATGCAGCTTGCAGGACTTTTTTACAGTCCTGCAAGAGCATCACTCCAGTGTGAAAGCCCTCGGGCTTTCACACTGGAGAGACAGGAGAGGCTCTTTACAGGCACTAAGCAGGCACTATTTTTAGCGATGTAGCGCCTGTAAAGAGCCTTAGTGTGAAAGGGGTCAAACACTTACCCCCAGAGGAGCCGCTGATGTATGGAATCAATGGTTCCTAGTGATAATGACCCTTCGGACATTACCACACCCTCTGACACACCAAGGTTGAGAGAAATGAGGGTGTTTTTTGGGTAACATGCCCAGCAGAGCAAATAATGATTATAATAAAAACAAACAATGGCAAACAAAGTCAAACAACAGCTGCACTGTTTCACAGCTTGCAAACCAGCCAGTATTAAACTTGGCTTATACAGGGTGCCCGAAACCTGACTCAGGGGGAAAGTCCATACCTCCTAGACCCTGGCTTATGAGGGGGCTATAATTCTCAGTTCCTACTTATCACCCTTTCACTAGCCAGTGGTATACCTCTCGGTGGCTTGGATTGGGGCCCATGTTGAAGCACTCTTAAACAGAGTTTTATAATTCTAATGAAAAAGAAGGATAGTCCTTAGAACAAATCCCTGGGGAATCCAAAAAAACGGTGGCAATGTCTATTTAAACAGGAGTAAAGCAAAGATGGTGGCCAGAAGCCTATCACCATCCAGAGGTCCGTTGTGAGGTTTCCTTCCCCCCCTCTCTTGACTTATGTCACTGTTCCATGTGAGTAATCCTTTATCACATTACAGTCTAGTTAACGAAGACACCATAAATCTGTGGAACCATCATGATTAGTTATCTTTCACTTTACTAGCTTTATAGACTTCTCAGTTGACTGTCACCCAAAAATAAAGCCTGGTACACACTACTATTCTTTTTTTTTTCGTTCAACCCAGCAGGGCTGAACAAAAAAACAACTGACAGCTCAGGAGGAGGTGCTGTACTAACTATGCAATGTTTGTACATCAATTGCCCCTGCTATGCTATTGTATTCTGACAGGGGGGCCCCCCTGCCAGAACACTCTGGTCATCGTTCTCAGCCATTGGATAAGAGTGCTGATTGGGAAGAGACCATTTTCGGGTCATGGCCCTCTGTCAGAAGCCGGCAAAACAGCTGGCTTCTGTCAAACCGGCTGCAGTACACATGGGCCGAATGTCGTCAGGTTTCTATTGAACCGGCCAATGCCGCCTGACATTTGGCCCCTGTGTACTAGGCTGAAGCTGGTCATCTATATACACAGCAGTATTGTGAAAGAATTATATCTCTGCAAATCCTACTCAAAATCTGGCCAAAACTCTACTAAATATACTAGCCCTCACACCTGTAACAGCCCTTATTCAGTCAAAATAAGGACTCTGTACATCTTTGAATATGAAAAGAAGAATTTTTTTGCCCTGTGTTTTTTTTCTTTAGTGGCATAGAGGGACATTTACTATATTACAGAATAACGGGAAGAAAGACTCTAAACAAATATATGAAAGACAGGCAAAGAGCAGAAATTGCCCATTTTCACCCTGTGCTAGTTTTATAAATGTTCCCCAATGAACATCTGTAATATTCTGATTCATGCCAAGGGACCTATGAAAATGTGTTTTTAAGACTGACTCATATACAGTAATTGATATGAAATAGAAATAGACTGTCTGAACAATACCAGGTACAAGTTACATAATTCTGTAACTTGATCATCTGTCTGAATCAATTTTCTCTATGATGATGTTAAACTCTCCAATGTAATGTATCGTTTTAAAGTTTTAGGCTTTCTGAGATTATGCAGTGTGATAAACTCACTTCACTGGAAGACCGCCATATCACTTTATTTAAGCAGCAATCATGATGTGAATGTAAAGCATGTCAACTTTTTTTCCATTAATGTTTCCTCTAGTACACTACAAAGTTCCTTCATTTGTGTCTGTGGCCAGGAGTTTAGTATCAAGTAAGGAATATTTAAAAATGAACAGTTTCCTTAAGAATTCCTAATAAGAATTTTTAGATTTTTTCATCCCTTACATGCAACGAAGGCAATATTGAAGGCTAAATCTTAATTGCTAGGAAACATAATGAAAGTCTAAATATCTTTGTGAGTGATAGTCATAGATTTGTTAATTATGTTCTGATCTGTTGCTTAAATATTTTAATCTTTGCCTATGATAAATATGGTTGCTTCAGAAAGAATCCTGATGTTAAAAGCCTTCTATAAGAGTCACACCCTGTGTAAATATATGGAAGAAACAACAACCAGTGGTAGAATCAGTGATTCTACTACTTCTGAGAGTAAAGAAAACTCACTAGAGCAGAGGTTCTCAACCTTCTAGGGCCATGACCCCTTGATAAAATTTCCCAAGTTGTAGGGACCCCTAACAGTAAAATTTTCATAGCGTGCGTTGTCAGCACCCAAGGGAAGACAAGTAATTTGCACCCCTAACCCATGGACATTTAGCGCTCCCTGAGTCCCTTCCACTCATACAGTATTAAAACCCCTTATGGTACATTTTGGGATGTACTACTCTCTCTTTGTTCTCCTTTCTTTCCCTTTTATCCCTCTCTATCCTAATGTCTTGTTTTTTTTTTCCCCATCCCTCTCTCTAGCCGTCTTTATTGTTCTTTCTCTTATTCTTTCTCTCCCTTTTTCTTTGTTCCTCCCCATCTTTTCCTCTCCCTTCCATGTATTCCTTATTTGTATTCCTTCTCTTACTCCTTGGTGGGGGGGGGGATGGGATGAGTGACAGTGCTGGTCGGGGGTGGGATCAGTGGCAGTGCTCGGGGGAGTTCTGATCAGCCAACTTAGGTGCTCTTGATCAAGGTCATCTGCTGATCTGAGAACTGTAGTGGGGACTTCTAATGGCAACATTAAACACAGGTAGTGTTATTCACTGTGTCTCCAGTTCTGTGGTGTCTCGCAGCAGTGACACCTATGCCGAAATTTAGGAGATAGGGTCTCCTCCAGTCCCTCCCACTTCACATTCCTCACCAGTCAGCTGATCTCTAGTCTCTGCCCCCAGCTATGCCGTAAACTGAATGGGCGGCTGCGAAGAGGCTGAGTAGGCGGCCTCCAGGAACAGCCCAGCTGGGCGGCCACAGGCTCCAGGGACGGCCCTGCTGGGCGGCCGCGAGAAGGCTGGGAGAGCGGTGCGGGCTTCAGGAACAGCCCAGGATTCGGTGACCCCTGGCAAATTGTCATTTGACCCCTGATGGGGTCCCGACCCCCAGATTGAGAACCACTGCACTAGAGCATAATGACCCCTATATTTCAAAAAGGTCAATGTAAGCCTAAACCGTCATAAACTCTCCAATCTTTTTCTCCAATCATTCGCTCTCCTCAGTAAGTAATAATGAACCACCATAAGCAAGTTTTGATCTGACAGCGCATAATAATAATCCAGCTTTATAACATGTCTTCTCAAGACTGCACTCCATATTATTATTTTTTTTTTTTTTTTAGTTTTGGGAGAAGTGAGACAAGTTTTGAGCCTGGCAGGAATGGTTTTAGACAAAATGGGATGAAATTGCCATGGACATTCCCCATATTTAAACATTGTACTGATAGCAAAGTTGTATTTTATCAGTAAGCTTGGTTGTACCATATTTGACCATGGCAGTACCATACTATCGGTGTTTTAACAAACCACAGTAATACAAGAGCATAGCTACCAACACTGTCAAATTATTTATATAGATATCTACTACTGCCTTGCTATGCTATGATACTAGCTTTATTTGTTGGTTTATAATGTTTCTATAAAGAAGTAGAGGCTTGTACTCCCAACAGATCCAGAGCCTGCTACCTGTGCCATTTTACCTTACTAATGGGTCGAAAAGACTCAGGTAAAGAGCAAGGGCAAAATTCATAGTTGGGTGTTTTTACAGAATATCAATTTCTTTGTGTGATTAGGCTGATGCCCATACCCTTTTCGTATTTAAAGCAGAACTAAACCCTAATGGGACCTTAACTAAACCCCAACCCTGGATGACATTTCATTTTCCAAAGCATTGTGCATTTTTTTTTTTTTTTTTTTTTTAGAGCAAAACGTATGTTTTTATCATCGGTATCTCAATGTTGCTGATCTTTTTCAGCCCTTTTTAGCTTCTTTCTACATTACATCAATCTGTTCCAGGAGTGGTTCCTTTTCATTGCTCAGGATTGGCTTTATATTGAAAAGAGTGGACTATTCCTGCATGTAATGTATGTTTTCAAAGCCAGTTGAAGTCTCCAGTGGTAGCGTATATGACAGTGTGACAACACAGGAAGCCCTAATTGGAAGACTGTTGTCGCTCCATAACAGGAAGTTCCTGAGCAAGGACCTTTATTGTAGGATCACTAATGCATTATTTTAAAGCAGACATTCAGTGAAAATGGAAGGTCCGCTATACTCACAGCCTCCAACCCCCATTATTCAAATTGCTTTAGCCACTTGCCGACCGGCTCACACCGATATACGTCGGCAGAAGGGCACGTACAGACAGATTAACGTACCTGTATGTTGCCCTTCAAGAAGCAGTGTGCAGGGGGCACGCGCATGCGGGGATACCCACGATCGTCTCATGGAGGGGAAGAACAGGGAAATGCTGATGTAAACATGCATTTCCCCGTTTTGCCTAGTGACAGGACACTGATCACAGCTCCCTGTAATCAGAAGCGGTGATCAGTATCGTGTCACACATAGTCACGCCCACCCACAGTTAGAATCACTCCCTAGGACACACTTAACCTTTTCACTGCCCCCTAGTGGTTAACCCCTTCACTGCCAGTCACATTTACACAGTAGTCAATGCATTTTTAATTGAACTGATCGCTGTATAAATGTGAATCTTCCCAAAATCACTCCAAAAGTGTCCGATCTGTCCGCTATAATGTCGCAGTTACGATAAAAATCGCTGATCACCGCCATTACTAGTAAAAAAAATTATTCATAAAAATGCCATAAAACTATCCCCCATTTTGTAGACGCTATAACTTTTAAGCAAACCAATCAATAAACGCTTATTGCAATTTTTTTTACTAAAAATATGTAGAAGAATACGTATCGACCTAAACTGATGAAGGAATTCAACTTTTTACATTTTTTTAGTGGGTGTGCTTTATAGCAGAAAGTAAAAAATATTGTTTTTTTTTTCAAAATTTTCGCTCTTTTTTTGTTTATAGCACAAAAGAAAAACCACAGAGGTGATCAAATACCACCAAAAGAAAGCTCTATTTGTGGGGAAAAAAGGACGTCAATTTTGTTTGGGAGCCACGTGGCACGACTGCGCAATTGTCAGTTAAAGCGACGCAGTGCCGAATCGCAAAAAGTGCTCTGGTCTTTGGGCAGCCAAATGGTCCGGGGCTTAAGTGGCTAATAAGATATTAAAAAATAAAGCTTATTAAAAAAAAAATTGTGAAAAAATTACCTACCTCAACCCAGCTTCCAACACCTCTGGGAGGCTCATGATAACACCACTGATTTTCTGAAAGCTATCTGCTCTATAAATATGCCTCTATTAAAACTAATGTATAACAAGGCTCTGTACAGGTAGAATATTTTGATTTTTTACATGACAAGATATGAATGGTTATCAAGTCTATTTTAGGAAGCTCCTGTATCTGTACTTAAAAAGTATAATATAACACTTTTTTAATTTTAAATACTAGATAATAACTGTATTATTATTATTATTATACAGGATTTATAAAGCGACAACAGTTTGCGCAGCGCTTTACAACATGAGGGCAGACAGTACACTTACAATACAATCAATACATGAGGGATCAGAGGGCCCTGCTCGTTAGAGCTTACAATCTAGAAGGGAGGGTCAAGTGGAAACAAAAAGGTAATAACTGTGGGGGATGAGCTGATGGAAAAAATGAAAATACAGTTGTTAGGTGTGGGTAGGGTATGCTTCTCTGAAGAGAAGGGTTTTCAGGGATCATCTAAAAGCTAATAAAGTAGGAGATAAGAGGACAGATTGTGGTAGGGCATTCCATAGGATTGGAGAGGCTTTGGAAAAATCCTGAAGGCGAGCATGGGAGGAGGTGACGAGGGAGCTAGAGAGCAGGAGGTCTTGAGAGGAACGAAGAGAGCGAGTAGGTTGGTATTTAGAGACTAAGCTAGTGATGTAGCTGGGGGCGAAATTGTGGATGGCTTTGTACGTAGTTGTCAGAATTTTGAATTTAATTCTTTGGCCGAGCGGAAGCCAGTGGAGGGATTGACAGAGAGGAGTGGCAGACACAGAGCGATTGGTAAGGTGGATGAATCTGGCAGCGGCATTCATGATGGATTGAAGAGGTGATGGACTATGTACAGGTAAGCCAATGAGAAGGGAATTGCAGTAGTCGAGGCGAGAGATGACCAGCGAGTGAATTAAGAGCTTTGTTGTGTCATTGGTTAGAAAGGGGCATATTTTGGAGATGTTGCGGATGTTGAGGTGGCAGGATTTGGACAGTGATTGGATGTGTTGCTTGAAGGAAAGTTCAGAGTCTAGGACTACACCTAGAACCTTGGCATGTGGGCATGGGCTTATAGTTGTGCCATCGATTTTGACAGAGAGATCAGGGGAAGGGGCATATGGGGGAGAAAAAATTATAAGTTCGGTTTTGGATAGATTGAGTTGAGGAAGTGGTGTGACATCCAGACTGATATATCTGATAGTAAATTAGTGATACGTGAGGAGACAGAGAGAGTGAGCTGAGGGGTAGAGAAATAGATTTGGGTGTCGTCAGCGTAGAGGTGGTATTGGAAGCCATGGGAGGCTATCAGTTGACCCAGGGAGGAGGTGTAGATTGAACATAAGAGAGGTCCAAGAACAGAATCCTGGGGGACCCCAACAGAGAAAGGAAGAGGAGAGGAGGAAGTAGAGTTGTAAGAAATGCTAAAGGTACGGTTGGATAAGTAGGAAGAGAACCAGTGCAGTGTACAGTCACGGAGACCAAAGGCGTGTAGTTTTTTTAGGAGGAGGGGGTGGTCAACCGTATCAAAGGCAGAAGAGAGGTCCAGGAGTAGAAGTACAGAATAGTGTTGATTGGTTTTGGCCGTTAGTAGATCATTTGTTAGTTTTAGGAGAGCAGTTTCTGTGGAGTGTTGAGGATTAAATCCAGACTGAAGTGGGACAAGAAGGTTATTGTCAGCGAGGTGGACGCTCAGTCGGTTGTAGACCAGACGCTCGAGGAGTTTGGATAAAAAAGGAAGCAAGGAGATGGAGCGTAGGTTGTTAAGATTGGATGGGTCCAGTGAGGGCTTTTTAAGTATGGGTCTGACAAGTGCATGTTTTAGAGAGTTGGGGAAGATGCCAGAAGAGAGGGAGAGATTGAAGATGTGGTTTAGAGGGTGTAGCATAGGGCCAGAGGGTGAACGTAGCATTTGTGAGGGAACAGGATCCAGAGGGCAGGTGGTAAGGTGGACATTAGCAAGTAGTTTAGCAACTTCTTCTGTAGTGGTGGGGTTGAAAGAGGGAAGTAATGATTGTGCCTGTGGGCATGAAGTCTAAAGTGTGGAGGGTATCAGAACAGTAGAGATCTCTGCGCAAATTATATCAATCTTCTGTTTGAAGTGATTGGCGATCTCCTGGGCAGTGAGTGAGTTGGCGGGTGGAGGCGGTGGAGGACGAAGTAGAGAGTATTAGTCATTATATAGCTATATTTCACTTCATACATGATATAAAGTCATTAATTGAAATAGCACAATAAACAATGAGTCCTGCCATTTTTTTTGCTCTCTGCTCCCATAGAATAGTTTTCCCTTAACTTCCTGTACCATAAACAGGAAGTGAGAGAAAATCCCTTCAAAGTGAGGAAATCCCAGGGTGTCACCAGGATCACCAGAGATAGTGTCCCCATAAGAACATTTCTGTTCTATTTCTGTTCTGGTGTCAACCCACATTTTTTTTTTATTTCATTTTCGATAATGATGGTAAAAAGAGCACAACTAGAGAGAGTGAATCTCCCTAATGGGGGCAGAGACAGCAAAACAAACTGACAGATGTTCTAATCCCTCTCTACTCTATCCCAAAAAAAAAGATTGCCTTTAGTTATACCTAAAAACACAGGCAAGAGAAAGTGAACACACTGGGGGTTGATGCCCTGTGCGGTCCTAATAGTGAGTTTGGATCGATTTTTATATGTTCACTATCACAATTATCTAAACAAAGGTCATCCAAGGCAAATTATTTACATAGTATGTATATGTTTTTACCTGACGCTTTGTATTGCTGTATTCTTTTTATATCGTGTGGCTCACTGTGGCTTGCCCCCAACTTGTCTTATTTGCCCTTGGCTTACAAGCTGGCAAAATCTGTCACCTCATCTCTTGAAGAGCCATGTATAGATATTAGAAAATGATTTGCTTCATTGAATTAGATATAATTCGAACCATATGAACATGCAAAGGGAAAAAAAAACAGATACATTAAGATGTTTATGTTTTGTATGAATGGCAGTAGTTAAAGCACCCAACTGTAGTTCTAAACTTTTTGGGGCTTTAAGCTAAGATATATATTTAGACTGCTTTGCTAAATCCTCTATTCATCTCTATGGAGGATCCTGCAAGGAAGTCTAGTACGTTGGTTGGTCTTAAATGGTAAGCCACATGGTGAAGATCCCACCATAATTGCAACAGGCATGTATGGTGCTTTTTGTAGATGGTGGGTAAGGGCATTGGGACCAAGTAAAAGAGTACATAAGCTTTAAACCGAGGTTAATAATGGCTGCTGAAAGTAGTAATGAACCAGAAAATGCAAAAAGCAAGATCACTAAACAGTACAAAAGAGGAAGGCATCTCCATTGTGACTTTGTTGCAGCCAAAAAATACAACAATAGATATAAAAGGCAAATTTTATTTGAGCAAACAAGTAAAAGTGAGTATCTAAAATTTCTTCTCTGTACATGCACAATATGATACCCTCACAAATCGGGGACATGAAACATCAGTATATGTCTAGACAAAGTACTTGATGAGCCACAAAATTCCCAACACGTTTCAGTTATTGTTGTGGGGGTGCCTAAACACACAAACACAGTAATAGGATACAGACAAAGTAAACATATTGCCAGCATATGCAATCAGGCACTTTACAAGTATAAATGACTTACATGAATTACCAGAGTGAAAAAGTAGAGTCTTAAAGTGGAGCTCCACCCAAAAGGGGAAGCTCCCCTTGTCTGCCCTTTCCCCCCTCCGGTGCCACATTTGGCACCTTGTGGGGGAGCGGGTAAGCGGTTTTGACAGGTACCCAATCCCACTTCCTGCTGAGCTCGTCACGGCTGGTCCTTCGAGAAAGCACAAGGCTTCCACTGCCGATTTCCCTTACCCAAGATGGCGGCGTCAGGACCCGAAAGCCAATTTAAGAATCGCCTCTGGTGAGGACACAGTGGGATCACTGGACAGGTAAGTGCCTTAATAGTAAAAGTCAGCAGCTACAGTATTTGTAGCTGCTGACTTTTAATTTTTTGGTGGGGGGGGGGGGGCTGGGGCTCCACTTTACCATTTGTCCTGGAAGGACCCCAAATCACTCACAGTGTAATCAAAGCAAAAGGAGTATTCTTATTTATTGAAACCTGTTAGGAGTTTTGTGGCTCTTCAAGGACTTTGTCTAGATATATACTGATGTTTCATGTGCCCATTTTGTGAGGGTATCATATTGTGTATGTACAGAGAACAAATTTTATATACTCACTTTTTATACTTGTTTTTCACACATACAATTTGCCTTTTAAAATTATTGTATTTTTTGCTGCAACAAAGTCCCAGAGGGAGATGCTTTCTTCTTTTGTTCAATTTTAAGGGACAGAGCAGCTTTGAACTCATGAACAATTCACCACACATTTTGATTACTAAACAATAAACATCCAAAACTGATAGGTGTTTTGTTTTTAAAGAATCAGTTCATGGCAAAGTAATATTTGTGTTATAGGTACCTGAAGGTTTCCCATACGTCTTGAGGCCTACGGCAACAAGATCTCCCTGCCAAATTTCTACCTAGTACCCAGTTCTACCCAGTCAACACTCTACCCACATTAGAGCCTTATTTCTTCTTCTATAACTTTGCTGTTCCTACCTACTCACACTTCTTAAGTCGCACTCATTATAATATTGAGTAGATAACAACTCTAGCAGGAAGAAAGGAACGCCTTTTATTTTCTGTTGCAGGTACTGTCTAGTCAGCACTTTAACAGTTTTCCTGGCATAAGAGCCTTGATTCAAGTTTTATCCTCTCTTGGTGCTAAGCTCAAACCCTTTATTCAAATGGCAGGAATTCAGTGAGAAGTAGGGGTTGAGGCATGTGACAGTTGAACGACAGGGGGCAGGTTTTAGTAGTAGGGTATGGCTAAATCTAGATCTGGAGAGAAATTATGGGGCTGTGCACGGCCTGGCTGTACGATCAAAGGATTGATTTGAACTCTATCATAGGAACTTGCAGACATCACATGGTGTTTTTGTTTTAGCACTGTTGTGACACTTTTGTGGGTCAAGTCAAGTCCTCTTTTATAGGTTAAAATAAAAAGGGGTACGTTTTGGCTCTCCTCAACTTACTGTTGTTTAGACTGAACATTAGGCTAGAAACTGAATGTTCAGTAAAATACTGTTTTGACTCTTATAGAACATCACTGTATTTAACATAACATAATTCACTAATATCTTAAACTCACATAAGGACTGCAGGTTAAAATCTTGCTTTCAGATGCATTAAATTTGCATTTGTGATCAGTTTGAGATGCTTCTGAGACTATTCACTGTCCCATGACAGGTGCATTTGACCTGCAGGTTACCTCCTTTTGCATTCTCATTGACTTGCTTGAAGAGCAAAGCAGTTCAGACTCAAGCAAAAGGCCCTAAGACTAAGGCCCTAAGTGAGCAATGGAAGCTTTCATGTTAGTATATAGGGAGGTCAGAAACTAATGAGGGATTTCTGCATTAATTGGAAGTCCCTTTTATTTTTAACACAGGTTGCGTTACAGGAAATTTTAATTTTAGAAAATGTTACCACAAGAGTGAGTCTTTTTAATTGTCTTCTAAATAAATTATCATGACTCAGATCAGGTAAAATGCTAGCTCCCTACAGCCTCATTTTGGTTATTTTGCTAATAAATAAAAGAATATTACACACACATCAAAGAGAATGGTAGCACCAACTGGAACTCTTTTCCTGTGAAGATAATTATGTCTACCTTATTTTCATGGGTATACTTTCCTTTTAATAAGGCAAATTCATTATTGTGCAGTTCTGCTAATTGGGTGCATGGAAATTCCCCTTATAATTATCAGGGATTAATTGTTAGGTACTGTCTGGTCAGCGCTGTAACGTTTTAACAAATTGCTCCTTAAATGTGTTGAGAAATGCTAATCTGTTTTTGTAATCACATGTAGAAATTGTTACAAAGTATCTGCATTAGTGCACCAACAAATTAGATATATTATAACCCCTTAGCTTGCTACATGCTATGTAACTAAAGTGACTTCAAATATGATGTTCCTTTTTTTTTTGTACAAATTTTTACAATTGACATTTGAATTTCCGGAGAAATCTCCCATAACCCACTTTCAGTTTATTGTTTTCCACTAGATGATTATCCTGTAATAAGTCTAAAACTGGAACTTTAGCCTTTTTTGGTGGGCACACATGACCCAGCCCTTTCATGGCTTTCTGTGGGTCAAATAAATTGTGCTATGCAAAGTGTACCATGGTGCCGCATTGACTGGGGGGCATAGTGAAAGATGAGTTTCCTAAAGGACATACCAAGTATCATTTACCATGACACACCTTTTCTGATCTTCGAGCATCAGCTTTCTTTGCATCTTCTTTGCATCTCCTCTCATATGACATCTTTGAATCACATAGAAAATACTATAGGTGTTGGAAGACATCCTTCTGCCAAAATATGTGATCTCATGCAGCTATATAATGGCCAGCATGTGTCACTGACTGCTGGTCCTGCTTTGATCAATGTCTGAACAGGGGAGTACCTCCATTCAGGTCCACCAGCCTAACATATCTTATTAGTACTTGTCCGGGGGGGGGGAAATACCCCCCAGCCAAGTCCTCCCCTGGTCTAAATGTATTCTTCTCTCTTTGTGTCATACAAAGCTGAAGAAATCATAAAAATACCTATGAGCAGTTTAAACAGTACCCATCAGTATAGAAATATATACAGTATAAAGGAAGTCATGAGATTGTAATTTGTATAACGATTTAGTGAGCCAGTGGCATAAAACAAATACAGTATATCTGTAGTGTTAAGCTGGCCATACACCATACAATTTTCTTATTCAATTTTCTTTAGATTTACCTACAATTATCTAGTTTAAGGGCCTACCCGATTGCATACAAATTGAAAGTGTTTTGGTTTGCCCTACTATTATATGGTTTTGGTAAATCTAAAGGAAAGTTGTACAAGAAAATTGTATAGTGTATGGCCAGCCTTACTGTTGACTGCTGGCCTGCATGCTTTATTTAGTTCTACACTGCAGTAAGTAGTAAACCAAGGATAACTATATCAGTTCTAAAGCTTGCACCTTTAAAAGACAGGTTAGCAAAATCTCCTATACATCAGAGCTGGCAGATTCTTTTTAAAGAGAACTTGTTACATAGATGCACATTTGCAATACATTCAACCTCCACTTATACAAGTGTAGCCTTACCTCTCAGAGCTGTTTGTTCTGTTCTTTAGTTGTGTTCCCCCCCACCTCAGGCAGAAGTCCCTCGCAGAGTCTGTCTCATTACCTGCCCCAGCTCATTGCCAAAAAAAAACTGTAATAAAGTAGCAGACACTATTACATGGAAGAAAAGTAAAGGGAGATAGGAAGAGAATACAAGTGAATAATAGGGCTCCCATCAATCCCTGAAAGGTAAGGCTATGATATTATAACAACTGAAGAATGGAGAGCCTAATTAGGGATAATCAGCCACTTTTAGCTGAGTAGATAAAGCTATCTCAAGCAGATATAGGGCAAGCTGAAGTCAAGTGTCTTTCAGTTAATAAATGAAATTGGCTTAATGCCATAATGCCATTGTGCCAATGCCAACCCCCTGTTGACAGGGCTCTTTTTTATTTTTAGTGATTAAAAATATTGTAATCTTATGCAATTGCACAATGTATAGCTTTATCTGAATCAAATTAAAGTGGACCTCCAGATCTTTAAAACATGTATAGAGTAGAGTGTGTGGTGTGTGTGTGTGTGTGTGTGTGTTTGTGGGGGGAGCTAAGTGTAGGACCTCTGTTGGGTTTTATCTGTTGCAATCTCTGATTCCCCTAGAGAGATTTTCCATCAAATACCATCCTACAAATACATCAAGAAGTAAAGAATTATCAAAGGTTACACAGATAACAATAAAAATCTAAAAAAGGATCTAATTATCAAATTCTCACTTATCCAATGAACAAAAGATTGGACTACAGTTTGACTTTGTAGTTGTATTTTCCTACCCCCCCCCCCCTTTTTTTTTGTACAGGTATGACTGCATAGTTACTGTTTAACATTAACCTTTACGGTCCCTAAATACTACTTGGCATTCTTTATATCTGGTGTAATCTTTATGCTAGGGCAAGGTAGCTGATAAACAACCTTCATACTTGTTCAAGAGTTTAGAAACCCTAAATTGCTTTGGACCAGTGCTATTCTCTGTGGTCTTTCCTTCAGCAGAACTGCAGACAGTGCACTGTCCACAATGACTGTGTAGAAATTGATTAACTTAATGGTCTTTATACTTTATTTAGGGAACATCATGTTATACTTACAGAGGTATATAGTATGCATTATTGCAAGGTAACTCTTGTCCATTCTCTGCATGCATTCATTTTGTATAGTTGTACTGTTTACATTAAGTATGTATGGAACATGTTTGCTGTATCATATTTTATATACAGAACATCAGTGGGGCCATCTATTGGTTATCAGTGTATCGGAGAGCATATCATTTTATACAGTATATACATAAACAACCCCAGAACAAAAATGTAATATATTAAAGCTCACAATACAGTTGCATGTGATAGCCGCATTTGATCTCTCTAAGTACGTTTTTTGTTAGTACAGAAAAATACCCATTGATCCTGATAAAATCCGGTGTCATAACTTCCCGTGTATGAACCTGAAATCTCAAACAATGTTATTAGCTTTCCCAGTTATCTTTTGTAAACTACAAAACACCTTTTTCCTATGGAATGCAAATGAGAAGGGAGGAGGGGGTAATTTCAAATCAGGAGATCATGGTAACAATAGTAACAATGTCGCTGCTCCATAGATACAATACAGTGAGTAAGCATTGTCACCCTAGGACAGGAAGTGGGTTAGTCGCAGAATCCTTAGGGGGAAATTAAAGGAGAACAAACCCTGAAAAAAAATATGACTAATACCACCAACACATCTAAAAAATTGTAAAATGTTTGTTTTTGGATTTAGATACAATTTTAAAATAATGCAAATCATTTGCTATAACAAAGATACAAAGGTAACCCATGGTAAAAAATAACCAGATCTGTGCAATAGGAAATATAAGTGCAATAACAAATACTTAAAAAATGTTTATCTAATGTTGTGCTGTCACATGAATCAAAAATTCACAAACAGTGCATAAATCATAATATAATCAAATTAGAGTCCAGTGCAAAATTCAAAACTCATCCTCAGGTAGTCCACCGTGAATACAAACTCTTCAAACCAAATGTGCACCATCCACCTTATACAAATAAACCAGTGGGCTGAACGGAAAAAAAATGAAGAGCTTGGGAGGAGCTGCTGTACTAACTATGCAATGTTAGTACAGCAATATCCCCCGCTGAGTTATTGTGTTCTCACAGGGGCACGCCCCCCGCCAGAATACTCCGCCCCCCCCCCAGAACACATCTTTTTTGGTCATGCCCCTTGGACAGAAGCCAGCTGGCTTTTGTTGTACTGGCTGCCATACACATGGCCGAATGTTGGCCGGTTTCTATTGAACCAGCCGATGCCGTCTGATATTCAGCCCGTGTGTATGGCCCACATCTCAGGAGCTCTAACAGTGCTTTAGAATGATAATTCCTGCCTGGATAGATGCCGCCAATAAGGAGGAGCGCCCTCTGGTGTTAGTTTGGTTGTTTAGCTATGATGTCACTGTGGTAAATCACCGCTACTCTGTTGTCCTTGGAAGACGTCCTGTCGGACAAAACGTATGTAGGGCAGAGCTCAGTGATGATGTCAGCATGATGCCTGGAGAGTCAGCGGCTGTGAAATATGCTGTTTGATATTGTTTTTCTTGTGATTACCCATCAATTTTATTAATAAATCAGTTTTAACTGTAATTCACTGTGGAATGTCCTTGCTTCTTTCTGGCTCTGTGTTAATGCCGCTGAGACAGGTTTATGTGAAGCAATCCAGGGGCTGTGTGGGGCATGCTGTTCTGAAGTGTGAGAGGCTTGAGGCACATCTAACTGTGAGAGAGGGATCTGGAGCAATCCATCCATCCATCCATCCAGGCAGAGTCATTGTAAAGAATTGTTAGACCTGAGATATGGAGTCTGAATGTTTGGTAAGCTGCTTTATTTGTATAAGGTGGCTGGTGCACATTTGGTGTGAAGAGTTTGTATTCACGGTGGACTACCTGAGTTTGAGTTTGAAATTTTCACTGGGCTCTAATTTGATAATATTATGACTTATGAACTCTTTATGAAATTATGCAAATCATTAGCTGTAAACACGTTGGCTGTAAGGTAAGTGATCCTGGAGAGTGATTGTCTACTAGATTGTGTGGAACATGATCTGTGATTTTTTTTGTTCAATGACACAACCACTCTTAGGGCGTAATGCCACCAGGCAAGTTTGCCTTGTACTTTGCCTGAGTATAACTTTTCCCCACTATCCTACTCTCACATTGTGCTGGGCTTGAGTATGCTTATGTCATCCAACTGAACCGTGCCCAAGCCCACCTCTTTAAGCAGGCCAGGGCATGTTTCAGAGTGATCACACTGGTGGAACAGGACTTTGGGGGTAACACATGCTTGGGCATGATACAGATCACCTAGTGTGAGTATGCTCCTAGTGAATCACTATAGATTTAAAGTGTTACTAAACACACAACAGTAAAATCTATCTGTATATGCAGCATAGGATGCTTGTTATACTCACTGTGGAACTTAAGGGGTTAATCCTCTACATTGTCTAAAAAGGCTGTTTTATCCTGTATGCACAGATCGTTCCCTCCTGCACTGTCTATCTGGGGAAGGCCAGCTAACACAGGCAGAGTAGCCGACTCGCACATGCTCTGTTGTGTCTTTTATGCTGGAGAGAACTTTTACTTGTTCTCAGAGCTAGCCAGGTCACATGATATTGACATCACACATGTGGGCATGTATACAGGCTGCAGTGAAAATCTCATCCTTCCTGAACTCTCAGAACTGGAGAAACTGTGCAGTTTATCATGTGACCGTGGTATACAGATCACCCAAAAAGGTATATAGTGGCAGTATTTTAATGCAAAAAGAAGATTTATAAGCTGTGGGCACTGTGGGGGGGCAGATGAACTATTTCCATATTACCGGGTTTAGTAACACTTTAAGGAAGGTTATAGCTTGTGAGGACCATATCCATTTATAATGGAAAACTATGCATGTACTGCATTTAATATATAATGACACATTGATAGGAATACATTACAAAACATTTACATTTGTTGACAGTGCTGTGTAAATCAGGCAGCTCACACTCACATATAAAATGCCTAAAAATATATTGTGACCACATGTAAAAAATAGCGCAGATCAAACCTCTCTTGCTCATCCTTCCATTGGTTGTCCTCCAACAGCGGGTGCCCGTCCCCCCAGGAGCACGTCTCCTGCCACAAAACAATAACAATAGAAAAACTAGGGGGCGCAAACCACATAGATCAATGACATCCACTATTAAGCTAACAGAGGCTATCCCTATCCCATCTTAATAAATAAATTGGCGACTTACAACACAGATTGCCAGTTAACCTCCCTGACCTACCAA
This sequence comes from Lithobates clamitans, assembly GCA_037952925.1. Taxonomy (NCBI): domain Eukaryota; kingdom Metazoa; phylum Chordata; class Amphibia; order Anura; family Ranidae; genus Lithobates; species Lithobates clamitans. Next base: position 2,480,616 of record JBBGZY010000169.1, on the reverse strand, counting down.
AAGCAACCAAATGCCCTTGACTAGCACATTAAGTATGTGGCCAACTGTTGCTTGTTCGGGTTCCTCTGTTACCCTGGTCTTTTTTTAGAACTTAACTTTCTACCTGAAACTGGCCCTTACACCCCTCCTAGGACTTTGGAGCTGTTCCTGTGCCAAATGTAGGCAGAGCAGGAGTCCGGAGTCACCCATCCCTGCTGATGTTCACAAAGCAGGTGCTCCATTTGCTTGTGTGAAAATTAATTTATAAACTGTTAAGAAAACCAAAGAAGACACAAGCACTCATTTATGCTGGATAAAAGATTCAAAGAGGTCCTTCAGCAACAGTGCAACTCCTATCACTTGGTCACAAGGACTGTCCAATAATTAAAAGCTCTCAGATAATTCACTTTAGCAGGAAAGTTGAAGGCTGAGTTACATACAGGTTGTTTTATTCATATCTATGTGCCTACATTGGGCACCTTCCCAAACAATCAGTTGATTTCAGAATGGCCAATTTAAATAAGACACTGGACCTCTTCCAGTCTGGGGCTGTTTCTGGAGGGCAGCACAGTGTCTTTAGTGGATAGCAATTCTGCCTTGTAGCACTATGGTCCCAGGTTTGTATTCTGATCAGGACACTATTTGTATAGGGTTTGCATGTTTTCCCTATACTTGCATGGGTTTCCTCTGAGTACTCTGATTTCCTCCCACACTCCAAGGATATGCTGATAGGCAAATTGGCCCTAGTATGTACTGTATGTACATGAAGGTATGCATGTGACATAAGGACCTCAGATTGTAAACTCTTTGAGGGCAGGGGCTCATGTGAATGTGCAGTATGTAGGTGCTAAATTGTTGGTTCTATATACAGTAAATATCAAAATGAATTCAATAGATTTAAAGGGATAGTGTGGCTATATTGGATTATTTTACATATATAACTTATATCAAGGTATTTAATGCAGGCTGCTCCTTTTTTTTTTTTTTTTTTTGGGGGGGGGGGGGTTTGTATTTTCTAGCACTAATAGCTGAAATTGGGTGTTTTTATAAAAATACCTGTCTCTCCTCTCACACTGTACTGATCGGTACAGAGAGGCAAGGGAGGAACCGGCGTCATGACATGACGCCGGTTTGTTTACAAGTGATGCCCTGTCATTTGACGGAGCGATCACGTGGTAAACGGCTGCTATCAGCAGCCATTTTCCATGATCCGTGATGCGGACCCGGCGGTCACGGATGTTCCAGGGTGCACGCCATTCTGTGAAGACGTCCATGGACGCCCACCCAGAATAAGCTGACCGCGCTGTAGCTGTCTTTCGGCTATGGCCCGGTTGGCATGTGGTTAAAACTCTTTTCAAAACTATCAACACACAAACACTTAAAGCAAACCTGTCATCCAGATTAAAGTGTTAAAACAAACAACATTGAAATTACCTATGATATTTGTTGAATGTATTTCCGTGTATCCAAGGAACCCCTAAATTAAAAACCTAGGTTATCCTCTTAAAGTGATTGTAAGGGTTAGTTTTTTTTTTTTTTTAATAACAAACATATCATCCTTACCTCCACTGTGCAGCTCATTTGCGCTGCCCACATCAGATAACCCCCTAGGAGAATCGTTCTCCCGAGGGGGTTAACTTGCGGGCGCACTCCCGAGTCCTGCATTCGGCATCCATAGCCGCCGTATGTATGACGCGGCCCCACCCCCCGGTGCCCGCGTCATTGGATTTGATTGACAGAAGTAGGAGCCAATGGCTGCGCTGCTATCAATCTATCCAATCAAGAGCCGAGAACCCCAGGCAGAGAGCCAGCGCGTCCCCGCCGGGTCAAGTTCCAGGGCTCAGGTAAGTAAAATGAGGGGGCTGGGCGGCCAGTCACTGCCAGGTGTTTTCGAAGGTTTACAATCCCTTTAAGGACCGGGCCTTATCTGGCACTTTTTGTTTATGTGTAACAATCAGTTTTTTTGCTAATTTACTTTTTTAAATTTAAAATTACTTAGAACATTACATTTTTTTAAAAGCAGAGGCCCTAGAGAATAGATTGGTGGGTTTTGCCATTTTTTATGTCGCACGATATATGGGCAGTGCTATTTCAAACACAATTTTTGGGAAAAAATACACTATTTTGAATTTGCAAAAAAACACTTTACATAACCCAATTTTTTGTAAAATATAAAAGATGATGTTACACTGAGTTAATAGATACCAAACATGTCATGCTTTAAAATTGCTCACACCCATGCAAAGGCGACAAATTATGTACATTTTACTATTCATAGGCAATGCTTTTCAAAGCCTTTACAGGTTACCACTTTAGACTTACAGAGGAGGTCTAGTGCTAGAATTACTGCCCCTGATCTATACATAACATGCGTGGGACGATCACTGTTTGCGTGCATGCGGGACTGACAATCGTATTCGCCTTTGCAAATTTGTGGGTGGGGCGTTCAATTTTTTTGTAATCATAATTTATTTTATTTTTTTATTTTTACACTGTTGCTTTAATTTTTTTATCACTTTATTTCTGTCACAAGGAATGTAAACATCTCTTGTGACAGCTATAGGCATGTGACAGGTATTCTTTATGGAGGGATCTGGGGTCAATAAGACCCCAAATCCCTCCTCTGCACTTAAAAGCATTCAAAAACACAGAGATTGGTAGCTTTGAATACATTTCATTATTTGAAAATGACACCGAAAACATCCGGGTAAACCAGAAGTGATGTCATGTCACCGCTTATGGGTTACCATTACAGACAGCCCATCAAAGCCTATGCCAGCTTTGTTAGGCTGTCTGGCCAGCCAGTGGACGTTGAAAAAAGATGGTCTACACACCAGTGGTTGCTCTTAAAAAATCTTCATGTTTATTCAAAAATCACAGTAAACAACCACATATAAGATCAGTTGACGCGTTTCAGCCTATAAGGCCTTAGTCATAGCCAGTGGACGTGCCTGCTGGTCACTCGCGTCTCCCTGTGGGATGGGAGAGCTTGAGAGACCACGGAAGGTAGCAGGAAGGGGGGCCAACCGTTGGCTCTTAAAAGCGGGCATCACTCTGGTACAACCATTTGAAGTCAAATGACGTACTAGGTACATGATTTGGTGGCAAGTGGTTAAACAGAAAACATTGACTTCTTTCTGATAGCGGTAAGCTAAGTTCTTAAACTATATCCCATCGCTAGCATTTAACAGAGATGAGCTCATCTGTCTGCTGCTTCTCCTTTCACTGTGTAGCCACTGGCTGGGGAAGGAACAAGACCTATAATTGTTTTTTAACTGGGCTATTCCCCTACTAAGCATGGGTGGTTTGTGTGGCAGAGATGTGTAATTTTCAGAACTGGATGGACAGAAAAAAATTCTTTGGCAGGTAAAACAGCTCCCATATATCTCATTCATCAATGAAATTAGTTGTTTGCCTGGAATTTAGCTTTAACTGTTAGCGTGCCATCAACCCTGCAAATTGGTAAATATCCGAGTCATAGAGTTTTTTTGCATGTAGTCCATACATTTCCAACAAGTAACAGGTGTTCACAGTCACCTTCCCAGAATACCTGGTAAAATTATGGAGTCACTAATGCCATTACTCAGTTTAATAAGAGCCTAGGGACAGGTGCAGAGGAGAGATTTTCAGCACTAGTATTGCAGATTTTCTCCCCCCTAGCAGATAGAAATAGTTGGCAAGTTCTATTATTCATAAGTCTGCGTTCGTGTCTGCAGAGAGTGACAGCATTTGGTGTAACAAAGATGTATCCACTAAAACAGCTGCTGTTATTTTTTTGGTCCATACTTCTTGCAATAACCAAATCTGTAACATTGAAAGATTATTTCGCTTGTTATGATAATTGCATACAGTTATGGTAATATTTTAAAACAGTGTTTGCAATAACACGCTGAAAAAAAATGAATGTCTTTAAGCCCAAATTTATATTTCAGCACCGGAGAGTTACTGGTAAATTGAATAAGCCACCATCTTCTTTTATCTCTCAAGAACTCGAGCGAGCTGTTGATTTACAGGGAAGGAAGTTTTAGCACAGAGCTCTCTATCACAATACTAAGAGAAACTGTTTTAGTTTCGTTTTACTGCTATGGAGGTCGACTAAAATATCTGATGGCCGAAATACGTTGACTTTTTTGACTGTTGTTCACATGCAATATTAAAACTATGTTTAAGCCGACTTCCATGGCACCAACCTTTCTCCCTTTTTTGCATAAATTACATGGAGGTTTGCAAAGACTTCCTAGGCTGAGTGCTGTGTTCTTGAGGCTCACCAGGGATTACATAGGAGGTAGTAGCTTGGATGCCCCTGTTCCTGTTTTAGATTAATACCAAATCTGTTGCATTTAGTGCACTTTGACCCATGCTAAATGCACTTCCGTTGATGTGCGTTGATGTTACTTTATGCAGTGATTTGCATTTTTTTTTTCACAGCAGGAGCCACACGTGACACATTGGTGTAAACTCACACATACTGGAAACAATAGGTTTCACCTTGTTATTGAATAGGGTCTGTGTTGGGCTGTTACTCAAAACAGGCCCTATGCAATAACAAGCTAAAGATGCTTTGTCTTCAGTACTTCCTGTATCACTAGCCAGAAATAACAACATACTAAATTTTTTTATTGTGCTCCATTTTTATTTTGCTGTTTGCTTGGTCAAGGTCAATATTTGAAACATATTGAAACCAAGCAACTAGCATTCTCCAAACCAAGTCAGCAGTGACAGCCTACTTATTTAACCTATCACATAACTCTTTACCCTAAGAGCCGGTTCACACGGGGGCGACTTGTCAGGCGACCTAGCCGCCTGACAAGTCGCCTCCCGTTCCGTACAATGGAACCGTTCTAATCGGAGCGACGCAAGTCGCTCCGACTTAGAAGAAAGGTTCCTGTACTACTTTGGGGGCGACTTGCATAGACTTCTATACAGAAGTCTTGCACGTCGCCCCGGCAGTCGTGTGCAGGTCGCCTCGGTGAGGCGACCTGCAAGTCGTGCCGCCTCTGGTGTGAACCGAGGCTCAGAAGGCTCTTAGTGACCAGAGGCCATTGAAGCTTAGATGCCCAGACCACATCGACCAGTGTCAATAATATGTGCCAGTTAACCTTACAGTAGATCCGTAAGTAATTTTTCAGGCTGACAGCGAAGTCTGGGGAACCCTAGCAATACGCACAGATGTGCAATCCTAGGAGGACCACAATATAATTAACATTGTAGTGCAATGGGGCCTTGAGCTTGAATCCTTAGTCTACAGTCACCCACTCCCACCACACAAATTACTGAATATTGTATATTGAACAATATTGAACAATATCCATGTCCTCCACATAGACATTACATAGACATGGAGGTTTCGCACTCAGAGTGAAGAAAACGTCTCTTATTTCTCATTGTGTAGTGCATGATTGTGTTTGTATGTGTGTAAGGACACACATTAGTCTTTCACCTGTACCCGTCCCCCAGCATATACACCTCCACCACCACCCACCAGTATCCATACCACTGGTAAAATGGCGCTCTAGAACACGGAGCTCTCTAGCCAGTTTTACACCAGTAGGAGTATGTGCATTAACCCAACAGTGACCATTCTGCAGTATATGTGAATTAACCTATCATTGATCATCAGCCACAGAAGAAACATTAACCCCTCAGTCCCCCAGCTTAGAAGCAGTAACCCTTCAGTGATCTGTCTGCAGTGAATGTGACCTGCCTCAAAAACATGTGCAATAATTCCTTAGTGGTAAATATTGAGGGTGTGCATTACTTCTCAGAGACCTATCCCCAGCGTATAAGCAATAACCCCTTTAGCACCCAGCCCCATCTCAGGTGTGTTAACCCCTCAGTACCCATTTCTCTGCGCAAATGAAAAAACCCTAAGGTCTCATGCACATTGGACGTTTTTATAGCTGCTGTTTTTAGCTTCAGACATTTTTTTTCTGCAGCCAGTAGACTCCCAAGCAAGTTATCCTATGTGTCCATAAACATAGGCTTTCATCAGCATTTTTTGGCAGGGGCGTTTTCTGGCTGGGGAAAACAAAACAGAACTAGTGGGTTTGGAGAAGAGTTTTTCAGCTGTAAAAACACTCTAACTCTGGAAACCGCAAAAAACGCTGAAAAAAAGCTATTCAGAGTTTATGAGCGGTTTTTGAGCCATAAGCTTTTGTGGGAATATAGTTTTGCTATAAAACATAAATGCTAAAAAACGCTAATGCAAAAACGTTGCAAAACGCAGAAAAATTGCATTTTTAACGTGGCATTCAACAGCTAAATCTACTGTTTTTATAATGTCCAGTGTGTATGAGGCCTTAAAGCGGGGGTCCACCTATCTATCGTTTTTTTTTTTGAGTTCATTCACAAACTTTTCTTCTCAGCATTACATACTCACATATTGTGTGTAATATGTCCGCCTGTGTCAGATTTCGTCGGAAAGAATAACTTATATTATTCACTGCAGGCGGTTTCCATCTTCATTGTGGGCATTTGAAGCCCACAAGCATTTATTTCCTGGATGTGGTGAATGCTGTGCTCCCAGCATTCACCGCTAGTTCCCGCACATGCTCAGTGGCATCCTGGGAAGCCTGAGACTAGCTCCCAGGAGTCAGGGAGAGGCTAGAAACACGCCTACTCCCACAGGAGGAGAACCAGGAAGTGCAAAGAAGAATAGAAAAATAAAAGTTAATTACGGCGATTTAAATTTTTTTAAATGGCATGTCAGCATCTAGGCAAGGAAGAGAATACATACAGATATTGTTCAAAATTTGGGTGGAACCCCAGTCCTCAGCCCATGTGCATTATCTCCTTAGTTCTCCACACCAGAAACCCAGGTCATGTAGGTAACCCCTTAGCACTCAGTGCCCATTGTTTGTACTTTAATCTCTTAGCGCCTATTCTTCAGCTCATGTGCTTTAATCTCTTAGATGCCATTAGGCTTCATGTACACTACATTTACCACGGCCGTGGGAAAACCCAAAACATGGCAAAATTGAGCCGCGGTTTTGCTGTGGTTTGCATTTTTCCATGCTCGGCGGTCAAAACGTTCCTATCCTGAATGCAATTCTTTCGTGTTCAGCAGAGGGAGGTAGAGGGAGGTTGTTCCATATAATATAGGAAACGTTTAATTTTTGCATTCAGGTTCACCTTAAGATAGGTCTCAGCTGCACTGACAATGTCTTCAGAGCTCTGGAACACCTTTTTGTTATCCCACTTCCCAAACAAGCACTTTTTCATTTGTCACAGAGGCAATGGAATTGTGGGGCGCAGTAAGGCATTATTCTGACATCACCATAACTGACACTTTTCATGCACTGTGAGGAGCATCTGCTTTGCATCTTGTTATTAATGAGGAAACCATAAACACTCCAGCACAAGCACCATGGCACATTAGGTAGTGGGCTTACAAGCTGCTGCATGCAGCAGTTAGAGCGTGTTTTTCATTAACTAAAAAAAAAAAAAAAAAATGTTTACCAAAACCAAAATAGCACTGCAAAACGTTGCTTATAGATGATGAAGAGGTATGTATAGACCCTAAAATTAACAGATGACATATCTTCTGAGAGATTGTGTTGCGCATATATTATATTTTACACTTATATAAAACAAACCTGAAACAATATGGCATAAAATGCAGCATAACTATGTTTGTTACAACATATAAGCTAAATTTTTACTAGCACAATCAGAAATGTTGCTCAGTGTTCTAGCTACCCCTCTCTCTCTCTCTCTCTCTGTTTGCTTTTTAGACAATCACTCAATGGATTGTCACAGCTCTCGAATAATGCACGACACAGAGAAGGATGATAACAATAACGATGAATACGATAATTATGATGAACTGGTAGCCAAGTCGTTGTTGAATCTTGGCAAAATAGCGGAGGATGCAGCGTACAGAGCCAGGACAGAATCTGAAATGAACAGCAATACATCTAATAGCATGGAGGACGACAGTGACAAGAATGAGAACGTGGGACGAAAGACAGAGCTTAGTTTAGACTTGGACAGTGATGTTGTTAGGGAAACTGTGGATTCCCTCAAACTGCTGGCACAAGGACATGGTGTAGTGCTTTCCGATAACCTCAATGATAGGAATTATGTTGACAATACATCCCAGGAAGACTCAAGGAATATGAACTATTTGACGTTAGGAAAACCTACGAATAATGGACATGCAGAGAAAATGGTGGAGGAGAGTGATGAGGAGGTGTGCCTGAGCAGTTTAGAATGCTTACGGAACCAATGTTTTGACCTTGCACGGAAACTTAGTGAAACTAATTCCCATGATAGAAGCCAACAGCAAACTATGGGCATGAGATTGCCCAGAGCAGATGAAGACTATTGTGACCGAATACCAGAGAGAAATTATTCTGATATGATGAACTTAATGAGACTTGAAGAACAGTTGAGCCCTAGATCAAGAACTTTTTCTAGCTGTGCAAAAGAGGATGAATTTAACGAAAGAGATGATGACACTACCTCCATCACCTCAGACAGGTCAGAAGAAGTCTTTGATATGACAAAGGGTAATCTGACACTGCTAGAAAAAGCCATAGCCCTGGAAAGTGAGAGAGCAAAGGCAATGAGGGAAAGAATGGCCATGGAAGCTGGGAGGAGAGACAGCATGAGGCCTTGTGATGATCCAATGAGGCACCTCTCAGGGGAGGACAGACGGCCAAAGTCCACTGATGGCCATGTCAAAAAGCCATGTTATACTAAAGGTAACATTTTTTGCGTACATTTCTTAAGTATTGTAGTGGTGTTGTTTTCACGTCCCCAAAACAGCTGAACACTCATGAATATTGTTCACTTCACAAAAGAGCTGCTTCAAGGAAGGACAAAATTTAGTGCTGGTCCCCGGATTGCTTAAAATATTAGAGAAAGCAAAGCAATAGTTACAGATGTCAAATGTTTTCAAGGAAAAGGAACAGTGAAATTAGGATGGTTTTGATGTTTTTTTTAAGGGGCAATGGACTTTATATGGCTCTGGAGCATTACTGAAACTCCTTTCAACTGGAAAAGTTCTTGTGCCAAAGACAGCCCCTTACTACTCTTTATTTTTTTATGTTTTTTCTTTTCACAGAAAAAAAGATTGCAAGAAAAAAAGCAAAATAAAACACTTTCAAATACAAAGAACATTACATTAAATAAGTTAAATTACCATAAACCACTAAGCCCTATGAAACAATCCCTTAAATTAATTTAAAAATGAGTAGATTGTTTCTTTTTTTTTCAAACAAATTTCACTTAAGCAGCTGAATGAGTGAAATTGAAAGTGCATGCCTCCGTAAAATTTTGTCAATGGACATTAATTTTGCAACAAATAATTTTACCAAATTGTCAGGATCTGACAGATATTCAGACATTTGCTGTTATTCCAGATTCAGCACAATGGGCAATATTTTTTGGTGAGTTCAGAGCAAATCGATCTGTTTGCCTCTTAACTAAAACAACCCTGGATATGAAAGTCAGTTGCAAAAGGTAAACATTGCTTTGCATATTTTATTACTCATGTAAATTTGGTGGACATCTTCCAGAACACACAAAATAGTAGAAGCCATTTTGTGAAGTTTTAGGCCTCATTGAGAATACGATTCAGTTCTCAAATGGCTCCACCATTTGTAAGTCATGAAGCAAGTTTAAAGAGAGTTTTGAAAAAATTAGGATGTTCATTACATTCATATGTAGTCATGCTGGCTAATGATAGATAATTGATGAATTACAATAATCAGCTTTTTATATTTATTGCTGAGAGTTTATAATGAGCCTTGATGTAGTGTGCAGCTAAGAAGGAATGCTGGTCCAATTCAAGTGTCTTGCTGTGTGTGAGGTAAATGAATCTAGTGTCTCTAAATCACTTGCAACAATATGCAATTAATTCCTCTTAGATTAATTGACGATCCCATTAGCCCCTTTGAATGAGATATTTTCAGAGTCTGGAAGAACAATTGATACAGTCAGCAATTTAATTATAGAAAAACTTTTTTTTTTATTCCTGGTGATGATCAGAAGAAATACATAGTTCTCTTACCATGTTTAATCTCTTTTTTTAATAAAACTGTAAATCAGCTAAGTTGACTTGGTAAGCGCAAAATGTGTGAACCAGCAGCTCCTTTCACCAAAGGGTACAATGAAATTAGAGTCCATTTTTCTCCCTGAGAACAAAACAAAATTTGGGATGTACCACCATTCGTCTTGGAAAGAACCATTAGCTTCTCCAAAATTTGAAACATCTAAAAATGGGACAGTTTTATATCCCACCCTTCATTTCCCTAAATATTGGCTTTACTACCCTTATTGGGATCACAGTTGAGGAAACGGGTAAAAAAGTGCTGGACCTGTAGCGTTTTCTCATTGGTATTGCTATCTTAAAGCATTGATGTTGATGTAAATGATTTGTTTCCCAGGCAATCAGCTTCTACACACCAGAGGATCTCCACAGTCATCTTGGCTTATAGTGTAATGTAACAAGATATAAAATTGAAGCATCGCTGCTAAAAGGTTCAGATACATCTTTATTCCAATAAAAGGCAGAGTGGCAATCTAGAAAGTAGCCAACAAATTGGCTACTCTTTTTGGGTTGTCCCCCTGACATTTATTGGAATAAAGTTTTATCTGGACCTCTTAACAGAGTTTCAATTACAATTTTTGTTAAACTTATTCGGAATATGACACAGCTTATTGCTAGCTCCATTCTTTCATAGACTAAACTGTTACAATATTTACATTTAGATCAGAAATATGTTCAAGAATATACTTTTGCACACTGCCCCTGTATTCTTGGTAAGTTGGCTATGAGGTTTTATAATTGTTTCTGAATTCATTCAACATTAAAAAGGTAAAAAAAAAATAAAAAAATAAGTAGTTACAGAAAGTGTGCTGGACACAAGCTAATATATATATATATATATATATATATATATATATATATATATATATATATATATATATATATATATATATATATATATATATATATATTTCTATGACTGTTCTTCTAGGGTTTTCTTTCCTAGTAGCATAAGGGATTCAGGTGTCTAAATGGGCTTTAAATTGGCTTATGCAAACAACGGCCCAGTGTTTATTTATAGAAAAGAAGTTTTAAAAAATGTCTTCCACATTCCCTCACTTCTTAAGTTTAAGTTTAGAATAACTCTTGAGCTAACCCTGAAATAAAACCATTAAAAGAAAACAAAAGCATTTTATATGCTCTCTATTCATTGTGTTCAGAACTAAAAACAAGATTTATTTGATAATTGCTTTTATTTCTTTTTTAATATGGTAAATATGAAACCTAGAGTATGAATATTTCATACTTACACTTACAGCCTGTATACAAGCTCCAGGCAATTTTTGGAGAGCAGCTGTTGTTCTAAACATACAGTAGATATGATTGATTCAGAGGAGGGACACCTGCCCCTTCCTTTTCTGCAAGCAAGAATGAAAACCATCATAAAGCATATCTGATAATTGGACTGGCAGTTTCCAGTATTTAGTTTCTTTTCCTATTGACAAGTTTTTATTTATATATTTTTAACAATTTTACATGCAGGCCAAGCAAAAGTGATAAAGGTATGGTCAAACTATAACATTGCAGCAGTTGTAGCAGCATTAAAAAAAATAACTGTTGTAAGCATACTGACAGTCTTGTAGTTTGTCCCAACCCCTCCCGTTGTCACTTGTGTTAGACTGCATGTAAATGTGAAGAAAAATATAGATAAAAAAAATAAAATGAAATGTGCAATAAAAAAATAATTCATATATAGTTTATTATAGGTACATGTATTACCCACTAAAGGTCATTAGGGAACTAAAGTAAAGTTATTAGAAAAATGTATTTTTGCAGTATTTTTCTTTAAAGTAATAGTAAAGGCTATTTTTGTATCTTTTGTTTTAAAAACACAAACATACTTACCTCCTCTGTGCAGTCGTTTTGCACAGAGCAACCCAGATTCTCCTCTTCTCGGGTCCCTCACCAGTGTAATCACTTAGCTTAACCTTCACCCCAAAACACTAATCCTAACCTTAACCTAATCCCTTACACTAAGTTAATTGTATCAAATTCATACTTATATTGTAAAATTAGGTCATCAAATGCCAGTATTGACATTCAAAGTTTCTTGGTTTAGAATGTGTTAGAAAGAAGCAGTGTCCAAATACTTTTGCCAAATTCATATATAAAACTATTATTTTACGTGCTAAAAGTTTTGGAATGCACACTTACTTGTCACTCTACTATACTGTGCTTTATGGCACTGTGCCGTAAAAAAAACAGAACTCTGGAAGAAGTGCCCAAAAAAGCAGGCAGAGGGCAAAGGAATAGTCACAAATATTGCCTGTGGTCTCCTCGCAGCTGATCTTTTCCCATAACTGACTTAAAAGGGTTGATTTACTAAAGGCAAAATAGACTTTGCACCTTGCAAAGAGCAGTTGCACTCAGCAATTGCAGTTGCTCCAGAGCTTAGTAAATGAGGTAAGGCTTCACTTTGCAAAGAATACCCAATCACGTGCAAGGAAAATTTTTAAAAAAAAGCATTTTTGCCTGCACATGTTTGGCTGATGGAAGTCAGCAGAGATTCTGCTCATTTACTGAGCTCTGCGGCAACTGCTCTTGCAGAGTGCAACAGCACTTTGCAAAGTGCAAAGTCTACTTGCCTTTTGTAAATCAACCCCAGTATGCCTTGTTCTGCATTTTGTCTCTGTGTGGGAGCGGCCACTTTAAAAGAGGCAGACTTTAGATTCTTCAAATCAGAGCTTCCACCAAGGAGAATAGCTAGCAGCACAATAGTAACCAGTGGTGGTTGGTGTTTTTTTTTGGGGGGGCGGCAAACAACCACCCCCCTGGGCAGCTGGTGGTGGCACTACCCATCCCCCTCAGCGCCCGCTGTCTGCCGGTCAGTCCGGCACAGATCCCATCTAGGTGGTGGGCTGCAGGCAGTGGCTCCGGTGTCCTCTGCTCCAGCATGGCGGACCCGATCTAAGTGGCGGGTGGAGGGCGGCGGGTGGAAGACAGCTGCTCTGCTGTCCTCATCTCCAGCATGGCGTCTTTTGCCGTGCATCTCCTCTTTCCTCCTCCTAGGCACTAGGCATCCAATAGGATCACCTGACGTTTTGGCCAATCGAGAAATGGGTTTCATGACTCGTTCCTGATTGGCGGGGAGGAAATTTAGTGTGAAAATAGCGAATATTAATTCGCTACTGTCACACAACTGGGTGGGATTGGGGCGCAGTGCCCTGCACCCAGAGCCCATCCTTTTTTGAAGCCTATTAGAGCTTCTGGCTCTAATCATGTACTTCAGAAACCCCCCCCCCCCATTGTAATCCATAGTCTAGCACCCTGTATGTAGATCAGGGGGCCGGGGCATGGATGGGGGGGCGGCGTCCATGAGCCCCTAATGGACGGGCTGCCACTGATAGTAACATCACCGAATCTCACTCCAAATCTCCATCAGTGAGAGGCAGCAGTGCCCAGATCTCACACTGTAGATATGCAGCTGTAGAAACAGGAGTGCCTAGGCACAATTACATACCAGGAAGTGCATTGTTATTTTACATTACCTATGTGGATGTTCAATATAACAGAGCAGTTCTTTACCTTTTTACATGCAGGTTCACTTTAATGATTTTGAAAAAGTATTCAAGAAACAATCTTTACAGATTCTGAACCACTGTCCAGCCACCTTTGGACTGGTTGTGAAGAACATAACAACATTAAGAATGACTCACATAGACTATTCTCTTTAAATACATTCATAAAGATGTTGGTGCTGTTTTAAGGGGTATTTTCTGTTCACTTACAGTAGCAAAATGAATTTTCATTTTGCAAGGGAATTTATCCTTAGCTTAATATAGTAGGTGAAACTCTGCTGATTTCAGTTAAGCAATTGCGTGTATGAAAAAAAAATATTTTTTTTTTTATTAATTTGCTTGCGTGTAATTGGATATTACTTACAAAGGAAATTTTTTTTTTATCAAAGTTCACTAAGGTAAGTGAAAATTCCATTGACAAGTGAAAATTCACATTGTAAAGTGAACATGCTGTGCTGCTTAGGTAAATCAACATCATTAAATAAATTGCACATGTCACTGAAATATTTTTAAAGAGACCTTCTCCGGCATCCTGCGTGTCCTGAATCTTGGGGTGCTAACACACAAAGAGCAACGCTTCCTTTGGATGCCAAGAGCTGTCTTACTTCCTCCTGCCTCCTACAAGTATCTACTGGCCAGCAAGGCCAAACATCATAAGAATACATAGTATTAATAGCTCCTTACGGTGGTAGAGGAGGAAAACGAAGTGGGTATGCCATTAACAAAGCTATTAAAAATGTATTAAACCCAAAGGCAAACATTTATTATATTGCAGCTTACCAATTCTTAGATGTGATGGCTGCATTTGTTTTCTGTTTAATGGCTCCATGCATACGGCTTAAAAAAATTCCAGTTCCCTAGGCAGAAAGAAAACGTTCATATAGAGGGTTTTTGTACATGCATTTTGGCACATTAAACATATTTTTCTGCCAGAAAACACCTCTCAAAAACGCAAACCAGAGGGTTTTTTTCCCTGCCTCTAAACCAGTGTGCATGGACCCTAAGTCTTTCTTTCCTTTATTTTCACCTGGTGATCAAGACAGTTGTTTTTCAACAGAGCAAACTCTTCTGCAAATGTAGCAGTTAGACAAACCATTTACCATTGACAAGGGTGCTTACAATGGGCATCCTTTATATATTTTTGTGAAACCTTTATCCCAAAAGTAAAAAAAAACTGTTGCTGTAACTGCTTAAAAAGTGTGAGCTGGAATTTGGCTTCCATTTGTTAGTGCATCTAAATCTGCTAGTACATCTAACACTCCCCTCCCCCTAGGCAATGTTGCTGTCCAAAAGTGCCCCTGTGCTCCTTCCTCCAGAGTGTAGGCACTCTACTACAAAAGGTAATTTTGTAAGTTACTGGCCAGATCACCATGTGAAAACAGAGGGACAACAGAAAACTAATTCCACCATTACATCTGAAGATTTGTTCTTGCCAAACTAATCTGTTACCTTTTATGAGGAGGTGAGTTGCCATCTAGATAAAGGAAGGCCCATAGATGTGGTATATCTGGATTTTGCAAAAACATTTGACACAGTTCCCCATAAACATTTACTGTACAATGTAAGGTCCGTTGGCATATACCATAGGGTGAGTACATGGATTGAAAACTGGCTACAAGGGCGAGTTCAGAGGGTAGTGATAAATGGGGAACACTCAGGGGTGGGTAGTGGGGTCCCCCAGGGTTCTGTGCTGGGACCAATCCTATTTAATTTGTTCATAAACGACCTGGAGGATGGGGTAAACAGTTCAATCTCTGTATTTGCAGGCGAAACTAAGCTAAGCAGGGCAATAACTTCTCCACAGGATGTGGAAACCTTGCAAAAAGATCTGAACAAATTAATGGGGTGGGCAACTACATGGCAAATGAGGTTCAATGTAGAAAAATGCTTTTGGGTGGCAAAAATATGAATGCAATCTATACACTGGGGGGAGAACCTCTAGGGGAGGCAAAGATGGAAAAGGACCTGGGGGTCCTAGTAGATGATAGACTCAGCAATGGCATGCAATGCCAAGCTGCTGCTAACAAAGCAAACAGAATATTGGCATGCATTAAAAAGGGGATTAATTCCAGAGATAAAACAATAATTCTCCCACTCTACAAGACTCTGGTCGGGCCGCACCTAGAGTATGCTGTCCAGTTCTGGGCACCAGTCCTCAGGAAGGATGTACTGGAAATGGGGAGAGTACAAAGAAGGGGAACAAAGCTAATAAAGGGATATTAGTTATGAGGAAAGGTTGCGAGCACTGAACTTATTCTCTGTGGAGAAGAGACGCTTGAGAGGGGATATGATTTCAATTTACAAATACTGTACTGGTGACCCCACAATAGGGATAAAACTTCTTCACAGAAGGGAGTTTAACAAGACTCGTGGTCACTCATTAAAATTAAAAGAAAAGAGGTTTAACCTTAAACTACGGGGGGCAACGATAGTTTCAAGAAACTATTAGATAAGCACCTGAACGACCACAACATGCAGGGATATACAATGTAATACTGACATATAATCACACACATAGGTTGGACTTGATAGACTTGTGTCTTTTTTCATCCTCACCTACTATGTAACTATGTAACTATGTAATATTGTGGTTTTGGGTTTGATATCGCTTTAAGGGTAAAAACTAGCATGTTAGAGCAGCGATTCCCAACTTTTTGGCACCGGGGACCGGCTGCATGGAAGAAAATTGTGCCAAGGACCGGGAGGGGGGGGGTCATGCGGGGGGTTAACGATTTTTCCCAGGCAATGGCTGGTGTTAGAGCTTCAATCATCACGGCACCCTGCTTGATATGGTGTCAGGGTGATTGAAGCAGATTATTTCTATTATTACATTGTAGTAATAAATGAAATAGTTCAACTCACCATAATGCAGAATTAGTGGGAGCTCTGAGCGTGTCACTTGCACTGTTGCCTGCCACCAGATACGGAATGTCACTTGCCATGCTGCCTGCCACCAGATGTGGATTGTCACTTGCCACGTTGCCTGCCACAAGATGTGGATTGTCACTTGCCACGTCACCTGCCATATTGCCTGTCACCTGATGTGGAATGTCACTTGCTACGCCACCTGCAACGTTGTCTGACACAAGATGTGGATTGTCACTTGCCACATTGCTTGTCACCAGATGGGGAATAGCACTGCCACCCCACCTTCCACGTTGTCTTCACCAGATGCGGAATGTTACTTGCCACACTGCCTGCCACCACTGTATTGGTGGCAGCACTGGTCCATTTAGCACATAGGCAGACCTCTGTGCAGTGGTGGGTTTAGAATGAAGGCAGGAGAGCGGTGATGCGGGGTGGGCAGTGAGAGATGATGTCATCTCTCTGCTCCCCGCCGCACCTCTGACACTGAGGCTGACAGAACACCAGCTGTGAGGGCAGAAGATCGGTGATGCAGGGGGCAGAGACGGATGATGTCATCTCTGCTTGCCCGCCCGCTCACTTCTTCCATTCTTCGGCCACTGGCGGGCGCTTTTACCCGCGCTAGTGGCCGAAAAAGTGTTAAAACCGCCTGCAAAGCGCTGCTGCAGTGGCCCTTTGTGGGCGGTGCTGCCCATTGATTTCAATGGGCAGGGGCGCTTTAGGAGCAGTGTACACACCACTCCTAAAGCGATGCTAAGATGCTGCTTGCAGGACTTTCTTTACCGTCCTGCAAACGCACCACTCCAGTGTGAAAGCCCTTGGGCTTTCACACTGGAGTGAGAGGAGAGGCTCTTTACAGGCGCTATGCAGGCGCTATTTTTAGCACTTTAGTGCCTGTAAAGCACTTCAGTGTGAAAGCAGTCTTAGTGTAATTTCTGTCTGCTGCTTCATTCCTCTGCTATGCGATAGAATCACTTCTGACAAGGTCTCCTGAGGGATCTCCAGTTGATTGACAGCCTCAGCTCTGTTCCTGTGTGCTGTGTGAAGAGGTGTGTTCCCTCCAATCAGCTTTTAGAGCTCCTCTCACTGAGCTGTAGGGTGTAACTTTAGCTCTCCATCCCATTTTTCTGACAGGTCAGACAAGCTTTCTAAATTCTGGACTTTCTACAGATGTAGACAAAGGAAGGCTACAGATAAGCAGGTCCAACTTATGTAGGAGGATTTGTGTCATCTTTGTGTATCACCGGAGGCCAGTCACTTTACTGGGTATATATAAGGGTTTAAGGCTGACTTGCCCTTTGCATCTTTATACTACTTGAAGGTTGGTAAGACTTTAGTAGAGCTGACCTCAGTCTGCAATTGTTCCAGGTCTCAAACCTAACCTCATTTGATCTGTCATTTCAACCTGCATATGCAAACGTAGGCTAGACCTTCTAGTATACACTAAGATCCTCATAGCTTCAGTTATAAACACGGTTGCTACCTGATACCTTCACTACTTTCTCTCTCTGCAGAATCTAATTTTCTGAAAAATGCCAGGAGGTCTTCAATGATATTTCTGCCTTTTCACACTGCTACAGCCATGGTAATCATTAGTCATCAATTCTAGACATGTTTACAAAAGCTCTAACAGCATCATGATTTATCAGATTTGCATCAATAGAAAGGTAACGATGGAGGAAATGTGCCCCGATAGAGCTGTATACGGATGGATAATGATGTAAGATAGGGACAGTGACTACACATTAATTACCCTTTGATGGCAAGGTAGTGGCAGTGATTTGAGATGCAAGTCATGATGTGTCTTAGGTAAGGATCGATAGCAATTTCTTCCTCAAATGCAATTCACTTGTCCCCTTCCTTACTGGGCAGAGCAGCATTGAGTGTAATTCAATAGTGTCAAGAGTGGTAAAGGCAAAAGTATCATAAAAAGAATATCTTGTATTCTGTTCTATAGTTTGTCTTATAGTAGGAGTAGTATAATCACTTACTGTAATCGTATGTAAGAAATGGATTAAGGTAAGAGAGGATGTTATACATTTTTCTATGTTTAATTTACTCATCAGGTTCTGATATTGTTTTTACAAACTTTATATATTTGACTGGAACTTTAATTTTTAGCACTTGAGATCTTACATCATATCTTAAAAGCCATAAATGTTTACTCACTTTGGGGTTGATTTACTAAAACTGTAGAGTGCAAAAACTGGTGCAGCTGTGCATGGCAGCCAATCAGCTTCTAACATCAGCTTGTTCAATTAAGCTTTGACAAAAAAACCTGGAAGCTGATTGGTTTTCTATGCAGAGCTGCACCAGATTTTGCACTCTCCAGATTTAGTAAATCAATCCCAGTGTTATTTCTAAAAGACATATGGACAACCATCCATACACAATAAAACAAAAATAGGCATTTGTGTGCATCAGCATACAATATACAATCATTGACATTGTTAGCTAGAATTTTAGATTTTCCAATTCCAAGATTTTCACAAGACAATGGTGACAAGCTTCGCAGACAGGATTCACTTCTTCAGGACCAAAGTAATCAGCAATTCCCATATGATTGTAGTCAGTTGTCATTGTGCCATAAACATATATTAAGCATATACATATTTGTGTACAAAAAAAAACACAAAATTGTCTTCTTAAACTTGCAAAAAGTGCCATATAAAACGGAAAGATTCTCTTTCTCCTAAGGATAGAAAAATCACCTTCTCCATAGCGTTTGCAGATACCCAAGGCCGAATATATTTGACTATAGACCCAGTGAATAAGAAAACTTCATGTTGGGTATCAAAAAAAATAAAATATTAAAGGGTGTAAATATTCGATAATGTGGACGGTTGGTAAGATTTTATTTTTTCTCAAAATGGTTATTTTTGAGATATAGATATATATATATATATATATATATATATATCACAAAAATAACCATTTAGAGAAACAAAAAAAGTAACAACCAACCACATTATCAAAAAAAATCGCCCCCTAGAATGTGACCAGTGGGTCCTATCAAAGGTAGGTAAAGGATCCTTCTTGACAGCCATTCTACTTCCTCTCTTCCTTTCAGAATTGTTAACCACTCCCTCAATATTCAGTAGGTGGAACCAGCATATTTGTACCAGGGTATGATGATATGTTAATTTAAACCTGGGTTCACGGTTGATTTGAACTGGTAAATCCACTTTATTCCAACGTAAAGAGTTTTTTTTATCAAAATCCCTTCCTCAGGGACCTGGGCAAATTCTTTCCAAAGCCGCAAAAAACACCCACTTTTGATAATTATACAGTCATGCAAAATGCCTCAGTGTTTGGAGGTTTCTACTCACAACAGTCTGTATATGGTCATACATTTGTTTCCAAAATGGTCTCTTTAGTTTACCAATATAAAAAGCTCTACATATACAGTAAATAAATCACTCCGATAGATTGGCAGTGTTGCATACCACTGGGCAAAATCAATGCTGATTATTAATATATTTGCCATTAGAAAATAGACCACATTTAAAGGTGCTCTTGTGATAATGTCTACATGGTTCACCTTTATTGTTTCAGTATAATGATATGGAATCAGCACATTATATATTGAAATATTACTTTTAGAGTACATGTTACACTGATGTAATATAGTTACATGGTTTCATAATAAATAAAGGTTGGAAAAACATGTGTATCTGTGTGTGTGCACTTATGTATGCCAGTTTGAGTCTTCTTAGAAGATACAAAGCCCTTTACATTTATAGTGCTAATTGAGGTGGACCTCAAGAATTTTTTTGAATTTGTCAACACTTCTAGCTAATACCACTCTCTGTGGTTGCACATTTTTCTGCTCTAACTTACAGTTAGAGCCCTTAGAGCCCTCCATGCAATTTCAGATTAAACATACTTTCATCTATCCTGAAATGTTAATGTACATAAACATCTTTTTTTATTTTATTGAGTGTGAGATTTAATGGTATGATGTGTATGGTCTCACGTGCTGCAATTGTACATCTCTGTTTTTGAACATAGTTATTTTTGTACAATCTTTGATAGAAACATTACTAGAACTGATATGATATAGAGGCTATTATAACTGAATTACAGGATTGACCCAGAACTAAGACGTCTTATGGCCAAAAGTTTGTGGACACCTGACCAACACTCCTCTATAAGCCTGCTGGACATCCAATTCCAAAACAAGGAGCACTAATGTATGAGCCCCCTGCCAGTCTTCTGGAAGCTGTTTTAGTGTGGTAGAGGCCTTAAGGTCAGTGCTCTGTACAAGCCACTTAACTTCTTCCTTGCCAAACTGATCAAAAACATGCCTTTATGGACTTTGCTTTGTGCACAGATATATAGGCTTGTTGGAACAGAAAAGGGCCTTCCGCAAAGGTGTCCACAAATTTGGCTCTATAGTGTATTTCAACCATGTTTAAGCAGTAAGTGAATCACTCACGGGCTTTATGACTCCAGAGATGAGTATTCTTTGTTCCATTATACCCTCACCACAACATCTCAATCAATAACTTAATGCTGCTGTTTCTATGACATAAGTATGTAGAAAATTTCAGCAGAGAACACTGTGACCTATTCATAATGTGAATGGAACTAAAAACTGATTTTGCACTGATGTTCCTGATAAATATCGCTGTATGATCGGATCTTCTGCCATCCATTAAAAAATAGTTTTTTTTACCCAATCTGAAAATCTCTTGATCAGAACAGAACACAGAACAGGGGTAGTAATAGCAAACAGGCAGGAAAGAGCAGAAAAAAGGCATGTGTTTTTGAATTTATGTATAATTTTTATTGTACATATTTTAAATTCTATCATGTATATGTGTGTAAATGTTCCCTCTAGTAGACATTTGTCACATGAGATGTGTTTCATTTTCACTGAGAGAGGGGCAATGAAGGACATTCATTTTGTAGTACTTCTTAAAAGACATGAGCTTTGGGTTCGAGTCCCGGTTGGGTTCATGGTAAATCCAACCCAATTGCAGTTTAACCTAATGAGCCCATTTGCCACCATAGCAAATCAACTACCAATATTATACTTCCTGGCCTCCAAACTTAGGTCAGGTGACTTAGAATGGGCAATGATGGGGGCTTTGTTATGTGCCAGCCGCTCACTATATAAGGCAGGGTTCACAGGAGCCATATTGACAATGTGCTTAGCTGTCATATGGAAAGCTTAGGAACTACTGCTTATTGCATAGAGACAAAATAATGTAGGCACTTGTCTCTTAGAGTATATGTAAACCCTTTATTGATTGTCCTTTTAATAGCAAAAATGCTTCTATTCTCTCCTGTTCAGTACACATAGTCCACACCTACTGCCTGCTATTCAGAGCACAGAGAGAGTGGAAACTGTCAGCTTGTGTGGTGAAAGAGTGTAGCTGGAGAAAACAGGGCTTTCAATCACTAAAAGCTGACAACAACACCCTAGCTACTATACTAGGCTGACTCAGACAAGTTTAGTAGTGGGTGCATGCTGTTGTCTTTTTGTGCTTTTCTGAATAAAAGAGCATTTTTCCAGTAGCAATCATGTATAACACAAGCTGCCAATTTTCACACTCGTGACCTAACTAGCTGGTGGCACACAGCAGGACTAAACAGGAGAGATGAGACATTCTACTGCACAGTAGAGTGATGTTCCATCAGGCAGCTTAGGAGGAGGGGGTGGGGCACACTCTGTCATGTTCTCTATCCTTCTGAACTGGTAGATTGCAGGGATGGCTTTCTGTGCAGAAAAATGATGCTGACCGAAGATCTGCTGATCAAAATAATGGTGGCTGGGTACCTTCCACTGTGTTATAGCATAGGCCACAAAAGACCCATTGGCAGTCCAGTAAAAAAAGGCTGCTATGCACCCTTGAGCAGGAAGAGGAAAAGGCTACATTAGGAGTCCATACAAATATCTGGCTTGTGGCCATAAAGTGGATAAGGGAAAAAAGGGAGCATCGACAGGTCCAAAAACATGGCCAATATTTGCCCTAGAGATGGAGAAGGAGGAAACATGTACAATTGGCATGGTATGAAGCCTTGAGTTGATGGAGGAGAAGGAAAAGGGTGCAATAGTAGCACTCCCAAAAAATGGCTGCTTTTCACCCTTTAGGAAGAAGGACTGCATGCAGTTTACTGCAGACTTCACTCATTGAGGTGCTGCCACTGTGGTGCATTGACTATGTGTTTCCCCAATCTCTGTGCATGTGAGACCCGAATGGCTTGGTAGACCACAATGATGCTGTTGGCCACAGATACATAAAGAAAGTCTCACACTGCAGAGCTCTTTCAATTTGCTTATTCAAGTTCATTCATGCCATCCGGCAGCTAGCCAGTTTCTATCAAACATATATTTTAGAGATACGGGGATGGGGGTGTGGGGGGGGGGGAGGTTCAACACATTTGGGGTTGTGGTTTTGAAGTGTTTTGTGTACTCTGGTTTGATATTTTATTAAACTTTTAAGACAATGCAGTGTGGTACTGTGAAAAAGAAGTTCACAAACTATGTTATTAAACTTTTGTGTCAGTGGCCAATCTGTATGATGCTGGGGGGTTCAACTTTATTTTTTTAGCGTGAACTTTCCAATAGCTTTTAGGTCTGTTGTGCAATTCAGACCTATTACCACTAAATGAAAAAACAGGTGTCACAGCCAAAATTACTTAAAATGCCTTTTTTTAAGTTGGAATGAATCAGCTTGGTGTGTGCTACTGTATTTACATAAAGCTAAATATATATAAGGTAAAAAATGAATTACACATGTAAAATGTGTGATGAGAGAATGTGACATCACTGGCAAATTAAAGGAGAACCCCCTCTCTGCTCTATGATATTTTTAACTTTTGCCTTTGTACATGTCTTTTTTGACATTCCCTTCCATATCAGCCTTGAAAATGGCCAGAATTTTATTTGAAGATCTCCCCCGTAGACTTCAAATAGAGTTTAGATTTCAGTTTGAATTGCATAATGGGTTCAGTGAGTGCCCCATGAACTGAACCCAGACACATTTGATCATCTCTAAGTAAAAAGCAGAACTTTCATTGGTAAAGATCAAATATGGCTCTCCCAATGCACATATATATTTAGAAGCCATGCACTGAAACAATAAAAACATTCATAACATACGCTGTGAATGTATAGCTTGGTCTCTGCCCCTTCCATCCCTTGAGCCTGTCACTTGGTCAGTGGCTGCGCACATTACTTTAAAAAGCAGTTCAAGCAAAAGGAGGGAACTTGACCAGTTGCTATTTTTACAGGAAAAGTACACATTTGAGTATAACTTCTTGCCTGTATCTAATAAAAGGTCTTTAGGAGTTAAGGGGGTTCATTGCAGAGAAGCAGTTATATGTGATTTGTTTTTTTATACAGGAGTTGGGTATGTTAGTTGTTATGGAGGTTAAAGATGTTAATTTTGGAGCAGTGGGTATTGGATCAAATCTCAGGAACCCTGGCTTTACCATGTACTTGGGCCCGGGTATGTAAGACTATGCCATTAGTTGCAAATACTTCATAAAATACTTCAAATATTTTTCTCTAATGAGAATACAGTACCTTGCTTTTGTAGTTATATACTTTACAGCTATTTTTTTGTCATTGTCCATTACTCGTAGTTTTCCATGGAATTACACACCCATTTGAACAAAATCCATGGTAGAAATTACATAAACATTCAGCACCAAGAGAGGTCTAAATAAAGTAGGATTTTTTTTGCACCATCACAAAATTTGTTTTTCCTAACAGGTCGATAAGAAGATGCTGTAGAGAAAAAGGAAAGTGTTTTTAATGAGGCCACTCTTGGTGCAGTTGGCCTTGTGCTTTTATGCAGTATGTGCAGAACGCCAAGTCTTTGTACCTGCACAGAATGAAGAGAGTGAAGCCTGAAAGGAACTGTGAAATTTAACACTTCTGTTTTTTTTTTATTATCCACAAGACTGATGAGACTAGGCTCTGAGTCGGCAGGGGAGCCATGCATTGTAATGAACCACTTCCCACTCACATGTCTGAATTACTGTGCCCTGTCTGAGATGAATACAAATTGCTCCAAATTCGCATTGGTCAGTGATTTTATATGAACTCATGGATATGAGATATTAATTATAATAATATCCCCCTCCCCCCTTAAAATGGATTGACTTTCCATCATCTTTCTTAAATCTGAATCTTTATTAAGAAAACAGGAACAGAATAGTTTGCTGCAATCACATTTGTAAGTAGAGCAAATCAATTCTCCAGTTTTAGGTTTTGACCTGGATTTGACTGTTTCATGTCTGAGGAATACTTGCTTATATCAACCATTCGCTGGGTGGTAGATTTTTTGCTATAGTCTTCTTCCACCAGCTATGCACTGGGCAAAGAAGCAGGTGTTCTTGGGTATCAGGCTTTTCTTTACTATGCTTTTTCAATTGGTGGTGCTTTCATCAGGACATTTTGAGCTTTGTTTTTGCCCCTCATGTAAATTGCTGTCCTTTCCTAAATGAACTGGTAAACTCTTTCAGCTGGCATAAAGAGAGGCTTATAGCACCAGTGTGACTGAATCTCATTGAGAATCATAATAGGAAGAGGACAAGGCAATTGCAAGGGATTTCCATAGTCAAGCTTAGTAATCGTTAAAGTAGAATTATAAGTGAAATTGAAAACAAAAAAAACATATACAGTATAATATAGTCTGTCAGCAGTGATTTGGTTTTTCTGAATGTCCCTCAGAATATAATTGTATTTTCTGCTGATCCCACTAGTAAATCAATTATTTTTCCACTTTCTGTAACAGGGTAACAACTCTATACACTTTGCGTTAAATCACGCAGCAATCTTGCCACCCAGGTTGGTCTTTTGAATGGTCTTTAACCCCTTCCCAGCAACTACCAGTGGCCCTTTAGGTGAACTTTAATGTCAGGAGACGGAGCGGTCTCCCACAGTGGTCACATGATTGTGAACCTATCCTGCTGACTCCTGATCACAAGCCATGACCATGAGCTGTTGGAGACAGCTCGGTCAGATGATCAGTGTGCTGGGAACATGCAGTGAATGCACTCTTAGCACAAAACCTCAGGCCACCATGTATGTATATGTGTGGAGGCTGAGCAAAGAGTTAAAGCCCACTTTTTCCTTCCACAGCATATATATATATATATATATATATATATATATATATATATATATATATATATATATATATATATATGTTACATGGTCAGGAAGAGGTTAAGTGAGATTTAAACTATATGAATAAAAGCTTACCTTTGTAAGCACCCAAACTGGGTTTTGTGCCGTATCCCGACCCTTGTTACTGACCTGTAACTGCACAGCTTGAATGCAAATGTGGAGTAAAATCTAAATAAACACGCTTAATGTATATATATATATAAGCATTACAGGTATGAACCCCATACAGTCACCTGAATAGAATATTATTTGCTATAGTGGTCTTTCAATTTATTTATTCAATAAGGAAGCATTAGGCCCCTTTTACACCTAAGCGATTTTCATTGTCATTATGAGCATTCTGTAGCAAAGCGCCTGTCGTTCAAAAAAGTACATGAGCTTCTTGTTGGCAGATTACAAGCATTTTTAGACCCATAGACTTCAATAAAAATGCCTGAAAACATGTGACTTGCGCATTTTACAAGCATTTTGTCCCTCTTTTACTGCTCAAACAGCAGCTCTCCACCCCTAATTAGACATGTGCAGAACTGAAAAATTGTCTTATTTTCATTTCGTTTTAGTTAAATTTAACTTAGTTTCTTAATTTTCTGACGAATTTCAAATTTTCAGAACAATTTTCAGAACAGTCCACTCAAAGTCCATACCAGACCCCCCTGCCCCAAAGCACCCCCCACATTGAGGGCATATAACCTGGTATGGTTCACATGCCCACTCTATTTCCTGGCCTGCCGGGCTGCATGCTCGGATAAAGGTCTGGTACGAATTTTGGGGGGGACCCCACACCATTTAAAAGAATTAATTGGCTTGGGGTTCCCCTTAAAATCCATACCAGACCAGAAGGGCCAGGTATGGATTGGGGGGACCCCACACTGTTTTTTCCGCTTATTTTTCATTGCCGGCATTCTTTTTTTTACATTCAGCTGTCAGTGGGGCAGCCAGCTGATAGCTGATAACTCAGTGGTTGTTAAGGACGTGGCGGCTGGCTTCCCGGATCGCTGCTTAACAACCAGCTATTCTTTACACTTTAGCTATCTTTTGACCGTTCTGAATTGTACACTTGTACCCCTATTTCCTCCCCCTCTCCCTGAAGCTTTAAAACGCTTGTAAAAAGCTGCAAACAACACTTTATAAAAAGCTCCAAAAACGCTTTAAAAAAGCTGCAAAAACGCCTGAAAAATGCCAGTAAATCATTACGCTCAGGTGTGAATGGAGCCTTAGACTTACAATGTATGAATCTTTACAAAAATGTTTCATGTTGCATACTGAGGCATTGTAGTTGCAGAAACTATTTTCAGGCAGTAGGAAACGAGACCTAGCATCCTAACATGTCACCATTCCTACCTGCAAAATAGTGACACAGAACACAATAATCATTTCCTGAAATATCTGTTAATGATATCTGTACATGGAAGAGCGCTATACATTTTTATGTTTTCCCTTAATGTGATTTATTGGAGAAGTAAGGTGCTACACAGAACTGAGATAGAGGGCCATCTAAGAGAAGCTAATCTGGTCCATGAAAATGTTTGATGATACTGAATTATCATATTGCTACATTGCAAAACACATTAGACATGCACACTTATTGATCTATGGATGAAATGTATTATTATAATGGGCTATTAGAGTTTTGCTACTACTTTTTTTCCTACTGAAGAAAATGTAACTCACAAAGGTAAATTGAGAATCAACGCTTGCCCATAGTGTTTCTAAGGATGAAAAAAATGTCATGCATTAAAGAATTTAGAAAAAGTTTTTCACTTTATTACCAGCTTAATAACTACTTAGTAGGATTTAGAGTACTGCTATGAATTGTAATATTTTACATATTTTTTTTTAAAATGTAGATCCTTCACGAACAGAGAAGAAGGAAAGCAAATGTCCTACCCCCGGCTGCGATGGAACAGGTCATGTGACTGGATTATATCCTCACCACCGGAGTTTATCAGGTTGCCCGCATAAAGACAGGGTACCCCCAGAAAGTAAGTTGTAGAGGCAATTGGATTATGGACAAGATTTAGACCAGTAGCAGATCTACCGAGCAACAGGATGTTATGACGCTTAAGGGGCCTGGTGTAGGGTTGCCAACTGTTCCATTATTATCATTGACATTCCTATTATGTTTAAAGGTGTTGTCCTAGTCACTTTATATTACTGACAGCACAAAATGTACTGACAGCCTTGTTATCCAGAGCCTACAGATATATATTTATTTATTTATTGAAGCAAACCTTCAGGGAAATTGCTAAATAAGCAGTTAAAATACATGTATGTGCCAAATGGTTAGTCTTGTGGTTTTCACATACCCCTTGTCAAATCACAAAGCCAGGTTGGTTCTCCATTCCTGATTAAGTTAAGTGTCACCTCTCTACCTTCAGTCAGTTCCAGTCATAGGACAATAAATCATTATGACCTCTTGACAGTTAGGAAGTTGTAAAACTGAACCAAAAGATAGTGCAATTATCTTCCTGGATATGCAGTATTGCAAGGATGCTTGAATCACAAAGGTAGCTAAACAAAACTGTAGCTAATATACATGCTTGTAGGCGGGTGCAATTAGCCTTCCCATCTGTAGGTGGACTAGTGCCATTATTGCATGGGAAAAGGAGTCTCGTAAGGGACTTCTGGGTGAGGGAACCTTCTAAAAAAGAAACCCCACATAATTTTGGCACTCTTCTGGTGAGTGAGTATAGGGAGAGAATCTCGCTTGTAAAGGACAGTGCTTAGCACAAGGTCAGGTTCCAGATGAGGAGGGATAGCTCAGAGAAGGCATCTTCTTCACTTTATACACTTCAGTAAGCGGTGCTCTTCACACCATGTGGAGCCTTTGCAGAGTGCAGAAACATCCTCTGCCTATGCCAAGAAGGGCCACTACCCCTGGTAATAGAAGCCGGTAACTTATTCTGTAAATACCAAGATTGTATATTCTCTGGGTTGCTTATATCAGTGCTGAAGATCAGTTTTTCTGTTGCTGCCAACAAACTGTGCATGATTTATATAAAAAATATCAGTATATGTCTATATACTGTGTACAAGTATTTCCTCTCAATATATGGTACCTAATCCAGGCCCTGCCTACACATTTTTGTTGTGTATTTAGCTGCATGCTTGGAGTTTCTATTGTCCAAGCATGGACAGTTATATACATAGATGTGGAGCAGCCAGTGAGATGAATACAGGGCTACTGTGTACTGTAAGCATTGCATTTCCAGGTCCTTCTAGGATGGCTGACAGTAAAATTAATTGGCTATACAGACAGTAAACACTTTTTTCTAAAATGGACTGCAGATTTGTGGTGTTTTTTTTTTATATACATTTATTTTGTAAGGTATTTACCATTAAGAAAGTACAGCCCAATTAAATGTTGTTAAATGGCATTTGTTGTGTTATAGCTGTCCCTCATTTCTAGGAACAGTTTGATTGCTTTGTCCTTTGTTTTTTTCATAGTCTCTTATAGACTAGCTTAAATTATAACTAAAGGCAAAACCTTTTTTTTTTAGATTTGGATACAGTGGTGATGTGTTAAAATCACTGTCAGGTTTTTACTGATGTCTGTTTCCCTGTTAGGCAGATTAAAGGAGAAGTAGGGCCAAAGCTCTTTTGGCCCTACTTCTCCTGGGGATCACTGGAGTGCACTTCGTTCTGCACTCCTGTGACCCATATTCAGCCAAAGCCCGCTGTTGGCTGACATCAGTCAACCGGTCCAGGCTCTAGAAAATTCCCAACTTTAATATTTGGATCCACCCAGATGCATGATTTGCAGCTAGCACAGCTCTAAGCAAGCTGCTGAGAGCCAGAGCCAGCCACTCCTGCCCCCTGCACACCCGGGCACTCCAATGACCACTGGAGGGGTAGAGCAGAGAGCGGGTCACTGACAGTCACCCGCTCTTTGCTCATTGAAGACTGTGAGCCTCGGTGTAGAGACTCTCGGTGTAGAGACTGCAGGGACAGATGCAGCATTGGATAGATGCTGCATCCACCTAGGTGAGTATGACGTTTTGTTTTTTTCATATCCTGTACTTCTCTTTTAACTCTCTCTAATCACCTTGATCATCAATGTCCCTGGGAGTAAAGGTAAGGGTAAATCCAAAATTTTAAGTTGACCGCAAAACAGGAATAGTTTGGAAATCTTTCAAAGTGGACAGTTTGTTCCTATGACAACTGTATAAGGGCATTTTCCTCACATCATAAAAAAAAACCTCTCACTTCCCGTTGAGCCTTATGGGCAGAAAGTGAAGAAAAAAATTAGACACACAAATGGAAAAAAACAGGGGTTTAAACTCTATCTCTCCTCTACTCCATCTCTAATGAAAAAAATGCTTTAGATATACTTCAACAGCGAGCAGTTAAAATGTTAATATTGTTTATAACCCAAAGTAGTATTAAACCCTCAGTATTTTTTAGTTTAACATATGAGCACAATAAAATAAACGTCCCCCAGTAAACTTTTTGTTGAAATTCTTACCCCAACACTTTCAGTTTACAATTTTCAATGCTGCTGGCTCCTGCTCTGTTAATGCTTCTTCGCTTTAACATTGGACAGTGCAGTCTGGAGCCAGTCTGTTCTGTTTGCTTGGAGAAGGCAGTGGAGAGGAGGAGGAAAGAGTTCCAAACATGTCCCAAACTTCATAAAATAAACTAAAAAACTTTTTTTACCTTCCCTGACTGAGTCAAAATCCTACAGCCTACAATGGATCAATGGATTTCTGCATCAGAGGTGTGGCCAGGTGTGGCCTAGGTGTGGCCAGATGAGGTTGACAAGCTACAGGCTTGTGAATCAGAACTGACAATGCTAATAGCATGGCCATTCCTATATCTGTTCATCCCACAAGCAGGCACAGTCTACATGAGAGTAGCAACTTTGGTCTGAATTCAAGAGGCATGCAGCGCTGTTACTACTCCATCACAGGAAGCTGCATTAGGTGGACCTATGGGACTTTGCAGGGGGGCTAAGAGAAAACTGAGGGGCTAATAGAAAACTGTAGGTGCAGAAGCACTTATTATGAAGTGCTGCAGTGTTTTTGTTTTGGGGGGGGTATTGTGATGATAATGAGGCCTGGCGCCTGTCGAGCCTCAAACTGTGTAGGAATAGGGAAGTTATAATAAACACAGTGTCACCCTTATTTCTCCAAAACAGTTAGATTTAAAACTCAGATTTGTGCTAGGCAGTTATAAAAGGTTACATCTTTGATAAAAAAAATAAAAAAATCCAGCTTTAGAGCAAAATTGACAGAAAATTGACAGATTAAGCTAGCGGCAAAACAAAAATGTTGCTGAATGTGGTGGGTAGCTGGCTACAGGGACATGTAATCAAGGAACAGTCTCAAGATCCGCTCACATATTTATCCACATTTTCTATTGAATCATGGGTAATGTAGTGCTTCAGTTCCCTACATTGAATGTGACATGGGGCTCCAGCATAGCACCCCACAGAGATCCAGAATCAGTGCATTTTTCAGACAGAGATGATGATGTCACAGGAAACAAAATCAGGATTTACTGTAACAGTAAGGTATTCATTACAAAAAATCTACAGGGATTTTAAGCTGAGGGGATGCAAACTGTATCCATATTCCACAATTCATGCTGTAATGGAGTTACCTTTATAACAAGTGGTTACATGAATGTATAAAACATTAATAATCAGACACCAACAGTGCTTATACTATTTGGTCCAGCAAGCTAAAAAAAACACATTAGGCCTCATAAATGAGTCAGCCATATGATCATTATTTGCACAATAATATGTTGGTTGTCGAATTATAAAACCTTCACAGATGAAAAGGCATTTAAAATACTTGACATTTAGGGTGTGTCTGCTGAGTATAATAAAATACTCGAGCACGCCAACTTAACTCATTTGACTGAGATCTGAGAGGGTAGTGATATCCCTGCCCTAGATCCACTCACACTACTTGGCAGTCTTGTTGTTACTCTCATGCAAGTATACAAAGCACATCAGTACAAGTATCAGTAAAAATACATCAGTACTTAAGCCTAGTACACATGGGCCGAATGTCGGGCAACATCGGCTGGTTCAATAAAAAAACAGCCAAGATTCGGCCTGTGTGTATGGTAGCCAGTCTGACAGCATGCCGACCAGCTCCTGATCAGCATTCTCAGCCAATGGCTGAGAATGTGACTGGAGTGTTCTGGAGAGGGGCGTCCCCCTGTTAGAAAACAAAATAACAGCAGGGGAGATTGCTGTACTAACATCAAAATGATAGTACAGTGGCTCAGACCAGAGCTGTCAGGTTTTTTTGGTTCAACCCGCTGGTGTGTATTAGGCTTTAGGCTTCAATTATATCCAGAAATAACTGATATAATATAACTGGATTAATATATTTTAGGATTCTAGCAATCTAGATAGTAGCAACATTTTTTAAGGTTCTTGAATAGAACTGTTCTCATGGTGCCTTTATGCACTGACAATGGTTTGCATTTAAAAAAAAAAAGTAATTATTGTTATAGTTTCAATGTGGTGGCACACAGAGAAACACACAAACACTCAAATATACAGTATGTAAGTTCCTAAACATGCCTTTTTATACACTTTTCAATAAGGACAAAGTTAGATGACTGTTTTTTAAGCACTGCAATTTTGATAATTGAATAATGCATTGTCTATTCCCCATGCTGAGCTGAGAAACCAGAGATTAGCTCAGCATGGGCTTCAGCATGAATTTCTCTCTTAAAAACATCAACACATTGGAGAATATTTCATACCAACAAATGTTGCATGTGGCTTTTCTGGAGTCGATCATCCCACCATGCTTGTGCATTGGGGAAAGTCATTCACTCTGAAACTTTGTTCACAGTGAAACAGATTTTGTCCCCATTGGAAGATTTCCCCCTCTATTCTAATGGTCATTAGGACAAATAGAGGTAATGGGGTTGATCTACTAAAACTGGAGAGCGCAAAATCTGGTGCAGCTCTGCATAGTAACCAATCAGCTTCCAGGTTTTATTGTCAAAGCCTAATTGAACAAGCTAAAGTTAGAAGCTGATTGGCTGGCATGTACAGCTGCACCAGATTTTGCACTCTACAGTTTTAGTAAATTAACCCCAGTGTATGTGCTAGCAGGAGCACAGACAGCAATGCAAGTTCCAACCCATAACTACTCTTTCCAAACTAAAAAAGAAGAAGTTTTGGCTTTACAATTATTTTTAAAAAGATTGCAGAGTGTAAATGTAGTCTTAACAAACAGTTAAGTAACACTTTTTGAGTGTTGATAAAGAGGAACATAAATGTGTTTTTGCTCTACATGTCCCTTTTTGCTCTACATGTCCCTTTTTGCTCTACATGTCCCTTTTTGCTCTACATGTCCCTTTTTGTATTGGTAGGTATCCATTAGTCATTGCATCTCTGCTAATTATAACATATGCTCTTAGCACTACGCCTCTAACAGGACTAAATATGTTTGTGACATTTGATTGAATTTCACTGTAAAAGTCTAATTAATAAATGAATGATTCATATACCATAGTTATTTTATTGATTTAAAGTGTTACTAAACCCAGGACCCTGCATTCACTATATCTGGTCTCCCACAGTACACAGAACATGGAAATGCAATTATTTTAGTGCATATATACTGCTAAATACCTTTTCTCATCAGCAGCATATAGCAATCTTATGATTCTGTCAGTGTCAGGTTAAAGACTGTAGGAGGAGTTTTCATTCTACTCTTACTGTCCTATGAGGCTGCAGAACCCCTGATCCTTTGTCTGGACAGTGCTGATTGGCCCTGTGCTGATCACATGCACCCTCCCAAGAAAAAAAAAACTCTCTAGCAATACACACTAAACTGAGCTTGTGCAGAGTGCTCCCAAGGCTCTGTACTATCAGCAGATGGATTGGGGACTGTGGAAGAAGGGGAGGATCAGAGAAGAGAGGATCAAACAGCCTTTTCACACAATGCAGAGGATTAACCCCTTAGGTTCCACAGTGAGTACAACAAGCATTCTTTACTGCATATACAGACTGATTTTACTGTTGTGGGTTTAGTAACACTTTAAGTGTAAATTATATTTTGATATTTAATATTTTAATATTTGCAGGTGAGTCTTTCACTCTTTCTCTCTCTCTCTCTCTCTCTCTCTCTCTCTCTCTCTCTCTCTCTTTCTCTCTCACGCTCTTTCTCTTACCGTTTCTGGCTCTACATATGTTCAACAATTATCTTTATACTTGTTTATGAGAAATATTAAGTGATCAGTAGTGAAAAAAAAACTCCTCTAAAGATTAATTGTTGGAAGTTTTAATGTATTCCTTTTAGTGATCTCCCTGTTTTTTTGTTTGCTTTCTTTCCCTGCCAAGTTCTCGCCATGCATGAAAATGTTCTAAAGTGCCCTACACCAGGTTGCACCGGGAGAGGCCATGTAAACAGTAACAGGAACTCTCACAGAAGGTAGGCACAGCATCTCTGGAACTGCTACAGACGGCCACTTCTACTACTGCAGCACTTTCTGCCTGTCCCCCCAGAATTACGCAGATGACAGCTGCTGCTTACTAGGCTTTCTTCAACTACTGAAAACTTTCACTTTGTCATATAAAAAGATCAAAAAATGTGTGATCTAGGGATTTTTCTGGCACAAAACAAAACTTTTTCCTGACTGTTGCCCTTCACGCAGGCTGTAATATATGTATAATTTTCCTATTGAGAAAATATATTTGGAATATTGCAAAGTCAAACATTTTTTTTAAGACATAATATGTTTTGCAGAATCCTTGTCTCTATTTTGTAGCATTTGAAAATCTAAAATCCTGATTTCTTGTGTTATAATTTTTACACCTTATATAAATTATATATAAAGTATATTATATATATATATATATATTATATAAATTATATATAAAGTATATTATATATATATATATATATATATATATATATATATATATATATATATATATACAATTTTGTTTTTATTTTTTTCCTCTTAGGGCCTTTTCTACGTCATTAATCCACTTATCTCTTCTTTGGTCTTTTTTCTCCAATTGTTACATGCAGTTGGATGTTTATGGCTGTGGTATACAGTAATGCCCAGTACACATGGTCGGGTTTTCCAACGGAAAATATGTGATAGGACCTTGTTGTCGGAAATTCCGACCGTGTGTAGGCTCCATCACACATTTTCCATAGGATTTTCTGACACACAAAGTTTGAGAGCAGGCTATAAAATTTTCCGACAACAAAATCCGTTGTCGGAATTTCAGATCGTGTGTTCACAAATCCGACGCACAAAGTGCCACGCATGCTCAGAATAAATAAAGAGATGAAAGCTATTGGCTACTGCCCCGTTTATAGTCCTGACGTACGTGTTTTACGTCACCGCGTTCAGAATGATCGGATTTTCCGACAACTTTGTGTGACCGTGTGTATGCAAGACAAGTTTGAGCCAACATCCGTCGGAAAAAATCCTAGGATCTTGTTGTCGAAATGTCCGATCAATGTCCGACCATGTGTACAGGGCATAATTATTTGTCCTCATGTCCCATTCTCTACCTATTGACTTTTCTCCAAAATATTAATTGAATATTGATTAAAACTTTCCTTTTCCACCTATGTAGACTTTTGATCTCTTCTCCTGTTAGTGCTCAGGTGTCCATGCTTATTGCGTAACAATACTTTTGAAAATAGCTTTAATGATTAGAATTTTAGACTTCTGTGACCAAATCAATGATTTGATTTTTAAATGTCTTTACTAAATAGTAGCACCTTTCATACATATCAGAATTTGCAAGGGTTAGGACAAAGGTACTGTCATCAATTGCTTGTCATTGCGAATAGAACACACGGGGGGTTATTTACTGGAGACTGCAAAATCTAGTGCAGCTGTGCATGGTAATCAACCAGCTTCCAAGTTCAACTTGTTCAATTAACCTCCCTGGCGGTAATCCTGAGTGTTGCTTGGGGTTAATTTTCAGTACCAAAAGTGGTAACACCGAGCCACACTCGGGATTACACCGCAGTATCTACGTACAGGTACTCACCTTGTCCCTAGGATCCCGCAATGTACTCCCGCTGTGTCCTCCAGCTGGATCCTCCACCCAATGCCTCTGTGTTCTGGGTTCCGTTCCCTGCAAGCATCACAATGCATGGGGGAGGAACCAGCGGCAAATTCAAAAAGTACAAAACATAACATACACACAATATGTTATAATCTGTTAGGACTACATTACTGTATCAAATCATTTGACCTCAGTTTTGTCCCTAGTGCTTTGTCCAGTGCCCTGCATGCACTTTTTCCATTCTTTCTGCCATTCTTTCTGCCTGGAAACTTGAGAACATCCATGGCATCCAAAAAGCATCCCTCTATGTCAAAAGAGGTTTTAGACCAGCTAGAAAATAGCAATGGTGAATTAGAATCACTTGCAGAATTGAGCGATAGTGAATCCTGGGGAAATTTATTATCAGACACTGAAAGTGACGACACCGATGATTCTACGACTGAGCTCAGTGATGTGCGAACTTGGTGCTCTATTGACTGTGGTACGCATCACCCCCAAGATTCATAATTACTGGAGCATCTGGTATGAAAGTAGACGTTGAAGATGACAACCCCTTGGCATACTTACAATTTCTGACCGATGAGGTTATTGAAAAAATAGTTACTTAGACAAACTGGTACAAAGAGCAACAATTAGCTACTAAGCATCGGAAGTTTCCGAGAAGCAGAAAGTGGGAACCAGTGACCAAAGATGACATTTGGAAATTTCTGGGCCTAATAATACTTCAGGGAGTGGTGGGGAAATCCCTGCAGAAGTGGTATTGGACAACTAATAAATTACTTGCAACGACATTCTTTGGCACAGTCATGTCAGAGTACAGATTTTCCTTGATCATGAAATATTTACACTTTGAAAACAACAAAGAATTTGATGAAACTACTCATCCTGCACCAAAACTAAAGAAAGTTTGGGAAGTATCTCAAATGATTCTAAAGAATTTCCAACAGACCTACTGTATGTGCCAGAAAAAAATATCAGCATAGATGAAAGTCTAATGGCCTACAAAGGAAGGTTCAGCTGGGTACAATACATTGCATCAAAGAGAGCACGATTTGGTGTAAAATCCTACATGCTATGCGAATCGTCAACTTGCTACATTTGGGAAGTCCTATACACTGGAAAAGGAACAAAATTCAGTCCAAAATACAGCAATTATGGAATAGCAACATCTTCCGTTCTTTCACTCATTGAGCCATTTAGCCATTGCTAAATCAAGGCTATTGCATAACAACCAACAACTTTTGTACATCTCCTGAACTTTATGAGTTTCTTCTGCAAAACAAAACAAGTGCCTATGGAGCCATTAGGGCTAACCAGCACGACATGCCCCCAATGTTTGGCAATAAGAAGCTGAAGACTGGAGAAATGGTTGCCTGGCAAAAAGGCAAAATGATGGTACTGCGATGGTGTGACAAGAAAAACGTGTGCCTAATGAGAACAGTTCATAATACCTCCACTGTTATGGTACGCACAAAAGGTGGGAAAGAAATCATGAAGTCACAAGTAGTGATAGACTACAATAACACCATGGGAGGTGTCGACAAAGCCGACCAAGCAGTGACATTCTACCCAGCAATGAGGAAATAGCAAAAAAAGTACTACAAGTAGATCTTCAAGCATCTTCTTGAGCAACGCTTGTGAGATGCCTACATTCTGCTCAAAAAAAAAGAATGAGAAGCCTGTGATTCATTTTGACTTCATTTGGAAAGTTGCCGAATGGATCTTTGTGAGCCACCAAACACCATCAATGGCTGTGAAAAGAGCTGGACGTCGTGCTGTTGGTGTGGTCAAACCAGAACGCTTGTCTGGTCGTGACTTCATAGACTAAATTCCACCAACCTTAGAAAAAGTCAGCACCTACAAGGATGTGCGTGGTTTGTGGCTCGAAGTGAGATCACAGTGGAAAGAAAATGAAACCAGGTTCCATTGTCCTGATTGTGATGTCGGATTTTGTGCAGTCCCATGTTTCAAAATGTATCATACCCAGGATGTTTACTAAACCAATATGCAGTGTCTAGTATTACAGTGACTAGTAATATTGCACCCTTGTTTGGACAAATTTTAGTGTTTTTGATTTGATTACACTATTGAATAAATTGTATTATTATTATTTTTTTTATAATTTTTTATAGTTATTTATTATATTATAATAAATGATTTAGAGTTTCAAACTTTATCAGACCCAGGATGTCTACTAGACTCTTGTTTGGACAGATTTGAGTGAGTTATTCCTGAGAATTACAGACCTACAATATAAAACAACAAATTTCCATGCAAAACAATGTACCGCTTTGACATTAAAAAATCAGACATAATCAGACCACCAGGGAG
The DNA here is from genome assembly GCA_037952925.1 of Lithobates clamitans. Lineage (NCBI taxonomy): Eukaryota > Metazoa > Chordata > Amphibia > Anura > Ranidae > Lithobates > Lithobates clamitans. Next base: position 2,442,709 of record JBBGZY010000169.1, on the reverse strand, counting down.
GTTAAAGGAGTTGTAAAGTCTCAAGGTTTTTCACCTTAATACATTCTATGCATTAAGGTGAAAAGCCTTTAGTGCTGCAGCAGCCCCCCCAAAGCCCCCCTTTTTCTTACCTGAACCCGAACTTCCAGCATCAAGTACGAGCCCAGCAGCTCCAGCTGCTATCTCGGGTCCTCATTGGATAGATTTATAGCAGGCTCATGCTGCTGTTAATCAAATCCAGTGACATGGGAGCCAGTGGCTGGGCCGAGTCCTGCTGTCTGTGTCAATAGATGCAGCAGCAGGACTCAGGAGCGCAACTGCATGGGTGCCCCCATGAAAAGCGGCTCTCCGAGGGGGCACCCAATGATGAAAAAAGGAGGATTGGGGCCGCTCTGTGCAAAACCCTTGTACAGAGCAGGTAAGTATGACATATTTGTTATTTCAAAAAAAATGAACATTTACAATCACTTTAAGCTTTGACCAAAAACTTGGAAGCTGATTGGGTTCTATGCTGAGCTGCAACAGATTTTGCACTCTCCAGTTTAAATAAATCAATCCCCATGGTCTTACAGTGTAATGTATATGGCAGACCCTGGTGTACAGCAGAGAGTGTTTAACTGTCTACAATGACTGCTCTGATGCAGAAATCAGAAGCTAGGTACATGATGAGCCGAACACCCCCCCCCCCCCCCGGTTCAGTTTGCACCAGAACTTGCGAACAGGCAAAAAATTTGTGCGAATATCATTAAAGTCTATGGGACACAAACATGAAAAATCAAACGTGCTAATTTTAAAGGCTTATATGCATGTTATTGCCATAAAAAGTGTTTGGGGACCTGGGTCCTGCCCCAGGGGACATGTATCAATGCTAAAAAAAAGTTTGAAAAACTGCCTTTTTTTCAGGAGCAGTGATTTTAATAATGCTTAAAGTGAAACAATAAAAATGAAACATTCCTTTAAATATCGTATCTGGGGGTGTCTATAGTATGCCTATAAAGTAGCGCTTCTTTCCCGTGTTTAGAGCAGTACCACAGCAAAATAACATTTCTAAAGGAAAAAATTTAATTTAAAACTGCTCGCGGCTGTAATGAATTGTCGGATCCTGGAAATATAGATAAAAAATCATTGAAAAAACAGCATGGGTTCCCCCCCTCCAGTCCATTACTAGGTCCTTTGGGTCTGGTATGAATATTAAGGGGAACCCCGCACCTAAAATTTAAAAAAAAATATTGCGTGGGTGTCCCCCAATAATCCATACCAGGCCCTCCAGGTCTGGTATGGATATTTTGGGGACCATGCACCGAAATTAAAAAAATGGCGTGGGGGTCCCCCCAAAATCCCTACCAGACCCTTACCCGAGCACGCAACCTGGCAGGCCGCAGGAAAAGAACGGGGGTGAGAGAGCCCCCCCTCCTGTACATACTAGGCTACATGCCCTCAACATGAGGAGGGTGTTTTGGGGTCCCCCCAAAACACATTGTCCCCTTGTTGATGGGGACAAGGGCCTCTTCCCCACAACTCTTGCCTGGTGGTTGTGGGGGTCTGCGGGCGGGGGCTTATCGGAATCTGGAAGCCCCCTTTAACAAAGGGACCACCAGGTCCCCCATGTGAATGGGTATCGGGTACATTGTACAGCTACAAATTCACCAAAAAAAAGTGTCAAAATGGTAAAAATGACAGGAGACAGTTTGGGACAAGTCCTTTATTTAAAAAAAGGGTCCCGTGATGTAACTCCATCTTCAATGACAGCGCCAACGACCCGAAAAAAAATGGAAAACTCCACCCTCATGGGAGGCATCCCGCGACTGCAGGCTTTTTGCAATGACAGCTGTTATATAGTGGGGCCACCCGGTGATATAAACGTGTGACGTGTGACGTGGAATTTTTCCTTTTTTTTTTTTCTCGGGTCGTCGGCGCTTGGATCAAAGATGAATGGACATAGCCGGACATTTTTTTTTAAAAAGGACTTGTCCCAAACTGTCTACTGTCATTTTTACCATTTTGACAATTTTTTTGGTGAATGTGTAGGGATACAATGTATCCGATACCCATTCACATAGGGGGGGCGGGATCTGGGGGTCCCCTTGTTAAAGGGGGCTTCCAGATTCCGATAAGCCACCCGCCCACAGACCTCCAAAACCACCGGGCAAGGGTTGTGGGGAAGAGGCCCTTGTCCCCATAAACATAGGGACAAGGTGTTTTGAGGGGGACCCCAAAAAACCCTCCCCATGATGAGGGCATGTGGCCTGGTACGGTTCAGGAGGAGGGGTGCTCTCTCATCCCCCCTCTTTTGCTGCGGCCTGCCAGGTTGTGTGCCCGGATAAGATTCTGGTATGGATTTTGGGGGACCCTCATGCCTTTTTTTAAAATTTTGGAGCAGGGTTCCCCTTAAAATCCATACCAGACCTGAAGAGCCTGGTATGGATTTTGGGGGAGACCCCCACGCCATTTTTTTTTAATTTTGGAGTGGGGTTCCCCTTAAAATCCATACCAGACAATAAAGGCCAGATATGGATTTCTGGGGGACCCCCACGCCCTTTTTTTTTTTTTAAATTTTGGTACGAGGTTCCCCTTAATAACCATACCAGACCCAGAGGGCCTGGTAATGGACTTGAGGGGGGGACCCATGCCGGTTTTTTTTAATGATTTTTACCTGTATTGCCGGGACCTGGCAATACATTACAGCTGCGAGCAGTATTAAATATCGTGACCAATCATGGCTCTTACAGCAGAGCGCGCTGTGATTGGCCAAAGCATGCAGGTCTCACCATTCATTATGGGGCGTTCCGCGGACGCTCAAATTTCCCACGAACGCCCCATAATGTTCGGTATTCGGCAAATGGGCGAACACCCGATGTTCGAGTCGAACTTACGTTTGACTCGAACATCGGGCTCATCCCTAATGATGACATAATGCCATATACCCTCTGGGTATGCTGTAAAGAGAAGAGAAAGTTGCCAGGGCTTCCTGCATACATTGAAGGCAGGAAGTGACAAAAGAAGCCAACAGCATTTTGTATGTAATTCAGTGGGAGGAGGAATATTTTTTTCTTTCTCTGGTAGCTTTCAGTAGTATGATTTTATAGATTATTGCATATAAACATGATTTTAATACAAATGTAAAATGTGTTCTCATGAAAAATAAGAATATTTGGCATTTAATTTGAATAAGCTACCCAGGGAGTCTTTTTTACTCTAAGAAGCAATATCCAAGAAATATGGTGAGTAACTGTCTATTAGACTTCTATATAACTATGTGCCTTGGGATAAGTGGATATTTATATGCATGTACAAGGAACAAATAATACCTATATTGATGTACAATAATTTATGGCCTGAGATGATACAGCACTGACAGAAAAGTGGCATCCAGGTGGGTGGGTTTGATTACTGAACTTTTCTGTATGCCTTTGTGAAAATTCAAGTAATCTTTTTTTTATTGCAGTCTTTCAGGATGTCCTATAGCTGCAGCAGAGAAACTAGCAAAAGCTCAAGAGAAACATCAAGGTTGTGATGCATCAAAATCCAACCAAGCATCAGATCGCGTTTTAAGGTGGGGGAAAAATATGTATGTATATTCTTTTTTCACATTCCTACTATCTATTATTTTACATATGCAATAGATTGCTTGTTTAGTAGGTTACAAACACAATCTGGCAAAATTTTGAAAGATTCAAGCTATTTTTTTTTCCAGCCAAAATTTTTTTTTGTTATAAAGGGATGTGTAATAAACAACTTCACCCTTCTGCAAAGTTTCCCCCTTACTTCCTGTTCAGGTAACCCCTAGAGAAGGGGTCTCCAAACTTTCCATAAACAAAGGGCCAGTTTATTATCCTCCAGACCCGGGGGGGGGGGGGGGGGGGGCAGACTGTGGCCAGCGGGAATGGAAATTTTCCTGGCATCAGTGGAAGTAAACATCGCCACATTTGGTATCAGGGAGAGGAACAATGCCCCATTGGTGGTGTCAATAGGAGGAATAGTGCCCCATTATTGGTGTCAATGGGAGACATGGTGTCCCATTGTTGGTATCGGTCGGCAGAATAGTGCCTTGTATCAGTGGGAGGAATAAAGGGCCGGATAAAGGCAAGAAAAGGGCCCTCAGGCCACATTTGGAGTGGACTCTACAAAACAAGAGCCTGGAGCGTTATAAATTCATTTGCCTCCTGTTTAATCTTTGGATTATCAGCGAACATCACTAATCTTTCCAGTAGGCCTATGTTAGCGCTTTTCCCCCCAGTTTATCAGACATGGCACTTCCACTGCAAGCCTAGTTTTAACTGTTAGCTGATGAATGGCAATATAGTGTAATTAAAGATGTTAGCTGGAAAATACCGTAGATAAGTTCCACAAAGTCCATACACACACACTACTGTGCAAAAGTTTTAGGCAGGTGTGCAAAAATGCTTTAATTTAAGAATGCTTTCATAAATAGAAGTGTTAATAGTTTATTTTTATCAATTAGCAAAATGGAAAGTAAATGAACAGAAGAGAAATCCAAATCAAATCAATATGTGGTGTGACCACCCTTTGCCTTCAAAACAGCATCAATTCTTCTAGGTACACTTGCACACAGTTTTTGAATGAACTCGGCAGGTAGGTTGTTCCAAACATCTTGGAGAACTAACCACAGATCTGCTGTGGATGTATGCTGCCTCAAATCCTTCTGTCTCTTCATGTAATCCTATACAGACTCAATGATGTTGAGATCAGGGCTCTGTGGGGGCCAAACCATCATTTCCAGGACTCCTTATTCTTCTTTACACTGAAGATACTGTAGTTCCTAATGAAATTGGCTGTATGTTTGGGGTCGTTGTCCTGCTATCACATGCCTCCCTGATGGTATGGCATGATGGATGAGTATGAGCCGGACCCTGGACTGGCTCTGTGATGTCAGCCAACAGCTGAACTAACTCCACTTCTGTGATCCATAGGAGAAGTCTAACCCTAAAAGCTTTGGCTTTACGTCTTCTTTAATTGCTATATATTTAATTGCTTTTTCCAGATAGCATGATGACTGAACGCTAGGACAATTAAAATATCGACTGACCAAATTAATTAACAAAATAATCATTTGCTCTTTAAATATAAAATGTATAATTATGTTTTTCTTTTAGGCCCATGTGTTTTGTAAAACAATTAGAAATTCCTCAGTATGGTTACAGGAACAATGTATCAACAACCACACCTCGCTCCAACTTGGCCAAGGAACTAGAGAAATATTCAAAGACTACGTTTGAATACAACAGTTATGACAACCATGCATACGGGAAGAGGGCTATTGCACCGAAGGTACAGTCCAGGGATATCTCTCCAAAGGGATATGACGGTAAGTCTTCTGCTTATTTTATAATATTAGCATTGCCTCTGGTCATATATGAAGAGTCTGTATATTTTGTGAGGTTGCCTTTCTATGCACATATCTACATAACTAAATAAAGGAGAAGTAGTGGACAAGAAAAGAAGCAAGCAGTCACTACTATTGCTGACTTATCTTGGGGAAAACAGAGTGATCAGATAAGGTTTGCTGTCTGAGATAAGCTGGTCGGTGGTGCCTGATGGTGCCCAAAGATATTAGCCAGTCATCGAATTTGGCTGACAACTGCCAGATCAATGGGGCTGTCATCTCCTGTCTAAGAGTTTTTTTATTTACATGACTAGAGCCTGTAAGAATAAATCTTTGGTTTACATCTCTCCCATCCATCTAGGTATACCACTTTTACAAATATCTTTATCTAGACTGGTAGATCCTGATACAGAACAGAATATAGTGACATGTCCTGCATAAACACCAACATTCTGGGGCTGCTGTTACGGTGACCATGCAGTGAAGCAACTAACACATCTGGTGTGGAAGGCACTAGGCTGTAATTTAAGGGCAGATACACATTATTATTATTATACAGGATTTATAAAGCGCCAACAGTTTGCGCAGCACTTTACATCATGATGGCAAACAGTACACTAATGCCCCGTACACACGGTCGGACTTTGTTCGGACATTCCGACAACAAAATCCTAGCATTTTTTCCGACGGATGTTGGCTCAAACTTGTCTTGCATTCATACGGTCACATAAAGTTGTCAGAAAATCCGATCATTCTAAACGCGGTGACGTAAAACACGTACGTCGGGACTATAGACATGGCAGTGGCCAATAGCTTTCATCTCTTTATTTATTCTGAGCATGCATGGCACTTTGACCGCAGGATTTGTGTACACACGATCGGAATTTCCGACAACGGATTTTGTTGTCGGAAAATTTTATAGCCTGCTCTCAAACTTTGTGTGTCGGAAAATCCGATGGAAAATGTGTGATGGAGCCCACACACGGTCGGAATTTCCGACAACAAGGTCCTATCACACATTTTCCAAAGGAAAATCCGATCGTGTGTACGGGGCATTACAGTACAATTCAATACAGGAGGAATCAGAGAGCCCTGCTCATTAGAGCTTATAATCTGATGAAGTATCTCTGAGAGTTTTCAAAAGTGATTCCAAAAAAAAAAAACTTTCTGTCTGTTTAGGACCACTCTATATTCTAACTAGAGATAAGAGAGTGATTTTTTGATCAACTTGATTTTGCAGCCTAAATAAGAAATGTTCCCCTTTACAGCAAGGAGGGTGCAGAGCTTCTACTTGTAAAACAGATGTTGTGTGTCCCTTCCCAATGCAATGACAAGTGCGGAGTTCAGAATTATGCCGCGTACACGTGGTCTGAATTTCCCACAACAAATGTTCGATGGGAGCTTGTCGTCGGAAATTCCGACCGTGTGTAGGCTCCATCAGACATTTTTTTGTCAGAATTTCCGACAACAAAAATTTCAGAGCAGGTTCTCAAATTTTCCGACAACAAAACTTGGAATCAAGCAGAAGAGCCGCACTGGCTATTGAACTTAATTTTTCTTGGCTCGTCGAACCTGTTGTACATCACCACATTCTTGACGTTTGGAATTTCCGACAACATTTGTGCGACCGTGTGTATGCAAAACAAGTTTGAGCCAACATCCGTCGGAAAAAAAGTCCAGGATTTTGTTGTCGGATCGTGTGTACGCGGCATAACACTATAAGGCCAAAGGGTTGTGGTCACTTGACCATCACACCTTTTATAAGCTTGCTTGCTGTGTTGTCTTGTCAAAGAGAAAGGTAGGATGATTTAGACACATCAGTCGTTATTTTTTTTTGTACTTGCAACATGTCTAAAGGGATAACTGTGGTGAAATGTGCGCGCAGTCCAGAAATGTACTATTGCGTTTTTATGTTTCGCCTTGACATACGCTTTAAATGTTCGTATAAATCTTTAGTTTGCAAAACACAAAGGTTTTGTGCAGGATTTAAAGCGCAGTTGCTTTAACCATCTGTGTTTTTACCATCTCTCAGCACTTTGGTACTGGCAATCTCTAAAATACAATAAGAGAAAAAAGAAGTTATTTTTGTCTGTATGAAAGCAATGTAGAGAATCCCTGTTGTCTTGAATTTATTGATTAATGCCCACTTCTCTCTGCAGCTAAACGTTACTGTAAGAACTCGAGCCCGACAAGCAGCACAACAAGCAGTTATGCCCCCAGCAGCAGCAGTAGCAATATGAGCTGTGGTGGAGGCAGTAGCGCCAGCAGTACGTGTAGCAAAAGCAGCTTTGACTATTCCCATGACATGGAGGCTGCACACATGGCTGCAACCGCAATCCTGAATCTATCGACCCGCTGCAGGGAGATGCCACAGAACCTCTCTACCAAACCTCAAGATCTCTGCAACAGGGTAATTGCATAAGACCTAAATTGCAGAATAACAGTATATTTTGAAACCAATATCATTTTCATATATTTTTAATTTAAAATGCACCTATTGTTAAAAAATAACCTACCACACTTCCGCTTTTTGAAAATTAATGCAAATATTTACTGTATTGCCATGAAAGTAGGTCATCAGTCAACCCAGATTCATCCAGAATCTTAGGAGTGTTCAAGGTCATGGGGTATTTGTATGGTTGGAAGTATGCAAAATATATTTAGGTAATATGTATAAATAATATAATATATAGTATATAATATGTATACACACACACTATATTACCAAAGGTATTGGGTCTCCTGCCTTTACACGCACATGAACTTTAATGGCATCCCAGTCTTAGTCTGTAGGGTTCAATATTGAGTTGGCCCACCCTTTGCAGCTTTAACAGCTTCAACTCTTCTAGGAAGGCTGTCCACACGGTTTAGGAGTATGTCTATGGGAATGTTTGACCAGTCTCCCCTCTAATTAATCCCAAAGGTGTTCTATGGGGTTGAGGTAAGGACTCTGTGCAGGCCAGTCAAGTTCCTCCACCCCAAACACGCTCATCCATGTCTTTATGGACCTTGCTTTGTGCACTGGTCCAAATCATTTGGTGGAGGGGGGATTATGGTGTGGGGTTGTTTTTCAGGTGTTGGGCTTGGCCCCTTGGTTCCAGTAAAGGGAACTCTTAAGGTATCAGCCCACCAAGACATTTTGGATAATTTCATGCTTCCCACATTGTGGGAACAGTTTGGCGATGGCCCCTTCCTGTTCCAACATAACTGCGCACCAGTGCACACAGCAAGGTCAATAAAGACAAGGATGAGCGGGTTCAGGGTGGAGGAACTTGACTAGCCTGACCTCAATCTGATAGAACACCTTTGGGATGAATTAGAGTGGAGATTGCGAGCCAGGCCTTCTAGTCCAACATCAGTGCCTGACCTCACAAATGCGCTTCAGGAAGAACGGTGAAACATTCCCATAGGCACACTCTCAAACCTTGTGGACAGCCTTCCCAGAAGAGTTGAAGCTGTTATAGCTGCAAAGGGTCAGGCCAAAATCACCAGGGTATGTAAACTTTTGATCAGGGTCATTTAGGTAGTTTCTGTTGCCATTATGATTTAAAAAGAGTAAACACAGTTGATTGATAATAAATGGATTCAGCCAAACACTAACCATGAGTGAAAGAAAAGTTTTTTTGTTATCATTCATATTCTCTGAAAAATGACCAAGAAATCATAAATTCTGCCAAGGTATGTAAACTTATGAGCACAACTGTATATATACAACTTAACCTGCATTTACACATCAAACGGAATTCCATAGGACTGAGAGAATAAAATTAGCAGACACTTCCTCCACGAATTCTATTAAGAAGGCTGTAGCTTTACAACACCCAAGCGTTTTGTTAATAGATCAGATAGGTAATTGTTTGCTGTCATAGGATACAAGGGTTGCAAATACAAAATGTAGCCCCCATTGTTATAATCAGTCATTTCAGGAAGGGTCTTTTGGCCTCATCCACAGTAGCATTTTGGTCCATGTATGGCAAATCCCAGGATTTCAGGTGACGGAAGGCACCGCCACAGCGTCCGGCATCACTGCCATCAGCTTGTCAAAATCTATGACAGGCTGAAATACACGGCTGCTGGAGGCAGCTGGATGTTGTACCAAGTGGTATTCACATTTAGAGATGTAAATGTTCAAGGACTTACGCCAAGAATACCAAAGATGGAGTTTGACTTAAGATGCCTGTCTTTTAAAAGTTGTTTCTCTGATTTTATATCCATTGCTTTGGTAATGCTGACTATCCATCTTAGCTTCTGAAATCCACATCTCCTTTTCATTTTGAATCTTCTTGCACCACTGTCTTTTTTCATATTTGCAGTATATTATGAGCAACACTTGGGCAGTGACACCTTGTACTTTTTAAACTGTTAAGCTGAAATGTCATTCCTCTTGCAGCCTTTTAAGCAGTCTTTTCTAGGGTTCATTTAACTTCACTTACTTAGATACCCAACTCTAGATCACTGAATATCAATTTTATTATATTACTGTTCATTTTGATTTTAAGTAAAGCCTCCTTCCTAATGCAAGGGATTTGTTTGAATTACTATTAAATGACAGTCATCCATGAACATATCTGTGTGTTTTGCTGTGAAATATTGCATGATTTGGTACATGAAAATTGAATTATATCACATTTTTGTGTTAAACAATTGTAAACCCCAAAACAAAAATGTATTATATTGCAGCTTACCAATGCTTAGATGTGGTAGCTGCATTTGTTTCCTTTTTTAGGGTTTTTTTTCTTTTCACCTGGTGATACGGGCATTAGGGTATCTACAGTACATTCTGCACAGAGGAGCAACAGAGACATCCTTGGGCATTGTGAATCCGGGAGAGAGGATACTGTTAAGCCTCGTACACGCGATTAGATTTTCCGACGGGAATTGTGTGATGACAGGCTGTTGGCGGTAAAAACGACCGTGTGTATGCTCCATCGGACAACTGTTGTCTGATTTTCCACGGACAAATGTTGGATCGCAGGTTTTAAAATTTTCCGCAGACAAATGTCTGTTGTCGGATTTCCTGAGCGTGTGTACACAAGTCCGTCGGACAAAAGTACAAAGTACAAACACGCATGCTCGGAAGCAAGGACGAGTCAGAAGCGATCGGTCTTGTAAACTAGCGTTCATAATGGAGAATTAACATTTGTGACGTGGCAAATTATGAAATCTCCAAATGCAGCGCACATTATCTTCTTGTTTAATGGGATAATAATGAAGCTGCTTTGCTGGTGATACTGATGGAGTTATTGCAAATTAATTTTCAAAGGCTTTTTTTTTTCTAGTGATATCAAGAATAATATTATTTATTTTTTTTTTTTTTATTTGGGCAAGTTATCACAACACCATTATCCCGTAGTTTTTAAGATCAAAGATACAACTATGTTGGTGTCCCTTGTTAATTTTACATTGTATTTTTTTAAATGTAACTGCCTACTCCCAAACTGTCATTTGAAGTAAAACACATAGACAAGTATAATTCTCCACTATTTTTTTTATTGTGTATTAAAAAAAGAAAACAAATAAAATTAGACATGCTATCTGCCAATAGAACTAAACCGAACGGCCATTCAGAAAAGAACTGAAAAGAGCAAAATTAGCAGAAGGAGCCCAAAGGGTGGCGCGAAGGAGCTGAACAACAATGTAGTACGTCACTACGTTCATATTTGTTGGCCAACAATTCCTTGCCATTTGTATGCAAGACAAGTTTGGGCTAATGCCCTTTGGACAAAAGTCCACGGTTTTGTTGGCCAACAATCCAATCGTGTGTACGAGGCTTTTGATGCACTAGCTGATTTATATGGATTTTATTAACAAATTAAAGCTGAACTCCAGCTAACGTTTTTAAGCAGTTACAGCAACAGTTTTTTTTTTCTTTTTGGGATATATGTTTTCCATAAACGAATAAAAGCTGATCATTGTAAGCATTCCTGTCAGTGGTAAACGGTCTGTCTCAACTCTCTTATGCCGTGTACACACGAGCGGAATGTCCGACAGAAAACGTCCGACGGGAACTATTCATCTGACTTTTTACATTGAAAATTCTGACGGACCTAGAAAGAGAACTTGTTCTAAATTTTTCCAACTGAACCAATTCCTATCGGGAAAACCGCTCGTCTGTATGCTGTTCCGACGTACCAAAAACAACGCATGCTCTGAAGCAAGTATGAGACAGAAGCTATTGGCTACTGGCTATTGAACTTCCACTTTCTAGTCCCGTCCTACTTGTTGTACGTCACCGCGTTCTGGACGGTCAGACTTTGGTGTGACCGTGTGTATGCAAGACAGCTTGAGCGGAGTTCCGTCGAAACTCTGTCGGAAAAACCTTCAGAGTTATTCCAATGGGAAAACCGGTCGTGTGTACAGGGCATTAAAGCCACTTTTGCTGGAAAACTTGGTCTGTTAAAGGAAGTAGAAAATAACAGGCTTACTGGCGGGATCATTAGGTAAAAATGAAGGAAAAAGTCCCTGATGGGATTTTCAGCCTTTCCATACTTTACTAAAAAAAATGTATTTTGTTGCAATCTGTATCGCCACTGGAGAGATTTCCTATTAGTCCCTGTCCCGACAGGAAGTAAGAGAGAAACCTTCCCAGTTGATACACAGGCCAACACAAATAAATTAAATAAATAACCATGCAGCAATTGTATGTCTCCTGTTCTTTATTTTACAAAACTAAAAAAATGTGGGCCTGGATTTGGGCTTTAAAAAGGCAAGCAATGAACTGGGCCCCTCATTTCCAGGAAAGAACAAGGCTCCTGAGAGGTACAGAGTCTTAGAAACATCTGCCTGTATTGTCAAATGCAAAAAACAACACAGGTTTAACATCAGAAAAAATACTTTTCAAAACATGTATTACAGAAAATGTCTGAAAGGGGATATATAAAATGAGTTATATATTTGGTTACATTTCTTAAAACGCATTAAGTTAAAACTCCAGCCAAACATATCAAAACCAAAAATGAATAGCCCATTCAAAGAAAATAACAAAATCAGTCATTGCTTCAAAATTCTGTATATAATATACCCTTTCCCCCACTATATGTTCTCAGTCTGATAGCCAGCATCATTCAACCTACTTCCTCTGAGCCCATGTGTTCCTGGACCTACCTCGGTCTGTGACTGGACAATGAAAAGAGAAGCAGCAGGGATGAGATTATCTATCTGTCACTCTGATTTCTTCTATGAATATGCTTCTTGTCAGCACATGGACTGATTGGCTTCCTGTTCTGCTTCTTCCTCTCACACTTCAGTCCTGTACAGAGAGATTCCAGAGCTATGCTAACTTGGGTCTTTTATATCTGCCTAGAGTTCAGATTTAGTAGTGACTGGTATAAACTATAAACCTAGCCATTCTAGGAACCCTGGTATCTATTCTTTTGCAGGGATCTATGTACGAGGATTGGATTTCTGTGCAACCTGATTCTCAGATTAAGGACTTTACGTTTGCTAAACTGGTGGTAGCTTGCAGTTGTAGGCCTATACAAGTTCTAAGCCAATCAACTTTTACCATAAAAAAAAGGCAAAGCGCAGACAGGCAGCACAGATTCCTAACCCCATCTGTATAACATTTTGTCAAAAATCAAGACTCACAGCTAAAATCAGACAGGGTCAGAGTTGGGTTGATGTTGTACCCGAATACAGTAATACCTCGGATTGCGAGTAACGCGGTTAACAAGCGTTTTCTTAATACAAGCTATTATTATATTTTAAATCCTGACTCGGTTTGTGAGCGTTGTCTCGCAAAACGAGCAGGATTCAAGCCTCTGCGGTGTGCAGTATCGTATTTGGCCATAGGGTGGGGGCGCCTGTGACATTCGGAGCCGCTCGGATGGACTCTAAGTCACTCAGAGTGTTTCCAAACTTCTCCGAGTGTTTCCAAGTATCTCGGTACTGCATACCCTAGAACAGGGATATGCAATTAGTGGACCTCCAGCTATTGCAAAACTACAAGTCCCATCATGCCTCTGCCTTTGGGTGTCATGTTTGTGACTGTCAGAGTCTTGCTATGCCTCATGGAACTTGTAGTTCTGCAACAGCTGGAGATCCGCTAATTGCATATGCCTGCCATAGAAGTCACTGTGGAATGGATTATCTGAGTCTCCATTGACTTCTATAGGGAAACTCGCTTTGATACATGAGTGCTTTGGATTACAAGCATTCTTCTGGAACAAATTATGCTCGTAATCCAAGGTTCCACTGTATTACCTAAACTGTATTACTTAAACTGCAGTCCTAACACATATAGCCAAAAAGGTTACAGATTATCTTCTTCTATCTAATCCGAATCAGAATCTTAGATCACACCATAAGAACGTGCTTAATCCAAACACAAGAAGATAGACTATTGGTGTCAGCTAAGACATTTCTGCAATAGGGGTTTGGAGTCCAGTGTATGGTTGATGGTCTAATCTGAGCACAGCATCCTTTTAACAATTGTGTTTGTGGAAATAGTGACACCCTTATGAGAGCTTTCATTTAACACTGGGTTGTTTTGTGTATATGCAAATGACAGACTGTTAGACAGGAAGCTGCTTTGCTCTTTTGTGTGATATATGTGAGGGGTGGCCTGTTTCCCCTACCCCACTGCTGTTTAGGAGGTTTTTTTTTCCTTGGACAGTATGCCCAATTTCAATAGTTATTTCATGTCTTATAATATGCAACAATCTTTTGTATAGCCTAATTGTCTTTATCTTGACACTCCACCAGGGACGACAAATTTTGTCATGTACCTGTCGATTACAGCCATGCCACAGGTAGATTGCAACCCCATCATGCAACCAGTTCTTTATTCTGCCCACTATCACAGACTACTGTTTTCGACATCACGTCGCAGAACACTGCACATAGTCTGGACTGTTGTGCTACTGTAAAGACTTTGGGTTACTTACTCCTGAACTCTGAACTTTGTTCTACTTCTAACCTCTACCCTGTGTGTTACATACCACTGACCTGTAAAGTTTGCATTACTGAGCTCTGCATTATTTACTACTCACATCTGAACTCTGTCTTCCTTAGGCCTGATTCACATAGTCTTTAGCTTGTATAAGAGCAAGTATATGTATAACATCAAGTACGTGTATAACACCAAGTTTTCAGCAAGCTTCAGACGCCCTTCTTGAAGTCTTTAAAACTCCCTTCAGCTCCAGTATAGGAATTTTAAACACAAATCTTAAGTAGGGCAATTTAATCCAAATTGTCCAGCGCTTCAAATATACATGAAAGAAGTCTTTCCAATGCCCAGCAGGTAAGTATCTATAAAAGATGTTATTGCCCAGAACACCAGTTAAAAATAATAGAAATAAAAGGCTAAAAAGAAAGCAAATGTGCCAACCACTTCTAAGAATTGGTAAGCTAATGGTGCACAAAATCCTCCAAAAAATTTTTTATTACATTTAAAATTCTCACACTGGCAGGAATTACACTCTTTCCAGCATCCGAGATGGCAGAATGACACTTCCTCTTTCGGCATCAGCATCTGACATAAATTCCTAATACACAGTCCATATTCCCATCACACACGTTCCTGGAATGAGCTCTAAAAGTAATAGGTGCTGTAGCGACCTCCATCTGGATACTGGAACATGCACAATAATGTAAATATTTTCCAGCACACCAAGGATCTTCTATTTTGTCCAAATGGTTTTTAATTAAAGAAAGATCACATCACAAAACAATGTAATGCCCCGATCGGGCATATGCGCCTGATCAATACACATAGTACATGTGCAATTGTTTAGAGGGCCAAAGGGACCCCCAACACTGCCATATTGCAATGCTTTCCTAGCCATAGCTAACAAGCTCAGCCTGTATATATGTGACATTTGCATATATGTTTTTGGTGGGACTGATGACGTCATATGCTGTTATGGGATGGGAGGGGTCATTTGTTCTCTGGTTCTGATTGGTGGATTTTCACTTAAATACTTCTGCACAACTGCATGCACTTATCACATGTGTGACAAAGGGGTCCTGTGTGACTCCAAAACATTAAAAAAGCACTACACTGTTTTGTGATATTTCTTTAATTACAAAACCATTTGCATGAAATTAACGATCCTTGGTGTGCTGGCGAATATCTACATTGACGTTATGACTGACACATTTAGTCAGAATTGACTTTCATGTATATTTAAAGCTTCGGACAACATCGATTAAAGTGGACTGTGACCCAGGGAGCATTGGTGTTTTGTTGTTGCTCGGGACTGGGGACATCTGTGCGCTGGTAAACATTTGAACTTGTTAGTAGGCTACTGACTTTCATTTTAAACAAGCATTTGCAGGCTTCAGGAGGATTTCAGTAGACTTCAAGTTGTGGTAAAACTTGCTGACTCCTGCTAGCAGCTTGTTTAGGACTCATTCATACAGTGGGGCAAAAAAGTATTTAGTCAGCCACCAATTGTGCAAATTCTCCCACTTAAAATGATGAGAGAGGCCTGTAATTGTCATCATAGGTATACCTCAACTATGAGAGACAAAATGTGGAAACAAATCCAGACAATCACATTGTCTGGTTTTTGAAAGAATTTATTTGCAAATTATGGTGGAAAATAAGTATTTGGTCACCTACAAACAATCAAGATTTCTGGCTCTCACAGACCTGTATCTTCTTCTTTAGGAGGCTCCTCTGTCCTCCACTCATTACCTGTATTAATGGCACCTGTTTGAACTTGTTATCAGTATAAAAGACACCTGTCCACAACCTCAAACAGTCACACTCCAAACACCACTATGGTGAAGACCAAAGAGCTGTCGAAGGACACCAGAAACAAAATTGTAGACCTGCACCAGGCTGGGAAGACTGAATCTGCAATAGGCAAGCAGCTTGGTGTGAAGAAATCAACTGTGGGAGCAATAATTAGAAAATGGAAGACATACAAGACCACTGATAATCTCCCTCGATCTGGGGCTCAACGCAAGATCTCACCCCGTGAAGTCAAAATGATCACAAGAACGGTGAGCAAAAATCCCAGAACCACACGGGGGGACCTAGTGAATGACTTGCAGAGAGCTGGGACCAACGTAACAAAGGCTACCATCAGTAACACACTACACCGCCAGGGATTCAGATCCTGCAGTGCCAGATGTGTCCCCCTGCTTAAGCCAGTACAGATTCAGTCTTCCCAGCCTGGTGCAGGTCTACAATTTTGTTTCTGGTGTTCTTCGACAGCTCTTTGGTCTTCACCATAGTGGAGTTTGGAGTGTGACTGTTTGAGGTTGTGGACAAGTGTCTTTTATACTGATAACAAGTTCAAACAGGTGTCATTAATACAGGTAATGAGTGGAGGACAAAGGAGCCTCTTAAAGAAGAAGATACAGGTCTGTTAGAGCCAGAAATCTTGCTTGTTTGTAGGTGACCAAATACTTATTTTCCACCATAATTTGCAAATAAATTCTTTCATTGTCTCTCATAGTTGAGGTATACCTATGATGCCAATTACACACCTCTCTCATCTTTTTAAGTGGGAGAACTTGCACAATTGTTGGCTGACTTAATACTTTTTTGCCCCACTGTACGTGAGGTTAAGAAGCAGTAAAACCCTATAGTTAAGCTGTGATTTTTACTGTCACACAATTGCTACCCCTTTTAACTGCAGAAGCGATGACCGGGGTGTAAACATGCCACAGTCATGATGCTTTTGCTCCGTGGCTATAGAAAGCATTATACATTTACATGGGCAGAGCACACACCAAGCACCGACCCATTCAAGTGAAGGATGGGGATCTAGTGTGACGATCAGGGGGTTAAAGCTGGTGGTCAGGTTGTGATACAATGCCTTCTTGCTGCCTATCAAATGTTCTCTGAACCGCGATCTAAATGCGGAGCACGGCGAGCACTGCTAGTGTGAAAAAGCCCTTAAATATACAGTCACCACTCCCATGGTGCTTTAAAAGTAGCACAAAGATTGCTGCAAATGCTTTGTAAAAGCTTGCTGTTCACACTGCTCTTATACAGCCCGAAACATGTGTGAACTAGGCCTAACTCCTGACTTCTGCACACTGTGGTACATATCCCTATCCCCTGCACTATGCATTATTTAATCCTGACCCCTGCTCTCTGCATTACTTACCCCTAACACCTGTACTCTGTGTTATATACTACTGACCTCTGCATTACTTACTTCTGTCCCCTGCACTCTATGTTACTACTGACCTTTGAACTCCGGGTTACTTACTCCTAATCGTAGTAAAAAAATGCAATGGGCGGGGTCCTGATGACCAGTATCGTTGGTCAATTCAGGTAACAGGTTACCGGCTCACCTAATAGGGTGGTGTTCCTGGTCAGAACAGGAGAAGTAGTCAAAATAAAAGGGGAGTGGGAATAGGACCCAAGGTGTCCTTACCTTCAGTGAAGGAAAAGGAACAAACTGCGGTTTAACTCGATATAACTTTATTAGAACAATTAGTAGAAAAACATTTTAATCATTGAAAGGAAAGCATAAACAATAGGAGATTGCATAAGGTAAAAACTGACAACGTTGTCACTTAAAAACGCATGCCCATGAGCTCAGCCATATCCCAGTCATGCACACGTGTCAATCATCTCAAGTCATTAAGTGTGACTTAATATATAATATATAATGCTTACATATGTTTAGGCAAGGTGAGTTCCGGGAAACCTTGGTAGCACAAGTCGGTACCCGTATTGTGCTTAACCATGGACCTTCAGACTCCCTATATGCCTATAGAGCTGCTGCATTAAGTTTTTACAATGTTAAAGAAAGCATTGGTTATCTCAGACAAATAAATGCAATTCTGGCTAGAAAGTATTTCTGATAGTTAGTGAACAGGACAGGTTTGATTTCTGGATGTAGCACTGTCAATCATAGAGATAATATATAAAAAAAAAATGCAGCACGCTGTGATGTAAGCATGCGACTTGAGTCAAGGAGAAACAATAGATCCACAACAAGCCTGTTAGTCATTCAGCACCATGTCTCCATGAGACATTAAAGATAGCACCGCATATAGATTGGATAGGAAAATATAGTCAGCTGAGTCAAAATACAGAGCCTCCAAAAAAAAAAAAAAAAAATGTTTTTAAATGTTAAGGCTGTGATTGCTTGCTGGATATACCAGTTGAAAAGAGACTCACTGTTTAGATGATATTAGATTGGTCCTCAATAGCAGCGACAAGGTGGTGAATCCAGAGTCCTTTGCAGGGGTCCACAGGTGTGCAGGATGCGAATCTCTGTATTCCTAGTCCTGATGACACGCACAGGATGTTATCCACTCAAAACCAGCATAGGGCCGCCTGGCCATTTACTTCCAGTTTTCGGTTGTTTGTGGATTTCCAGTTTGCGGAGATAGGATGAGGGATAAGGAGTGATAAAAAACCCAAGTTGGCTATCGGCAGAGGGCATGTGTAGGCACACACACCTGCCAGCACCCGGGGAAAGGCAAATAATTTGCGCCCCCTAACCTGCGGACTTTTAGCACTTGTGACGTGGGTTTCCTTTCAATGATTAAAATGTTTTACTTACTCCTAACTCTGAATTACTTACTACTTACTTCTGAACTCTAGTTCACTTTCCTTTGAACCCTGTACCCTGCATTACTTATGTCTAACCAGTGGCCGTCCGTAATGCAGGCCGCAGGGTCCCCCCTATCCATGTGTCAGACCCCCTAATCTACATGCGGGGCACCGGATGCATGGATACCAGTGTTTTTTTTTTTGAACCACGTGATTAGAGCCTGAGGCTCTAATAGGCTTCAAAAATGGTGGGCTCAGGGTGCAGAGCACTGCGCCCTGAGCCCACCCAGTTGTGTGATAATAGCGAATGAATATTCGCTATTGTCTTCCTGATTCTTCTCTCAGCCAATCAGTAAACAGGTCCTGAGACCTGTCACTCGATTGGTTGAAAGGAAAAGCAATCCAATTGGCCTAAGAAGAGGAGGGAGGATACGTGATGCCGAGGAGGAGGAGACGCAGAAGAAACCGCCACCTGAGGCCTGGAGGAAGCACTGTCCACAACCTAGATGGGGTAAGTGCGGGGCTGGTGGCCAACTGACCAACCTTGGGGTGGGGTTGGGTGGCACAGGTGACCCAAACAACCTGGGGAGGGTGGCTGTGGGTGTATTTTTGCCACCCCCCAAAAAAAATATACCACCAGCTGCCACTGGTCTAACCCCTAAACTCTTTGCTTTTTAATGGGGCCTTACTGCACCCTGGTGAACTTTGATCTCTTCAGTGTTGTTCAGGTAGATCCCCACCTACCCAGGGTTGCTTCCCCTTGACCTAAACCAAAAAAAACATACACACTTGACAAAATCTAGGTTAATAATCCCACAACAGTTACAATATGTAGTTACCAGATTTTTTTTTTAATGAAATCACCTGTACTGACCTTAGAGGACATTTTGGCTTCAGTGGGCAACAGTTTGTGACTGTTGTGAGCACTGAGATTTGGTGATATCATGGTATTTGGTATGGAAAAAATAGGATACATTCTCTACATGTGGATTCCAATGTATTTGGAAGACTTCAGCAGAGATAATTGGGTCAGGAAATACCTCCAAAATATGGGGTGTTTTTCTCAAAATCTTCCAAAGATATTGGTATGAATCCAATGTGAAAGACAGTTGTCATGAGAACATGGAAAATCTCCTCTTTGTTCCTCTTCTGATGGTGGCTAAAAAAATTTGATTTTTACCTTACCTTCGTCCCCAGTTACATTAGTGATCAGGGCAATTAGAGGGAATGAATCTCTGTAATGGGGGCACAGACAGCAATAAAAACCTGACAATGATCTCTAACAGTTTAACCTTCTCGCCCCCCACCCCTTTTGAAAAGCTTTGCATTACAGGAGAATCCTGCAGATTATTAATCTCGAGTATATATCAACTCGTGATGACCCCACAGTTCAACACACCCTTGAAACATTACTACTTAAGTAAATGAGAACAGATATTAAAACAAACAGTTCTTTCCATAGTAATGGAGTATAATGTGGAAAACATCCCACAATACTTGGTATCACTGGTATCACACCCCTGCCTTAATCCCAACATACCTGATCACAGCTGAAGGTGCCACAAACAATCAGGAACACTTTACAGCATATTTTTGGTTTTTCCCAAGGGAAACAATTTTGGCAAACAGTGGAAGTCCTAGTCTACACTCTCCTTCAAATCAAAATTCCACTAAATTTTCCAAATACCGTACTTGCTGGGCCTTCCTCCACAGCCAATGTCTAGAGATGCCTTTTTCAATTGTTATTGCAGCCAGATGTTTAATTGAATCACATTTGAGGTGAACACTCGGACAAGCCAACCCCGATTTATACTCCTGCATTAGAGAGGTTAAACTTACAGAAGCTCTTACTGCGAGATTAAAGCGACATTAAAGCTTTATTTTTAAAATTAAAATAACAAACATGCTATACTTACCTGCTCTGTCCAATAGTTTTGCACAGAGCAGTCCCGATTCTCTTTTTCTGGGGTCCCAGGCTCCTCCCCCCACCCAGGGGGCACCTGTGCGTGATCGCTCCTGAGCCACCCTGTCTGCGTCTATTGACCCCCGCTCACTCGGCATAGCATTTGGTTTACAGCAGCGGGAGCCAATGGCTCCTACTGCTATCAATCTGCCTAGGAAGGAGGGAGACAGCAGCGAGAGCGGTTACTTTCGTGCATATGGCTGAATTAAATAGGGCTCAGGTAAGTATAAGGGGGGGTTGGGGAGGGGATTTTGCAGCACAGAAGGTTTTTCACCTTAATGCATAGAATGCATAGAATGCATTAAGGTGAAAAACCTTAAGGATTTAGAACCAATTTAAGTAACACTGTCAACATCTTTGAAGGGGTATGGGATCCTTGGGACCGCCTTCATGCTTCTCTTTAGCATATATCCTAATGCAGACCATAGATCTTTGTGATTTTCTTTCCTGCAACCACGGGTTGCAGAAAAGAAAAATCACTTGATTTCCCCCATCAACATAGTCAGTGTTTATGGGGGAATACCTCCTACGGAGCTACAGTGTTCTCCCAGCAGGGAGAGCACAGGGAAACATCCCTGCTGGGAGAACAGAGTGATTACTGCTAGTGGCTATGGCCACTGGAAATATTAATGCTAAAAACCCGACATTCTGGTTGTACCCAAGTCGATTGATAAATCGACTTGGGTACAATCTGTCTGTCTATGGATGGATTGAATCTAAGCCGGTCCCTGCAGAATTGGCTGAGACTGATTCATCTATGGCCAGCTTAAGATTTCACTTTGGAAGTTGATCTAGGCCGTCAGTCAAGTTCCCTCCCATTCCCTCTATAACCCACCTCCAACCCTGCTCTAATGTTCCTATTTATATATAGTAAGGACACTGTTTGTTCTTCTCGTTGTTTGTATTTCCTGGTGTCTATTGCAGACACTTATCTCCAGGGCTTACTGCCAGGAAGATAATGCTACACTTACTTTCATAATTGCTATATACTTTGATGGAATGATTTCTTCAAATAAGAAGCCTTGACTTTGTATACTTTACAATATGTGTCTGTATCATCTGCCACATGCTTACACACTCGAGACAAGTCCTTCTTAAGGTCGAATTAGAAAATTCTTGTTCTATTTGTATATGCTACTGAGCCATATTTTGACTTTTGTAAACTTCCAAATAATAATACATCTAAAACCCAACAGGGGTTCTACCCCTTCTCCACTGTATCCAAATCTAAAAAATGTTTTGCCTTTAATTGTACCTTAAGAACAACTCTAAATTGTAATCAGTATGCAGACTGCAATGAAGTAAATGCTCTAGATATATTTGTGCAGCACTTCTTTTATTTTTTTAATGGCATCAACAGTTCTCTGCCTTCCTAAAGCGCTGACAGATTTAGTGTATGTGCCATGTTGTTCATGCATAATGATAACAGACAGACGTTTAAAAATTTGGCATTACCAGTATCCTTTTTACATTTAACACATCTGCTAAGGGTAAATGGAGTTTTAGATTTTAGAATTTGTAATGGACAATCAATTATTGAATATAAATAAAATACAAAACACTCCTGCGCTCACCTATCAAATAAAGTATAACAATCACAAACACCAAAAAACGTGACTGGAGCATATAAAGTTTCCAACTTTACAACATAAAAAATACCATCATATGTGCAACGCACAAAATAGTGAAAAAAAATATAAAAAATTTATTTTACAATGCAAGACGGTACAAATCACCTGTGAACAGTGTATGAAATTTATAAATGATATAAGGGATAATAAACGTGTTTGTATCTCAAACAAATGTCCTTAGTTGTGCTCTTAATTATACAGTATATGAAAATGAACCACCAACATGTGAGTATATGAAAGTTCCACCACCTTGAAACATAGATGGTCTCTATATCCTAGTAGCTTGCAAATCCTTAATGTCATGAAGTGGATTTAAAACATCTTGGAATTCAAATAGGATTAATCACCTCCAAAACGTGCTGAGAAAGGGGCCACCACCACACATATAGGCAACTCACCTTAAACATAGATCTTTCATTTTTAAAGGTCAAGACATAATCAAGGACATTCGTTTAAAATACAAACACGTTTATTATCCCTTATATAATGTATAAAGTTCATACTCTGTTCACAGGTGATTTCAAATGTATTGTCCCACATTATAAAAGGCGCAGTGTCCTGATATCCTGACACCTGTTAATTGAAAATCATGCTAGTGGATGTCACCTTTACTTTGAGATGTAGAGTTACAGGTAGGAATGGTCTATAATACTTGGGTCTAACCTTGCTTTATCCTGTAAGAAGCCAGCTATTTAAGATAATGTTCCTATAATGATAGGTCATCATCCAGGAGCAGGGAGTGCTTTATTAGAGGCTAGAATGATTAATTGTACACTCCTACCCTCCCTCCTCTCTACACACACTCACTTCTTGCAATTGACCGTATATTTCAGCTTGGTGATTTGTTTCAATCAATGCTAAGTGATAGGTCAGGGCTATTACATTGATAACTTGCAGCTTACTGTAACGTGGAAGTCTAACCATTACTTCTAATTCAGCTTTATAGATACCTATTGATTACAACAATAATTGGGCATATATACTCTAGAATTACACCTCAGGTTATAGAAGACAGTGAGAAGAATCTTCATTGGTGTAAACGAGAAAGTATGGATGCTGCTATTCTTGTCCTCTACTAATGTAAATACTAAATGCCTAACTTTCATATTCATCCAATGGCTTCAGTAGTTTTCGAGTCACTGGCAAGTATGCTGACAAGTATGCTGATCAGGAGCTCTGTACATTCAAGGTTACAATCTAAGGTCCCTATCTTACATGCATAAATGCACACACACATAAAGGGGCCAATGTAGGCGCCATTTAACCTAGCAGCAGGTCTTTGGCACATGGGAGGATACTGGAGAACCTGGAGGAAACCCACGCAAGCACGGAAATGAAAATGTAATGCTTGCTTTTTTTGATATTTTGTATATAATGTGTTAGAGGTAGATGAAAGGTAGTGATATTTCCAAGTGAGTTTCCCATTGTGTGACCACCAGCTTGATTCTACTTTATCTGGTACAAATATTATTTAATGATGTTTAGTTTTCACGTCATTAATTAAATCGCTTCAAAGAGGACCTGTCTTATGTTCTAAAGGGTTTACTGTATGAATAGTGCAATGCTGAGTTAGAGAGTTCATTGAAATCATTTGCATTCAGTTGCAATGCAGTATTTCCTTTCCAGATCATTCTACCAAGCTCATTGGTTGCGTGAATCATTTCTTTCCCATTCACTCTCAGCAAGTGTCTTATTCATGTCACCCACCATTGTCATACATGTTCATATAAATATACCTTGTTTATTTACTAACTTAGACAGGGGCTGTAACAGTCATTAACCATACTTCCTAAAATCATAGGACCCAACATCAACCAATAAAAAAAAACATGTCTTCATCATCTCCTTATTGAATCAGTCATATAACATTTGAACAGGACATCAGTGTCACAAATCCGTTATCATTAGACAACACAACAACATCGGCCCCCGAAACAAGTTCAATGACAACTAATATCTAAGCCTCTGCAAGTACAAACTTAGACTAAATGAAGGCACAGTTACCCAAACAAAATAAAAATTAATGACAAATATAGAAATACATTTTATTATTGCACATGCTAATACCTTTAACACAGTTGCTAATAAAAGTACAAGTAAAACAACAACAATGATACTTACCAGTACCAGTTTTGTTGTATCCAGCCTGGCAAAGCTTTTTGTGCATCCAGTACTCCCGAGTGTGTTGGATGTCCCTGAGTGTTGTGACCAGCTGCCATGTCACGAATGTGTCCTTGCAGTTCAGAAGGGACACACTAGTGATAAAACTGTTGGTGGGTAACACCAAGGTGCAGCAATAAGAGGCAGGCATCCAACACACCTAGAAGTACTTGGTGATAATTCCAGCAATCAGTGTCTGCTCACTAATCCTTAATATATCCAACTATATTACTTAAAGTGCTTTCTCAGTGATAATAACAAATAACATTCTCCCATATGCGTTGGAGGCTTCAGAATCACTTTTTTGCTTATGAAGACTATAAATGGGCCACTGTGAAAGTAAAAGCTCAAATCTTAGAGCTATGAGCATGGTACTATTGCCAAAATTTTCCTATTTGGGGTCTGTTACTTGTCTTCAAAAACATATGAGCCTCCTGTGTCTCGTGTAGGCATGGGGCCTTTACACAAGCAAGTGTAGAAGGAGGCTCTTGCCTGATCCTGAGAGCCAAGATGGTTTCTTAGATGCTGTGCCACAGTTGAGAATCTGGGTTGTGTTTTAGGCAGCTTTGAGAGTAAAGATTGATACCATCCTTGCCCTGTGCTGACAGTAAAACCCATCTTTCATTTGGGCCAGGCTAGCAGAGGTATGTTCCTGTTCAGACTGGGATAGCTCTGCAATGCAAAATGTATTATTGTATTCCCTTAATTTAACCTCCCTCACCTGTCATCTAACGTTCCTCCTCTTAAAATCCCAGGGTGGGGTTATTTTATAATATTTAACCATTACAATTATCATGTAATATATGTAACATGTCAATGTTAAGAAGTAATCAGCTTCTAAACATAATATTAAAAAATAAAGAGACAAGACCCTCACTTTTCTTTTATATTTTCATTGAAGATGCAACAGTGAAAAGAATTTCATTTTTCTATTTCACATTATATGCCTGCATGAGAGAATCAAGCCTTACATAAGACAAGGCTGCTGTGTGTGGGCACATTATCACGACTCATTGCGGGTAACCTACAGGAAGCACATAATCCAATACTAAAGAAAAAAAAAAAAAAAGAAACAAAGAAAATAAATAGTGAAAAGCTAATTTCACAATATCCATCCATTCCTTTCAGAATCCTGACATTGATGTGGATGAAAATGGAACACTGGACCTTAGCATGAACAAACAAAGACAACGAGATGGTTGCTGCTCCATCCTAACTCCACTGGAATCCATGTCGCCACAGCGGCAGGCAATGCTGAATAGCCAGTGTTACCAAATGACTGACAGTGACTGCTGGGACTTACCAGTAGACTACACTAAAATGAAACCCAGGCGGATAGATGAAGATGATTCCAAAGACATTAATGTATGTTCCATCCATATAAAGGAAACAGAAAGTTCTGATGTTTATAAGAGAGAAGAGTGGCTGCATTGTCTATAGCAACCAATCATCTGTAAATGTTAAAGGTTAAAAGAAAATGAAAAATATTAGCTGATAGCTTGCTATGGACAACGCAGGCTTTTTTTTTCCGTTCTACAAAACGAACCCATTTTTGCATTTGAAATTAGATGTTATTTCAGATACATAATATATACATGCTCATAATTGTCATGTTTTATTACAAATGTTATTATCATCATCATTGTCATCATTACACATTTCTTGAAAGTCATCCTTTTTTTATTTTTGGGCAGAGGCGTGAGCTGTTCCATATGGTCACACAGAGAAATACTGCTGCTCTTCTCTCACTGGTTTTCTAGAGAAGCGGACCAGATATTTCATAATTATTTCATAATTCTATGAACTCAGAAGTATCCTCTGCAGTTTGTAAGCTTTGATACTTGCTGGAAGAACTGGTGTGTCTGAGAGTGCAGGTGGTGGTGTAGGTCTTTGACAGCTGATAGGCCTTACACAGCCCTATAGATAGAGATAGAGATAAAAATGTAGATATGGATGTAGACATAGATGTCTATGTAGAGTCACAGAAGTCTAGATACAACCATAATATTATCGAGACATTAATGACTTGCCATTGTTCTCACTTGTTCATCCACTGGGCCCAGAAACAATTGGACCATCAGTAATTCTGTCACTGGATATATCAACCTTATGTAAATGATGCACACAATTGCTACCCACCAATTGGATTCAAACTTTCAGATTCAGCTGTCAGAATAGAGAGATCTGATTGGTGGCGCAGGGCGTCAGAAACTTTTCTTATTTAGCACACTTTAGGACAATCATAAGCATATTCTTTGACCCTTTCCTGACCACATACACAACCCTCATGTATGAAACTTGTAATTCAATGCTTGAGTTGACTTTGATACTACAGATGCATTTATTTGTGGTTAAAATTCTCCACTGTAATGTTGGCTCAGCACAAATTTCCTGTAATTTCCTCTTACATTACAGGACAGTAAGTGAGTGAAAATCTACCTAATCGGACATAGATCACAAAAAGAGTTTTAAAGTAATTGTTGCATAAATAAAACAGTAAAAATACAGAGAGTGCAGCACAACAATCCAATTCATTTAATTAAAGCTTCCTAAACTGCACTTATAAACCAATCAAATCCATGAATATATACTTGAGTCCATAAATATATATAGTAAAAAATAATTTCCAACTCATGTAGAAATTCAAAAAACACCAAAGTGTCTTCTAATGCATCAAGCGTCAGTGCTCTTCTATCACCAGGTGAATTGCAAGTCCACCTCCCAACAATAGATATCCCACTTGTCTCCTTATTCATTGCCACTATGTGTCACCCAGAGCCCACCCCTCCGATCAATAGAAAGGCTCCCTCCTTACTCCTCCTATTAGGCTCCCGCTCTCATGCAGAGTCACAGAAAAACAAAAATGCAGACACAGTGTACTCTGCAATGTACTTTATTAGCCCCCAAGCATGGTAATAACATTTACAAAATTCAAGTGTTATTACCTCACCTGAGGGCTAATAAAGTACATTGCAGAGTACACTGTGTCTGCATTTTTGTTTTTATATCACTCAGCGTGAGAGCGGGAGCCTGATAGGAAGAGTTAGCTTGCAATTCACCTGGTGATGGGAGAGCACTGAAGTTTGATGCATTAGAAGACACATTGGTGTTTTTTGAATTTCTACATGAGTTGGACATTATTTTTTACTATATATATTTATGGACTCAAGTATATATTCATGGATTTAATTGGTTTATAAGTGCACTTTCGGGAGCTATAATTAAATTAATTGGGGTGTTGCCCTGCACTCTCTGTTGTATTTATAAAGTTGGATGGTGAGGTGAATCACTGTTTATTGCCATAGCTTGCAACACTCGTTTTTTTTATCATCGATTTCTATTTTATTAATTTGATATGAATTTTTGTATGAGTTGTATCTCGTTTTATTTGTTTCAACTGTAGGTGTATATATATATTTGTTGTTTTAGTTGCGCTGAGTATCTTTTAGATCTTGGTAAAACTTTAAAGCAATTTGTCCCTGCAGAGAAGAAAGCATATGCTTATTTCTCCTGAAGCTCACCC
The DNA here is from genome assembly GCA_037952925.1 of Lithobates clamitans. Classification (NCBI taxonomy): domain Eukaryota; kingdom Metazoa; phylum Chordata; class Amphibia; order Anura; family Ranidae; genus Lithobates; species Lithobates clamitans. The sequence goes on along the minus strand of JBBGZY010000169.1, from coordinate 2,414,641 downwards.
CACCAACCGCTGCCCTGATGCAGAGAAATTACTGTCCAAAATATGTTCAAAAAGAGATACTTCAGGAGTTTCAATCTCCTGATACCTTACAGCTCTCAGTAGTCCCTCCTGCCAACCCTTACTATGTTTTGTAGTGATGTGGAGGTCAGAGGAAGGGACCACTGGACACACCTGGGGACCATGAGGGGACTCCTGAAAGTGTTGTCTCTGAACCGAGGAAAGTAAATATATTCTTTTATATAGAGACAGCATTTATTAGAATATTTATTTATGTAACAGAGTTGTTTCAAGTATACTCTACTTTTAGGTATGCTTTAATAATTGGGAAAGTTGGATAAGGAAGATATTTAAATGAATATTAGTTGGTCATCAAAAACAGTGAAAGTAAATTATCAAGCAAATAGTCAACAGGCTCATGTATAAAATTAGTACAGATCAAACTGCTTCTCATTAAGCAAAAGATGTTTTATACCTTTGTGAGTATTTGTGACCCGTGCATCTGCAATACTGGACACCCACGTGTGATAGCTCAGATATCAGGGAGAGATTAACTACTATAATAGGTTATATTTATTTTTACATATTAATATTGCACATTATTAATAGTATTACAATTATTACATATTTTATTGTTTATAAATTAAAAGTCATTTATATTGCTTTTCCATTACTTGAAAACAATCTTTATTTTACATATTTACATTTAGTTTAGGGTGCTTTCTAAAAAGTTTTTCTATAGGTCATTTATACTAAAAAGGCCCAGCACTAGCTTTGCCCTTGTTGAATGGTTGTCTGTAGCTGAAAATCCATATGGGACTCCAAAAGCAGACAGTAAGAGGAGGTATGTCCCTCATTTGACTTGTTTAGCTGTTTGGGTATTATGAGCAGAGATGAATAGCTAGGGATAATATTACACCATTGTATTAGGGTCTCTATAACATACTGCAGAAAACCTCCAATCAGTAGTCTCTAGAGCGCCACCTGATGACTGCATGTGGTAAGTATGAAGTATCCATATGTCATGGTTCACATGTACCTGACTAAATATTAACCATTCTTAGTTTGTTTTTTTTTTAGCTCTGAACATAAATGAAGACATGCATACAAAAGCATTTATGTTTAAACTCTTGCAAGGGGTCAGGGGAATGTTCATATTTGCATAAACAAAACAAAAAACCTTTGTGCGCTGCCAAACAAATAAGGCCCCTTTCATACGAACAGACCGATCAGGTCCACTGTCCATTTTTTATTCGGACCCAATCGGATCACCTATTGTTTTTTATGGTGAGGCAGATGTAAACGAACATCCATTAATACCCACCAGCATCCAATGCAATCCAGTCCATCAAAAACAGATGGATGGGGATCAATCCCCCGTGCGTCTAGTGCAGTGTTTCTCAAACTTTTTTGTCTTGCAACGCACCAAAAAGACCAAAAAATTTCACACACACCTGAAAAGATTTAACCATTTTTGTGGTGAAGAACTTATTCATTTTTACATATATATTTCATTTTAAATTTATTTGTGAATGATGTGCTTGCTTTCGAGAGAAAATCAGATTGAAGCGATTGTAATCTTCTTTGTACTTTCGCTTGCTTTTCATTTAACAGTTTCTCCTTCAGAGTTCCACACTTAAAAAAGTATTTCTCCATTGCTAAACAATGAACAAACTTTTTAAAGCATCAAAGTTGGAATGGAACAGTCTCTATTATTATAATATAATTAGAGAGATTGAGTTCTCCCAAGATCTCGCACTAGTCTCGGGTTACGAAAAGAACCAATGAATGACAGACTGACAGAGATTGCGTTTTTATATATGTTACATTTTTTCAACTTGTGCGACATTGCTTTATCATTGAATTTTTTTCAAAAGGTTTCAAAACGCTAACAATTTTAAATATTTTTCAAAACTCCCATGGCACACCTGCAAATCTCACACGGCACACAGTTTGAGAATCACTGGACTAGAGGATCGGATGACAGCCGAATGGAAACTGACAGGCGGCCCGTTTCCTTTGGACCGCCCCATAGAGAACAGCAGGCTGTGTCTGTGTCCACTCTGCATAAGCAGACCAGATACAGACCTGTCATTCACCTGCTCGGCAGGGATCCGAAAATAGATCCCTCGCTGAGCAGGTGGATCCGCTTGACGGAGTCTTCCCCATGTGAAAGGGGCCCAAGGATTGTGAGATACTAACAACAGAGCTGCAGCAAACACTACATGTATTCCCACATCAAATAAATACAAAAATCCGAAAAATGTGTTGCGCTGCTCTTAAACACCTAATACACCTAAAACATCAGCAATATAATTCAAACCTAATAGTGCACTAATATACAGATATCTGTGCTCCACCCAAAATTGAAAATTAAAATCTACTAATGTGGGTAGTCAACAATCAAAAATACTACACTACACCATTTTAAGTGGAGCAATACTTATTTGTATATCATTATTATTAAGAGAGTTCTGTTATTACATGTAAATATATATTTTACATAGTGGCTATTACTTAAATAGATTTTCAGTTTTGAGCAGAACACATGTTTATTTACCTATTTTGGAAGTATTATTGATTGTATTTAGTCCATAAAATGTTTGATTGTTGACTAACCACATTGGTAGATTAAAATTTTTAATTTTGGGTGGAGCACACATATGTGTATATTAGTGCACTATTAAAGTGATTGTAAGGGTTTGTTCTTTGTTTAAATAACAAACATTTCATACTTACCTCCACTGTGCAGCTCGTTTTGCACAGAGTGGCCCCAAACCTTTTTTTCACAGGTACTCTTTGCAGCCTCAATGCACCTACCGCTCACATGCTCATTTGGGGTTTCACTTTTTTTTTTCAAGTTTACTTCAGTAGGCATATGTCTTTAAAACTCTTTTCAAAACCATCAACACACAAACACTTAAAGCAAACCTGTCATCCAGATTAAAGTGTTAAAACAAACAACATTGAAATTACCTATGATAGTTGTTGAATGTATTTCTGTGTATCCAAGGAACCCCTAAATTATAAACCTACGTTATTGTAAGGGTTAATTTTTAAAAAAAAATAACAAACATATCATACCTACCTCCACTGCGCAGCTCGTTTTGCACAGAGTGGCACCGAACATCCTCTTCTGGGGTCCCCCAGTGGCTCTCTCGGCTCCTCCCCACATCAGATAACCCCCTAGGAGAAGGGGATTACCTTGCGGGTGCGGACCAGAGTCCCTAGCCGCCGAATGTATTACTCGGCCCCGCCCCCCGGCGCCCATGTCATTGGATTTGATTGACAGCAGTGGGAGCCAATGGCTGCGCTGCTATCATTCTATCCAATCAAGAGCCGACAACCCTGGGCAGAGAGACAGCGCATCCCCGTGGGTCAAGTTCTAGGGCTCAGGTAAGTAAAACTGGGGGCTTGGGGGCTGGTCACTGCCAGGTGTTTTTTTACCTTAATGCATAGGATTAAGGTGAAAAAAAAATTATGTTTACAACCCCTTTTTTGAATTGTATTATAGATGTTTGTGTATAATCAAATACTTAAAGTGGTTGTAACCCCACTTGGTATTTTTCAAGTACTCCCCTGTCTTCCTTAATGCTAAGTGCCCTGGGTACAGTATGTGCTTTATAAAAACATGCCGTTTTATACCTTATATCCTAGCGCCGCTAGGATATAAGGAGGAGAGTGGTGGGCGGTCACATGTGTGGCGAGCAGCGCTCTGAAATATAGTATAGAACAGCATTTTTGTAATAAAACACATACATTGGGCACTTAGCATTAAGGATACAGGTGAGTGCCTGAAAATTACCAAGTTATTTCTACAGGAGGGGCAGGCACTGACACAGCTGACAGGCAGAGAGGGGGATGAGAGAGGCCAGAGGAGAGCTGCGAATGACGAAGACACATAAACTGACCACGGTGTCAGGGCTCAGCAGCCATGATAAACCGTGGTCAACTTACAGGGGGGAGGGCAGAACCAGGTAGGATCAGCCAGGTATTTTATATGATACAAAGGTACAAATTACATAGCAAAATCACTGTGCTGTAATTCATGCTTTAAAGTGATTGTAAAGCCACTTTTGTTCTTACTATAGTTCCCAGTGTTAGATAACATGATGCTCCCCAGTGTATGTGATTTTTAAAAAAATACGCTGCCTAATACCTTATTTATGAGCGTTGCTCGGTGCTCACATGACTGCCCGCTGGTCTCCTCTCCCCTGACCCCCTGCTGACGTCAGTCGGGAGGAAAGGAGGAGAGGAGGAGACCGGCGGGCAGCCTAATAGGCTCAATTCACTAAGCTAGAACTTTCCAATAACAATTATTATTTTCTGGTTTCATTGGCTTGCATCACCGAAAACAATAAAAATATATATATGCAGTACAGTATATATATAAAAAAAATATATAGATATAGATATATATATAGATATATATATATATATATCTATATATATATATCTATATATATATATAGATATATATATATAGATATATATATATATATATATATATATATATATATATATATATATAAATAAAATAATAGTAATTAGGGCAGATTACAATTGCCAAAGCTTTCTAAACTGAGCGTAATGCATGGAGTCATAAATATATATATATAGAATTAAACAACCATCCAGGGAATTACCATTAAGTTATGCTAGTGTTGAAACTAATCAAATTACAGTCCAAAATTAGACCTGAAGGAGAGCAGTCTATATGCTATCCCAGACCAACCAATCTACTTCTTTTCTACTAGTGGACCTGTAAAATTTCACATACGCCAAAAAGAAAGGCGCCACACATATAAGTGGAATGAACAGCCAAACTTGACAATGCACCACTGCATACAGCTAAGATTCTGCAAACTCTGTCACTCTGCTAGGTTGGCTGTTTGTAAGGGTAGCCCTAACTATAAAGGTATTTGCTATGTTAAAAATAATAATAAACAATGTACCTGATTTAAAGGAACACCATCCCCAGATTAGTATATTAATTGCTTAATGCTGAACTCAAAAAAGAAAATACACAGATGGAGTTCATATAAGGGTGCTTTTTTTGCTTGCCAAAGGGTTGGTATTTCTGTCCATCCAGTCCAGTGATTTAAACAGCTTTACTGCACAGCCAGGATCCCTATCTGGTAGGGCATGAGGCCTTTAATTTGCTATAACACTTACAAATGATGCATTAAAAAATTATTAATTATTTAAAACAAATTAGGATTAATCATTTTTATCTGCTTGGAAATCAGCTTTAAAGGAGAAGTAGAGCCTAAGCTCTTTTGGCCCTACTTCCCCTGGGGATAACAGGAGTACCCATTCAGCTGGTCCAGACTCTGGAGAGATTCTGACTTTAATGTTGGGATCCACCCAGATTCCTGACCAGCAGCTGTCTCAGCCTCTCAGTGCGATGCTGAGAGTCTGAGCCAGCCGCTCCTGACCCCTCTAAAGCCCGGTGCTCCAATGAGCACTGAAAGGGCAGAGCAGAGAGCCGGTGACTGATGGTCACTGGTTCTCTACTCATTGAAGGCAAAGAGCTGAGCGATTTGTGGTCTTTGATTGCTCCGTTCTTGGTGTAGAGGTAGAGGGGGACAGATGCAGCATGGAATCATCTGCATGTGCACTCTGAAGCATGGAAGTCTGCAGAAGGTTTTTCGCGGGGGGGGGGGGGGGCATCATTTTAAGGTCACCCATGCTCCGCCCCTTTTTGTCATCATCATGGAGGGGAGGGGCTTGAGTGTGCGGTGCCGCGCCAGCTGGATCTACATCTCTCGCCCCAGTAGGTCATCATTTTAAAATTAAAATTATTGCCCTCATTCTGATGTGTGCAGTTCTATATGTGTAGGGCAAACACCATTTTCATGCATAAGCTGCAGAGCCGCTTTACAGCACCCCAGTATTATCTGCAGTCCTAACTCTTGTAAATTTATGAGAGTCTCCAAAGTGGAAGCACATGCATTCTGATGGATAGATAGAGGGCAGGTGAACTGGAGGGAGCCCATCCCTCCTTAAAGACACAGGGGCACACTAGACACCCAGCACATAGCACAATGGCAGCAAAGGTATGAGGTGCAGGTGTGATTTCCAGGGTGGGCAGTGTGCCATAAGGACTAATGGTACCCGCACGCATCCAGCATGTTTTTCTGTGCGGGTGGTTTCGGCTGCGGGAATGGGTGTGGACCCGAAGCGGGAACCACCCACACAGATGTGAACCTAGTCTAAGGGGACATCTGATTAGCTATGTGTTTCCTTACTGTGCTTCCTGTTCAGAAATCTACTGATTTATTGCACTAATGTTGCAGAAGATTATGTTTTTATTTGCATATAAGCACTAAATGTAGGCTGCCAAAAAACAAAGGTTTCTGGAATCATTCATTCTCTTAGCTTGTACTTTCAGGTTTGGCGGATCTGGGATGGCGGGAAAACTAGCTGAAATTCCCAACTACAATACAACAGTACATATCTCTCTCCTGTAGAAAATGGGTTGTCTGCAACTAACTCTATTTGGAATATCACGCCTTGTAAATATAAACTTGAAACGGCATTAAACCCAAAATCAAAAATGTAATATATTGCAGTTTATCAATCATTAGATTTGGGGACTGCATTTGTTTTATTTTTATAGGTTTTTTTCACCTGGTGATCTGGGCAGAAACACACCTTCTGTATTAGAGTGCCCCCACACTGGATGAATGAGCACAGGGGGCACCTTTGGACAAAAGCATTGTCAGTCTGGGGGGGAGGGGAGTGTTAGATGTACTAGCAGATTTAAGTACAATAACAAACTGAAGCCAAACTCCAGCTCACACTTTATAATCAGTTACAGCAAACTGTTTTTTTCCTTTTGGGATAAAGTTTTTTTTTTTTTTATAACTGCAAATAAATGAAAGCTGATCAATGTAAGCACATCTGCTAGTGTTAATGGTTTGCCTCATCTCTGTAACTGATATATTCTGCTGGAGAGCTTGTGCTTTTGAAAAACAACAGACTTGCCTACTGGATCACCAGATGAAACTAGAAGAAAGAAAGCCTAAAAAAGAACATGAATGCAGAATTCACATCTGAGAATTGATATGCTGCAATATAATAAATAATACTTTTGGTTTTAATACCACTTTGTACTTGACAGCAATATCTAGTAGCTTTAGGTTTTGTATATTTGAAAAAAACAGTCCACAATCAGCAAGAGTGTTTTTTCTCTGAATTCAAAGATATCCATAGTTTAAGAGGAAGAACAGCCAAAGCTAGTTTGGCTGTACTTCTCCTGTGGATCACAGGAGTGCCCTTTTCTTGGTGCACTCCTGTCACCTTTTTTTAGCTGACAGCAGGCTGTAGACCGCCGTTGGCTAATGTCACAGAGCCAGTCCAGGGTAAGATCGCAACTATATGGTCAGGATCTGCCCAAATGCCAGAACTGGCACCCTGCTCTGCCTCTCAGCGAGCCACTGAGAGCCTGAGCCGGTTGTTCCCACCCCCTCCACAGCACAGCACTCCAGTGAGCGCAGAAGGGCAGATCAGAGAGCCGATGACTGTCACCGGCTCTCTGCTCAGGGAGCCCTGAGAACCGAGCGATCGGCGGGGTTGAATCCAGCTAGGTAAATATGATTCTAAAAAAAAACAAAAAAAAAAAACCCCATACCTCTCTTTTAACAAAGATTTTTTTTTTTTGGTTAGTTTATTTCTTAACAGACTTTCACATTTTTACCATTTGTTGGGTTTCGTAGGGTACTATTTGCTAAAGTAAATTTTGAATGATAATTTTATTAAAAAGCAGAATTTTATAAAAATGTTCTGCTTCCTTGTGATTCTACTAAATGCATATTGTCAGACTTTTATTACAAAATACCTATTTCAAACTGTTTGTTTATGTATTTATTTTGCAGCATGATGACTTGGATCCATTTCATGATGCCATGGAAGATAGAAGGTACCCTGGTGAAGTTACAATTCCAAGCCCTAAACCCAAATATCCTCAGTGTAAAGAGAGCAAGAAGGACTTAATAACGTAAGCATTTTGTAGCTCTGAAACGTTTCATTTTTGTTAGGATGTTTTGGCAGCTTAGGAAGCGTCTTTTACTTTTACCCATTTTTGCATCTTAGTGCTGCTTATGTCATCAAGCCTCTTCCTAAAACTTCCCATTAAAAGCACTCACTCTAAAGCCCCGTACACACGATCGGATTTTCCGAATGGGAAATGTGTGATGTCAGACTGTTGACGGAAAATCCGACCATGTGTATGATCCATCGGATCCAATTGTTGTTGGATTTTTCGTCGACAAATGTTGGATCGCAGGTTTTAAAATTTTCCGCGAGCAAATGTCTGTTGTCGGATTTTCCGAGCGTGTGTACACAAGTCCGTCAGACAAAGTCCAAAGTACAAACACGCATGCTCGGAAGCAAGGACGAGCCGGAAGCAGTCGGTCTTGTAAACTAGCATTCATAATGGAGAATTAACATTTGTAACGTGGCAAATTATGAAATCTCCAAATGCAGCGCACATTCTCTTCTTCTTTAATGGGATAATAATGAAGCTGCTTTGCTGGTGATACTGATGGAGTTATTGCAAACACATTTTCAAAGGCTTTTTTTTTCTAGTGATATCAAGGATAATATTATTATGCTTTTTTTTTTGGGCAAGTTACTGCAACACCATTATCCCCTAGTTTTTAAGATCAAAGATACAACTATATTGGTGTCCCTTGTCAATTTTACATTGTATTTTTTAAATTGCCTTCTCCCAAACTGTCATTTGAAGTAAAACACATAGCCAAGTATTATTCTCCACAATTTTTTTATTGTGCATTAAATAAAGAAAACAAATAAAATTAGACATGCTGCCAAAAGAACTTAACCGAAAAGTGCATTCTATGCATGCAAAAATATAGAAAATATACCAAATCAAATCATTATTCAACCAAAAAATAATGTCAAAGCAATAACTCCAAGGCCAATAATAAATAACATGTTATCTCCTCTGATTCCACAACATGTTTGGTTGACGAACGGCCCTTCAGAAACGAACTGAAAAGCACAAAATGAAAAGCGCAAAATGAAAAGCGCGAATCAATACTCGCCAAACTTCTACTAACACTAAATTAGCAGAAGGAGCCCAAAGGGTGGTGCTAAAGAGCTGAAAAAAACATGTAGTACGTCACTACATTCGTGATTGTTGGCCAACAATTGTGTGCTGTGTGTATGCAAGACAAGTTTAGGCCAACGCCCTTCGGACAAAAGTCCACGATTTTGCTGGCCAACAATCCGATTGTGTGTACGAGGCTTAGCATTGGTCCCACATCACTACTCTGAACCAGGTTTCTGATGGTGACAATGGTGAACCATGTCTGTGCCACTTGTGCTGGCATGGTCAATAGTAGTTTCCACCAGGGGCTCATGTGACAGTGACAATACAGGAGCATTATTTGAATATAAGTTACAGGTTTAAAGAGATTGAAGGCAATTTTTGGTTTATTTTAACATATATGTGTGATTTAAGGGATTTTAGTCACTGAATTTATCTCTTATTCAGACAGTGTAAGTTAGTGTTTTCTTGCTATCAGTGGTGGAAATATATGTAGAAAACATGTTAATCTGAACTTGCAATTTACCTACGTCTTCACAAGAAAAACATGTATTTTCTTGCAGATTGT